>CM067356.1:59516824-59649939 GCA_034190875.2 Urechis unicinctus
CTTCGGTAAGGAGGCACCCATTAACGAGAGAAAAAAATCATTAATGTTCTTCATGTGTTAAGCATCGAGTTTCGAGTGACCTTTTTACCTGGTTGTACAATAGCTCTGACGCTGGCGACGTTCAAATGCATGGCGTCTCCACGGTCTATGAGAAGAAAACTTGATTTCCTTTTCATCAGCTCCATTGCGAGAGTGACCCCTCCGTACCCGGCACCAACGATGACGACTTTCTTGTCGGCAGGGATGCTGGCGCTGCTGCCCATGGTAACAGGATGAAGATGACAGTGGATGACGCAATGTTTTCACAGGGTAGATCTCGCTCTCTCTACACTGACGTCACACACGAACACAACCAACAGCTATCTCAGATAGCATCCACTTCCATCTCGGTTGTAACGACACGCCCTCTCATTGAGCGACATTGTCACCAAGTTGGAAGTCGCCACCAAGTCGACAAATATTCACCAGTCGTCATAATCGCTACTACACAACAATGTACCTACCTCTATTTCTGCAGTAGACAGAAACTGACTAGTTAATCTGATTAGCGATTCTCCAAGCTCTGGCAACTAACCGTGACATTTAAAGCCCGCACACTGAGAGAGTCCGCATTCACAATATCCCTACCTCTAGGTCTGCAGTAGAAAGAAACTGAATAGTTAGCCAATGTCCGGCAACAAACCGTGACATTTAAAACCCAGCTGTTCTGACGTCAGCACCAGGACTCACCCAAGCAAAGCGAAACAGGTTATATTTCGATATCAATCTTCTGTTTCACATAGGAATTTATATTAACAATAAAATCTAAACAGTCCTGATATCATAAACACAATATTGCTGAAAGACTTACTAAGGAGATGGATATTGGGTAATTGGCACACCACACTTTTCAAAGCTTACCATCTGTTCGGAAGTTGGTGTAAGTCTCCCACACATATCCGAGCTTGGAATCATTGTATGAATCATGGATTTCTACATGACTATGGAATCGGTTACTAAATTGACACACCAATGTCATAAGCATGCTACAGCGGACTACTGATTCGGGGCAAAGTTAGCCTCGGCCTTTGACCTTTGCCGGTAAATAACACAATGTTCAAGTCGACATAAGATTTGGAGTGGTGAAGGCCCCAAGTGCAGATAACGCCATCGACACCGATTATAGGTCCAAGTATTTTCACGAATGTGAATAAGTAACTGCCATTAGCAGATAATTCAAAGGGTCTGCAAAGCCAGCAGGTGCATTACCTAATACATTCTGTGGGCCAGCACTCTCTCTCATCACCCTCACTCATCACCCTCACTCGTCACCCTCACTCATCACCCTCACTCAACACCCTCACTCAACACCCTCACTCAACACCCTCACTCAACACCCTCACTCAACACCCTCATTCATCACTCACACTCAACACCCTCACTCAACACCCTCACTCAACACCCTCACTCAACACCCTCACTCGTCACCCTCATTCATCACCCTCACTCAACACCCGCACTCAACACACGCACTCAACACCCTCAATCATCACCCTCACTCAGCACTCCCACTCAACATCCTCACTCAACACCCTCACTCAGTACCCTCACTCAACACCCTAAATCATTACCCTCACTCATCATCCTCACTCATCACCCTCACCCTCACTCATGACGCTCACTCAACACCCTCACTCATCACCCTCACTCATCAAATTAACCCAATATGTTTCAAATGATTTCATTCAGCAAGCCTAGGTATGCAAGTCAGCTCATAGCGGCGACCAGGCTGCTATCCTATTTCTCGTTGTGGTGCTAATTATACGTAGATACACAGGTAAAAATGTCTCCACCTGTATCCGTTACCATGTCAACGATAACTGATATTGGCTTTGATATCGCAAAATATAAAAACCTTTATTGTATATAGGCATCGTAATAAATTGAGTCAGATGTAAAATGAAAAGGTAGAATAATGAATTTAGACTTACGCCTGCACGGAATATTACGTCGAGTTCGTCGCTGCTATGATCTGTGCAATGCAAACGCCTCTTCACCTGTTCACGCGCGGCAGAGCCCACACAAAACGCCGCCTGCATTCACCAGCAGGTCACGTGATCCGTTTCGCTGACTCATTATGACGGGCACCCAGCCAGTTTTTAAAGAAGCTATCATAACCAGAATATGACAGGAATATTACTAATCGAAGCGTTAAGGCAATTTGTCTTAATTGGGAGGAGAATTTAACTGATGTAAGTCGTCACCATCTATAGTTGATGGTGTTGGTGGTCGGCACCCAAGCTAGGTTGGGGTTTAAAAGACATGGCGACCCTGTTGAGTCGAGTTCCGATCGCGGTTCATATCGTCAAATTCCTGGTCTGTAATTGTGATGGCGATCGCATGGGGTTAGGCGAACTCCCGCGAAGGGCTATGGGTTTTATTTGAGGAAAATTGTGATCTTCCGAAACACCATTTCGGTCCCCACCTGCTAGATAATCATCCAGGTATTGGCTGTGAATAAAGGCGCTTATAAGGCGTTAAGAGAAGCTCAGCTTGAAAGACCTTGACGGACATCTGCGGAAAAGAAACCATCGCTTTAAACCTCGGCGAGACGTCGCCACGGTGATGTTTGCACAGAGGCTGTGATGTCTGGACAGAGGCTGTGATACTTGGACAGAGGCTGTGATGTTTGAACAGAGGCTGTGATGCTTGGACAGAAGCTGTGATGTTTGGACAGAGGCTGTGATGCTTGGACAGTGGCTGTGATGTTTGGACAGAGGCTGTGATGTTTGGACAGAGTCTGTGATGTCTGGACAGAGGCTGTGATGTTTGGACAGAGGCTGTGGTCTTTGGACAGAGGCTGTGATGTCTGGACAGAGGCTGTGATGCTTGGACAGAGGCTGTGATGTTTGGACAGAGGCTGTGATGCTTGGACAGAGGCTGTGATGCTTGGACAGAGGCTGTGATGTTTGGACAGAGGCTGTGATATCTGGACAGAGGCTGTGATGCTTGGACAGAGGCTGTGATGCTTGGACAGAGGCTGTGATGCATGGGCATAGGCTGTGATGTTTGGACAGAGGCTGTGATGCTTGGACAGAGGCTGTGATGTTTGGACAGATGCCCAACAGAGGCTGTGATGCATGGACAGAGGCTGTGATGTTTGGACAGAGGCTGTGATTGATGGACATTTGTTTGGACAGAGGCTTGATGCTTGGATGTGATGATGGACAGAGGCTGTGATGTTTGGACAGAGGCTGTGATGCTTGGACAGAGGCTGTGATGCATGGACAGATGCTTTTTATCTATCGTCCTGTCTAATCCCCCGACCCAACAACAAAGTATACAAAGCTTAGTGAATTTTCATTTGCAGATATGAAAATCAACGGCAGGCAATGTATGAAGAATTTATCTGATAGAGAGTAATTATTACACTCTCCATGTCCAGTTCTAGTTCACCTTCCTCCCAAACAAGAATCATATGAGCGGTATCTTCTTAATGTGTGACGGAAAGCCGGCTAATGGCTTGGCTGACAATGTGGTGAGGGGAGTGAGAATTCCAGGCCGAGAGAAAAACGGAGCTTCTTGTGGCATTGTCAGGCAATTCAACGGTTATATTGATATGGCACATGGATTAAATGCCGCAAGAAAACTGTTCTTTTTGACAAGTAAATGGAGAAGAAATATATCGTATGAAGCTGTCTACTCGTAACAATAAAAGTGGTTTACAAAACATAATATGTGTATTGCTCACGTGAGCATTGATATGCAATGTCGTAGCAGGGTTTGATTGCAACATAGTTCAATCATATTAAAATTAAAGTATAATAAAATCTTTGATTGTAATTAGGAAAAAAATTCTTTAAGAACTGCGCTGTAATAACGCGACCTGGCTGCTTGAAAGATGTTTCTATTAATGGTTACACTTTCATTGGACGCGTTCAAACCGTCCTTGTTGTCCTTATTCAGAAATAAGCGATCGCGTTATAGTGATCTGTATCTATAAACGTATCGTGGTGTTGCACAACGATAGCCGGGTGATCAATACCCCCAGCAAGGCTGAATCCATCACGAAATGTATTCCCCGTGCGTATTGTAGTAAAAATGTTTGAAATGCCTCATGTTATGTCAGACCCTCCTCTGATCCCATCACCGATGTGGGTGATAAAATTAAAATGAGTCACTTTTACGGCAAGATAGTCCCCTATATTTGAGTTGGAAAAAGCGGTATAACAGATGGTAACAGTGAAATGGACACTCATTGAATTATCATTGACATGCTGTATACTTGACGACTCGGTTTTTAAAGTACCCCCCGCCCGACATGCCCGGGGGGGGGGGACCTCATACTTGTACGACGGGGGTATGTTTTTCAGCTTAAATCGTGTACGACGGGTTATACATTTGCATAATACCTTGTACGACGGGGTATGCTTTTGGCCATTTTGACCTTGTACGACGGGTACGGGTTTTCGAGCTACCGCGCCACATCCCTATCCAGAATAAGGCCAATTGCCCCAGCCCCCCTCCCGGGCCGACATGCTACCACCGTCGCGATTTCTTTCCTGCACATTACAGAGAATACAGTCCAATCAAAGAGTTTATAGCTACGCTAAGAGGGCACACGTCGAGTAGCTCTGTGGTGATCGCTTCGCAGATTCGAAAACACTGCAATCGTATGAAATTACATGAACTATAACGCCGCCATCAGGCGACGATACTAGGAAATCAACAAAAGCACATGTATTGTTGATCTGACGTCTCGGGGCTCGGCGTCTGTTAAAGACATGGAGTCACTGATTGGTTGAGGCTTCCACGGCTAAGAATTAATCAGAGAATTCCACGTGGTTTTAAGGGACGCTATGACAAAGCCATTGTAGAAAAACTGACACCAAATAAGAAAATATGTATATTTTAAGTTGGACCCATTGTCGATATGACATATTGAACATCCTTTCATTTAATCAGTATTTGGCTTCATACGTACAACCTAGAAAAGTGACCGAATTGGAGCAACACGTTTCCACGAATCGAATTGGGGACCAAATCATTCTATTGCGTTACACATTGTGTAATTCAGACGCCAGTCACCGCAGTCCTTGCAATAAGGTGCGTAAATGGATATGTTGTGGGGTAGGGGGTGGCGGGGCGGGGTGGGGGGATAAGCGAGGATTTAGGAGTTACGGATGTTGGAGAGGCCAACGTTACGAGGGTTGGTGTTGGTGAGTGAGTGAGTGAGTGAGTGAGTGAGTGAGTGAGTGAGTGAGTGAGTGGGTGAGCGAGTGGGTGGGTGGGTGGGTGAGTGAGTGAGTGGGTGTGTGATTGGGTGAGTGAGTGAATGAGTGAGTGTGTGTGAGTGTGTGAGTGAGTGAGTGTGTGTATGTGCGTGTGTGAGTGTGCGTGAGTGAGTGTGTGTGAGTGTGTGTGAGTGCGTGAGAGTGAGGCGAGTGAGAGAGTGGGGGTGAGTGAGTGAGTGGGGTGAGTGAGTGAGTATGTGATGTGAGTGAGTGAGTGAGTGAGTGAGTGAGTGAGTGAGTGAGTGAGTGGGGGAGTGAGAGAGTGGGTGGTGTGGGTGGGTGAGTGAGTGAGTGGTGTGTGCTTGGGTGAGTGCGTGAATGAGTGAGTGTGTGTGTGTGTGTGAGTGCGTGAGTGTGTGTGTGTGAGTGTGTGAGTGAGTGTGAGTGAGTGTGTTGAGTGTGTGAGTGTGAGAGAGCGAGTGAGTGTGTGAGTGGGTGAGTGTGTGAGTGTGAGTGAGTGAGTGAGTGTGAGTGCGTGCGTGAGTGAGTGAGTGAGTGAGTGGGTGCGTGAGTGAGTGGGGGTGGGTGCGTGAGTGCGTGGTGTGAGTGAGTGCGTGCGTGAGTGAGTGAGTGCGTGTGTGGTGAGTGAGTTTGAGTGTGTGAGTGTGTGAGTGAGTGAGTGAGTGGCGTGTGCGGGGGTGGGGTGAGTGAAGTGAGTGAGTGAGTGTGAGTGAGTGAGTGTGAGTGCGTGAGTGAGTGAGTGAGTGGGTGAGTGTGTGTGTGAGTGAGTGAGTGAGTGAGTGAGTGAGTGAGTGAGTGAGTGAGTGCTGAGTGAGTGAGTGTGTGAGTGAGTGTGAGTGAGTGCGTGAGTGTGTGAGTGAGGTGAGTGAGTGAGTGTGCGTGAGTGCGTGCGTGGGAGTGTGGGTGCGTGAGTGTGAGAGTGAGTGAGTGCGTGAGTGAGTGAGTGAGTGCGTGAGTGAGTGAGTGAGTGAGTGCCGTGAGTGTGTGAGTGCGTGTGGTGCGTTGAGTGAGTGAGTGAGTGAGTGCGTGCGAGTGAGTGAGTGAGTGAGTGAGTGAGAGAGTGAGTGTGAATGAGAGAGTGAGTTAGTGTGCGTGAGTGCGTGAGTGAGAGAGTGAGTGCGTGTGAGTGTGAGTGTGAGTTCTCGGGTGAGTGGAGTGGCGTGAGCGTGCGTGCGAGAGTGAGGGCGTGGCCGTCCCTGAATCCGAAGTGAGTTATAGGGTGAGTGGAGTGAGTGAGTTATAGGGTGAGTGGAGTGAGTGAGTTATAGTGAGTGGAGTGAGTTATAGGGTGAGTGGAGTGAGTGAGGAATGGGGTGAGTTACTGAAGGTGAAGGCTAAACGTCATTTGATCAATGTCTGCTGGATAAGAAATATTCGATCTGCATGAGGTAATAGGTTAAGCTAAAGAAGCTATTGAATATTTAAACAAAGTTTTAGATAGAGGAGCTCCAAACAAATAGTCCAGTAATTTGTTGACAAGTCCTGAATGGTATGTAATGGATATAACGGCTTAAAATCAGCCAAGCGTAGCTCAAATCGTTAAAAACCCAGGTAGCTGCACCATACGTGTTAGCCTAAAGATCAATTTACCAATCGCTCGCTGCTCGTTGAGAGAGGGAATCATGGGTAAACTCGATGTAATCTGGCCAAATAGAGCGGCCACGTTTAAACCCCTGTAGTTTAATATTCCGAGGACAGCGACTCCGCGTCTACCACGAATACAAACGGCATTCAAACTGGACTTGCCGATGCAATTGTAGGGAAAGTGATTGTCAGTTGTAATACTTAGTAGGATATCAAGTCAAATAAGTTGGATTGCTTCCATGAAGCCCGAAGCTCTGGGGAGTGGATCGTAAGTCGACAGCGATCTCCACTGGACTAAGCTTTAATCTGGAATAAGCTAGCCACTAGGTGGGATAGCTTAGTACATGTTCGTAGATCCGAGATTATTGAATGGACAACTGTGAGGAATGTCAGCTAATCTGAGACATGGAACTGACCAAGAAGTGCCACTTAATCTGCTCATAGAAGATCACAGATGACCTGGACGGCGATGGAATGCTGTGAAATATGTCGTTGGGGATTTACCCATAGAGTGATTATCGGGATATAAGCGCCTGTTCGCCCTCGCACCAACCCATTAGTGGCATTGACTCCCCGGTAGGAGGAGGAGGATCAGAGACTCTTAGGACCCGAGCCTCCTGCCAGCGCTCTGTGCCAGTTTTAAGCTAACAACTTGCGAGCAAACTGACCATTTTGGGTTGTAACTCAACCACAGGTGCTAAAATAATGGCGAGTAAGATTGAATCAGCTGACGTCAGATACATGCGCCAGAGCCTGGCAGAGCACTCCTTCAAACACAATGCCAAGAATAAGCTTGGGGATGTGAGATTGAAACTGGACAAAGCAGAGGATCTCTGTCAAGTCTTAATGGAGGAAAACGGCAACCTCAGTGAAGAGGTGAGAATACTGCGCGGTCGCTTTCAAGACACACAACAATGTATAGATCAGTTTTCCAACGAGAAAGAAGAGGTTTGTAAAGACTTGAACGACCTCAAAACTATACTCGCACAACGAGAACAAGAGTTTGCTGCCGAAAAGGGTAAGTTGGAGAGTGACAAGATGTCCGTGACCTTGACACTGGAGAGGTTGAGGAATGAGATGCGGAGACTGAGGGAGGAGAATGAGGAAGGCCAACACCGACTCTCGCTCATGGATAGTGTCCTTCAGTCCAGGAATAAAGAGGGCGAGAACTTGCAGCGAGAAAAATCTGAAATCACAGAAGTAATGCAAAAGAAAACAGCAACATTGGAACTGCAAGTATCTACCTTAAAACGTGATTGTGAAGAAGCGAGAGCTGTCACCAATGACGCTGAGAAAAACTGTGGTAATTTCAAAGCCCAGATCGAAAGAGCTAAAGGGCAACTAGACGCTACTGTGAAATGGAATAAAACCTTAACAGAAAGTAAGGACAGACTGAGGAAGGAGTACCAGCAAGTTACCGAGTCTCTCTCATCCCTCAAAGTCGAACACGATGTGTATCGCACGGAGACCCAAAAGAAACTGGAGGAAACCGGTCAGAGGTTAGTGAATAAAGAAAAAGAACTTGTAGTGATGATTCGCGAGAAAAATCGATGTGAAACTGTCATTGACGATCTCAGGAAGCGCATAAGAGTTTGCGAAGAGGCCAAAGATGAATTGACTCTCAACCTCGAGGATGCCAAGCAAGGTGCTCATGTTAAACTGCAAGAGAAAGAGTCGGAGATCAACAAACTCATTTCGTATTCCAAGGGTAAGGAGAAAATGCTGAAGCAAACAGAATTTATGATTGCTAACAAAGAGTTGGAGATTCAGAAGTTGCAAGAGCAGCTAGAAGACTGTAAGGATGACATTTATAAGATGAGCAAAGACAAGAACGCCCTGAAAGAGAAACAGGAGAGAGGTGAGCTGTTGTTGAGAGAATGGTCTGCCAAGTATGACACACTGGACACAGAGATGAAAGACCAGGAGATACACTATGAAGAACAGCTTTCTATTGTTAAGAATGATTTGAAGGAAGTGCAAACAGAATGTGAGCAGTACGCCAGAGACAATAAAGACCTGGAGGAGTCTGTGGCTGAGCTCACCCAGGAAAACGGTCTCCTCCATAGCAACCTCAAAAATCTGGAAACCGATGCAGCTGCACTGAAAAATGATGTTGTGCAGCTGCATGAGAAAAAGCTCAAATTTGACGAAGATTTGAAAGCACTATCAGCCCATAAAAGATCGCTGGAAAGGGAGAAAGCAGACGTCACAAATGCAAGGAACATTCTTGCACAGGAAAATGAAGGTCTTAAAGCGCACCAAGAAGAAATTATGAGTGAGTTTGAAAAACTGAAAAAGGAACTAGAGTTAGTGATCACAGTTAAAAACGACTTCAAGAAAGACGTAGAAAGTTTGAAAACAAAACTGGATGAGGCCAAAGCAAAACATGAAGCAAGGGAACAATTTTTCGATAAAATTAAGTCGGAAATGAGCAGCGATTTGGAGCATCACAAAGCCAAACTACGACAGTCCAAGCAAGAGCGAGATTTGGCCAAGAAGTCGTACGAGCAAGAGAAGGCAGACTTGAATATGGCAAAGGACAACCTGACACAGGAAAATGAGAACTTAAAAATCCACCAGGAAGAAGTGTTGGAGGAGTTTGAGAAAATGAAGAAAGAGTTTGAAATTCTTATTGTGCTCAAGAATGATATGAGACGAGACCTGGAGAGGAGGAAACTTGAGTTGGACGAGAGCATAAGACGACTAGAGGTGGCTGAATCAGAGGCTGAAGAAACTAAAGCCGAGATGGAGAAAGAGGTTGAGACGTATAAAACTCTGGCCAAGGAGGCCACAGAAGACGCTGACAGGTGTCAGAAGCAGAGAGATGCAGAGACTAAATCTCTGAAGAAGGCTGTGTCCGACTTGGAAGGGAAGCTGACCAAGAAGGAGCAGGAGCTGGAAGAGTTAACAGGTAAATGTCAGGTGGTGGAAGAAGAGCTCATCAAAGAGAAGACCGTTAGGGTAGAAGCACAAGCTCCGGGTAACCAATGGCTAGATCCAACCGAGGAAATCGGATTATTTCGTCCGCGCGAGAACAGCTCTCCTGTCCCGAAAACGCCCACTCCTGATGCACCACCGCCGACAATAACCCTGGGCGAGGCTCATACTGACATTCTCAGCAAGCTAAATACTCGCTGGAATGATGTTTTAGATGAACGAAAACAAATCAAAGACGCCATGACTAACTTCTACTCCCTCATAGACGTCCTCATCACTTCGAAAGATTCCTTGCAAGATGCTCTAAAATCGCAGAAGGACGAGTTTGAGAAGAAACTTGAGGAGGTTTCCATGAACCAGAGTCGCAGCGACTGTTCTGAGAGAAGAGAAATAGTCGGGCTTCAAGCAGAAAACTTGGATGTTTTGCCTTCTCCGGAGGCTGCCAATGACCCCAAAGTCGTGGAGGCTAACGTGAATGAGTTGCTCCGTGAAACGAACCTCTACGAAGGCCACATTCAGTACTTGAAGCAGCAAATTGGAAGCCATTATGGCAAAGCTGCCAAGGCGCTGGATAAACACAAGTCGACAATGCACCAGGTGATGAAGATGCCTAATGGCCAGTCACTCATCGCTAATGCAGCTTCCGTCAAATCAGGACGATCGCGTTACTCCAGTGTCTGCAGTAACCAGGAACACGAGCCGAACTACATATCAGAGGATGGCCTCAAGTCTCTTTCAGACAAACACTTCCAAATGATCAGTGAGCTGACCAGTCTCCGGAAGCAGCTGTCAGAAATGAAGGATGAACACTCGCGTCTGAGGATGGAAAACAAATACCTGAAGCGTTCTGAGTCCCCAAGTCCTAGTGTGGTTAATGGATCCCGCCTTGGGGTAGTCCCCCAGTATTCTCCCGCTGTTTCCAGCCTCCCGGCTGCTGCGTCATCCGGGTATGCCTCGTCTGGTATCCTGGCAACCATGCCTAAGACCACGCCCGGTTTTACGGGTCGCAGCACGCCACGTGTCAAAGAAGATGCCTGGCGCCCCACGCGGTCTTTGGGTGACACGGACAAGAGGTACAGAGCTGCCGTGGAATCACTGAGGAACGAACTGCGAATCTCCTGATGCCAACACCCGGATATAGCCAGACAATGATTCGCTTTTTCGTAAACTTCACGTGTGATATTGATGCTATTGGTAAAACTTTGAACTTTGCACGGATTTGAAACACAGGAATGGTTATTTAATTTCGTTCACTCAGTATCCCGAAGCTTGTGAATCATGGTCACAAATGACAGCTTTTTCGACCAAAAAATAGTTGTAGCGTATCTTTTATTAAAGCGCATGTTTGTATTCAAGGCTGAAACTATCAGTTGTTAAATATGGACATTGCTGGTTTTGATGTCATTAAAACACCATTTGTTATGTGTTGTTAAAGACAGGTTGTGATGTTTTTTGATAAGCTACACATATTGAATTCGCGGCATTGTAGAAAATTGTATGCAAGTTAAACCACCAGGTTTAAACAAGCGATGGTTGCAATCGAAATGATTTTTCCATCCAATCACGTCTTTTTTAACTGCTTTACATGATTCCCCATCGTCGTCATAATTCCACCCGACCCCGCGACCCGCCCGACCCCGCGCCCCACCCGACCCCGCGTCCCGCCCGACCCCGCGCCCCACCCGACCCCGCGTCCCGCCCGACCCCGCGCCCCACCCGACCCCGCGTCCCGCCCGAAAACAACATGACCGGCCCCAACAACAGGGGTCCTTACAGCATAGCCATTCAAGATAAGGACTTATGCGCCTCGCATTTTGTCCTTAAAATTGTTTCCAGCTGGTGAATCATCCATATGTTGTAGTCCCGGTGATTCTCTCAAACTTGTAAATGTTAAAATGATCCTTGTTGTGGTCACCGCGGTATTGCCTCCCAGACATGACTAGAATGCTACACATAAGGTGTTTAGGAGCCAGTTGGGACCGTTATCAGCGATGTGAAGTCACACTTTGTATGGTAACCAGTCGAATCCATAGGGCCTACGGGGGGGGGGGGACACGCATTGTCTCTGTAAACCATGAAAAAGCCGCTGCTCAAGTGATCTCATCCAAGGCTATATATTTCTGGAGATTTAGGTCAAAAGCGGAAACGTATATCGGTTGTGAAAGTAGGTTAAGTCGTGGATGGAACACGCAGGCATATCTTCAACTGATAAGAGTATTGACTTTAAATGGCTGCGCTAAGAGGACTGGTCCTCCAAAACTTCTGACCGTAGACCAGTAAACAAGAGCACCTTCTATTCGCAGCCAGGCTGCTCGTCATAACGTCGCCTCGCGTGGTGGCGCTGTTACCTCGCCAGTCAGGAACATCATGATATGCGAGGTGACAGCGCTACCACGTGAGGGTGACAGCACCACCACGCGAGGAGACATCCGTGGTAAAAACAAAAAGTGATGTGACAAAAGTATGACATTGAAACATAGGGTGGACTGTCGGCCAGATTAATGACAAGCTTCTGTCATTCTTGATGTCACGTGCTGACATTATGACTGCTGACGTTACGAATGCTGACTTTACGTATGCTCACTATACGAATGCTGACTTTACGAATGCTAAAAATATCGATGGCTTTCTTCATCTTCATGCCTCCTGTGGTGTTTCATACATCACTGTCTGTTTGTCTGTTAAAGAAGAGGTCAGTTGTCTCGGACATTAGTAAAAGATAACATATTTGTTTTCAAAAAGAATTAAAAGCATCTAAACACAACGATGTCTGCCTCCATCTAGCTAGGTTTGTGACACTCTGACATCGAGAGAATTGTCCAGGCATGGGGCGCGAGTGAACCCTTCTCACCGGAATTACCACCAGGCATGGGGCGCGAGTGAACCCTTCTCACCGGAATTACCACCAGGCATGGGGTGCGAGTGAACCCTTCTCACCGGAATTACCACCAGGCATGGGGCGCGAGTGAACCCTTCTCACCGGAATTACCACCAGGCATGGGGTGCGAGTGAACCCTTCTCACCGGAATTACCACCTTCTCACCGGAATTACCACCAGGCATGGGGTGCGAGTGAACCCTTCTCACCGGAATTATCACCAGGCATGGGGCGCGAGTGAACCCTTCTCACCGGAATTACCACCAGGCATGGGGTGCGAGTGAACTCTTCTCACCGGAATTATCACCAGCCATGGGGCGCGAGTGAACCCTTCTCACCGGAATTATCACCAGGCATGGGGCTCGAGTGAACCCTTCTCACCGGAATTACCACCAGGCATGGGGTGCGAGTGAACTCTTCTCACCGGAATTATCACCAGCCATGGGGCGCGAGTGAACCCTTCTCACCGGAATTACCACCACGCATGGGGCTCGAGTGAACCATTCTCACCAGAGTTACCACCAGGTATGGAGCTCGAGTGAACCCTTCTCACCACGCATGATTGAACTCGCGATTCTCAGAGTTTGGGCTTGCCTTGAGTTTAGTTCCAGCTACTTCCGCTTCCAGTGAAATTTGGCTCCAACTATACTCACCCCGGCCCCGCTTTGTCCCCATTACATGACGACAGAAGCATAATTTCAAGGCGACTTAAGTGAATATTTGCATCCTCTACTTAGAATTGGTATCCGCGCAATAACGGAATAGTTTCCGAGCTTAAAGCTTCAGGATATTAATCACTTGTCTACAAACAAACTGCAATGCAAGAAATAGCAAACAACAGCCACCTAAATCAACTGATGTTTTAGCTCTATTTTTAACGTGTTTGTCGGTGTTGATTCGGGACGAGTCGGCCTTTAAGACGGGAACACCCGACGTAACCCCGCCATGACACATCACCCAAGCCGACGCTCTTTGAACCCAGTCATTCGCTCTTACTCGAGAACGACAGCTAGATCTGTTCGGTGAGCATAGCCAAACAACTTAGATGAAGTAATTGATTGTGAAACATACGGATTGAACAAGTTCTAAGACCAACAGACTATCTTGTGACCATGGCGTGGAATAAGAAAGAAGCCTGTATCTGGCATGCGTTTAAATCCCTGGATCTGCTGGGCCAGGGACAGGTTGAAACATCCAGGTTGAAGGTATTATATGTTTAGGTTGCTTGTGTCGTGTTTGGTCTTTGAATTGCAAGCTATTTGAGTTGAATGGAATACGAATGAACTTCTGTAAGTATCGTTCTTCTGTGAGATGCGTACACTGAGTGAATATGTGACGTAAGGTCGGTCGGCTTTTCATGATTGTTTGGCATCCATGACCCATCAGGTATGCGGCCAACGTTTCACGACACGCCCCCTTGGGATAGCCAGCTGTTTCAATGGATACCTCTTTCGTCCACAACCCAAATCCAACTACATCGTGACTGAGATACGATGAGATACGAGCTCTGTAAAGCAGCTCCTTTCTAATGTCGATTATATTCGTCTTTAACAGGTCGATATTAAACTTTAACTGAAGTGGGCTGTCAGTGAACTCGTTTGAACGCGTGGCAAATGTGCGCGAGCTTATTGGTGCGATTGTGTGTGTGTGTGTGTGTGTGTGTGTGTGTGTGTGTGTGTGTGTGTGGTGTGACAGGTCTCCTAATCAAGTATCATCTATCAATCTCTGATACCGCTCCAGTCACGTATCAGTGGATGATAACCTGGCCATAATATGATCCAGTAACCCGGATGCTGTCACGATCTGGGGCAGGTGCCATACTAACCTCGCTGATAACAGAATAACGACATGTCGTTTTCTGACTGTACAGATTGATTAGTCGCTGCTAATTAAGAGACTCTAAGTTGGTCTAAATCACCTTTGGTGTTCATCGTACATAGTGTACATTTGACCTCACTCCCACGCGGAAATCTATTTTAAATTCCGTCCTGAGCGAGGGGCGTTTATTATTATTATCTTATATGAATTACTGTACAGAAAAACCTGTCAGCTCAAGTGAAGACGAAATAAGTCGACCAAGTCTCTTCCAAGACAATGCGATCTCAATCGTTGATCCAATACATGAGCATCACACGATCGACGTCACCAGTTATGACAATTACAGCAATAACATGAAAGTACATCCTGTTATCGGCGACCATAGACCGTTGTTTCATCCGGTTGTTACCGGTAACTTGCCAAGCGACAGATATTACTACTTCCCATGAATCGACACATCCGCATTAGTCAAGGTCCCCTAGCCCCTAGGCTGCGGGCACTGTTCATAAGTTAATGATATTCAATACTCGCGCCAGGTCTAGGGCGAGAAGCGTAGCGGAACCCCTGGAGTCTGGGACGCAGACTACATCCGCATGGTGATGGAGTGGGGTTTTTTTAATTTGAAATTTAAAGGTGTGTTTCTGTAAAATACGGTCGAGCTAATGCTTGCGTGTATATGCGCTTCTACGGTCGAATTGTAAGTCTCTACACCCCCCCCCCCCCCCACTCTCCTCACACACTATACTCGGTTCTAAAATTAAATTGGGGCTTTTGGTAGCGTAGTGACAATAAATCGCGTCCGAGAAACCCACACATACAAGGGCATTCTGGGTACGTGACCTACCTTTCCAAGCATCCATGTGCCCTCCATGTCACATCTGTTGCCAAGTATCCATGAACTCTTCATATGACCTATGTTTCTAAGCATCCATGTACCCTTCATATGACCTATGTTACTAAGCATCCATGTACCCTTCATATGACCTATGTTTCTAAGCATCCATGTGCCCTTCATATGACCTATGTTTATAAGCATTCATGTACCCTTCATATGACCTATGTTTCTGAGCATCCATGTACCCTTCATATGACCTCTGTTGCCAAGCATCCATGTACTCTTCATATGACCTCTGTTGCTAAGTATCAATTTCCCTTCATATGACCTATGTTGCCAAGCATTAATGTACTCTTCAGATGACCTCTGTTTCTATTTATCCATGTACCCTTCATATGACCTCTGTTGTCAAGCATCCATAAAACCTTTGTATGACCTCTGTTACAAAGCATCCATGTGCCAGTGGTGATCACCGCCACTATTCACTTGCACTACCGTCACGTGACAAATCGTCAATTTTGTTGCTGCCTCCAGCATGGAGACAAAATATTTGTTTGCCTGGTTTAAGAACATTCATTTGACCTTAAATGCCTGGCTAATGCTACTATAGTTAACATCTTGTGCCTAGTTTATATAAATACATTATCTGTATTTAAGGCGCATTCCTAAATTTAATTTCTAATCGTCGGCGGATTTTCACCAACTAACTCAAAGAAGCCCGAGGAAGTTTCAAAGACATGATAACATATCGCGATTAAAATCGCTGATGGGTTTCTGTTTTTCTAAAGCCTTTAGGTGTCCGGTTAATCTGTTAAACTCGACCACGCCCGGAGGTCAACCCGGCTACGCGCATTCTGCGTTGTTGTATTCCCCGGGCAATGCGTGACATATCAGGTTCACCGCCCGCTCCATCCGCGTTCAGTACGTGTCAAAAACAATTTCTTGTGCCAACAAGCCAGCCATAACTAACACACCAGCGCCGCCTAGCGGAAGTTTGCTGTTAATTGGTTTAGTCTTGCAGGAGCTCGAAGGTAGGCTTTCGAGTGGCTAGATTTATGCTGATTTATGATATATAAACACCTCGAAGCCGATTGCACATGGAAAATGCGAATGGAAATGGTTCTTTCCTTTTGGTTGACCAGAGACGGCGAATCCTATCTTTTACTTCCTCGTCAACTGGAGGTTGGGGAGGGGTTGTTGTTGGGAGTCAGGGTGGCGAGCAAGCGGACAATACAATAGGACAATACAAAGCTCGCAGCCTCGTTTACACGACACAATATGATGAACAGATCAGCGGACGCTATCAACAACACAGACTCGGCAGATATGATCCGGATTCAATAACACTATCCATATCACACCACTTACGCTAGCGAGCAGGGAACCAGTGGTCTCAGTGACGTAATTGGGCAGGGAACCAATGGTCTCAGTGACGTCATCACACATGGAACACACTCTTAGCGCAGTCGATCCTATGATAAGCGAGCAGTACTTCCTGGTTTCAAAGTATCTCTTGGCGAATGGTGCTTGTAGATTAATCTATGGAACAAGGAAAGATAGGGTGTTATTGTATGTCGCATGCTCCGTGTTATTGTACAACATACATGCGATGTACATCATACGTTAGTTGTACAACATACACTGGTTAAATTACCACTTACACTTCAAAGCATTCATGTTAAGCTCGATCAGTCGTCTTATTGTCTGCCCTGGACGCCGCTATTCCATGCACCATGTTTAATGGGGGTATAACCACCCAACATTTACATCCCCCCTTCTGTCGTTCAGAGACGCGCTCGGAAACCTCGTTCGGAAACCATGCCTCAAGTTCCGAGCGCGAGCCCCATCATTGTCTCATTACTCCCTTCCGGATGAAAATGAGTCGTGTCTTAATATAACTGATATCATACAATTCTTTCATTCTCTCAATGGAAGCAACCAGCTTCACAAATGATGAAGAAAATCATTCACCGATCCTAAAAAAAATCCTTTGAATTGAAATGTTTTGGTTTGATTGGTTGCCAGGTTCTGACTCACAATGTGGCCAGCAGCCTGGGTTTGCTCAAAGTGGAAGAAAGAATGGACGAGTTTACGAAACGTAAGCAGGTTGCGTTTGACGAGTACATCACGTTCTTCCGTGGGGAGGTGGAGAGTCACACACGAGCCGAGAAGAACCGTATGAGTACGGTGATGGCCATGGAGAAAATAGACGAGGTCTGTTGGTTTGTCTGCTCCATGCACTACACACGCAGGGACTCGCCCAAACTCAATAAAGATTCCGTACACAAACTCTGGCGAATATTCAACATGTTATGTGAGGTGGACGACAGCGGCACTGTCATTTTCCCTGTGGTAGTCGATTACGAAGAAGTCGCATTCTTCTTGGAGAAAATGTACAAGATTCATGGCTGTGGGTTCGATGTGGAGGTCTTTGAGAAAGAATACGCCACGGAGTTACCGACGTTTAGCTTCGAGCAGTTTGTGAATTTGGTGGAGACGCACCATTGTGGTGAGGACAATGGTAAGCTGGATGTAGGGACAGTGGAAAGCGCCATCTTGGATCTGTGTGATGAACTGGTGGCCAAAGTGCTGAAGAAGGTCAGTGTTCATACACTGGAGTGATGAGATATTCAAATGATCAATCGTTTAATAATTCCTCACCCTGATTGTTTCTTCCTTCTGTTTGCATGTGACTACTGGAAGATCTAATCAAAGTAGGCCATCTCTCAAGCTTGAGATTTCTCTTTTTCTTTTCCTCTTTATCATTCGTCCCCACTTTCCCTCTCTTCCTCTTTATCATTCGTTTTTCCCCTTTTCTTCTTCTCTTTCTCCTCCTCATTCGTTTTTGCCCTTTCCCTCTCTTCATCCCCTTTATCATTCGTTTTCCCCCTTTGCCTCTCTATCACTTCCTCTTTATCATTCGTTTTCCCCCTTTGCCTCTCTTCTCTTCCTCTTTATCATTCGTTTTACCCTTTGCCTCTCTTTCTCCTCCTCTTTATCATTCGTTTCCCCCCTTTGCCTCTCTTTCTTTTCCTCTTTATCATTCGTTTCCCCCTTTCTCTTTCTCCTCCTCTTTATCATTCGTTTCCCCCCTTCCTCTTTTCTCCTCTCTTTATCATTCGTTTGTCTTTCCCTTTCTCCTCCTCTTTATCTCGTTTGTCCCCTTTCCTCTCTTAAATTTTGTCTCCCTTCCCTCTCTCTCTTTCTCCTCCTCTTTATCATTCGTTTGTCTCCCTCTCTTCCTCCTCTTATCATTCTTTGTCTCCCTTTCCCTCTTCTCCTCCTTTATCATTCGTTTGTCCCCTTTTTCCCTCTTTTCTCCTCTCTTTCTCCTCCTCTTTATCATTCGTTTGTCCCCCTTTCTCTCTCTTTCTCCTCCTCTTTATCATTCGTTTGTCTCCCTTTCCCTTCTCTTTCTCCTCCTCTTTATCATTCGTTTGTCCCCCTTTCTCTCTCTTTCTCCTCCTCTTTATCATTCGTTTGTCTCCCTTTCTCTCTCTTTCTCCTCCTCTTTATCATTCGTTTGTCCCCCTTTCTCTCTCTTTTGTCTCTTTCTCCTCTCCTTTTATCATTCGTTTGTCCCCCTTTCCCTTTCTTTCTCCTCTTTATCATTCGTTTGTCTCCCCTTTCCCTCTCTCTCTCCTCTCCTCCTCTTTATCATTCGTTTGTCCCCCTTTTCCTCTCTTTCTCCTCCTCCTCTTTATCATTCGTTTGTCTCCCCTTTCCCTCTCTTTCTCTTTCTCCTCTTTATCATTCGTTTCTCCCCCTTTCCCTCTCTTTCTCCTCTCTCTCTTTCTCCTCCTCTTTTCATCATTCGTTTGTCCCCCTTTCCCTCTCTCTTTCTCCTCCTCTTTATCATTCGTTTTTGTCCCCCTTTCTCTCTCTTTCTCCTCTCTTCTCATCCTCTCTTTTCATCCTCCTCTTTATCATTCGTTTGTCTCCCTTTCCCTCTCTTTCTCCTCCTCTTTATCATTCGTTTGTCTCCCTTTCCCTTCCTTTCTCCTCCTCTTTATCATTCGTTTGTCTCCCTTTCCTCTCTTTCTCCTCCTCTTTATCATTCGTTTGTCTCCCCCTTTCTCTCTCTTTCTCCTCCTCTTTATCATTCGTTTGTCCCCTTTCTCTCTCTTTCTCCTCCTCTTTATCATTCGTTTATCATTCTTTCTCCTCCTCTTCATTCTCCCCCCTTTCTCTTCTCCTCCTCTTTATCATTCGTTTTGTCCCTCCCTTTCCCTTCTCTCTTTCTCCTCCTCTTTATCATTCGTTTGTCCCCTTTCTCCTCTCTCTTTCTCCTCCTCTTTATCATTCGTTTGTCTCCCTTTCCCTCTTTTCTCTCTCTTTCGTTTTTCCTCTCTTTATCATTTCGTTTCGTTTCTCCCCCTTTCTCTCTTTCTCCTCCTCTTTATCATTCGTTTGTCCCCTTTCTCCTCCTCTTTATCATTCTCTCCCTTTCTCCCTCTTTATCATTCGTTTGTCATTCGTTTCTTTCTCCTCCTCTTTATCATCTTTTTCTCCCTTTCTCTCTTTCTCCTCCTCTTTATCATTCGTTTGTCCCCCTTTCCCTTTCTTTCTCCTCCTCTTTATCATTCGTTTGTCTCCCTTTCTCTCTCTTTCTCTCCTCCTCCTCTTTATCATCGTTTGTCTCCCTTTCCCTTTCTCTCTCCTCTCCTCCTCTTTATCATTCGTTTGTCTCCTTCCCTTCTTTTCTCCTCCTCTTTATCATTCGTTTGTCTCCCTTTCCCTCTCTTTCTCCTCCTCTTTATCATTCGTTTGTCCCCCTTCTCTCCTCCTCCTCTTTATCATTCTCCCCCTTTCTCTCTCTTTCTCCTCCTCTTTATCATTCGTTTGTCCCCCTTTCCTTTCTTTCTCTCTCCTCTTTATCATTCGTTTGTCTCCCTTTCTCATTCTTTCTCCTCCTCTTTATCATTCGTTTGTCTCCCTTTCCCTCTTCTTTCTCCTCCTCTTTATCATTCGTTTGTCCCCCTTTCCCATTCTTTCTCCTCCTCTTTATCTCCCCCCTTTCTCTCTCTTTCTCCTCCTCTGTATCATTCTTTTGTCCCCTTTCTCTCTCTTTCTCCTCCTCTTTATCATTCGTTTGTCCCCTTTCTCTCTCTTTCTCCTCCTCTTTATCATTCGTTTGTCCCCCTCCCTTTCTTTCTATGTCTTCCTAATTACTCCTTAATTAATGTTTGTGTTCCTCAACTGTCACGTGACACCAATGACTCGCTCTGATGTTACTGGTTTCATCATCAATTGGATGTGTTTGGACATATGACAAACATTGAATAATTCCGTATTTATTTGTGATGATAACATCTCTGCTTAATGATATGAGGGGTGCACTTGAAATGGCAATGGATGTCTCTCAATGACAGCTGTGTTAGCCAGGATGACAGCTGGGTTAGCCAGGATGACGGCTGGGTTAGCCAGTATGACAGCTGGGTTAGCCAGGATGACAGCTGGGTTAGCCAGGATGACGGCTGGGTTAGCCAGTATGACAGCTGGGTTAGCCAGGATGACAGCAAACATGGGTTTTAGCCAGGATGCTTAATGACAGCTGGGTTTGAAATGCAGGATGACTCTCAATGGCTGTGTTAGCCAGGATGACAGCTGGGTTAGCCAGGATGACGGCTGGGTTAGCCAGTATGACAGCTGGGTTAGCCAGGATGACAGCTGGGTTAGCCAAGATGAGATGTATTTGTTCTATGTTTCCATTTCTCCTCTAATGATCCTATTTTTGTTAAGAACGTGTTCACGAATGGCATCATGTGGCGTCGTTTACAGGGCTACTTGTACAAGAAAGGTAACTCTATGAAGAAGTCGATAGGGGGTTGGAAGGAACGTTGGTTTACTCTTGGGCTGCAGGAACTGTGTACTATACTAGCAGAGATGAAAAGGACAAAAAGGGGGAGATACCCACGTCCGCATTTCTTAACGTTGTGGTAAGCCGGCCAGAACAGAGCCATAATTACAGTGGCGTGCTTTGTACGAAAACCAAAATATTCGTTGGCTCTGTTCATATCAGTAATTCATTAACTGCATGTCTTCTGTGAATGTTCTGGTGTCTAGTTGCAATATATCTATTCTTCCATGAATTCCGCGTTATGTTTTATGTTGGAAGTTGGTGGAGGAAAAAGGGTCTGCTGGAAAGCACGCCCGCTTTAACTTGGTGTGTTCGGGAAGAACTTACGAGATTTATGCACAGGACCAGCGAACACGAAGTGAATGGATGACGGGTGAGTGAGGGTCGTGGTGTTAATGGATGACGGGTGATGAGGGTTATGGTGTTAATGGATGACGGGTGAATGAGGGTTGTGGTGTTAATGGATGACGGGTGAATGAGGGTTATGGTGTTAATGGATGACGGGTGAATGAGGGTTGTGGTGTTAATGGATGACGGGTGAATGAGGGTTATGGTGTTAATGGATGACGGGTGAATGAGGGTTATTGTGTTAATGGATGACGGGTGAATGAGGGTTATGGTGTTAATGGATGACGGGTGAATGAGGGTTATGGTGTTAATGGATGACGGGTGAATGAGGGTTATGGTGTTAATGGATGACGGGTGAGTGAGGGTTGTGGTGTTAATGGATGACGGGTGATTGAGGGTTGTGGTGTTAATGGATGACGGGTGACGGGTGAGTGAAGGTCGTGGTGTTAATGGATGACGGTGAGTGAGGGTCGTGGTGTTAATGGATGACGGTGAGTGAGGGTCGTGGTGTTAATGGATGACGGGTAAGTGAGGGCCGTGGTGTTAATGGATGACGGGCGAGTGAGGGCCGTGATTTCAATTTTGTGGAAATATGATTTAGCATTCCGTTATGACATAACACAGCAATAATGAGGGTCACTTATGCCAATTAATAATACCAGTACCCTCTCTGTAGTACTCAAACTGGCGCGGGAATTGAACGCTAGCCCGGACGACTACCCGCCGATCAAGGCACGGGACAAGCGACGGGAGGTGCGTGAGGGTCGCAGGAGGAGGGCCCGAGAGGATGCTGATACGATGAGGCGACAGGGGGAGGAATTGGAAGCTGTCAGGAAGGTTCGTCACCCTCAGTCATCTTAAAGACGCCTCCTCTCACACTTAGCTATGCATCATATAAGTCACGATGTTTAAACATTACTGACTTGTGTCGGGCTTATCCACATTCAAGAGTAATCCCGTGTGTAACTTGGCTCCGTGTCAAACAGGGCCGGTCTGGTCACTTGAGTGCACTTGTGGTCACGTGGTCTCCTCGAGGTAGCGCTGTATATGAAGGTCATTATCGCCGTGCGACCCCGTACTCTTCTCCATTCCAATACCGTATATAGTCTTAGCTGTGTCGACAAAAACACCGATATATTGTTTCACGTTAAAGATTCAACAACAACCGAAGCGGTGACATGTTGAGATTCGATCTTTGAATACCTAAATGTAATCGTATTGAATACCTAAATGTAATCGTATTGAATACCTAAATGTAATCGTATTGAATACCTAAATGTAATCGTATTGAATACCTAAATGTAATCGTAAAATGGATGAATGATGAATCTGTTATGTAAATGAATGGTAAGATATGCTCTGAGAAACTTGGCTTCTCGCGCCTTGCGCTATAAAGCCAACCTGGACTGGTAGCTGACACAAGGTCGAGAAACTACTTGTTCGTAAGTCAAGTTATTAGCGTGTATGCCTTGTCATATGTGAATAGGCCTTTCAACATTAGACGTTAGACCTACAGTAGGCCTCTATATCTAACAGGTAGTAGTTAGGTCTGTCATCCGGTGTGTATAGGTCTTACAACATGAAACATGGTAAGGTGTGTATAGGCCTTACAGCATGAAACACGGCGTGGTGTG
This sequence comes from Urechis unicinctus, assembly GCA_034190875.2. Lineage (NCBI taxonomy): Eukaryota > Metazoa > Annelida > Polychaeta > Xenopneusta > Urechidae > Urechis > Urechis unicinctus. Next base: position 59,539,952 of record CM067356.1, read on the forward strand.
TAAAGGCCTTACATCATGAAACACGGTGTGGTGTGTATAGGCCTTACAACATGAAACGGTGGTGTGGTTGTATAGGCCTTACAGCATTGAATACATGGTGTGGTGTGTTGAAGGCCTTACATCATGAGTATGAAACACGGTGTGGTGTGTATAGGCCTTACATCATGAAACATGGTGTGGTGTGTATAGGCCTTACAAATGGTAAACATGGTCTGAGTGTGTATAGGCCTTACGCATGAAACATGTGTGTGGTGTGTATAGGCCTTACACATTGTTCGAACATGGTGTGGTGTGTATATAGGCCTTACATATGTGAAACATGGTGTGGTGTGTATAGGCCTTACAACAGGTAAACATGGTGTGGTGTGTATAGGCCTTACAACATGAAACATGGTGTGGTGTGTATAGGCCTTACAACATGAAACAACATGGTGTGGTGTGTATATAGCCTTACATCATGAAACATGGTGTGGTGTGTATAGGCCTTACAACATGAAACACGGTGTGGTGTGTATAGGCCTTACAGCATGAAACATGGTGTGGTGTGTATAGGCCTTACATCATGAACACACGGTGTGTATAGGCCTTACAACATGAAACATGGTGTGGTGTGTATAGGCCTTACAACATGAAACATGGTGTGGTGTGTATAGGCCTTACATCATGAAACATGGTGTGGTGTGTATAGGCCTTACAACATGAAACATGGTGTGGTGTGTATAGGCCTTACAACATGAAACATGGTGTGGTGTGTATAGGCCTTACAGCATGAAACATGGTGTGGTGTGTATAGGCCTTACAACATGAAACATGGTGTGGTGTGTATAGGCCTTACAACATGAAACATGGTGTGGTGTGTATAGGCCTTACAACATGAAACATGGTGTGGTGTGTATAGGCCTTACAACATGAAACATGGTGTGGTGTGTATAGGCCTTACAACATGAAACATGGTGTGGTGTGTGTATAGCCTTACAAACATGAAACATGGTGTGGTGTGTATAGGCCTTACAGCATGAAACATGGTGTGGTGTGTATAGGCGTTACAACATGAAACATGGTGTGGTGTGTATAGGCCTTACAACATGAAACATGGTGTGGTGTGTATAGGCCTTACAGCATGAAACATGATGTGGTGTGTATAGGCCTTACAACATGAAACATGGTGTGGTGTGTATAGGCATTACAGCATGAAACACGGTGTGGTGTGTTTAGGCCTTTCAGCATGAAACATGGTGTGGTGTGTATAGGCCTTACAACAAGAAGCCGAAAAGAGAAAAGAAGATTTAGAGGCTGAGAGAAAACAAAGAGAGGAAGCGATGCGGGTAGGTTGCTCGTATTGTTGGAGTTTCTGGTCCACACTAACACCTGTGATAACATAACGGGGAGGGAGGTAAGCGATGGTGGGAATCTAGCGAGATTAGATCGAGATGAAGTAAGGCTGAACTGACCATAGATCCGACTATCGTGACCACGCTGTTGACCAGTGAACAGGCGGCGATATTGCCGTCAGCTTCATGCAAGTATTATTGATTTCCTTTGTGTCCATTGAATCTCATTCTGATACAAATAATGGTAGCTTCCATGACAGTGTTTCGGTCAAAACGATCATGATTGCTCCCAAAAAAATAATACCTGTTTCTTGTATTATTTGGAACAAATTTGGATGATCTTTAAATAAAGTTTCATTTGCGCAATTTTTGATGCGTCACCGTTTATTTGTGTTGATTTATGGTTCGCATGGATGGACGTGTATTGATGTAGATTTTCTTATCACAGGAGTATCATTTTGTATATATCTATCCCCTGGAATGATATCTTACTATATACTGAGTGAATGATTTCCTTTCTTGTCTCTCAGTTACAAAAGGAGGAAGAGGAACGATTTCGTGAAGAACTTGAGGCAAGCAGACGGAAACTGGAGGAGGAGAAGCAGGTAAGCCATGCTTCTACATCATGATAACCATATGTCCATTGAACGCTCGTTCATTGGAACCCATTTTGATCTGAAACCCACAAAATGAGATGCTATAGAAAGTAAGAGCAGGGTATAACGGCACACCAGAGCTCGTGATTGTTGTTAGACACATGAACATTATCTACTTGAACTATTGGTATTCATATTCAATATCTATTCTAACTGACATCGCCAAATTAAAAATTTAACACTTTCAGCTCCCTTGTTCATGTTTTTCTCGTACGAAGGGGATTTGTTGCTTGAGTGCATCGCACCCATCATAACGTTATTTGGGATGGTGCCATGATGGCGCACCCGTCATAACGTTATTTGGGACGGTGCCATGATGGCACACCCATCATAACGTTATTTGGGACGGTGCCATGGTGACACACCCATCATAACGTTATTTGGGACGGTGCCAGGATGTGGCATCCATCATAACGTCGTTCGGGAAGTGCTTGGTTGATCCATGATGTGATGTGTGCTCATCAGGCTCGTCTCCTGATGGAGGAGAAAATACGAGAAGAAGAGGAACAGAGAAGGCAAGACATGGAGCGAAGCAAGCAGAAATTGGACGAACAAAAACGTGTATGTAGTTTCCTTCCTCTAACAATACATTTGCAGTGAAATACACACGTATAATCTCAAGGTTTGCTATCTCTGGTGCTGCAAATTAATTGCTGCCAAGTTCCAGCATTGATTTGTGTCGTTAGTGTTACATAATACAATATTGTAACGATACACAATGGAGTCGTCATAATCCACTTAAGTATTTCGCATTTCTCCAATATTGTTCAAAGCTAATAAAAGCATCGAAAGCAATGCATGATTCTAAAATGCAAGTACATTCATTAAGCATTGCATAGAAACGAATTGTTGTTGAACTTGGCTCCATTATATATGCATTGTTGGTCAGGCGTGGGAGGAAGCTGAGTCCCGGATGCAGCAACATGCTGGTGAGTTACAAGCCAGCATCGAGGAGGCAGAGAGAGTGCGTCAGCAACAAGCCGAGAAGTCACAAGAATTGCTTGAATCCGAACAGCAAGTGCGATATGTTTCTGGCTTCTATTTGCGAACGTGTCTTGCCAATCTATCTTATTAGTTCATACAGTTTTCCCAGGAAATGAAGTACGATCTGTTGAAGCAGGTGTGCATGCTTCGCAATAGCTGCTGCTGATGCCCATTATTTTTGGTGTCGCAGTCAATCATCATCATCAATATGGCATGCCAATCATGGAATTTGATGATGATGATGATGATGATGATGATGATGATGATGATGATGATGATGATTGCGTCTTTTGAATTGATGTCGCTGTGTGCATGTAAGGCACGGGCGGAGTTGGAGGCACAGCTTGAGGAGGAGAAGACCGTCCTGGGAGCAGAGAGACGAAGGCTGCAGGAACTGGAAGAGTTACAGAAAGAGCTGGAGATGTTACTGGACCAAGAGAGACAAGCCAAGCGAGATGAGGAGCTGGTCCGCGCTGCCCAGGCCAGGTACGTCTGCTTGTTTGGGTTCAAGGCAACAATTCACAATCATCATTATAGTTAATCATAATTGGGTGATGTGATGTCTGTGTTGACGTTGCTGTTGACTGTGTTCGTGCTTCGGTCTTGACCTCACAGGGTTCTACAAGAGGAGCTAGAACAGAAGGAGGAGCTGCTGCGCGTCAAGCTGGAGATGGAGGAGGCTATAGCAGAGGAACAGAGGCGACGTGTCGAGCTGGAGACGCTTAAACAGACACAGGATGAGGAACTGAAGCTGGGTCAGAGGAAGATGGAGGAGCTCACTGTCATCAAACAGGTAGGCAGGGCTAGTCTTTCAGGTAACCATTCGATTGTTCAATATTCAACTGGTGAGGCTGGCCATCAATCATAGTCTGTTGCCAACAAAATATGTAACAATGTGTCTGTATGGATCCACGTGATCCCAACTGGATGCTAACGTTCCAGAAGCAGGACGTGATGCTGAGAGCAGAGCAGGAGAAGCTGCTGAAGCTGGAAGAAGCCAAGTCTAAACACGAGGAGTTGTTACGTGAAGGCAAGGAAAAACTAGAAATGCTGACCAAGGAAAAAGCTGAGATGCAAGGAGAGTATTCGGTAAGAGACAGTCTTTAAGCAACAAGTTTGTCATCTTTCTGTCCGGTTTTGTTGTTTAATGATTCTTGTCTTGAAAATAATCGTTGAGTTATGAATGTATTGTCGCTTTTAAATCTAATACATAGTACTTCATCAGCTCCTGCTTGGAAAATCATAAACCTGGGTGAAGTATTTACAGTCTGATTTAAGCGGGAATATGTAGGTCAACCATAGACTTTAGTTGCAGTTGCAAACTGGACTAGATAAGTACTTCTGCTTGTATCTGCGATCCTCGATCTTTATCTTATCGCTATTTCACTTTTCACTCCCAACCCCAACCACATCTATATCTCCCCCTCTCCCAAGTCCCAATCCACCTCTCTTCTTCCGAATCAACTTTGTTGTAATTTTTACGTGTATATAAACGCCATCCTTTCCAACATTAAGTATTTATAAGCAGCATTTTATCTTCTTCGTAACCGATGAACGGAAACGCATCAGATAGTATAAGTAATTGATGCAGTCGCATATTCGTTGGTGTCTCTGTATGAGGTACGTAGACCCCATACAATGTGGTTTCTGTTGCTTTAAGTACTTCAAGCATACAATTAGGTTCTGCTAAGATGTATGTCTGTTATATGGTATCGTATTTAGTTAACCATATATAGGATTATGTGGTGATGTGTTAAATGTTTAAATTGTCACATTATTGAAGATAGACTACTCTAACACGGCGATCAATAAGAGGTGTGTTCATTATCCGGGTGTTTGATTGAACTGTATCCCAAGTTAACAGGTCTCTTGTGTTTCCCGAACAATGTGTTATTGGTGGGATGGTTATGTGTTATTGGTGGGATGGTTATGTGTTATTGGTGGGATGGTTATGTGTTATTGGTGGGATGGTTATGTGTTATTGGTGGGATGGTTATGTGTTATTGGTGGGATGGTTATGTGTTATTGGTGGGATGGTTATGGTCATCGCTTGTGTCTTTCAGGATGCTCTGGTCAAGCTACAAGAAGCAGAACAAGCCAAGGCCAGCATCCAACAGAACCTGATGAGGAAGGAACAAGAAAAGCCTTTCGTTGTCGTCGGCTTAGCTCGCCCCATCCAGCCCCAGGCGAGACCGCTCCTCACTCACAGAGGGGAGGGAGCAACAACACTTGAAGAGCTTAGAGTGAAGGCCAGAAAGTGGTCTCAAGATCGTAGCGTCACCTCCCCTACTTCAGTGTCATCAAAGTTTTCGTTTTCCACGGACTCCGGAGGGCCTTCGCCTGTTGCTGCCAAACGCAAGAGCAGAAAAATCAACAAAAGTTCACAAGCGATTGGGGTTACCACAGGCGCCAAATGTAGTTCAGAAGTAGCAGAGACAGCACCTGCTGGCGACAATTCACCTGGAGGCGAAAAAGACGACCATTCGCCACGTGACACCGAGTGTACACGTTCCAATACTTCTACTGATCGGTGCGACCAGAAACATGGTGTTCATAGCGTTAGGCCCAGTACTCCAACTTTACCTGTTGTTGATGAAGCCAGTGGATCTGCTGCTGATGGCTCGTCCAACGGAGCTCAGCATCCTGATGGCTCCAATGGAGCTCGGCATCCTGATGGCTCGTCCAACGGAGCTCAGCATCCTGATGGCTCGTCCAACGGAGCTCAACTTCCTGATGGTTCGTCCAATGGAGCTCAAGATGACACGCCGGCGAATATATCGACAACCAGTGACGTCAATGGTAATACACCAGCTACTAAATCTCAGCGTACACCATCATGTGAGCTCGAAGATGGGTTGGCCTCGTCTGATCTTCAACTGTCGACTCAGGAGGAGAATTTGGATGTATTAGAAACTGTTGCAACCGACGAACAAGCAGCGAATGCGGCCGATGATTTCGACAGATAACAAGATACCAATCCTGATAGCAAACAGCGCCATATAGAACGAACTCCAGTCATATCACATTGTGAGTCTGTGAACGGGTCAATCTTGTTGAAACATCGAACTCTTTCCAGCAAAACCACCTGGGTTCTACGATTTACGAATCAAATAAGGAGCAATCTAGCGATAATGAAGGAAGGAGCGCCAGGGATGTAGAAGCGGAAGTTGCATCTGAATAGGACCAGTCACGAGAATGGCTCGATAAGCCGCAGCAGGAAGTCCTCAAAAAGTCGGCTTCCTCCATGCAAACCCACGTCATCATTTTACAGTTTTAGTGTTTTGTCTTCAGACTACATCAAGTTGATAACATTCTTCGACCAAACCTATACTTCGCCACTGTATATATATATTGGTGGAGTGTTGTTCAGAGGAATACCATTCTGAATCAGAACGATTTCTAAAGATGATGAGCAATATTGTGACCAAGTCGTCGCTCATTCGCTTGCATTCTCGAGATTTGGATGATATTATTTGTGTATACTTTTCTATGTCTGTGATATGAACCTAATCTTTTTGTTGCAACCTTCGATATTCTATGAGTTAACGTTCTGTTTTGAATTCAAGGACTTGATGATATAATGAACGTATGGCAAATGTAAGGATGCTGAAGTAATTATGAAATGTGTGTTCAGTGAGACAAAATATTATGATTGTACGAACGCCTGAAATGAACTCATGATTTGTGTGACCACAGAGTGCTTTATCCAGATACAGTTAAACGGAATTAAATACCTAATATATAAATTGTTGTCACGTGTTCATCATTCACGGATTTCTATCAAATCAGCTTATCACCTTATTTCATCATCTCAGGGTCTCCAGCACATCATCGCCTTAGTTACCATCAGTTGGTGTCTAGCACATCATCTGAACGCCTTAGTTCACCATCAATTGGTGGTCGCACATCATCTGAACATATACCTCAAATCTTACCATTGATCCCTTTATCATTAAGTATCAAAGGATCAACACTAGTAATTAGACGAAGACCTACAGGGACGTCAATACGCCACCGAGCCCAAGCACTAGGTCGGAGCTATTTATCTACAGAAAAAAACGACAACGCATGTGCGTGAGTTTGTGTCACTGCCGACTGGAACCCATTGGACGTGAAATGATGACATACGACCGGAACCCATTGGATGTGAAATGTTGACATACGACTGGAACCCATTGGACGTGAAATGATGACATACGACCGGAACCCATTGGATGTGAAATGTTGACATACGACCGGAACCCATTGGACGTGAAATGATGACATACGACTGGAACCCATTGGACGTGAAATGGTTGACATACGACTGGAACCCATTGGACGTGATATGAAATGAAATGACACATACGACCGGAACCCATTGGACGTGAAATGATGACATACGACCGGAACCCATTGGACGTGGAATGATGACATACGACCGGAACCCATTGGACGTGGAATACATACGACCCTCAACCCATTGGACGTGAAATGATGACATACGACTGGAACCCATTGGACGTGAAATGATGACATACGACCGGACCACCCATTGGACGTGGAATGATGACATACGACCGGAAACCCATTGGACGTGAAATGTTGAGACAAATACGACCGGAACCCACTGGACGTGACTGATGACATACGACTGGAACCCATTGGACGTGAAATGATGACATACAAGACGGAACCCATGGATGTGAAATGTTGACATACGACTGGAACCCATTGGACGTGAAATGATGACATACGACCGAACCCATTGGATGTGAAATGTGACATACGACTGGAACCCATTGGACGTGTGAAATGATGACATACGACCGGAACCCATTGGACGTGGAATGATGACATACGACCGGAACCCATTGGACGTGGAATGATGACATACGACCGGAACCCATTGGACGTGAAATGATGACATACGACTGGAACCCATTGGACGTGAAATGATGACATACGACCGGAACCCATTGGACGTGGAATGATGACATACGACCGGAACCCATTGGACGTGGAATGATGACATACGACCGGAACCCATTGGACGTGGAATGATGACATACGACCGGAACCCATTGGACGTGAAATGTTGAGATACGACCGGAACCCACTGGACGTGAAATGATGACATACGACTGGAACCCATTGGACGTGAAATGATGACATACGACTGGAACCCATTGGACGTGAAATGATGACATACGACCGGAACCCATTGGACGTGGAATGATGACATACGACCGGAACCCATTGGACGTGGAATGATGACATACGACCGGAACCCATTGGACGTGGAATGATGACATACGACTGGAACCCATTGGACGTGAAATGTTGACATACGACTGGAACCCACTGGACGTGAAATGATGACATACGACTGGAACCCATTGGACGTGAAACACAGCATCATCAACTACAGCAAGTGATATTCTGCCTTCTATAATGTGAGAGAGTCATCAATGAAATAACTCCTTGGTATACATCCTAGGAATCTGGGCAGGCATTAGCGCTGATATTACAAACCAATAACCAAGGCAACACAGGTTGTCAATTAAACATGTACACTAAATAGGGCCTGTCCTGTACAGAGAGCCTCACCAGGTATACTGTCGACACAGAAGTCTCAAATAATTTTTTTCTCAGTGACCGGTCGCCCGATACCACAGCACCACTTCCGGGTGGGGCTTGGGGTAAACCCGCACAGCAGCGGATTCGTTTACAATCACAAATATAGTTTTGAACTACAAGTTAATTTACTGACACCTTCGATATATTCACCAGTCCGAGAAGTGTGTAAACAAGCAATCCAAATCAGTCCATGCCAAGGGCTGAAGGATTCCCACACATGTTTAACAGCAGCAACAACACTCGGTCTTTTAAAGACTTCACAAAAGGTGACCAACAAACACTACTCAAGTAAACAAACTAGCATCTAAATTAATGGAATTGGAACAATGCTACTTGGGGAGCAGATATCACCATCCATTAAGACCCAAATGCAGTAGATGCAGAACAATGTGATTGGATGTCTTCTAAACTCCGCCATGAAGATTTCAAAGAGCATAGTAAAGAGGATTTTATACGAGGACTAGGATTTCCAACAAGACCAAACGAATCTCAAGGATTGATGGAAAGGTTCTTATCAATGACACAGCAGTCTACTGGGAAGCCATACAGGAAGAAGCTGACAAATAAAGCACTGAGAAGCTATGAAGGGAGAAGATGACAAATGAAGCACTGAGAAGCCATACAGGGAGAAGATGACAAATGAAGCACGGGAAGCCATAGAGGGAGAAGATGACAAATGAAGCACTGAGAAGCCATACAGGGAGAAGATATCAATAACATCCTACACACAGGTACACTGTCAATAATCCTTCACACAGGTACACTGTCAATAACATCCTACACACAGGTACACTGTCAATAACATCCTACACACAGGTACACTGTCAATAACATCCTACACACAGGTACACTGTCAATAACATCCTACACACAGGTACACTGTCAATAACATCCTACACACAGGTACACTGTCAATAACATCCTACACACAGGTACACTGTCAATAACATCCTACACACAGGTACACTGTCAATAACATCCTACACACAGGTACACTGTCAATAACATCCTACACACAGGTACACTGTCAATAACATCCTACACACAGGTACACTGTCAATAACATCCTACACACAGGTACACTGTCAATAACATCCTACACACAGGTACACTGTCAATAACATCCTACACACAGGTACACACAGGTACACTGTCAATAACATCCTACACACAGGTACACTGTCAATAACATCCTACACACAGGTACACTGTCAATAACATCCTACACACAGGTACACTGTCAATAACATCCTACACACAGGTACACTGTCAATAACATCCTACACACAGGTACACTGTCAATAACATCCTACACACAGGTACACTGTCAATAACATCCTACACACAGGTACACTGTCAATAACATCCTACACACAGGTACACTGTCAATAACATCCTACACACAGGTACACTGTCAATAACATCCTACACACAGGTACACTGTCAATAACATCCTACACACAGGTACACTGTCAATAACATCCTACACACAGGTACACTGTCAATAACATCCTACACACACACAGGTACACTGTCAATAACATCCTACACACAGGTACACTGTCAATAACATCCTACACACAGGTACACTGTCAATAACATCCTACACACAGGTACACTGTCAATAACATCCTACACACAGGTACACTGTCAATAACATCCTACACACAGGTACACTGTCAATAACATCCTACACACAGGTACACTGTCAATAACATCCTACACACAGGTACACTGTCAATAACATCCTACACACAGGTACACTGTCAATAACATCCTACACACAGGTACACTGTCAATAACATCCTACACACAGGTACACACAGGTACACTGTCAATAACATCCTACACACAGGTACACTGTCAATAACATCCTACACACAGGTACACTGTCAATAACATCCTACACACAGGAACACTGTCAATAACATCCTACACACAGGTACACTGTCAATAACATCCTACACACAGGTACACTGTCAATAACATCCTACACACAGGTACACTGTGTCAATAACATCCTACACACAGGTACACTGTCAATACATCCTACACACAGGTACACTGTCAATAATATCATCCTACACACACAGGTACACTGTCAAATAACATCCTACACACAGGTACACTGTCAATAACATCCTACACACAGGTACACTGTCAATAACATCCTACACACAGGTACACTGTCAATACATCCTACACACAGGTACACTGTCAATAACATCCTACACACAGGTACACTGTCAATAACATCCTACACACAGGTACACTGTCAATAACATCCTACACACAGGTACACTGTCAATAACATCCTACACACAGGTACACTGTCAATAACATCCTACACACAGGTACACTGTCAATAACATCCTACACACAGGTACACTGTCAATAACATCCTACACACAGGTACACTGTCAATAACATCCTACACACAGGTACACTGTCAATAACATCCTACACACAGGTACACTGTCAATAATATCCTACACAGAGGTACACTGTCAATAGCATCCTACACAGGTACACTGTAAATAACATCCTACACACAGGTACACTGTCAATAATATCCTTCACAGAGATACACTGTCAATAACATCCTACACACAGGTACACTGTCAATAGCATCCTACACACAGGTACACTGTCAATAACATCCTACACACAGGTACACTGTCAATAACATCGATGTTAACTCATCTTCCGTTTCTTCTTACTGCAATGAGGCTGATATGTTGTAATAAACCATATGCTTCGACAAGAACAAGCTGTAACCCTGCTGGGGCACGAGGCGGAGGAGACCAGACGGCAAGAAAAGAATGAGGTGCCTGGACAGCCTCCTAGCTGCGCAGCGTCACAAGCAGGGCAGAATCGGTAGGTTATAAGGTCATGTTCATTAGCTATCTGCCGGGGAGGCCTCGGCGTTTTAACCATTTCATCCAGTCGGATATATTTTGACCCTACCCCAAAAGGTTAATTGATACTCCCCACAAGAAAAGGTAAATATTGTGCGACCCTCTCCCTCAAACTAACTTTAAATATTTTAACATGTTTAGGAAAATGTTCATTTGTAAGAAAATATACCAGTACACTTGTATATGTACATCATTACAAAGTTTAGTTACTTATCTTTCAGGTTGCATTTGCACGAAAATTAACTAAAAATGTAATATTCTTCTGTCATCCCACGACCAGAGGGACATCGTTTTCGTTAATCCCCCCTTGTAAAATAATAATCAGCTCTTTATGACCTCTGACCCTAGAGTTTTTATAGCCAAACCTCTTGTACCATGTTAACGCAAAAGTCAATTGAAACGGCTGTTTCTAAGCAATCTGTAGAACTGTTGTAAATGTCTTGGTTGTCAAATATCAAGTTGGGTCAGATCTAAGAATAGAGAGATGATTAGTGACATTTACCTCAGTCTTTCATAACTTCCAAAATCAGAAAGGAATCGCTCAGTGAAGCTTCTTTCACAGCAGAAATGTTACGACTAATGAATTGTAATTTCAATATAGTGTTTTTTTCAATCTCTGGACCTTCGTTCCTTCAGAGTGGGGTTCAAAAGCCAGTCAGAGGAAACGGGTATGTGGCAAGTGTGCGCTAAGTGATGTCGTCCTATCATGACAACCAGGAAAATAATTAACGTTGCCTAATGACTGTATAAATGTGATACTAACTCGCATGTGTGATTCAGCACAGCCTGGCTCTAAGCGCCATAGTTTGTTTGTGAAAGAAGCCCAGACGAGCAGCTGGATGTTAAAGATGGTAAAGAAAGAAGCCCAGACGATCAGCTAGATGTTAAAGATGGTAAAGAAAGAACGCCCAGACGATCAGCTAGATGGTAAAGATGGTAAAGAATGAAGCCCAGACGATCAGCTAGATGGTAAAGATGGTAAAGAATGAAGCCCAGACGATCAGCTGGATGGTAAAGATGGTAAAGAAAGGAGCCAAGACGAGCAGCTGGATGTTAAAGATGGTAAAGAATGAAGCCCAGACGAGCAGCTGGATGGTAAAGATGGTAAAGAAAGGAGCCAAGACGAGCAGCTGGATGGTAAAGATGGTAAAGAATGAAGCCCAGACGATCAGCTAGATGGTAAAGATGGTAAAGAAAGGAGCCAAGACGAGCAGCTGGATGGTAAAGATAGTAAAGAAAGAGGCACAGACGAGCAGCTGGATGGTATAACATTTAATAAAAATCGTATAATTTTTGTTGTGAACCAAACTCCATTGACAGATTCCATACTTTAAACCAGGAGCCCATGGAGTTTTGTTTAGAATTGCAAGTACAAAAGGTTTGAGGCATGCAACATGTTGATTAGGGTCAATGTACAATCAAATGGCCATTCTTAAGTTTCCACGCCTGTACCAACTCTAGGGGGAGCCACTCAAAATATCCCAAATTTAGATTTAATTAGCATAACTGAGTACATGTATGAAACCAATGATAAAATGTTCATTTTTAGGGTCTAAATAAAGATCCATCTTTCTTAACCCTCAACTCCTGTACTTAATCCATTTAAGAAAGCCACTAATTAGCGCTAATTAGCAATTTAATTAGCATAATTGAGTACATCAACGAAACCTTCGCTAATGGATTTGGTAGGTTCACCCAACTAAGAAAAGTGGATTCTTAAGTGCCAAAACCTGTACCGTGACCCCTTAAGAAGTCTTTAGATCCCCATCTGTACATTGTAAACCTATGGATATGAATCATACTTGTAGGCCTACATGTGGCTTCATCATAAATCAGAACTTTGCAGGGGCTAGTACAAGCAGTTTTTATCCCTTGGTATTACTCATTGCATTCTCAATAAAGGAAAAACCTGTGATTAGTTAACAGGGTGAGATTTGAGATGGATAAAGAATCTGAATCAAAAGACAAACTCTTCAACATCAACACAGGGAAGGCCACCAGCCATGAGATCAGTGAAAGTCTGTTGAAAATACCAGAGACCGGTCAGACACGACATCAAGATTTCCTGGACACCTGCATAGCTGACGCAAAGAGATTTGAAGAGAAGATAACCAAGGCAAAACTTAAGACCTTTACCGATGATAGTGCAAGAAACCATAAAGCAGAGGACGAACGAATAACAGAACTCAAGGGTACAAGAGATCTAATGGGCCGCCTCGTAATACTTGCAACGAAACGGAATCTGGACTTGCCTTTCATTTTTGAATTCCCACTCACTCCAGTCCCTTTGTCCATGTGTAGCACAGATGGGACAATGGCGAAAACCGACAAGAGTGCCCTCTTCAACCTGCTGCTTGAGTCGAAGGTTCATGGAGATGCCAGTCCTGGATTGACCAGAGCCTGCATTATTGATGGCCAATTCCTCCTTCATACACTTTCTCCCGAATCTACCAGCTACCTATGGAGGCCTCGCAAGAAGTATTTTAATCCAGACAGCTGCGTTGTGCAAAAAAGAAGTCCATCTTATCTTTGATGATTACCCTCCTCAGCCATCCCTAAAAGACACAGAAAGAGGAAGGAGGGGCATAGATGAACGGGAGTTCGCCATTACTGGTCCTGAACAAAAACGACCTAAGGACATGGATAAAGCGCTGAAATCGAGATCATTCAAGACACAGCTTCCCAAGTTCCTGGCGAAGGAGTGGCAAAACAAGGCATATCGACCAATACTAGGTGACTGTCAGCTACATCTTGACATCCCAGGGGAGACCCATCATTATTATGTTGCCAACGGCATTCTCAAACACGATTCTGATGACGATTGCAGGAACAACCATGAAGAGGCTGACACCAAGATAGTTCTTCATGCCAAGGTAGTGGATGATGACAGAAAACAAGGAGCCATAGTCGTTCGGGCATCAGACACAGATATAGCAGTCATCTTGTTGTATCACTGCAACAAGTTCAAGTCGCCAATATGGATGGATGTTGGAACGTCATCCAAGAACAACCGGAGATACATTAGCATCACCAACATTCATGAAGTACTCGGACCTCAGATATGCGCTGCACTACCAGGATTCCATGCATTTACTGGGTGTGACTACACCAGCGCATTTGTTCGCAAAGGAAAGGTCAGACCATTGGCCAAGTTGGAAAAGAACAAGGAAGCCCAAAAAGCTTTCCACAGCCTAGCAACAGACAAACAACAGAGTCTAAGAACCCAGATGACCCTTCAAACGTTCACCACAACTATGTACGGAGCCAAGGAAAACACCAAGTTGACATTAAATGAACATAGGTACAAGATGTTTGAAAAAGGCTATGGACCAAAGTCCTTGTCAAAGAATCCATTGGAAAAGTTGAAAGGAATAAATGCTAGTGCCATTCCCCCTTGTGAGGCAGAGCTGAATGTGCATTTGAAACGAGCTGCATTTGTTGCACAAATGTGGGCAAAGGCAGATTCTGCTGAAATCCAACAACACCCAGATGCATCAAATGGTTGGGATCTCGAAAATGGGTGTTACATGCCAATATGGCATGAAGGACCCCAGATGCCAGGTACCCTTATTCCGGAACAAGGCGAGGTCGTCAATGATGATGATGAAAACGCTGAAGATGTAGACATGACAATCTCTTCTGATGAGTCAGACTGGACAGAAGAAGAGGATTAGGTGCAAGTGGGGAAAAACCTTATGCTGCCTGTGACCTTTAACACCTTGTTCCACTTTGACCCCTGCAATGGCAGCTAAATTGCTCGTTATTTACATTCATGACACACAAAAAATAATCTGTAGTTATTAATGATGAGGCTAGCCGTGTATTTCAGAAGCATGGCTTTGCATCATTTGCTTTGAACGCATTCAACCAAAAGGAAACTCAGTGATAAAAATGATGTTTCAGGGAAATGCTTGCCTTCCTAGTGATATTTGGGGAAAATGGAATAATTCTTTTCGTTACTTTGTATGCCACAATCATTGTCTTTTGGCATAGACCTTACTTTAAATACACTATTTACCCAACTTAAAATGAGTACAATTATGTAGATGAAGCACTTGAGATGTTTCTCTGTACTGGTGATGAGCACTGCATGCCCAGTTCTCCTGTTTGTTGAAGACATAGGCCTACAATATGTATATAGCCAAATTTTTCAAAGACAATAAATTCGATGTAGCATGTATGTAACTGGATAATGTTTGGGTTAATATTCAAAATATGGTGCATTGCTAATCAACACTGTGGAATCAGCTCGGCCTGCAATGAAGAAAATAAGGCGAATTTCTGCATTTTTCTGGTTGAAATTTCGAATCATTGAGAATTTTAATTTCAAACTGAAAAGCAGAAATTGGCATATTACTCCATAGTCTGTCAATGCAATCAAAACATGCATGTAAGTTTCTTTGCAAAATGTTTTAAGGGGACAAGAATTCAGTCATTAGCATGGGAGATGCAAGTCTCTCTATTTAAGGAAGTCACTTCATGTGTGTGTATACCCCAATCACCCTTCATTATGGTCAAAATCGATCAGCAAGTCCAACAACTTACAGCATGTTGCATGAGTCACTAGTGATGTAGTTTCTCATTGTTTGTCTTTTCAGTAAAAAAATCATAGATACTAGAATTTTAATTAAAATCTATGTACCTGAACACAAAACTGTCGAGTTCTTTCGATCTTCCCCTTTGACCCCTTCTTAAGGGGTCACGGTACAGGTTTTGGCACTTAAGAATCCACTTTTCTTAGTTGGGTGAACCTACCAAATCCATTAGCGAAGGTTTCGTTGATGTACTCAATTATGCTAATTAAATTGCTAATTAGCGCTAATTAGTGGCTTTCTTAAATGGATTAAGTACAGGAGTTGCAGGTTAAGAAAGATGGATCTTCATTTACAACCTAAAAATGAACATTTCAGCATTGGTTTCATACATGTACTCAGTTATGCTAATTATAGTCCTGGTTGAACTGACCCTGACCTTTGACCCCTTCTTAAGGGGTCACGGTACAGGTTTTGGCACTTAAGAATCCACTTTTCTTAGTTGGGTGAACCTACCAAATCCATTAGCGAAGGTTTCGTTGATGTACTCAATTATGCTAATTAAATTGCTAATTAGCGCTAATTAGTGGCTTTCTTAAATGGATTAAGTACAGGAGTTGAGGGTTAAGAAAGATGGATCTTTATTTAGACCCTAAAAATGAACATTTTATCATTGGTTTCATACATGTACTCAGTTATGCTAATTAAATCTAAATTTGGGATATTTTGAGTGGCTCCCCCTAGAGTTGGTACAGGCGTGGAAACTTAAGAATGGTCATTTGATTGTACATTGACCCTAATCAACATGTTGCATGCCTCAAACATTTTGTACTTGCAATGCTAAACAAAACTCCATGGGCTCCTGGACTACTTCTTTTGTTAAGATTTTGATCTCATCAGAACATATAGTTCCTGTTCCTATCTATCACTATGGTGTTTAGCTGTGTACTGGGTGATAAAGAACTACGGTATTATATTTTGTTGTTCTATAAGAACTTTGGCCTGAAATGTATCCCATGCCTCTTCCAAACCCCACGGACGTGACGTCACCAGTATTCTCGCATCCGGAAGCAGCTTTCCTTGGATAAGATTACCAAGGACGTCCTTGACAGGAGTTTCAGTTGTAGTAGTAGGGACTGGGCTGACTTTGCTCAGATCCAGTAAGTCTTCTTGAGACTCATCAGCCCCGTCCAATATTATGATCAGCTTTTTCTTGAAGCTCGAGTATTCTGTCCAATATTTTCTCTGTGTGCTGTGCCTCTCGAGGCAGTATAAGTAACTTCCGCAGTGCTATCGTCTGGTTCTGAGTGGATCTCAATCGTATTATAAAAGGTGAATATGGAAAAGCAGACCATTTCTTTGCCGCAACAAGCGACGCGATATGTTTCATGGCAGAAGACTTCCCTGTCCCTGGGTGGCCAACGATTAATATTGATCTTGGTCTTTTCCCATCACGTTGCTTGAATATATCCTCCAGGGCGATGCGTTCTGTGGCTGAATCGGGTTGCCCGTCAGGGGGATCTTGATCAATGTGGAGTGTCAGGTCAATGTATTGCCGAGAGGGAAGTTGCAACCTATCTTCGAGATCCCCCGTTTCTGAGTACAGAGAACCAAGAAGGCTGAAGTAACCCAAGCGTCCTCCACAGACTCTGCTGCTTGGAGCGTGTCCTCGTCACTGATGAGGTCGCTCAGCTGCCGTTGGTTGGACACATAGAGGAAGGAGACCAAGGCTAGGTAGGTGTGGAGGCAGGAATCCATGATGCAATCAATCAACATCCCGACACGGCCATCTATTTCTGGGACAGCTTGTATCATCCCAACATCACGGGTGGACAGGTAGCTGTCATCTGTCGTCATCATTTGTAAGGTCAAAATAAGGTTTACAACGGCTTTTCCTACTTGTGCTATGGCAGAAACAACCACTATGATGAAAAAAACCTTCCATGAGAACCAACAAAATTTATTAACAATAAAACAAGCTACCTTCAATTGAAACCAAAATTAGGATACGACCATCATCTCGAGGGAGACAAGGGACAAGATAACTAACCGATTTCATTTCCGCTGGAATACTAATGCGTTCCGTACCGGAAATGATTCGATTCGTGCTGTTCATGACAACAACTGACCCAATGTCATGACTATTTAACCGATATTTGGGATTTTACAAGCGATTGAAATCTTTACGAAAAAAAAAATGACGAATATTTTGATAGAATATGTAAATTATAAAAGTTAGACAATGGTTTCAGCTTACAGAAAATGTTAAGTTTTTTTACAATCCAGAGATAATTGGTTTATTAATTGCGAATTGAAAGGATTTTACAGATTTTTGCTACCATAAATTTTCGACGTGCTGGAATTTGTTTAACAATGCATTATTTACAATTACATGAATCGAGAAAAAGTTTGCAATTGAATATGTAAACATTTTTAAAGCGTTATACACGGGAATTTAACTTGTGGTAATTTTTATGAACTTTGATGCATTCGGGACCGGAAATGACGTTATCAATATCAATGAAATTTTACGATGCAACAAACGATGTCACTGACAACCTTCGAACCAATTTTAATTGCCATCGAACGTTACTAACGATTTTATAGGCGATGAAATTTTTGTTAATATATCAATCGCTTATAAAATCGTAAATATCGGTGCAATAGGCTTAAGAATTAGAATCGAATCTTAAAAGTCGATGACGTCATTTCTGGAACGGAACGCATTAATCGGAGGTTAACGTGGCGTTACTCCGTCGTAAATGGTCGTAGTAACTTTTTCAATGGAGGGTAGCCCATTGTATTCTGAACAAATAACTAATCACGTGTAATTGTAAATTCGTGATTTAAAAAAAATAAGCTAAGCTCTAAATGTGTAGATGACACGAAAATGTCTACAGCTCATAGGCTAGATTGAGGACAAATGATGGTGCCAAGACTTTGTTGAGTTCTCATGGACTATTCAGCCATCATAATGGTTTTGGTTCTTTCAGGGGTCATGTATGGAAAGCCAATTTGACCTGATGATCGCTATGACCAGGGGTCATGTATGGAAAGCCAATTTGACCTGATGATCGCTATGACCAGGGGTCATGTATGGAAAGCCAATTTGACCTGATGATCGCTATGACGGCCAAGGATTTAGCAGTTTAAGTGACATAAATAGGGTTGTATTTTTATGATAATGATCAGTATTACTTAACCTTAATGCGTACAGCATTTTTTTTTTAAAAATCTGATGATCCTATCGTGATTTTGTTTCAACCGAAGGTAGCTCGTCGCCAGCTTCATCCTTTGGTGAATGGAATTTAGCGTCCGCCACGCGAGATATAACGCTATGTAACGAGAGGTAGACATCACGTAGTGCGAAGGTCTGCGTGTGGGTGGTGGGTGTGCGGGCGGGTGTGGGGGCTTACAGGGGGATGATCAGCGTATTATGTCCTCCGCGGGGTCCTTCGAGGCCGGCGTCTTTAGGAAGGAGATCAAGAGAGCGGTAGTTACAACAGTCACATCATTACTACAGTTGATGTCCCTTATACGCAGGTAACCGTTATACAGAGGATTATAATCATTACCTTAGATGAAGTATTTCGACAGATGTAAATGGAGTCGGTAGATTGGAATAATGATCAACAATTCGTCTTTTACTGAATCCAATATTAAAAGAACTCAAAATTTCCCTCTCTAAAGAGCCCTACGGGCTGTAATCAATGCACGATTCAACACTGATATTTTTAGTTGAAAAGTTGACCGACCTCTTGTCCCAAGGACGAGGTATGCCCAAATGACTCGACCTCACCTGAACACTTGGTTCTCCCCTCATCACGAGTAGCTGACGTCATAGTCAAGCAGACCTCCAGAAACGTTTTTTTTTCTACAACATGACGTAAGCATTCATCGCTTGACCAGCCACGCATGAACCAGAACAAGCTTCGTTTGGAGGTAGACGCGGCTTTTTTTTACATAGAATGAAGCCAGTAGTGAGCGCACAAAGCGTTTATTAGGTCAGTCAGGCGATGATATTTTAGGGTCTGAACTACGAATCGAATCATTCCTGTGGTAAGCAGTATTCAGTATTGGTTCATAGTTGCTTACGAAATCGCCTACGTCAGCATGTTTTTACTAGCCATTTTACAACATGCGATGATTTGCAAATTTCCCAACAAATTTTTTGGCTGGCCTTTTTATTACTATGGAAAATATCCCCCATTGAGGGTATTGACGGGCCCGGTCACTAAGTTACAAAAGCAAACCTAGACACAACCTTCTCCGAAACCAATCATAACGTGTCACGCAGGACACCCACACCACTGACTCTCCCGCGACACCAACCATAACGTGTCATGCAGGACACAAACACCACTGACTCTCCCGCGACACCAACCATAACGTGTCACGCAGGACACAAACACCACTGACTCTCCCGCGCACCAACCATAACGTGTCACGCAGGACACAAACACCACTGACTCTCCCGCGCACCAACCATAACGTGTCACGCAGGACACAAACACCACTGACTCTCCCGCGCACCACCAACCATAACGTGTCACGCAGGACACAAACACCACTGACTCTCCCGCGCACCAACCATAACGTGTCACGCAGGACACAAACCCACTGACTCTCCCGCGCACCCAACCCATAACGTGTCACGCAGGACACAAACACCACTGACTCTCCCGCGCACCAACCATAACGTGTCACGCAGGACACAAACACAACTGACTCTCCCTGCACCAACACCAACCATAACGTGTCACGCAGGACACAAACACCACTGACTCTCCCGCGCACCAACCATAACGTGTCACGCAGGACACAAACACCACTGACTGTAACGATCCTGTTTTGATTTATTAAGGTAATTTTTTTATTAATATTGGTTCGAAGTAATTAATTATTCTATTTATTTATGACGAAGATGGCTGCTGTAAGTAATTTATGACGAGATTGGTGGCCAGGATTAAGCGTGATGTTGCTAAATGTGGATCTATTTATATCTGTACAGTTGCTTACTCATCTTGTTTACTAGGGAGTAATGTTTTTCTCTTTTTATCTGACCTTGGTGGCTGAGTGTTGTATGCGTAGCATTTCAATCCCCCTATCTCAACCGATTGGCTATGTTTTATCTGCCATGCAATTGCCTTTATCTACCACCTCCTACCAGCCCCATACATCCACCTTATCTACCACCCCCTACCAGCCCCATACACCTTATCTACCACCCTTATCTACCACCTCCTACCAGCCCAGCCCATACATCACCACCTTATCTACATCACCTTATCCCTCCTACCAGCCCCATACATCCACCTTATCTACCACCTCCTACCACCCCATACATCCACCTTATCTACCACCTCCTACCTTCCCCCCATACATCATCTACCACCTCCTACCAGCCCCACATCTTATCTACCACCTCCTACCACAGCCCCATACATCACCTTATCTACCACCTCTTACAGCCCCCCATACATCCACCTTATCTACCACCTCCTACCACCTGCCCCATACATCCCCTTATCTACCACCTCCTACCTCCCCATACATCCACCTTATCTATCCCTACCAGCCCCATACATCCACCTATCCCCCTCCTACCACCCCATACATCCACCTTATCTACCACCACCCTACCAGCCCCCATACATCCACCTATCTACCACCTCCTACCTCCCCCTTATCCACCTTACCTACACCACCCTACCAGCCCCATACATCTACATTATCTACCACCTCCTACTTCCCATACATCCCTTATACCACCTCCTACCACCCCATACATCCACCACCACCTCCTACCAGCCCCCCATACATACCACCTTATCTACATCACCTATCTACCACCTACCAGCCCATACATCCACCTTATCTACCACCTCCTACCAGCCCCATACATCCAACCTTATCTACCACCTCTTACCAGCCCCATACATCCACCTTATCTACCACCTCCTACCAGCCCCATACATCCACCTTATCTACCACCTCCTACCACCCATACATCCACCTTATCTACCACCTCCTACCAGCCCATACATCCACCTTATCTACCACCTCCTACCAGCCCCATACATCCACCTTATCTACCACCTCCTACCAGCCCCATACATCCACCTTATCTACCACCTCCTACCAGCCCCATACATCCACCTTATCTACCACCTCCTACCTGCCCCATACATCCACCTTATCTACCACCTCCTACCAGCCCCATACATCCACCAGCCCCCACCTACCAGCCCCATACATCCCTTATATCTACCACCTCCTCCACCTTATCTACCCTACATCCCCCACCTTCCATCTATCTACCACCTCCTACCAGCCCCATACATCCACCTTATCTACCACCTCCTACCTGCCCCATACATCCATCTTATCTACCACCTCCTACCAGCCCCCCCACCTTATCTACACATCCACCCATATATCTACCACCTCCTACCCCATACATCCATCTTATCTACCACCTCCTACCTGCCCAAACATCCACCTTATCTACCACCTCCTACCACCACCTCCTACCCCCCATACATCCACCTTATCTACCACCTCCTACCAGCCCCATACATCCACCTTATCTACCACCTCCTACCAGCCCCATACATCCACCTTATCTACCACCACCTCCTACCAGCCCCATACATCCACCTATCTACCACCCCCTACCAGCCCCATACATCCACCTTATCTACACCTCTTACATCCACCTTATCTACCACCTCCTACCAGCCCCATACATCCATCTTATCTACCACCTCCTACCAGCCCCATACATCCACCTTATCTACCACCTCCTACCAGCCCCATACATCCACCTTATCTACCACCTCCTACCTAGCCCCATACATCCACCTTATCTACCACCTCCTACCAGCCTCATACATCCACCTTATCTACCACCTCCTACCAGCCCCATACATCCACCTTATCTACCACCTCATACCTCCCCCATACATCCACCTTATCTACCACCTCCTACCTGCCCCCATACATCCATCTTATCTACCACCTCCTACCAGCCCCATACATCCACCTTATCTACCACCTCCTACCAGCCCCATACATCCACCTTATCTACCACCTCCTACCAGCCCCATACATCCACCTTATCTACCACCTCCTACCTGCCCCATACATCCACCTTATCTACCACGGCACGCCCCCTACTCAGGACAAGGACAAGAGCCACCGCCCCCCATCCCATCTCCCCCCCCCCTCCGACCCATGGGGTTCTGGTGTAGCGCCGGGCGAGATGCGGCTCTTGAATCAATTCATAACCGATCTACATTCCATGATATGAACTGTTACATATATCCACTTAGCACAGAACTGACACGAGAAATGAGATTGTGGGTCTTACTGTGGGAGTTGTCTGTCGGACAGGACTTATAGCTATGCCACGCGGTTGGCATTCCAAGTGACCCCATCGTGAGCCCATTGAATCAACAAAAGCGCATTGGGAATGTTGCTTTTGACGACGAAATGGAGACATTTGATTGGTCGAGGCGACCGCGCCTCCATGTGATTTTAAGACGTTATGACGATCAGCATTCTTCAAACAGATGGAGCGTTCTCATATTCAGCAGGGAGACATGTTTCCGGATATATGTCCTTGACTTTCATGAACGCTTCCAGCGTCTGAGATCCGTCCTGTTTGATGAGGAGGGCAGTAATAATATCATCTCCTTCAACAACACACTTACAACAGCGGGCGGATATCAGCTGCGTCTGTCTGTGCCGGCTGTAATCGACGTCAATGCCCGGCCCAGGCCACTCCCCATCTGGAGGGGAGCACGCGTTCCCGCTCCATCACTCAAGCTGGTAGTAAACGCCTCTATTTACGTCTCGCCTCCCGCCGAAAGAATGTTGCTCATTTTTTGGTTTGTCTGTTTAGCGCGGTATTTAGACGTCAGAACGTTTGATGAGGTGACCTACAGAGACGCACTGGGTCTTTACAATGTTGGACATCAACCAATAGTCTGCCACCTAACGGAGCGCGACGTCTTATTGCTATGCATACTACCGTCTGGCTGTACCACCCTGTCAACTTAACTTATCATGCACTTAGCAGGTAGATCTGCAAGTCTTCAGATCTTATACAACCAAGCATGATTTAAAGATGCTTTCGACCAGTTGGTGTCAGGGGCGTAGCCAGGCTGGAAGGAATGTTACGCACAGACGGGGGAGATATCTACAGTTCCAGACAGTAAAGTCTCACCCCCCTTAGCTTTTGACTTTGATACCATTTTTGGCCATATTTATATTTTCACTTTTCCAATTGATGTTACGCACGTGCGTAAGTGCGTATCGCTGGCTACGCCCCTGGTTGTTTCTGTAACTCCCCACGCCTTACTGCTACCAACCCCCACCACCCCAGCGAGCAGTGGCATTTGTGATTCTGGCTAGCTACCAAGTATTCCTCAGCGCCGAGGAAATCAATAAGGCGACCCGAATGGGTGCTTTACAATACGGGCCTCACGTCAATAGGTCCTTCACCTCAGCACGCTGGAGGTTGTCACAAGAAATAAATTGCTTTGTAACTCGCTAATTCGTTGAAATACACCAAAAGAATACATAGATCAGTTTAACCGCATCACAAATTCATTTTCTCGTTAATTTGGCGCGGCATCCAATTAATTAATGTGTTATGTTTTAATCATATTATAAGCAGCGTAGTAATATGACCCAGTTTGTTGCACCGACTCGGAACTAGCTGCCGGCTTGCCGACCGTGTCAACCTCCCCGCCTCCAGATGTAAACACTACTAATGTAGGTCAATCGATGACTCGCATGGCCTTTTTTTTCAAATGCCGCATGCGTATGCGTCATATGTTTACATTCCGATAAAACCTCGTTGCCTTTTATAGAAACAAGGTCAAGGTTAATGCGTGCAGCTCAGAATATGTGATTCTACCATTGACTGCGCCACTTGTGACCCGGACCATGTCACGAGAAACACACCCCCTCCCCAATATGTGTTCTTCACAAATCCTGATATGCCTCCCTGAGGTCGACGCGAATAGTCAAGGTCACCTTGAAAAACGCGGTTTTGTCACATGACCACTGGTTGGGTCACTGTAGCGGAATGCGCTCTGACGTTCCCGCGTTCAAATATCGACTGCGGCTGGTCGTGGTGGAGGGGTTCTCGCCGAGGGACAGGGCAGAGAATGGGGTGCTGAAACGCAATAAGCTGTTTATTAGGGACGAGATGCAGCGAGGAAGGTGACCATGAAATAGATTCTAGTGGAATCCATATTGCGGGCTACCAACGTAATATTAACGTCCTTGGTGCGTGCAGATCGGTCTGTGTATAGCGTCCTGATTCTAGGCAACAGGCACGGCGACGAGCTGCGCAAGATAAGTCCCACGAGGACGGTTCTCGATTCGGCTAAACTGGGGCTGCAGCGCAACATATCAGGGTCGTGTCGTAGAAGGGCTACGCCAGGCACTCGCCCCTGGTGTTTTGATGATCTGATGCCACCTTAGGGGCGAGGGGCCGTATGGCAGAATCTTTAAGGCAATGCAGACAAGGGACAGTTTAAAAAATATACATTTTCATATCCATAAATGTCTCAATCTTGCCCAGAGTGCAACAACAGTCATGCTCCTTTGTTAACAGAATCAACAAAATCCAACACAATCTTAAGCATTGTTGTCCAACATGGCTACCGTGCGACTAGAAAATGAGACCGATATCACAGCGAAATTTTAGCAGCGTTTTGTATGTGCGGGTCGAGGTCGTGTGGAGGAGCCAGCAAGCATTACAGAGAAAGCCGTTATTATATAGAGAGATGTCTTTGTAGAGAGCCGTCATTACAGAGAGAGCCGTCATTATAGAGGGCCGTCATTATAGAGGGCCGTCATTATAGAGGGCCGTCATTATAGAGGGCTGTCATTACAGAGAGAGCCGTCATTACAGAGCGAGCCGTCATTATAGAGAGCCGTCATTATAGAGGGCCGTCATTACAGAGATTATAGAGCCGTCATTATAGAGAGAGCCGTCATTATAGAGGGCCGTCACTATAGAGAAAGCCGTCATTATAGAGAGCCGTCATTATAGAGGGCCGTCATTACAGAGGGCCGTCATTATAGAGAGCCGTCATTAAAGAGAGAGCCGTCATTATAGAGAGAGCTGTCATTACAGAGGGCCGTCATTATAAAGGGTTGTCATTATAAAGAGCCGTCATTATAGAGGGCGTCATTATAGAGGGCTCTCATTATAGAGGGCTTTCATTATAAAGGGCCGTCATTATAAAGGGTTGTCAT
The DNA here is from genome assembly GCA_034190875.2 of Urechis unicinctus. Taxonomy (NCBI): domain Eukaryota; kingdom Metazoa; phylum Annelida; class Polychaeta; order Xenopneusta; family Urechidae; genus Urechis; species Urechis unicinctus. Next base: position 59,566,270 of record CM067356.1, read on the forward strand.
TATAGAGGGGTGTCATTATAAAGGTCCGTCATTACAGAGGGCTGTCATTATAGAGGGCTGTCATCATTAGGGCCGTCATTATAAAGGGCCGTCATTATAGAGGGCTGTCATTAAATTATAAAGGCCGTCAGGGCCGTCATCATATAGCTGTCATTACTGAGGGCCGTCATTACAGAGGGCAGTCATTTATAAGAGGGCCATCATTATAGAGGCTGGAGGGTGTCATTATAGAGGGAGGGTCATGTCATCATATAAAGAGCCGTCATTACAGAGGGCAGTCATTATAGAGGGCCGTCATTATAAAGAGGCCGTCATTCATTATAGAGGGCTGTCATTATAGAGGGCTGTCATTATAGAGCCGCCGTCATTACAGAGGGCTGTCATTATAAAGGGCTGTCATTATAGAGGGCCGTCATTATAAAGGGCCGTCATTATAGAGGGCTGTCATTATAAAGGGCCGTCATTATTGAGAGCCGTCATCATATAGCTGTCATTACTGAGGGCCGTCATTACAGAGGGCAGTCATTATAGAGGGCCGTCATTACAGAGGGATGTCATTATAAAGAGCCGTCATTACAGAGGGCTGTCATTATAGAGGGCTGTCATTATAGAAGGCCGTCATTACAGAGGGCTGTCATTATAAAGGCCGTCATTATAAAGGGCCGTCATTATCAAGGGTTGTCATTATAAAGAGCCGTCATTATAGAGGGCTTTCATTATAGAGGGCCGTCATTATAAGGGCTGTCATTATAGAGGGCAGTAATTATAAAGGGCCGTCATTATAAAGGGTTGTCATTAAAGAGGGCAGTCATTATAAAGGACGTCATTATACAGGGTTGTCATTATAGAGGGCTGTCATTATAAAGGGCCGTAATTACAGAGGGCTGTCATTATAGAGGGCTGTCATTACAGAGGGCCGTCATTACAGAGGGCTGTCACTATAAAGGGCCGTCATTATAAAGGGTTGTCCTTATAGAGGGCTGTCATTATAGAGGGCCGTCATTATAAAGGGCCGTCATTATAGAGGGCTGTCATTATAGAGGGCCGTCATTATAAAGGGCCGTCATTATAAAGGGTTGTCATTAAAGAGGGCTTTCATTATAAAGGGCCGTCATTATAAAGGGTTGTCATTATAGACGGGTGTCATTATAAAGGGCCGTCATTATAGAGGGTTGTCATTATAGAGAGCAGTAATTATAAAGGGCCGTCATTATAAAGGGTTGTCATTAAAGAGGGCAGTCATTATAAAGGACGTCATTATAAAGGGTTGTCATTATAGATGGCGTCATTATAAAGGGCCGTAATTACAGAGGGCTGTCATTATAGAGGGCTGTCATTATAGAGGGCTGTCATTACAGAGGGCTGTCATTATAGAGGGCCGTCATTATAAAGGGCCGTCATTATAAAGGGTTGTCATTATAGAGGGCTGCCATTATAAAGGGCCGTCATTATAAAGGGTTGTCATTATAGAGGGCTGTCATTATAAAGGGCCGTCATTACAGAGGGCCGTCATTATAGAGGGCTGTCATTATAGAGGGCCTTGATTATAAAGGGCCGTCATTATAGAGGGCTGTCATTATAGAGGGCGTCATTATAGAGAGCCGTCATCATATAGCTGTCATTACAGAGGGCCGTCATTACAGAGGGCAGTCATTTTTGATGGCCGTCACTACACTGGATGCTATTATATACGGGGATGCAATTGTACAGGGGCCTATTTTTTTGTTATGTTACTTATCACTTGTTGACGAGAATTTGGACAAGAAGAGGCTGTAATTACAATAGCCATTTGGACTTCATAAGCAATCTCTCAGGACACTTGAAAGTACAACTTTCCAACCGCCTATCTCACTTGAAGGTCAACTTGTTTGCGCAGTTTTGTCGGCTATGCCATTTCTATTGAGTGGTGAATTTATTGCATTAACTGCGACAATGACCCGACGCTGTGCCTGGCATCCTACAGACAATAACGCCTTTCCCGCCAATAAGTCACTTGACCACGCCCCCTTCCTAACAACCACGTGCTGCATCCGCTTCCGCTCGTATTAAAATCTGGCCGATATAATGCATAAATCGCTTTTATGGTTATGTGGCCATTTGTATAATAAGCGTCATTACTTGCTGGGCAGCTGAGTGATGTCAACTTGTACAGTTGTCGTGGGCGACTATTGACATTCAACATGGAGCTGTCTCCATGACCATTACTTACGACAACCTACAGCACTACCCACGCTAATATATTCCAGCCATGCAAATAGATTTAATGCTTGCTGTCCATATTTAAGTTGATACCGACCATCAACACGTAAATCCATCGTGACGCTTGGTGGATTCGGTTCGTCGTTATAAAGAGCGTCCTCGCGCCAGATCCATTAAACACCCGACCCCCTCAGCGAAAACTGTTTTTGAGAAGCTGCACTGAGCTGGCATTTACTGGCTGCGTCGCTGAAGGGGTGTTGTGCAGTCGCAGAAAAGGAAAAAAAGGAAAACATTTTGCCATGTGTTGTTCCGTAGACCTCACTTGGATTATTATGTAACAGGAAGCTCTGCGCGTTCCGCATCGCGAATAGCGGTATTCAGGTGTGTATATCAATACATGATCTCTATGTCCTCAGCTGTATAGGTGTGGGTGGTGAGGGTCGTTTAAGGTGAGAGATTCCGGGTGAGAGTCGCGCAGATCAGTTGGCTGTTGTTTCAATAAGGAGATCTGAAGGAAGGATAACACTTGTGACTGACGTTGTGAGGAACGTTTCCGGTTTATACGGCCCTGGCACGAGTCAATCTCAATCGAATTTGCAATCATACTTCGACGAAGTTTTGGTAATTCGTTTCTGCAAAAAGTAGGCCCATATAGATAAAATTATATCCAACATTCCTTTGCTGTATAGAATAGCTGTCGTTAAGTAACAGTCCCGTTGTCTCATCATCGAGTGCTTACTCTCAACAAGACGTCCTGCTCAACTATTAGAGCGTATTGATTACTGCATTTCCGTTTCCTTCTGGCTCTCGTCGTGATTTACTGGTGACCTTGACCTTGCAGCAATAGCAACGCTACATTATAAGCAAAGAACATCGGGGTTTACTGCTGCCGCCCAGCGCTGTATTTAGGCGGCACTCCTGGCACAGCAAACATAATGTGGATTGAGGGAACATCTAGTATTTGTCACTATTTCGGTTTGGGGAATTAATGTTGTGGATGTTGTGGTTGCGTGTAAAATGTCCGCTGTGTGCAATAATACGCGTGTTGGTGTGTTACTCTGATCAGAAGAGATAGGCTGGGGATAGAAAGGTCTTTATATTTCGTGTTGTTACCGCATTCGCTAAATTAAACACTACCTCCACTGGGCTCAGATCTGATGGACAGTGCGTACACAAAATTATTGATTATCACAAATAGTTCAGAGAGAAAGATGCTCATTGTTTCGACATGCTGCATGATGCTGCGCATGAGGCTGCGCATGAGGCTGCTGCGCATGAGGCTGCGCATGAGGCTGCTGCGCATGAGGCTGCTGCGCATGAGGCTACGTATGATGCTGCGCATGGATGCTATATTGCCGGTTTCGATTCTTGATGGCGCTCTGCAGATTGCTTTGTTTTGGAATTAACCACAACAAGATGACGCTCAGCTGCGTGGGGTCAAGGTTTATGGACTTGGTTGCAGAGGTCGGAACCGCAGGCACTAGGTTCCCGATTCCAAGCTTCCGAGTGCCTTGTCGCTATCGATCTCTTGATAGCGGTTGTGTTCTCACGTGTGTGTGTGTGTGTGTGTGTGTGTGTGTGTGTGTGTGTGTGTGTGTGTGTGTGTGTGTGTGTGTGTGTGTGTGTGTGTGTGTGTGTGTGAGAGAGAGAGAGAGAATGAGAGAGGGAGAGAGAGAGAGAGTTTATGCATTAGAGGAGAGAAAGCCACTTAGTGAGATGGGTAAAGATTAGACGGTTGGATGCACTATCACATTGAGCTAGCTCCAACACAAGCCCCATGTGCAGCGAGAGTGCTTCATTGCTAGCGGTGATCACGTGTTTATTTGTAGGTACAATAGAGGCTTTCTATGGTTGTATCTGCTGTACTGTCATGCAGAGTGAACGACGACCAGCATAACGGGACCACGTGTGTCCCAAAGGTCAGAAAATCACCGCGGCCTTGACCTCTGCGGTCTTCCAATCTATCTCATGTGCCAATGCATCTTGTGATAGCATCGTATCTTGTTGATAACGAGACTTTGCGCGTCCCCAAAACACAGGTCGAACGTTTCTTGAACGAGGCCTTTGTTTTTGTCGCCAAACTAAACTTCGGCACCTGAGCTATCAGCGAGTATGGCAAGCGACCTTGTTTAAGGTACCTGGCCTTGACCTGCGTTGTTGTGGTATACATCCCGAGGTGAAGGCTAATAGCTGATATACTAACGCTTTCTGAACAGAACCAAGGGCGACATTAAATGACCGCGACCACTGGCTTCTTGTTTTCCAACCGGTAAACGCTGGTCAGTGTGATGCTGGGTTAACTTTCGCAAAAGCGAACTTTGCGTGAGCTGATGTGTCTAATCACAAACCGCGCAATGAAATGGAATATGTCCTCATCCAATCATAAACTCGCATACGTGCCACGCCCCCAACCCAGGGACGCGCCTCCGTTACGCACAACTTACGAGCAGACGCTGAAAAAACGAACTTCAGTCCTATGACGTCATGCTCTGATTTGTTGGCTATGCTGTATGGTGTGTGTTCACATGTAAACAAAACGCCCTTGAGCTTTTTCTGTCACGTCCTTTATCAATGTCATCTATGAATAGCAATTTAAATGCTAAGTTGGCGCTTACAACTGCATGTACATTGTATATATTATGCGTAATTCTTTCCACTGTGTAGTGAGCTATATTGGTGTGCTTTTGTTGGGGCCGTATTCTGCCGTCCAGCCTCACACCTTGTCGGTTTCATTCTCGTAATCTCAAAACTAACAGCAGCTGGAGTGTGTGGAAGATGGGGAGTACAGCTGGTTAGGAAGCTGGGCTGTTCCATCATCACGGTGTCCACTGGCACAAGGTTTGTCTTGTAGTGAGAAGATGTTTTACAGGATATAACTATGCTAATTAGCTGTTAATCACCTGAGATAAGGGTACTTCACATACAATGTGTATGATTGATGATGGCTAAGTAGAAATAGGTTGATAGTCAACTATAAATATATATATGTGTTCTGTATAAACACAGTAATTCCACCCTCCTTGTATGGAGCAAAACAGTATTGGCTGAGCCGTGCTAGGTCTTATCCATGTGCAGGTAGACCCCCAGCAGAGTTAATTGTCCAAGCTACAGAAAAAACGACACCGGGATAGGTTAGGTCTAAATTATCATTGATTTTGCATTTGACGGTCAAGTTGAACCCAAGATAACCGTTGCTTGTGGGTGACCTGTGTCTGTAATTGAAGAGTGCATGAAGGAGTTCGGGTTATTTCAGCTCATGTGCTTGAATGAGATGCCTGGGCAAGCCTGGCAAAGCCTGCTCCTCTCCAATTTGTATATGTGCCATTGTTTTCAGGCAGACCTGCTGGAAATAAGCCCCGCCCACCAAGCTCCTCCCTCTCCTCGTATAACTACTCGACCTACCGTGCTGTGTCGCCAGAGCGGTATATTCGAACATCAGCTACGAACAGCGGGATATCATCTGACCACTAGTGAGTAGACGTGGTATCTGAGTGAGGTGGATTTACGGACAATTAAAGACAGTTAAACGATTCGGATAGTTAGACGTGTCAACGTGGACGCAGCCTGCTGGTGCTGCAACTAATATATACCAAGTATCTATGTGACCTGCTACCCTAAACAACAAACGCATCCACTCATCTGACCTCATTCAGCTGTGGTTTTGAGGTGGTGCATATACCAAACGCGAAAGTGGTCATTTTCTTACGAGAGGATACACCTTTGTCACCCAGCGTGGACATTTCCCTGGTATCCGTGTGACTTCTCGGGATTGATGGGTTGGTTACGGACTCTCTGGTCGATCCGGAACACGTTGATCCTGGTGCTGACGCCTCTCCTCTTCCTGCCCCTCCCCCTGCTCCATCCAGATAAGGTGACCTTGACCTCACATCATTCAATAACATCATGTATTGTTGTATCTGCTGGAAGTATCTGGGGTAAACGCGGACAGGTGTAAACGTGGCGCATGCAGCTGTTTATACAACGTGCTATGGTGATGAGACGCGACATTTTCAGGTGTTAACGTGATTCTTTCAAGTATTATAGCTACGCATTCAGGTGATAATGCGACGTTAGCAGGTATAAACGTAAAGCATGCAGGTGTTCACGCGACGTGCTAATGAGCTGAGATGCTGCGTGCAGGTGTTTAGGGACGTGAAGCTGTCGACGGCACGCGTGCAATTGAAAAGATAATACTCACAGGTGTTTAGGTTCTGCATTACACATGTTTGCATTAAAACGACGCGCACAGGTATTGACGTGACGCATGTTGGTGTCAGCGTGACGTATGCATGCATTGTGGCGATTCATTCAGGTGTTAACATCACCAGAGAGGTGTTAACGCCACGCAGACAGGTGTTAACGCCACGCAGATAGGTAGTTAACGCCACGCAGACGGGTGTTAACGCCACCCAGACAGCGATGCATGTAGGGCATTTAAACGCGCCAACAACGTGTGACAGCAACACGTGTGACGTATGTGGTGGAAGCTCAGCAACTAGGAAACGTTTCAAAGGCACCCTAGATTGTGGATTTTACATTACTTGGATGGTTTACAGAGGCTACAAAGCGGCCGGAGGGGTTCGTTTATGACAGGTTACATAGACGGCGAGATTGGGCGTTCCTTAAATGTTACCCAGGTGCAATAAGTGACTCAATTCGTTCGTATATTTTTGCCGATAAGTTGCAAGGGTGTTTTCAAAGCGTGTTCCCATTTCATGCTAGATTGCCACATGCGACAACGGCATGTCTGCTAACGGCTTGTCTGCCAACGTCATGTCTGCCAAAGGCTTGTCTGCTAACGTCATGTCTGCCAACGGTTTGTTCGACGACCAACATCACGATATCTACAAGATGCGGGTCAACCAGGATAAAGCAAGTTGTAGAACTTCGTCACATCAGTTTTTGATGTCAAATTGGCACAACAGCTCTTGTCGTTATGACAATTAAAAAATAGCTTACTTAAAAAGTAATTCAACGACAGCCATACTACATCAAGTTGATCAGAATGATAACATGTGTTTCTATTGTCAATATGGTCAAGAAAGCTTTAGTCGTGATCAAGTTATAGTCTATAGAAATACTACTTTAACAGTGGCCTTGAGATAAGGTAGAGGTAATCTGAGGACCATTCTTGTGTTGCCATCTTGGTCAGGATAACATAGTCAACAATCGTACAAAGTTTTGTCCAGCCAGCTGCGTTAGTTATGGAACAGAGGAAAGCGCAACAATGGTCAAAATGGCCGCCAATCGATGCATTTAAAGCGCATACGCACCAAACTTCGAACTATCCAAAAGCAAAAGCTTTATCATAATTTCGTATGTAATCCCCTTCCTCGTACATTTAATGACTTTGGAGTCTGAACATTATACTGATTAAAACTAACTGTCTAACAACGATAATAAACATGACCACAGTCAATGTGTTAAGTTACTTATGGTAAAAAAATGAAAGCAAATGCATGAAATTTGCGTTTATGCATCTTGAGCGTTTTATAGTAGATGTTATTGTTATTTTCCTCGTGATAAGATTACCAGAGAACTAGTTGCAAGTGATTCACAGTTGTCCTTATATGGGCTTATATGTCCTTATATGTGCTTGAATATTTTTAACAATTGTTTTACACTTTTGGAGTCAGTAGACAATGTTGACATTAGTTGTTTGATTTCTAAGAAACATAATCATAACGTGTTGCTTTGAAACAATAATGATGTCACCAGAACAGTCTGGCTTTAATATTGTTGGGTCTGTGCCCCTATCTATGCGGTACTGATCACATGCATCACTACTATTCAGCACAAAGAGATCAAATTTACTACAGGAACTTGGAGAGAAAGCCTGAAAGGTTTCCTGTCAAGAACCATCGATTGCACGAGACGAAAATAATGACTTGCTCAACTCATAATTGAATGTATAGCATTTACAGGCGTTGTCGTCATAAATAACGTTTCAAAAGTGATTGTCAGTTACACAGACTTTGATGAACTCTATGATATATAGTATGAATCGGGTTTTTCATGACCTGCGTGTCAGAGTTAACTCGTTGGTCAGTGGCTCGTGACCTGGGCTGTGGCAAATAACTCAAATGTCCCTTAGTACTTTGGTCTCGTTCTCAAAAGGTCACTCTGATGACAAAGTTAATAATGTTTGAATCATGGATCAAAGGTGGCCCAAATGAACGTAAACACTCCATTGGGTTAAAGGTCACTGTGAAGAGTGTCATACGAGCATGGGCGCATATGCACTCAAGTTCATTGACTTCTCCATGCCTTATTAGTTCTAAAGTCACTAAAAACCATAAAAAAATTCATCCACGTTTTGATTTGGATGTGGACGCATGCTTTGTACCTCAATATTAACGACATCAGCCAAATCATTGCTGTCATAATTTCTGAATTGAATTGCGTTCCACACAGTAGTGGACTGGGTCTTAAAACCGGTCTGGCCATCCTTTTACCTACTAGTTTGTTTTTACCCAGCCCAGCAGTCAATTTTGTACCAAGTGATCCCAGCCTACTGGACATCCCATGGTTCCATCCGACATTTTGCATCTGAGTCTAATCCATCATAAAACTTTTTTTGTGTTTTACTTATTTGTAAACGAGAACAGCATGGTTTGTTTTCTTATTTTGCTGCCTTAATAATGTTAGGCATATTTTAGAAGAAAAGGATGCGTTTTAATTTAAGAACTCATTATCCTCAATTGCTAACATTCTTCTGTTGCCGTATACAACTTGAAAAGCGGATGTTGTTTTCTGATGGAACTGTAATTGCAAAGTAAAAAGGTGTGTAATATTAATAGGGTGGTTCTTACCAATTCCTGATGTAAAAAATCATTGTATGCACAAACTTGGCTTTCCGTCGTTATTCAATTGTCCATAAGCGAAGTTTTTAACAACTTTCGTTAAAATGAAGCAAATGAGTCATTTTCTGGGTGTCATCCATTGAATGATTCGTTGACCCAATTTGTGTTTGTAAACACATATCCTTATGTTATGAATAAATGGTCAATTGACTCCCTAATCTGCCCTGTGCAGGGAGACATGAACGTTGTTAAGCTCAAACCTGACCCCATTATGTTCGTGAGTTGCATGAGTTGTGGGTGTGTGCAGGCTTCACGATGTGCTTACGTCATCATGAGTTGTGGGTGTGTGCAGGCTTCACGATGTGCTTACGTCATCATGAGTTGTGTGGGTGTGTGCAGGCTTCACGATGTGCTTACGCCATCATGAGTTGTGTGGGTGTGTGCAGGCTTCACGATGTGCTTACGCCATGATGAGTTGTGTGGGTGTGTGCAGGCTTCACGATGTGCTTACGCCATTATCATAATGGCCGTCTACTGGATGACGGAAGTGATCCCCATGGCAGCCACGGCCCTCCTACCCATCGTCCTCATGCCCTGGCTCGGTGTCCTCGGCTCCAAAGACATCTGCGTCAACTACCTCAAGGTCACTCAATATAGGACACCTACAGTACAGACACTGCCAATTATATTCATGCAATGAGAGCTGGTTTTATTGGGTGCAGCTCTAACCTTGGGAGTTTGTTTTCAGGATACGAACATGCTGTTCTTTGGAGGCTTGCTGGTGGCTGTTGCCGTGGAGCGATGGAACCTTCACAGGCGCCTGGCACTCAGGGTCCTCATGCTGGTCGGCTCACAGCCAAAATGGTGAACACAATCACTCACACTTACACCTGGTAAAATGCTCATGCAACTAGAGTTTGTGATGGAATTCTCATAATGCTGAGCATTGTGTGGCGTTGGTGTTGCAGGTTAATGTTCGGCTTCATGGCGACCACAGCCTTCCTGTCGATGTGGATGAACAACACAGCAACGACCGCCATGATGGTTCCCATCGTCCACGCTGTGCTCACCGAACTCAAACAGCACCTGTGTCCACCAGAGGACGCTGACGACAGCGACGAGCCGGGTAGGCGCTTCTATTGTTAGGTATCACAAGTAGATCGACCAAAAGGAACACATCTTCATGTTTAACGTCCCGCTGCATGAAACAATCCTGCAGTATCTGTCCATCACGTTGAGTAAAACGTTCCAGGTCTATGTCTGAGAGCCTGCTATTGTAATACATTCTATGCACTATTACCAAAGAGTATATAGTGTAGCTATAAAGTCCCTGCTATAACCATGCATGCATCACTGCATTCCGTTATGACCAAATACGTTAATCACTTAATAAGCATGGTTTATAACACCTACGATGAACTCGCTCTAGCCTATTGTTGTAACAGTACTTTTTTGTGATGTACAGATTTTTTATCTGGAGACAAGAAAACTTTAGAGCTGGTTGTCGTGGCCACTCCTAGTAGTGTACCTGGCGAGGAGGATACGCTAGTTGCCAATGGCAACGCTAAAGAGTTCCCCAGGTGAATGGCGAAGTATTGCTTAATATGCATGATGATTTTCCATTTAAAATGGTATCAAACGCTTCGTCTCAGTTCTCATCGAATTTAACCTGTTCCATTTCCAGTTCTCATTCAATTTTGGAAGAGGTGTCATCTCTAAGTGGCAAGTCAGAAAAGAAATTTGAAAATTTATCCAAAGGTATGGCACTCTGCGTTGCTTACGCTGCCAACATTGGCGGAACAGCAACCCTCACAGGCACCGCCCCCAACCTCGTTCTGAAAGGCCAGCTTGACACGTGGGTGTTGTTCTATGAAATAATTCCAGCTTTAAATATTGCAAATATATTGCGACTCATGGTATAAAGCTTTTATTGTGTGCATTTTGTATTAGTAGCTATTTAACGTTGCCCCCTGTACGCTGATAACAGGTTGTTCGGCGCTCCAACAGGAATCAACTTCAGCTCGTGGTTCATTTTTGCTTTCCCAAACATGCTCATCTCATTGCTATTGGCATGGCTCTGGCTCCAGATGGTCTTCCTGGGAACTAAGTGGGTATTCAACATAATGTGTTCTTCTGAGAAAGTTTCCTGTAAAATATTCTATGATTAGTGCTTAATATGCCTTTTTATGGTCTGTCACTACAGGACTTTATTCAGTTGCTTTTTTAGACGTTCAGTCAGAAATACTGATTCAGCAAACGACGTCATCAGAAAGGAATATGAAAAGTTAGGTGACTGGAGGTAAGAAATGATGATGTAATTCGTGAATATTGAGCTGATAAAATATTGCTTTCGAGGTAACAAACGTGACACAAGGATTATAGGTTTTAACCGTGCTGTCTATCCTTGCTAGCTTTGCCGAAATCGCTGTGCTAGTTCACTTCGTCCTTTTGGCATTGCTGTGGCTGACGCGACAACCCGAATTCGTACCAGGATGGTCTGACATACCCATATTTGAGGATGGGTAGGTTGGCTCCAATATTCATTCGTGCTCACCAGCTCAGAAGTGAATTGCCATTGATCTTATGCTATTCAAGAATTGTCCCCTTTGGATAATTTTGTTATTGACTATGGTCTCATTGTTGCTTGGTGTAGGTATGTAACTGACGCCTGTGTTTCCATCACCATCTCGATGTCCTTATTCATGTTCCCATCGCGACGACCCAACTTCCTGTGTTTCCGCAAGAGGGGAGGTGAGTTCCGTCGGGTTGTTTGTCATCGTATCAAAACGTTATATAGATAAAGAACCATGTGACAGGTCATTATAACCAAAGCGAACATTGCTATATCGCTTTGCATTTCTAGCAGCCAGGTGATCTGTGAATGGTGTACATTATTGTGGTTGACAGATTATACAGAACCTACGCCTGCTCCTGGGCTCCTCGACTGGGAGACTGTCCACAAGAAAATGACCTGGAGTGTCATCTTCTTGCTGGGCGGAGGGTTTGCTTTAGCAGATGCATGCAAGGTAATTATAACATTCACAACCTCAGACTTGATCACATAAAATATTGTTAACAACCAAAACAAGACACTATGATATAATTATCAAGTTCACAATAACTAAAAACAATAAGTTGATTCTTTCCAGAGCTCTGGTCTGTCTGAGATCATCGGGGATACTTTCTCCTACTTCAAGGATTACCCGCCGTGGGCGCTTGTATTTATCGTCTGTTTCATCACGCTTGTTTTCACTCAAGTCACCAGCAATACGGCCACAGCTACCATCCTAATGCCTGTTCTGGCTCAACTGGTAAATAATCACGAGGAAGCGTTCTTCGGGATATTTAAAATATGCTTAGAGTTTCTTCATACCAAGCTGTCAATATTTTAATGCATGCAATATATCATACGTTCCAAAAGCATTTTTAAGATGTTTTATTTCAACTTCAAGCTATAAACATTCCGTTTCTTTCTTGAGTGTGTCGTGTGACGAGTACTGGGTTGTTTACAGAGCGCTGTGGTCGGGATCCATCCCCTGTACTTGATGATCCCTGTTACCATAACAACATCCCTAGCGTTCATGCTCCCCGTTTCTACGCCTCCCAACGCCATTGTCTTCGCATACTTTAGATTGAAAATATTCGACATGGTGAATAAATCTTTGTCTTCCCGTCGTTAATAACTTGACAGTCCATAAAACAGCATTAAAGCAAACGGCTCGCAAACGTATTGTGTCTATAGTCCCTGTTAAAGTATTCCTCTTTGTGGTCACGTGTTTGTTTCAGGCCAAGGCGGGTTTGGCGATGAATATCATCTGTTTACTGGTGCTACAACTTGCCATCAACATTTGGGGCGTGGCTTACTTCCATCTCGACACGCTACCTCCTTGGATGCCGCAGACAGACGGCGTCAATGCTACAGTGAATGCCATGCTCAATGCAACCATAGCTCCTGTGGTGAACTCAACCATGCTGTAAACGCTCACCACCACCTCATACTTTTGTATATAGTGGACTGTTGTTGGCGGATTTATCCTTGTTAGGAAATGGACTGCGGGCGTCTGTGCCCATAAATCTGTGATTGTGTTGACTGCGCAGATTGGTACCTCAGTACAAGTCTTGTATGGCTTATATATATATACACTGTATACATGCCATTTGTTACAATAAAATGTTTCAGGTCATCGAATGGGTTGTTGAACAATATATGTATGCATTGTTGGTGTGTGTTGTTCTGACACTGCAATGTGAGATCCCATAAAGACAGAACCTTGATTTGTCATGAATAAACGGTAAACGTCGTCTTATGACACTTAATGCAGTTATAGGAGGACTGTGGAGATACAGGTATCATTAAACTGAACGAGAAGGCATTCTCAGCACGTGGAAAAATTGTGATGAAAATGTTGCAATCATTCAACATATGCTTATAACATATTCGTTAGGCTGGTGAGTGTCTTGTTTGATACATAATAAAATCGAAATCGGCTGATCATTTATTGAAATATCCCTGTCTCTATAGTAAGACAGTTATCAATGATTTTCTTGTCTTGATGAGTTAATTATCAGCAGTAGTCCATAGGGCTCAGATCACTTTTGAGGGGGGTGTCCCACCACAAATGGAGCCCTTATTTCAGGTTATAAGAGCGCAAAAAAGTTAGGACTACCCCGACTTGGGACTACCTTTTTCTCGCCAGCCATCACAAGGCAAGGCAAGGTACAAGAGAAAAACGCAGAACAATATAAACGATAGGATACAGGGCTAAGTAAGACAGGGCACAAGGCAAGGCAAAATGGTACAAGGCAAGGCACGCAGAACAATACAAGGCAAGGACTATCCCGACTTGGGACTACTACTTGGGCTAAGTAAGACAGGGCACAAGGCAAGGCAAAATGGTACAAGGCAAGGCACGCAGAACAATACAAGGCAAGGACTATCCCGACTTGGGACTACTATTTTCCTGGAACCCCAAATCGATCCATATCGCCTCCTATCTTTTTATCTTTTTTCTCCGCTCCCAGAAAGCTCCCTATGGTCTGCGATGGTCTGCCCTTCGCCCCAGAAGGCCTGGTCTGCCCTATAGCGTACAGAGCCTCTCCCAATGGCTTCTTTGGTGCGCCCCCAAGCTCCCTATAGCCTGGTCTGCCCTTGCCCCACCACACAATCTATATACAGCCCCTCTCCTCCCCACCATGGTATACCCCTACATAGTATGCTGCCTACCATCCTCGACCACCTACAGTCTCCCCAAAGCCTGCAAAAGGATATCCCGGGTAGCATACTATGGTGGGAAAAAGTAGTCCAAGTGTTGCGCCCTTTTGAACAAGTGGTACTTAAGGTGTATACTACCAATGGCAGTCGAAACTACTTTCCAACAGATTGCTCTCCGGTCCGATGCATCGTTTGCTTCCCATATCATCCTAGAGAATGCCTTCGAAAACAACCTTCTCCCGGATATAGCAAAATTCGACTACCTAGCGAACCACAAGGGACAAACAGATCTGCAACCTTTATCTGCCCTACCCCTAATTTTGGATGATATCTACGTCTTTGGATACCTGCGTAGGGCCGACTTTGTGCAAAGAAAAGGTACAACGGGCGACAATGGTACTGCAAAGACTATTGCTAGGAGTATCTCGACAGCAACGAGGAAAGCTTTAGGAAGGGACATACCACCATTGCCAACACCATTTAGCGCGGGAACTGGGAGGCGGGCAGATCCGAGAAACCATTGCTGGCATCGAGAAAGCAACCGATTGTGAGGCGAAAAAACCTGTGGAAGGCGTTGTACCAAGAAAAGGAACCTGAGGGCTACTATGTGTCGAAGGTCGACGTTTCCGAAATCCCGATAGCAACGCTCCAGGAGCGACTTCACAAATTCTCCCGTCTCCAGCAGACTCGAGGGGCAGACATCTGTGCAATAGACTACACCCTGGTGTTCTGGACCGCAAGGCGCTGGTCTCCTTTCTGAAAGAAAAAGATTTCCGACTGGAGGGAAAGGATGGACCCAGTGATATGCCAAACATACTAGACAATACGGATAGCGTGGGAAAACATGTTTGTACCTGGGTCGGGACCAGAGACGGCTAAAAGACCCACACCAAGCTCTACAACAAGGTGGTTTCCAACTTCGAAGCTGGGCAGGTCCGCAAGCAAGTAGGTGGTCATCTTGCTGAGTACACAGATTGCCACCAATACACACCTCCAGAAAACCTTTCTACACCCAGATGTCCAAGAACAAGTCTGTACTCGAATCGAAATCACAATCTATGGGTATACCAATGCAACTGCAAACCAAGGACACATAGTACAGGAGACTCTAGAATTTCTTGCAGAACACAATCTTTTCGTAGTCCGACCTCCAGCCGCCCAATGGTCGAACCTAGCTTCCAATCTGGATCGTTGTATGGCGCTGGCAAAAAGGTCTTTGGAGGGAATATGTGTAGCATGGTATGCACACACCAAAACCCGCTGAAAAGTAGGCATCCAAAGTAAGCTCAATACTACCGATGATTCCCGGTGGGAGCAAACAATCCTCTGGGCAGCAGCAGACTTTGGCTTTCGCAAGTGTCCCATATTTCGGGTGGATATGCCCTACAACAAAGCAGACAAACGATAGTATTTTCTCTCCTCCGTTGCTACACCAAGTTTGGTACCACCATCCTGTGTGCGTCCAAGAAACCAACACAGCTATATCGTGGCGGGCTCGAAGATGTTCCCCAGATCGAGTTTACAGGAGTAGCATCCGACATGCTTCCAGAGTGCGACTATATAGAATGGGAATGGAGGACAAAGAAGTGCCATGCAATTTGATGGAATCGCCAAAACCAGGTTTTGGAAGAAGTTCGCCAAGTTGCTCTCCAGCGGGAGATATCTGTGTGCAAAAAACGCATGGAGGATCTCCTGGACACGAAAAACGCAGAGCTCTGGCGCGAAGCAAATCGAACATACCAAGAAGATGAGAGAGACCACTATGCAAAGCAGCAACAGATCAGAGAACAAGAACTGCAAGAACTGCAAACAATAGCTGGCGCCAATATAGCACGTCGAAAGATTCTGGCAGCAAAGAAAGAACTGGTTGTGGACCAGCTGTCGAAAGGAAAAACAACCCGAGTATCCCAACACGCTGGCTACTGCTGGACACTTCTGGGATATCGATGCCGGACTGGGGAGGAAGAGTCTGCAAGAATACTACTAGAAAACACCAAGGACCCCGACCATATGACTGTAGTGTGGCCTACCAAGGCTCTGGGAAAGATTCTGGAGGGGTGCAAAGAATACTTCGAAACCTCGGTGGATAAGATGGGCTGCAATCTGTACTGGATAGAGCCTCGAAGGCCATCCTCCCTGGAAATACGAATCCATCCCGCGAAAACGTTTCGCCCGAGGGGAGAAGAAGAGGTCCGCTGGAATCTGATATATGTGGAGCACGCCCCTCGCGGTGGCAAGCAGTCTGGATGCAATTGCGGAGGACTATATGATTCTAGAGGACTATGTTTCGCTATATCTTGTAGAAACCAAGGCGCCCAAAGCAATCCATTGGTCTGTCCCAAGCAATCCACTGGTCTGTCCCAAGCAATCCACTGGTCTGCACCAAGCAATCCACTGGTCTGCACCAAGCAATCCACTGGTCTGTCCCAAGCAATCTGTCCCAAGCAATCCACTGGTCTGTCCCAAGCAATCCACTGGTCTGCACCAAGCAATCCACTGGTCTGTCCCAAGCAACCCTCCTCCAACACCAAGTCCTCCGCCAAGCGATCTATTCGTCTACCCGTACGATCTTGCTTCTGCAGCAAAACAAAATCCGTTTGGTGCACATGGCACATAGATGCCATCGTTCTGTACAATGTAGAGTGGACCATATGCCCACCTATGTATTTGTTCTGCATTCTCTATCGACATATGCCCAACAATTTTTCTGGGGCCGGTGGGTGCTGTGGTACCCACTGGTGGAATTTCTGGAAACAAATTTTGGTTCTTTTTGTATTCTTCGACTGCGTCCACAAACATATATCGGTTGAATCTTGGTACACATCTGGCAGCACCACAAATATCGCCGACGTTGGGAGCCATATATACACCTATTCTCCCTTTGTCTATATGGGGTTCTATACTAGTTGGCCACAAGAATCGGTGAGAGCTTGTGGTGGGCGTGGGTGGGTGATACAGAGGAGATTGGAACCAATGTAGGAATCATTGCGAATTAAGGGTCGTTTTCGACAACATTGCAAATGGTGGGATACACATTGCAAATGGTGGGATACGCATTTCTTGCATGGAAAGTCTGGAAAATTACAAACAACCATTTGGAAACCACTTCGTAACTATAGGGCAGACAAATAGATATCTTGGGGCAGACCAAAGAAACCATTGGGAGAGGCTTTGTAGGCAATAAGCCAGACCAGGCTTTCATGGGCGGAGGGCAGACCATTGCAGACCATAGGGAGCTTTCTGAGAGCGGAGAAAAAAAGATAAAAAGATAGAAGGCGATATTGTTCGATTTGGGGTTCCAGGAATATAGTAGTCCCAAGTCAAGTCTTGCATTGTATTGTTCTGCGTGCCTTGCCTTGTACCACTTTGCCTTGCCTTGTACCACTTTGCCTTGCCTTGTGCCCAGCATAGTACGCCGTGCCCTAAGACGACTCGGCTGAACACAACATAAAACCTCAAAGTTAGTTGGCTATCTATCTGCCGGGTTATTTCAGCTCATGAGCGTAAACGAGCGCCGCTGTAGTTGGCGGTTTTTCAGATAGTACGGTATGTCTGCTTCTTGTCGTTTGGCTTTTGGCCAGACAAGCTGGAATGAAGCCCCGCCCACCGAGCCGAGCCCCTCTCTCCGCGTATAACAGCACAGCACGCCACGCCGCGCAATCAAAGCGGAAAATTCAAACAACCACGTCCAATAATTGCTGCTGCGATTATCTACCTGCATGTTTGACCTCTGACTTTATCTGGACCTTATAACTGAGTGAGGTTAATCGTGGACTGTTGACCAGAGCTACTTGTGAATCGATGCGGGTGATAAAACGCGCTGTGTGGGCACAGCCCGCAGGTGTTAGTGTCAGTACTCACCACGTGCTATAGCAGCTGTATAGCGGTCTGTCGCTTTACATCGAGAAGCGTGCGTTTAACCTCCTTTAACAGTACTCCTGCCGTGGCTCGGAGAAAATATATTCTGCTGAACTGTTCTGCTGAACTGTTAAGAGAACATATTCGCCAGCCGGAACGTGGTTCTGGTATTGAGGCCGCCAGGTTCCGTTTTAGCGGGTGATCGTCTGGTATCCGTGTGACTTCTCGGGATTGATGGGTTGGTTACGGACTCTCTGGTCGATCCGGAACACGTTGATCCTGGTGCTGACGCCTCTCCTCCTCCTGCCCCTCCCGCTCCACTATCCAGATAAGGTGACCTTCACCTCAAATCATTCAATAACATTATGTATTATTATATCTGTTGAATGTATCTCCTGTAAACGCGGTCAGATGTAAACGTGGCGCGTGCTGAGACGCTAGTAGGTGTTAACGTGACGTTAGCAGGGTTAGCAGGTGTGTGCGCGCGTTTGTGGGTATAAACGCGACGCATGCAGGTTTTAACACAACATGTACAGGTGTGAACGCGATGCGTCCAGGTGGTAACGTGACAATTACAGGTGTCGACGACATCGAACGTGTGGCTTTGGCAATAACGGGCGAACCCGAATGTGTCGAACCTGTCGAAGGTGAGACCTTGTGGTTGTGACTGTGCTGGGAAAGCAGAGAGTGTGTCAATGTTGATGTTCAATCGATTGGACTCACGAGAGGAGATCAATAGAATATCTCGCGAAGAAGCACGAGGAGAGATTTGGCTACTCAGACACGACGGTGGTCGTGAACATTCTATTACTACACAACACCAGGAAGAATTGCACAGCTGGCATGTGCGCATGCGCGTCTTTTTTTTGCTCGTTTCCAAATACAGCGTCAACAAATCTATCTGGAGTTCGTCTGCACTGCTGAACAGCCTCGCCCCTGTGGGCACCCAGTCGTGTGTCCATTAAAAATAGTTTCGGCGGTTTGTAGACAGACGTCTGACTGCTGTTAGCGAATATGATAGTTTCTATCTATGCAACTGCAAATTGTGCCACCGCGAAAATGTTCTACATGCTTTAAAGATGCATTTCATCCAAAAACATGTATTTTTGGAAATGATATCCGGAAAAACGAGTTGAATAAGTGGTTTCTGCTATTGGTTAATCCATTGTTAAGCCCGACTGCTCATTATTGACAGGATATGAATTATAACCCCAAATTTGGCATGCAACTATAGACATGCGAAATTGAAAATGAGCGAGTTCTAGCGATAATAACAAAAGATGATAGAATTGCGCATGTGTAGTTACTTGACCGGGGTGCATATTTTTGTGAACCATGTTCGGAGGCGATTAATTACCGATGATATGGTGTTCCCAACACTTTTTGGCAACTAGACAAAAACGGGCGCAAACTGAATATAAAACCTGCCATCGAAAAGTGCACCTTGAATTCAACTGAATTGATGTTATGATGTTATGTTTATTGATCTTAATGTTGACATTGGCTAGGATCCCAAATTGATCGTAAAGTGTGTCAGGCACGGGATGGTTTTATCCTGTGTACTATTGATGGTAGCTCATGAATCAAGTTCATGTGTGCTGTAATTTCGAGTGAATGGTGATAAGATAAGATAAGAAATGTTTAAATCAGCGAAGCTGGAGGGACAAAGCAGAAGTCTGTCGACTTTTACAAGGCCTTGTTCCGTTCTTCGTGCACAACCACCATACACTATACATACATTTGAATTCTTCGTTGAGATTGTTATACTTTATTTTCCCACTGACAAGCGTGGATTGGCCCCTAGCAGTGCTATTTGAGCGTGATGTGTTACGTCAATATGTTAGTCCAGCTACCGACTAAAAGGGGGTATCCTGGAAGGCTAACATGGCCAACGGCCCGGCTGTTGGTCGGCTGGGCTTCTCGGTAAGGCAATGTAGAGGTGTCTTCCCACGCCGCGCTGCACTATGCCCGCATAAATTAACAAAAACAAACTGATTGTCTCCAAAAACAGAGGTCCCCAGGATACAGCTTTAGAAGATTAGGACGTTTGTCGACAGACATCTGGTCTTTGAAAACGATTGAAACGGATGAATCACCCACTTGTTGTAGCCCCAGTCATTCTTTAAATAACCATGTAAATTTGATATTAACCATATTCATGGCCTACCAGACTGCTTCGGGGAAGATGTGTAAACAAGCCCATGACGACCGCTATCACCGATGCTACGATGTAGCCTTATTCTAAACGGACTCGCTGTTTCCAAAACCCCCGGATGTACAATATTTGTTGTTGTTATCATAACGGACCGACGGACCTCAGTTGGGAAGACCTCCGCAGACGTCGTTCCAGTTGGAACTGGCAGACGAGACGCCAGTGAACCACAGACTTGAATAAACTCGATGGTGTAACCCATAATCTGGCTGTGATGTTCCATAAGCTCCTAAATGACCCGCATGTCAGAGCTCGCTGGTCAGTGGCTCGTGACCTGCGCAGTGGCGAATATCTCACAATGTCCCCCAGTACTTCGGTCCCGTTCTCAATTAGTCACTCTGATGACAAAGTGGATATTGTTAGATTCATGGATCAAAGGTTACCCAAATTAATGTAAACACTCCTATAAAAGGGCGTGTTGATACTGATGCGGTCACTATGACGAGCGTGATACGAGCATAGACGCATCACTTAACCTTATCAGCTGACTTCTCTCCCCATATCTTATCAGTTAACTTAACCCTACATGACATCAATTGTCCACCTGCTCAAGATCAATCTAATCAGTTAGCCATGTTTTGTTTTGTTTTGCGTTCTATCTCAATATTTATGACAAAATAAAACAGTTGTGTCATAATTTCTTAATTGAATTAGGTTCCATATGACATTTGACATCTGAGATCTAATCGATTTCCAATCGCTAAAACTCAATTATTGCATAATGCAACTTAATTGGCTGTTGATTTTCGCCTCGGGACAGAAGAAATTGTATTGATTAAGATGGTAAGCAATCACATTGGGTTTATGTGAACTCATATCGTGTATTACAAAACAAAAATAAAACTCCCCTAATCTGCCCCCTGCAGGGAGACATGAACGTTGTTAAGCTCAGACATGACCCCATTATGTTCGTGAGTTGCATGAGTTGTGGGTGTGTGCAGGTTTCACGATGTGCTTACGTCATCATGAGTTGTGGGTGTGTGCAGGCTTCACGATGTGCTTACGCCATGATGAGTTGTGTGGGTGTGTGCAGGCTTCACGATGTGCTTAAGTCATCATGAGTTGTGGGTGGGTTCAGGCTTCACGATGTGGTTACGCCATGATGAGTTGTGGGTGTGTGCAGGCTTCACGATGAGCTTACGCCATGATGAGTTGTGTGGGTGTGTGCAGGCTTCACGATGTGCTTACGCCATCATCATAATGGCCGTCTACTGGATGACGGAAGTGATCCCCATGGCAGCCACGGCCCTCCTACCCATCGTCCTCATGCCCTGGCTCGGTGTACTCGGCTCCAAAGACATCTGCGTCAACTACCTCAAGGTCACTCAATATAGGACACCTACAGTACAGACACTGCCAATTATATTCATGCAATGAGAGCTGGTTTTATTGGGTGCAGCTCTAACCTTGGGAGTTTGTTTTCAGGATACGAACATGCTGTTCTTTGGAGGCTTGCTGGTGGCTGTTGCCGTGGAGCGATGGAACCTTCACAGGCGCCTGGCACTCAGGGTCCTCATGCTGGTCGGCTCACAGCCAAAATGGTGAACACAATCACCCACACTTACACCTGGTAAAATGCTCATGCAACTAGAGTTTGTGATGGAATTCTCATAATGCCGAGGATTGTGTGGCGTTGGTGTTGCAGGTTAATGTTCGGCTTCATGGCGACCACAGCCTTCCTGTCGATGTGGATGAACAACACAGCAACGACCGCCATGATGGTTCCAATCGTCCACGCTGTGCTCACCGAACTCAAACAGCACCTGTGTCCACCAGAGGACGCTGACGACAGGGTCCAACTGGGTAGGTGCCCAATCCCTAAGTTCGAAAATAATCGTGCAATATCTGTCCATCGAGTTTGATATATAGTTTGAGATTGGTGTCATTGCAAATCTTATTTCATCTAGTAATGATCTACCTCATTGTCAACTAGCCACCAAGAGACTCAAGTCCACCTTCCATATATCGTAGATCCAAACACACGTCGAGATCTCGCTACTAGCTGTTGTTATAGCAACAGAGTTGTTTGTGATTTACAGATTTTATAACTGAAGACAAGAAAACCATAGAGTTGGTTGTCGTGGCCACCCCTGATAGTGTACCTGGCGAGGACGATACACTAGTTGCCAATGGCAACGCTAAAGAGTTCCCCAGGTAAACGACCAGTCATAATTGGTAGTAATATGAGACGTGACCTTCTCCCCAAAATGGCGTCGTCTGAGGTCGAGTTCTGTTTCTCTTTCAGCTCGGATTCAGGATCAGACGAAATCTCCTCTCTTGGCACCAAGTCAGAAAGGAAATTTGAAAATTTATCCAAAGGAATGGCACTCTGCGTTGCTTACGCTGCCAACATTGGCGGAACAGCAACCCTCACAGGCACCGCCCCCAACCTAGTTCTGAAAGGTCAACTAGACACGTGAGTGGCTCAGTAGAGTAAATTTCAACAATGAACATTGCTGTGAAGTTTTCAAAGTCAGCATTTGGTAGTTTGAGGTACTTAACGTGTAGTCTTAGTACGGCATTTTTGCCCGGTAATTGCAGGTTGTTCGGCGCTGGAACAGGAATCAACTTCAGCTCTTGGTTCATTTTTGCATTCCCAAACATGCTCATCTCACTGCTATTGGCATGGCTCTGGCTCCAGATGGTCTTCCTGGGAACTAAGTGGGTATTCAACATAATTTGCTCATCTGAGTTTCCTGTCAAATATTCTATGATTAGTGCTTAATATGCCTTTTTATGGTCTGTCACTACAGGACTTTATTCAGTTGCTTTTTTAGACGTTCAGTCAGAAATACTGATTCAGCAAACGACGTCATCAGAAAGGAATATGAAAAGTTAGGTGACTGGAGGTAAGAAATGATGATGTAATTCGTGAATATTGAGCTTATTATTAAGATACTACTTTTGATACAACAGAAGCGAGATTGGTAACGTACCTTGTCTTTTTCTCATGTTGCTAGCTTTGCCGAGATCGCTGTGCTAGTTCACTTCGTCATTTTGGCATTGCTGTGGCTGACGCGACAACCCGAGTTTGTACCAGGATGGTCTGACATACCCATATTTGTCGATGGGTAGGTTGCACTTATTACACTGAATGGCAGTGGAATTTCGCTGCTACAAATTGCCTCTGCCTTTACAAGTCAGTTTATGGGTTGATTTGCTATGACGATTGTCTGGATGTTGCTTGGTGTAGGTATGTAACGGACGCGTGTGTAGCCATCACCATCTCGATGTCCTTATTCATGTTCCCATCACGACGACCCAACTTCCTGTGTTTCCGCAAAAAGGGCGGTGAGTTCCGTCAGGTTGCCTTCCGCTTTACCGCCCAAAACCTTGTTCATATGACCTCTATGGGACCATCCTTAGCTCATATGACCTCCATGAAAACATATCTAGCTCATATGACTTTTATGGGAACTTGAATATATGCTTTTCATTTCGAATGACGTTTAAACTTATATTCGCTAATGATTGTGGTTGACAGATTATACAGAACCTACGCCTGCTCCTGGGCTCCTCGACTGGGAGACTGTCCACAAGAAAATGACCTGGAGTGTCATCTTCTTGCTGGGCGGAGGGTTCGCTTTGGCAGATGCATGCCAGGTAACTACAACATTCACAACCTCAGACTTGATCACATAAAATATTGTTAATAACCAAAACCAGACACAATGATATAATTATCAAGTTCACAATAACTAAAAACAATAAGTTGATTCTTTCCAGAGCTCTGGTCTGTCTGAGATCATCGGGGATACTTTCTCCTACTTCAAGGATTACCCGCCGTGGGCGCTTGTATTTATCGTCTGTTTCATCACGCTTGTTTTCACTCAAATCACCAGCAATACGGCCACAGCTACCATCCTAATGCCTGTTCTGGCTCAACTGGTAAATACTCACGAGGAAGCGTTCTTCAGGATATTTAAAATAGGCTTAGAGTTTCTTCATACCAAGCTGTCAATACTTTATATGCATGCAATATATCATACGTTCCAAAAGCGTTTTTAAGATAATGTTTTATTTCAACTCCAAGCTATAAACATTGCTTTTCGTTCTTGAGTGTGTCCTGTGACGAGTACTGGGTTGTTTACAGAGCGCTGTGGTCGGGATCCATCCCCTGTACTTGATGATCCCTGTTACCATAACAACATCCCTAGCCTTCATGCTCCCTGTGTCTACGCCTCCCAACGCCATTGTCTTCGCATACTGCAAAATGAAAATATACGATATGGTGAATATATCATTATACAGCCTGCCTCATGATTAAGATAAACCGCGTTTATACATAAAGCGAACTTTTGTCTCATAATATGATCCTTTGTACGTATTGTTGTTAGCGTGGTATGTTTCTGTCATATGCAAATCGTGTCACGTGTTTGTTTCAGGCCAAGGCGGGTTTGGCGATGAATATCATTTGTTTACTGGTGCTTCAACTTGCCATCAACACTTGGGGCGTGGCTTACTTCCATCTCGACACGCTACCTCCTTGGATGCCGCAGACAGACGGCGTCAATGCTACAATGAATGCCACGCTCAATGCAACCATAGCTCCTGTGGTGAACTCAACCATGCTGTAAACGCTCACCACCACCTCATACTTTTGTATATAGTGGAATATTGTTGGCGGATTTATCCTTGTTAGGAAATGGACTGCGGGCGTCTATGCCCATAAATCTGTGATTGTGTTGACTGCGCAGATTGGTACCTTAGTACAAGTCTTGTATGGCTCATATATACACACTGTATACATGCCATTTGTTACAATAAAATGGTTCAATGGGATATTGAATATTACATTTATGCATCGCTGGTATATCTGGTACTGGGAGGAAATAACATTCCATCCCAGCTAACTGCCACGAGTCAAGACGGACGATTGGCACGAGTCACGACGGCCGACTGATGTGAGTCACGACGAATGTCTGGCGCAAGTCACGACGACTGGTGCGAGTCACGACTACTGGTGCGAGTCACGACGGACGACTGGAACGAGTCACGACGACTGGTGCGAGGTGCGAGTCACGACTGACGACTGGCACAAGTCACGTCGACTGGTGAGAGTCACGACGGATGACTGGCCACGAGCAATAACTATTTCTGCACGATGGTATGATAAGCCAGTGAACTACGGAGAAAGATGGCGTGATAAGCCAGTGAACTACGGACAACACCACCACCCCCCCTTATTTAATAAAGATATGATGCATAATGCTTGAGGGCATTATTCTGGTCTACAGTAATTACTCAATTGCAAATGGAGAAGTGTTTCGAAGCTGTTTCGTCTAATAGTCTTTGGCTGCTCACGACCCAACTGAACCCACGTCTCTCATAGCACCAGTTATACTATTATCTCTGTTAATCGGAACAAGCGAATGGCTTCCTGGCCTGGCGAAACGGCTTCTCTTTTCAACTCCCTGGTACATATATATGTGTATCTATACATGATTCTTTATCTACATATTTATCAGTTTATATGGTATAGATACATATATATGAATATATCTAATATTTATATATATTAACATAGCCAGAGAAATAACAGAATTAAGATTCTTGTTGTTTATTGAGGTTTAACAATGTAGCTTTGCTGGGATCTCCGTCTCGTGACCAGGCAAATCTCGTTTTTTGTCTCTTGGTTCAGGTAATTCTCTCAGAACCATAGTGTGTCACTCCTCATCAACTAGTCCAACCATTTAACCCAGATCAGACCCCACTTGAACCCCCCACAAACTGTAAATTGTTCAAAAAGAGATCATCAACATCATAGGTCCAGATTTCATCACCACCAAAACAGTTAGGCAGCCCTCACCCCTCTAGCATCATATTATCATTTTGTGTATTCATTTCATAATTTTTCCCAATCCCCACTATCATGAACAGCCCTCTATCCATCAACAACCTAGAGCCTCGCTCTGACAACCCCCTGACTATAACTTCCCCTCACAAACTCTATTCGTCTTGCTTGTCCTTGCCCAACATTTCAATGGACGAGTCCTCGGAGGAACAACAGCCCCTTCGAAGAAAACGACCCCATGAATCATCTCCCTCTCTTCCTCATAAACAACTAAAAATGAACACCCAACAGACTTAACATAGTCAAAATAAACCCTATAATTGTTCAAAAAGAGATCATCGACATCATAGGTCTAGATTTCATCACCACCAAAACAGGTTCCTCCATTATCAATATCCGAAGACTTGGAAAAATCACCCCTACAAAATCAGTTGAACTAACCTTTTCTACTCCTGACATTCCCACCAAAGTACAAATAGACTACTCCTTTCACAATGTTAAACTTTACATACCCAACCCCACCAGATGTTTTAAATGCAACGGATATGGCCATACTTCCCCTTTCTGTCCAAATAACACCTCTTGTCCAAGCTGTAGAGAGCACCACCCCTTTATTCAATGTCAAACTAAAGAGAAATTTTTCCCAATTGTGGTGGTAATCACAGCGCAGCCTATAAAGGCTGTCATTCTTACAGTAAAGCCCAATCAATAAATCAAATCAAATTCACCAGAAACATTTCTTACGCCCAAGCAGCATCCCTTGTTCCCCGTACTCCCCACCCTCAACCATCTTATGTTTCTCCCCCTTCTCCTCTCCCTATCTCATCATCACCCCCTATCCGCAAAACTGAAACCTCCTACCTCCCTCTTAATCAACCAAACCATCATCGACCCCTCATCCTACTATCCCCTCCACTACTTCCACAACACCTTCCAAAACTACAACTCCTTCCTCTGCTCCAATTTACCCATCCACTCCCACTCCCTTGATTACACACTAAACATAACTTGTTCAAACAAGATATCATTAAATACACAATCTCATACGTTCACAATAGCAAACGTTTTGTATCGACCCTCCCCCTTTTATCAAACCCTTCATAGCCCACTCACTCTTCAATCATTCTCTGTTCACCTTTTAGTTATTTCCTTCTATCCCCCACTAATTGTTTCTATCCTGGAGCCCCCCCCCCCCCCAAGTCCTTATACTTTAGGGCCAATTAATTTCTTACTTGAATGCATTGGAGCGGCCCCCAGTGTGAGAACCCATGTATATTTTGCATCCTTCAGCACCCTAATTGGGAGCACCTCGTTTAATTTTTCATTACTTCAATTTAATTTTATACTTTAGTTTATTGACATTAAGAATACCAAATCCCTGGGCCATTAAAGAACCTAACTCCTCTTTATTTTAATCTCTTCTATATTTCAATATACAATATAAATCAATCTCCTTCCGCCTGTTGTTGCCGAACTGCTTTACTTTGAAATAACAACAACAATAACAACGAACACAGACCAGGAGGTTCCAAACGAGGCACAGGGAAAACGAATATTATACAAAGGCCAAATGTGTGGACAGGTAACTTAGAATGCAAAATACTACATTGCATCGACATACTACATTAATAAGATGTGGCAGGACCAGCAAGGAACAACAATGAAATTATTATTTCACATCAATTCGTTCTAAAAAAACTCTGACAATCGCCCAGGAAAATAGAAATAGAAACACACATAAACAAAAATCGTGCCAGTTAATTTCGACAATCACATGACTCGCACCAGTCGTCGTGACTTGTGCCAGTCATTCGTCGTGACTCGCACCAGTCGTCATGACTCGTGCCAGTCGTCCGTCGCGACACAACTGCCAGTCGGCCGTCGTGACTCGTGCCAGTCGGCCGTCGCGACACGTGCTAGTTATCTGGAATGGAATGTTACTTCCTCCCAGTACCAGACATACCAGCAATGCATAAATGTAATATTCAATATCCCATTGGAACCATTTTATTGTAACAAATGGCATGAATACAGTGTGTATATATGTTCCATACAAGTACCAATCTGCGCAGTCAACACAATCACAGATTTATGGGCACAGACGCCCGCAGTCCATTTCCTAACAAGGATAAATCCGCCAACAACAGTTTACTATATACAAAAGTATGAGGTGGTGGTGAGCGTTTACAGCATGGTTGAGTTCACCACAGGAGCTATGGTTGCATTGAGCATGGCATTCACTGTAGCATTGACGCCGTCTGTCTGCGGCATCCAAGGAGGTAGCGTGTCGAGATGGAAGTAAGCCACGCCCCAAGTGTTGATGGCAAGTTGAAGCACCAGTAAACAAATGATATTCATCCCCAAACCAGTAGTATAGGTAATAGCGGGTCTAGCGCGGGGGCAACTTCCTCGAAGTGGGCGATTCATTAGTGTAAGTGGGGCGATTCATTAGTCTTGCATGGGCATCCAGCAACCATATTTCCAAAAGACTAAGTGGGGGGAGCAGCGTGTAGGGCGCGGGGCAGCAATAGTCCTTGAACGGGGGCAGGGGAAGGGAGTCATCCAACCAGCCAGCAACCATCATTCCAACGGACTAAGTTAGGGCAGCCAACCCCAGTAGCAGGTGGCAGGGGCAGGCAGCCACGAGTCACAAGGGAACCGCCAGCTAAGAGACCTAGCAGGCCACGAGGCGCAGGTGGGGATTTCGTCGCGATTTGAGTCATTTTTTCAACCCTTTTAAACTAACAGCGCAGTATAGGTAATGACGTCCCACAATACACGCGCCCGATAGGCCCAAGCTGAGATCCACGGCCAAGCCCCACCGCCCTACCCACGCTCGAAGGTCGCCCTCGCGGCACTCGAAAAGAAAAACGCCCTCGATAGGACGTACAAGGAGATCTACGCAAGAATGAGGGCTAAGGTATTGGGCGAACCAGTCCAACCACCCTCCCCAGTGCCGACCCCACAGCCACGTCTCTATTCTGAGGTGGTGAAAGCGCCGGCTCCTCGGCCAGCCCCCATAAAACCAATTCCACATCCAAAACAACCACCAGACCAGTTCCAACCCCCCGCAAAAGGTCAACCATCACGCGACCCAGCCCAGTCCCCACTCCCCACCTCAAATTCAGGAGAACCAAGCGGGCCATCAACAACCAACTGCGAGGCTGGGTCATGAACGTTCCCAAGACTCACCCCTAGACCCCGGACCTCCTGACCTTCCAGAAAGGCACGCAACCCCAGGTTCGTAAAGTTCTGGCCGAGGAGCTGAACCAGCTAGTGGGCCTGAAAACCCAGCTCGCAGTCCGACAAAGATGGAGCCACAGAGTACGCAGAGCCAGTCCTACGAACCAAGCAGCAAACGGTTCTAGGTAAAGAAGACATTGACTTCGCGATGGACCCGGCCGGCCCCCAAATCCAGGAGATGCTTGAGAAGTGGGTTAACCTAGGTTCTGGGTGGATGTTCGAGGTAGAAACCATCTGGATCGACATCGGGAAGTATCAACCTCTCAAAGGCGGCTCCTACCTCCCCCTACCGTCAGCACTGGCAAACATAAAAGGCCATCATAAACGTTAAGAACCGAGACGACTTCTGCATCCTATGGGCCATCGTCTCAGCCATCAACCAAGCCAGCAAGGATCCGCAGCGGACATCAAAGTACAACATCCAGTGGCTCAAAGATAAGCTAGAGGGCCCCGGTCGCCCACGTCGGAAAAATCGAAACCGCTCTGGACAGAGGCCTGAACGTATTTGGCTGGGATGGGAAAGCTGTCATGGTCTACCGAATCAACAAACTCCCCCGCAACTGCATAAACCTCATGCTCATCGAGAAAGATGGCCTGTGCCACTACAGCTGGATCAAAAACCTGTACCGCCTCCTCTACGACCAGACAAAGTATCAGACCTGCAAGTTATTCTGCGAACGCTGCCTCCACGGGTACACAACCGAAAAGCTGCTCCTGGCCCACAAGCCCGAGTATGCAGGCATAGGTCAGACTGCCGTGCGAGTAGACATGCCCGAGGAGGGAAAGAACATCCTAACCTTCCAGAACTTGCAAAAGCAACTTCCAGCCCCTTATGTCATCTACGCAGACTTCGAGGCGCTCACAGTAAAGCTCCCAGGACCAGCCCTCGATCCAGAAAAGAGCAACACCCAGAAGACCCAGGAACACCAGGGCTGCGGGTACGGCTACATAGTAGTCCGATGCGACAGGAAGACCTCACCCCCAGTCATCTACATGGGAAGCGACGCCGTGGAGAAGTTCCTCAAGGCCTTACAGCAAGAGGAGAAAAAAGATCAAATCGGTTCTCTCCAAGCCAGTCCCCATGCGGATGACCCAAGACGACCAAAGAGTCCACAAGACTGCAACCCAATGCCACGTCTGCAGCAAACCACTCGGAACTGACCGGGTCCGTGACCATTGCCACATAACCGGCAAGTACAGAGGGCCAGCCCACAACGCCCGCAACCTTAAGCTTAGGTTGAGTCCCAAGACAACCCCCCATCCCCGTGGTCTTCCACAACCTGCGGGGCTATGACTGCCATCTCCTAATGCAGGGCATAAGCAAGGTAGAGGGGGACATCAACTGTATACCCAACAATATGGAGAAGTACATATCCCTATCCCTAGGACAGCTCCGCTTCATAGACAGTGCACAGTTCATCCTGGCCTCCCTCGACAAGCTGGTCTCAGCCAACAGCCCAGACGCCTTCGCCGTGACGGCAGAGTATGAAGCAGACCAGACAAAGCAACGGTTACTATTGCGCAAGGGAGTCTTCCCCTACAAGTTCATGGACAGCTGGGATAAGTTTGATTCTCCCCTCCCACCCATCCAAGACTTCTACAGCAAGCTCTCAGAGCAGGGCATATCGGCCACAGACTACCCCACGCGCAAAAGGTCTGGAGCACGTTTGGTGACTACCACGACCTCTACCTCCGGACCGACGTACTCCTCCTAGCCGACGTATTTGAACCTTCCAGAAGACCAGCCTAAATCAGTACGGCCTGTACCCGGCCCACTACTACACCAGCCCAGGCCTCTCGTGGGACGCTCTACTCAAGAGCACAGGGGCAGAGCTCAAACTCCTCACCGACTACGACAAGCACCTCTTCATCGAGAAAGGTCTGCGGGGAGGAATAAGCATGGTCTCCCGGCGCCACGCCAAATCAAACAATCACTACGTAGAAGACTTTGACCAGGACAAGCCCACAAGCTATATCCAGTACCTCGATGCCAACAACCTCTACGGCTGGGCAATGAGCCAGGCCCTACCGACCTCTAACATTGAATGGATGACCGGCCAGAGTCGCTCTCCAGAATAGTCTGCACCCACTCCGATGACGCCAAGACCGGCTACATCCTTGAGGTCGACCTAGAGTATCCAGCCGAGCAACAACAAACTCCCCCGCAACTGCATAAACCTCATGCTCATCGAGAAAGATGGCCTGTGCCACTACAGCTGGATCAAAAACCTGTACCGCCTCCTCTACGACCAGACAGAGTATCAGACCTGCAAGTTATTCTGCGAACGCTGCCTCCACGGGTACACAACCGAAAAGCTGCTCCTGGCCCACAAGCCCGAGTATGCAGGCATAGGTCAGACTGCCCTGCGAGTAGACATGCCCGAGGAGGGAAAGAACATCCTAACCTTCCAGAACTTGCAAAAGCAACTTCCAGCCCCCTATGTCATCTACGCAGACTTCGAGGCGCTCACAGTAAAGCTCCCAGGACCAGCCCTCGATCCAGAAAAGAGCAACACCCAGAAGACCCAGGAACACCAGGGCTGCGGGTACGGCTACATAGTAGTCCGATGCGACAGGAAGACCTCACCCCCAGTCATCTACATGGGAAGCGACGCCGTGGAGAAGTTCCTCAAGGCCTTACAGCAAGAGGAGAAAAAGATCAAATCGGTTCTCTCCAAGCCAGTCCCCATGCGGATGACCCAAGACGACCAAAGAGTCCACAAGACTGCAACCCAATGCCACGTCTGCAGCAAACCACTCGGAACTGACCGGGTCCGTGACCATTGCCACATAACCGGCAAGTACAGAGGGCCAGCCCACAACGCCCGCAACCTTAAGCTTAGGTTGAGTCCCAAGACAACCCCCATCCCCGTGGTCTTCCACAACCTGCGGGGCTATGACTGCCATCTCCTAATGCAGGGCATAAGCAAGGTAGAGGGGGACATCAACTGTATACCCAACAATATGGAGAAGTACATATCCCTATCCCTAGGACAGCTCCGCTTCATAGACAGTGCACAGTTCATCCTGGCCTCCCTCGACAAGCTGGTCTCAGCCAACAGCCCAGACGCCTTCGCCGTGACGGCAGAGTATGAAGCAGACCAGACAAAGCAACGGTTACTATTGCGCAAGGGAGTCTTCCCCTACAAGTTCATGGACAGCTGGGATAAGTTTGATTCTCCCCTCCCACCCATCCAAGACTTCTACAGCAAGCTCTCAGAGCAGGGCATATCGGCCACAGACTACTCCCACGCGCAAAAGGTCTGGAGCACGTTTGGTGACTACCACGACCTCTACCTCCGGACCGACGTACTCCTCCTCCTAGCCGACGTATTTGAAACCTTCCAGAAGACCAGCCTAAATCAGTACGGCCTGTACCCGGCCCACTACTACACCAGCCCAGGCCTCTCGTGGGACGCTCTACTCAAGAGCACAGGGGCAGAGCTCAAACTCCTCACCGACTACGACAAGCACCTCTTCATCGAGAAAGGTCTGCGGGGAGGAATAAGCATGGTCTCCCGGCGCCACGCCAAATCAAACAATCCCTACGTAGAAGACTTTGACCAGGACAAGCCCACAAGCTATATCCAGTACCTCGATGCCAACAACCTCTACGGCTGGGCAATGAGCCAGGCCCTACCGACCTCTAACATTGAATGGGTGGACCGGCCAGAGTCGCTCTCCAGAATAGTCTGCACCCACTCCGATGACGCCAAGACCGGGTACATCCTTGAGGTCGACCTAGAGTATCCAGCCGAGCTTCACGACGCCCACAACGACTACCCCCTGGCCCCAGAGTGGATCCTAGTCCAGAACGAGTGGCTCTCAGACTACCAGCAAAACCTTCTTGACGAGTACAGCGGCACCGGCGTTGAGAAGCTGGTCCTGAACCTGAGGAACAACAAACTCCCCCGCAACTGCATAAACCTCACTACAGGAACCTCAAACTATATCTGGCCCTGGGGATGAGGCTGGACCAAGATCCACCACGCCCTATCCTTCACCCAAAGCCCCTGGATGGAGCCCTACATCCGGAAGAACACCGAACTCCACAAGGCCGCAACCAGTGACTTTGAGAAGGACCTCTACAAACTAATGAACAATTCCGTCTTCGGCAAGACCATGGAGAACCTCCGCAAGCGGGTTGACGTAAAGCTGGTTGGTACTACAGACGGCAACAAAATAAGAAAGCTCATTGCCACAGGTGGTCTTGCTCTGCCTCACCAGGCTGGTAGAGCCGTTTTGCCTTTATAGCATCCTTAGGTTTTTTCCCAGTCAACCGGGTCACCTCATTATTTCGCAGAGACTACAGCCTGCAGTCGAGAGACCCACTCAGTCGATCGTTTTCCAGTATCCCTTAACTCTACGGCGTATTGGTGTCCAAAGAGTTGTTCAGCAAGTGTTCGGTTAAAGCATTCCACTATAACCTGGTCTCGATGGATATTCACACGGCCGCACCTGACTGATACTCCATGTTTTACATTGATGAAGTCTAAGCGCTCAGTTCGCTTCTTGGCCCATGCTGCCTGAGCAGATTGAAGCTGCTCGATTGCCATATAATGGCGTTTACGTTCCGCGTCTACTTGGCTGCTTCTTAATTTAGAGAATAAAAAGTTGCTCCCAGAGAATGCAAGGGCGTTAACAAGAGCACCTCCAACAAGTAACGCGAGTGTGGCCATTATGTCAGTATATCAACTGGTAAGATTCCTTGTTTAATTAGCATATCCTTTATGGCCATAGCTAGTGATACATCGGCAATAGTCATAGCCAGGTCGCGTAGGGTGAAATCAAAACGTGGCGCGCCACCGCACAGAAGCATCTTAGCAAGCTTGGCATAACCTATTGATATACCGAAAACAACTGCTGCCACCCCCCTAGGCACAACCTGTTTAGGGGGTGGGGCTACAACTCTCTGCCTGTAACAATACAATGCTAGTCCAAACACCCCCACCCCAGCGACAATCAAAAGTTATGTCGCCCACGTTGTCCAAGACTGAGTCGAACCCATCTCCCCTGTGGTGGACCCCCGGTCAGCGGGAGGAGGGGGCCGATTTTCAGACTGTAGCTCTCTCAGAAGTCTATTTTGATTAGCTTTTCGAGCCGCAGCACCCTTTCGGCCTGCCTCAACCTTTTTAGCGTCTTTTGCAGGTTTCTCCTTTGGCACAGGTTGAGGTTGAGGCGCAGGCTGATCACTAGTCACCGCCATTATCACTTGATTTGCGTTCTCCAAGTTACCTACTAATTTTGTTCCTCCAATTGACAGCACCCAGGTAGGTCCTCTGCAGGAGGGGTGTCAGACAGCCGGTCCCGGATCGCCAGGGTGCTCGCTCGAAATTGGCAGTACTTGGCGGTTGTTAGGGCCGCGGTAAGCGGAGCCAACATCATACCATAGCGATGATAAAGTTCACATGTGGCAGTTCTTAGCGCATGCCCGACAAACGGGTCAGGGTCAGTCTCAAGGTCCGTAATCAGATTTGGCTGTTGTTCTGGGGGGATTGGAAGAAACATACAAGCAACGCTAGAAAACAGTTGGAGAACTGACTGCCCCAGAGTCCGCGTCATACTAGCGCCCAGCCGAGCCTCATATTTCGCATAGAGCTTTGTAATCTCTTCATCAGACATTGATTCAATCTTTGCAGCCGACAGGTGCTGATCGCCGAGGTACTGACGGGCCTGACCCCCAGCTATGACAGCAGCAAGCCTATCTCTCTTAGAAGATAAATCTTCACCAGGGGTGCAACAGGGTTCTGCTCGCTCTGACTTTGTGGCCGGCGGCATAGCCGCATCCTGTTCAAGGAGTTGATCAATAATGGTATCAGGATCCATGAATATACGTACACACCTTCGAAGTCTAATATATCGCACTGTCATCAATAATGTAGAGGGTAGGCTCGCCCTTAAAGCAGTGGTAGAAAAGCCCTCAAGTGGTTATGGAGCCGCTCCCCGGGGTCAATCACATACACCTCTGAATCATGCCACACCCATGACCGCGTCTGATAGGCCTCGTTGAAACGTATGGTAGTGCAGAGAATTACAATATGCTCGAAGGCGCCAAAGAAGGGCCCTTCAAGTAGATCGAGGATGAATGCGTTTTTCCCACATCCTGTCTGCAAACAAACAATTGCCGAACAGGGACCATCTGGAAATGTAAACTCGGTCATCAAGCCCTTGTTAGTAGACTGCGCTGACGAACCTGCCATCTTTAATGTTAAGCTGTGCATCCATAACAATATACATATAGACTTTCAATGCACCGGCCGCCTCTGTCTTTTTTAGTGATCTGAATGGTGACACCCTCAGACGTATTCTCCGCGGCCCTGCCACTACCGTGCAGCTGGTCGTCATCACTCGTCTTTAAGTCGAGCCACAGAGCATACTTGGTGGTTAGGAACTCTCCTAGGGAAATTCCAGGTCTTTTACTGCTATTGCTACACTGGGGTCTCGTTTACTCGTTGATGCAAAGGCCTTCTTCACCTCGTCCCTCTGCTGGTAGCCACGCATGCCCTGGGCATAGAGCTGATTGGGGATGCCCTAAATGGTCACCTCGACCTTCGTAATCTTTGGTTTGTAGAACGACTCCTGGCGAATGAGGCGCCCTGGGGGGTCTTCAAAGAGCAGTAGGATGCCCTTCATGCTGCGAGCCGGCACGTTCAGGTTGATGTTCCACAGTCTCTTTTATTGCATACAAGCTTCCTGTGACGAAGTACACGGTCATACAGAATCGAGAGCCGACCTGTGTACTGGGTGCGTATCATACGGGCCAACTCTGGTTGGGTAACCATGTCATACTCCAGCGAGATGCCATCAATTTTGTAGCTTGCGTCCGTGTCGCCTGTTGCGTGAATCACGCGGTTGTAGTCGTTGAACGTGAGCTCGTATTCCAGTCTGTCATTAAGCGCGCTCTGGTAGAATGGCATGTGACTCTCGAGGAGTTCAAAGTCAAGCGGAACGTAGGACCTGTTACTATACACATCGGCTACGGCCTTGTCCTCTTCCTCGGTCTCCTGCCCCCAGTCGTATCTTAGTTGTGTTTCTGTCATCTGATGTGTCAATGCCCTGGTACTGGAGGACCTGTCTCTCCTGTGCAGTCCGCCACAAGTCGTGGTAACAGTGGTACACATCGCTGTCATCAATAGACATGACCTCATTGCCAGAAATCTTGATTGTCAATTTCTTAACCACGGCGCGGCCCAGGTTTTGCACAACGCTGCGGTTAACATCAGTCGATGTCAGCGTGATTGTAAAGGCCAGCCGTGCTGTCCCTGAAACAATGACGTCTTCTGCGCCTAGATTGGGGAAGCGAACCAGCAGTTGTTGGTTCTGGTCAATAGAGCTTGGATTGTTTGTAATAACTACAGACTGTCGCATGCCCTTTACCCCAAGGGGTTCGCGTATCCGGCGGTGTGGGTTTAGTTTGCGTCCGTAAGTACTCGACATGTTGAATTCTTATCTACAAGTATATCTTTAACACACAAGCATGGAGTTTGATAACCAAACATTTAACGACGCAGTGGAGGAGGATTACGACCCTGGAATAGAGGATGAGGATTGGCTCCCTGATTATCAGGATGAGACTCCCACCCCGGCCACTCTCCCACCTGTTACAGAAGGGGA
Organism: Urechis unicinctus; assembly: GCA_034190875.2. Lineage (NCBI taxonomy): Eukaryota > Metazoa > Annelida > Polychaeta > Xenopneusta > Urechidae > Urechis > Urechis unicinctus. The sequence goes on from CM067356.1 coordinate 59,603,205, forward strand.
CATTGGTATGGATCAGTCTATACCACAGGACGGCCGACTCGTTATAGGCGCTGTCAATGATTATTACGATGCATTGGCTGAAAAAGGCCACACACCCGCCCTCTGCCGCGATTATACAAAGTTTGAACTTGTTAGAGGACAGTTACGTTTGAAGGACTACCCTGACTTAATTTTGATAAATTCTCGTACCAAAGTCCCGCTTTCACTTCAAACAATAGCTAGTAAAGGTGGGGGGCCTTAGGCCGTCCGTGATGGTTTGGGGTTCACTGGGTGGTCCCAAAAAGCGGTGTCGCAAAGGGAAGTGCGGGCTCTCCAAGTCGTTGACCAAGCAGCCGTCAAAACCTCAGAGGGTATGGAAATGAGTGGACCTGAAGCCACAGCTGGGAGAGGGCCTGGTGTGGAAGAGACAAGCTTCATAGAGGGCCTTCATAACGCTATAGAAGACGTGAGCACACAGACGGATGGTCTGACATTCCGAGAGCTTGTAGGGCTTGACAAGGCTATGCAGACCCAGAGGGGTGAGTTGGTGAACAACCTAGCTAAGATAATTGAGTTAGAAAGGGATATAGCCTGACGGGAAGCTAAAATAGAAACTTTGGAGGATGCGAGGGATGAGGAACAGAGATTCCAACCAACTGAGCTTGCTTTCCAGGTAAGTGAGCTTTCTGAGCTGCGGGATCTTCGCAGTGCCCGTATTGAGGCTGCCTCTGAAAACCGAAAAATATTACGGTCTCAAATTAACCGCATCCGGGAAACAATCAGTAGGGTTATTAATGAGGACACAATGCTAGCTGAGCGTGTGCGCACACTGTTCCGGGAGCAAGGCATAACAATCGCCTCCATCCTCACTGCGATTAGATTGGCAATCTCGACCCTGGTAGTTGCTTTGACGGGCAGAGGGAGCGCTAGTCCAACCCCAGCACCAACGCCGCTGCCAGCTGATAAGCCCGGCTTAAAGGAATGGATTTAAAAACAGCTGAACTCCTTGGCAAACGTCCTGAAGGGCCTGGCCGGTAAGGCGGCAGCTGCCCTTCCAGGAATCATTGGATCCATCGTATCATGGCTGCTTAAGTCAGCTGCAAATGTGGCTGGTTGGATGGCAGAACATGTATGGGTCGCAGCTGTGGTGGTGGGGGGAGTTATTCTAGTGATACTCCGAGACCTACTACGTAGCAAACCAAAGCACAGCTAAGCCTATTATGATTCCGCCTACAATAAGAGCGGTTTTCTCATCCTCATGCGTAGATGGCAGAGCGGCGGGTAGAGGGTCTTCGGCGGTGGGCTGAGGGTCTGGCGCGGCGGGCTGAGGGTTAAAGCTTCCTCTATCTGGAGGTACGGCAACCGCGTTGACATCAGTATTGCTACCGATTTGTTGTTCCTCGGTCGCAATGGTAATCAGATTGTTGTACCCAACAACATTTCCAATGGCAAGGCTCATATCTGACGGAGCCATGTAAAGGCCCGTTCCAAACACATAATCAACCTTTGAGGAAGCATTCTGGAGGACGTTCTGATACCTGCAGATGGATGAGGGAATGTCCACTGGGGAGTTGATGGCATCCTCAACGTTAGCCTGAAATTGCTTTTGAGCATCAAAGGATGTACCAACACATAGCATCTCTGAGCGGGTCTGCGCCTGTGCACCAAGAATGGCCCAGACATAGGTCCGAATGCTGTCGTTGATCCGTGTGATACCTGGGGCTGTGAACCCCACTGATTTTTCCAGGATGTAAGTACACCAGGCGGTGTTTGCTCCATCTTGGTCTTGCTTTATAAAATCAATATGTAGCTTGCCGCCATGAAAAATAAAGCCGTTGGTTGATTTCTCAAAGGTTTGCCTAACGGATTCGTACAGGTGGATGTTTCCGTAATGAGTGATCACCCGCACCTCGTGTGTTTCAGGGTCGGTAAAGTAGACCCGCCCTAGGCCCTGGTTACCGCCCTTTATCCTCCAGTTGCTGTTTTCAACCCCAAACTCGTGACACAGCTGGTGGTAGATTCTCTTGTCGAAGGTATTGTTGGTAGCGACCATGTGGCGTCATCCGGCAGTGCTATTCTCATTACCTCTAAAAGTCTCCAGATGGTGTAGTAGACGTGGAACCTGTAGAGGTTACTTAGTGCTGGGGAGTCAGATTTGAGGTGGTCTAGGGCAGAAACTCCGCAGCCGCTTGTTGCGCACCATACAACAAAGTTTACCTGGTTCTGCCAGTATTGCATGTGGTTTGTTCTCCAACCAACTAAAACCAAACGCATCTGTGATATTACGTACCTTAACCTGGATGAGGAGATGTGTCAGATCTTCAGCGGCAATATGTGATTGGTATACAGGGCCGGGTTTGTACGTTTTATTCGTATTGAATGTAAAGGCTTCTTCGTTCATAGTGCTATGTATCACACTCTGTCAAATGTTCAAAGCGGCGAGGCTGTCTCCCTGCAAAATGCTATTGACAATAGTGGAGGTGATCTATGTGTTGGCCTAATGTCAATCACGTATACTGTGGGTTGGTATAACATTGAATCAGATGTGCCCCTTCTATGGCTGCCAGATGGTTCTGGGTCAGAGGGGTTAAAACGTTTCAGTCTCCCGTCTGGCCTTTGGAGCTTCAAGCGTATACAGGAAGAATTTGAATTTATAAGTTCAGGATACTTTAGGTCCTAGTTTGGAGGTTGATAATTCAACTGGGATCGTTACCATCTCCACTCCTTCTGGGTCTTTACGATGTGACGGTGTGTTGAAAATATTGGGTCTTGATACCGGTCTGGGTGGGGAATGGATCCCTTCAGGTACTCACAAAGGTGGCCGGCCCGTGAACTTTAGCGTCTTTAACCCACTTTATGTCCACCTCGATCAAGTCAGTACCACGCACAACATACTTGATGGTGCGCCCACTACGCTTCTTGAAGTTGTGGGCTGTGGGGGCAGCTCTTTCGGTGATATTATAACCACGAACATCGCTAATCCTGTGTTAAAACGTGTTACTGTCGGAGCTGTGAATGAGTTGAAGGTTCAGATAAGGGATAATAAGGGACGTCTACTGAACAACCACGACTTACCTATTGGTGTTGTTCTCGAATTTACAAGATGTCAATAAAAGCGAGTATTTATGGAACTCACCAGGAGGCGGATCTGGGCGCCGACCTCTCCGAATATGCAACAAAGACCTATGTAGACTCACAAAACATGGATAAAGGTGGTAGTACTATGACTGGAAAACTTAAAATGGGAGATAATAAAATCGTTGAGCTGGGAGACCCGAGTTCGCTAAAGGATGCTGCTAACAAAAAGTATGTTGATATTAAACATAGACAGCAGAACAGGGACCTGAGACAACACGTAGCTGAAAAAACAAAACCCCTCATTACTGTTTGGGCACAAATGAGTGGCGCTCTTCGCAGAGGATATAGGTGGTCGTTTGGTGATGGGAGTCAAGACTCTAAAGACATAAATTGTGGATATCCCATGTTATCCAATGGTAGGATCATTCGTATGGGGTTGTCGTCTTGTACGGCTGGTCCTGGTACTGGTACCCTAATAGTGCTTCCTATGATAAATGGGACAGCTCGCAATGTAAGAATAACTAAGCCTGATAACGAACGGGCTGTTGTATTATCTTTAGCCCAACCTATCGCCTTGAACAAGGCGACGTTATTAACTTTTATGCACCCGGTTCAACCCCAGCGACTTCTACTGTAGTATCACTCCTTATTGAGGTTGACTTATAGACTTATGTGCCTATAGCGGTAGTATGAAACAACAACCAACTGCACCGCCTGATGAGAATCCTGGCCACTCGTGTCGGCTGAATGAGATCAGTCTCAAGAAGCAATACCTTGAGAAAGAAAACGAGCATTATGGTGGTATGTTTAAAAAATATAGGCGTGCAGTAAACTCAGTGGATGCGGTAGACACTGCTTTAGTTGCTGTTGGTATGTGTCTTGGCGCGAGTGGTGTAGGTGTAATGTCTACAGTAGTTGCCATTCCAATTGCCACAGTGTTGGGTGCTGCTGGGGCTGCTTGTGGGCTACTTGTAATTGCTGGAAAATTCATCAGTCGGCGGCTGACAATTAAGGTGAAAAAACATGATCAGATCCGCATTCTGGCTCAGAGCAAATTGAATACCATCGCTGACATTGTATCAGCGGCACTTGAAGATGGTTATATCTCGGATCATGAGTTTAGACTCGTTTTAGCTGAGCTCACAAAATATAGCCATTAAGGCCAGATCTGTAAAGGCGCGTCAGACTGTTTCAATCAATGAAAAAGATGAGAGCAAGTAGTGAATGGCCTCAATACATAGACGGTGTGTGAAAAAGTGGAAAAGCCTCCTGGTATGACAACTGCTCTCCAGTTTCAGCAGGACCACAGAGGCCGCGGGATTTCCCCTGCGACCCCACCTGCGCCTCGTGGCCTGCTAGGTCTCTTAGCTGGCGGTTCCCTTGCGACTCGTGGCTGCCTGCCCCTGCCCCCTGCGACTCGTGGCTCCCTGTCCCTACCCCCTGCGACTCGTGGCTCCCTGCCCCCAGCGATTCGTGGCGCTACCTGCTACTGGGGTTGGCTGCCCTAGCTTAGTCCGTTGGAATGATGGTTGCTGGCTGGTTGGATGACTCCCTTCCCCTGCCCCCGTTCCAGGACTATTGCTGCCCCGCGCCCTACCCGCTGCTCCCCCCACTTAGTCTGTTGGAAATATGGATGCCCCAGCAAGACTAATGAATCGCCCCACTTACACTAATGAATCGCCCACTTCGAGGAAGCTGCCCCCGCTAGACCCGCTTTTACTACTACTATACTACTAAACCTGCCTTGGTCTGAAACAAACGCGTGACACGATTTGCATATGACCGAACCATACCACTATAACAACAATACGTACAAAGGATCATATTATGAGACAAAAGTTCGCTTTATGTATAAACGCGGTTTATCTAAATCATGAGGCAGGCTGTATAATGATATATTCACCATATCGTATATTTTCATTTTGCAGTATGCGAAGACAATGGCGTTGGGAGGCGTAGACACAGGGAGCATGAAGGCTAGGGATGTTGTTATGGCAACAGGGATCATCAAGTACAGGGGATGGATCCCGACCACAGCGCTCTGTAAACAACCCAGTACTCGTCACAGGACACACTCAAGAAAGAAAAGCAATGTTTATAGCTTGGAGTTGAAATAAAACATTATCTCAAAAATGCGTTTGGAACGCATGATATATTGCATGCATATAAAGTATTGACAGCTTCGCATGAAGAAACTCTAAACATATTTTAAATATCCTGAAGAACGCTTCCTCGTGATTATTTACCAGTTGAGCCAGAACAGGCATTAGGATGGTAGCTGTGGCCGTATTGCTGGTGATTTGAGTGAAAACAAGCGTGATGAAACAGACGATAAATACAAGCGCCCACGGCGGGTAATCCTTGAAGTAGGAGAAAGTATCCCCGATGATCTCAGACAGACCAGAAGTCTAGTGATAATATCAATAAAAAATGTCAACACCCGGGGATGCATCATAGATAAGGTGTCAGTAATTCTGTCGACTGAGGTCCTGGATATTTGTAGGGACAAACAGCTGGTTTTTTTTTTATGTCACAAGGAACCCCGCCATCCCTCGTCCTACAGTCAGAATATATGACACCAAGATGGCGACAATGCTTAAGCATACCAGTGCAATCATTGATTTCATACTTGACCCTAAATGCATGAGACATTTGGGTCGACCCAAAATGGGAAAACACATGGCAAAAAATGAAATATACGAACACTATAGAATCTTCATCTGGGGATGAGTTGAAAGTTGATGGACAAAGAGCAACATTATTTATACCTTCTAGAAGAGTGCGACACAGCCACGAGTGGCTCGAAGCTTTCTGGAGATAACAATCATCGAAGAAAATACAGACTAGACCCTTGGATTGAAGCGAAATCAAGAGTTCGTCATTCAAGGTGTAAACACCCAGGCAGTGCCCGACTGAAAGAACTGTCATTATATAACTGAACTATTGAACAAATACATTTCAAAGCCTTCTACTTTTCGATGCTGAACGATTCACAGGAAGTTTTAATCCATTATGCTTAAAGTCGTGGTCTTTAGTTTGCCAATGTTAGTTTCGTCTCGAATAGAGGCTATTTACATCAAGTTAATCATTATTTTGACCGATGGGAATCAACTTAATTGTACCCTAAGGCGCTTCAATATGTTGCACGTTAACCTGACCACAAATGAGCTCGACGGCCAAAGAGCATTTAAGTTATGTCGCTTAGGTCTTAGTATCCAAAGTATTAAAAAAGGTTACCATCAGTAAGTCATCAAAATCAACAAAAATTACCGAACTACTTATTCGGTTGATGCATGACCATCGAAGCATTTAGTACATTTAGCGGATACAAAATAGCTCAACAGACTAAAGTCAGGTTATACTACCTTGTTCAAGCAAGAAGAGCAGCAGCAGGTCCCGTACTTGGTTCGCTAGAGCTAATGATAAAGCACATCTAAGCGTTCATGAATAAGATTCGTGTTTCCGCTCCAGATAAACGATCAGTTATGGACAAAATCTTGGGGAAAAAATCTAATTAGTAATGAATGATCTAATGTGAAACAAAGCAGGGAGCACTTAAGATTCCTTCAATAATTTCTACACAATGGTAAATAGCATTTGTGAATTCTCCTTGGAATGGTGTATTCTGATTTTTCAGCGTCTTCTAAAAAACTCATCACCGAAATGAGTCCAGCACAACTGAAAATGCAAATTTAAGTAGATCCCAGAATATTAATGCATACAAACGTATGACGGACAATATAACATTTAAAGCCATATTATATGTTTATTTTATTTTATAAAATCCTCACATTTGTTTCTTTTTAGAATTTTGCAATGTTATGTATATCAAATATCTATTCTTTTTTCCAAAGTGACCTCATTAATATTTCAAATCGACCTTCCGAAATTCCCTGGATTTGGCGGCGATTTACTGTGTCCTTCCGAGAAACCACTCGATCACTTGGCATGCACAACATCCTTCTCTTCCTCAAACAAATCATTGTTTAATTGCAGCAATCCATTTAACGGGTACTACAAGTTTTGATGATCTGATGCCATAGCGGATATGAGATTGAGAGATCGAAAGTGGTAAACATCGCGGACGCTGTCCGAGGCGAAGTTTCTTTGCCTATATTGTCCCGCACCGCCAGATCTAGAACTGAATTGAGTTTTGTCTAGAAGTGTCATTTCAATGGAAGATTGTTTCGCGCAGGTTGCTTCAATTATTACCACGTCCAATACAATTGGAATCATTCAGATATGCGCAGTAAGTTCCCACACATCCCCCACAGACAGTGGCGGGCTGCAAAGTTTAGACTGACATCAAATGACATTGTAATATAAAATATTTTTGAGATGTGTAAAGTTTTCCCGAACGCCTAATCTCTTGGTGATGATGATGATCTAACACAAACGCATGTGGTCTCGTGTGTTGTTACGTTATGACAGCAACGAGTTATATATAACCGCTTTACTTGATCTTCTAATCTCCACCGAGAGCTCCCACCGACGAGGGCCCAATATAACATGTTATAGTCACGTGATACATATCGATCGATCTAGGGGAGAGTTGCTGTCAGTTCTCAATTTGTAAATAAACAGACTGTCATGATTTCATCTTGTTAATTCACCTCCTGGTTGTAGAACGAGTATATGAAAAAAGTCGACCTAGTGCAGTAATGTCTGTGATCGGGGGGCTAGTTCGCTTGCGTAGGGACCACGATTGTTATGAAGACCTCTCCGGGACGGATGGAGCGAGCACGGCCGAGGAACGGCCTGCCTCAGCAGCGGCGACCCGTGGAGATGCTACTTGTCAGCTGGGTAAGGCGAGGAGCTCGTCCACTCACGGATCCTATGTCAGCTTTTCTGAAGGTAATGATTACGGAATACTTGCAACGGTCGGACGGAATCATATTTAATATTGTGTCAATGCAGCCGCTACTCCGATACTGCGATACTCCGATAGGCAAGGCACTCGCCCATGTTTTGATGATCTGATGCCACCTTAGGCTACAGCGCGGATGTGAGTGATCGCAAGTAGAAAATAGCGCGGATGCTGTCAGAGGCGGAGTTTCTTTGCCTACTACTCCGACTACTCACAGTTGTAGTCATAGCCCCACGCATTTTCACATCTATGATAGAATGAATGTTTATGAACAAGTTGTGTCATTTCCCGGATGAGATTTCTTCAAAGGCGATTGAATCCTGCCAGGCAAATTTTGAATAGTCCATATGTTTGTTTTGAATGACAAGATAGGTTGCTGTGCCCACACGCAGGCAAGGTTCTTCACAAACAAACTATTGCTTTCCGAAATTTATAATGTAAGTACATGTGTCATTTTGTCAATGGTCATGATTTGGCTTTACCTAACTTACAGGGGGAATATGTATTCAGCGATATTGCCTTTACAATTAAAAAAAAATTACACTTCTGGCAGCCAAATGCGTAATGTGACGTCTCATTTCAAAGATGGAGGTGCAAGGGTAGGGGAGTACATACTTGATGAAGGGCTAAGGGAGCATACTAAGTGCAGGGCTAGGGGAGTATGTACTTGGTGCAGAGCTAGGGGAGTATGTACTTGGTGCAGAGCTAGTGGACTTTTCACATGCAGCTGATTATCAGGGATCAGTCTCGGCTGCGTTTTGCACCATTTGCACATATTTCATCAGATTGGCACAAATAAAATCCTGCCTTGTGCCACAAAGGCCCACTGAAACGAAATTTGGCCCTCTTCTTTGAAGTCAATGCACACTATAAAATCAAACTAAGAGCCAATTTACACACGCACACATGTCCAGAGCCGAAGTCAGTAGCTTGGCCAAGACTATTGCTGACATAACCTCAGCTTAGCACCCTTGTACTGTGCATGTATGAATGGAATATGCAGATTGAGGTTAAACCACAGAGCGAGATGTGAGGCTGGTGTATTTTATAATCGTCGGCCGTAATAGATTATATGAGTGTAGTCTTTGTGATATCATAGAGTCTTGCTTCAATCTCACTAGGGTGACCTTCTATGAGTTAGCATCCGGTATCTCCTAGTTAATAGGTCATCCGTGCTTTGGACATAAAAATGAGTTTCCCTGTCTCTATCCTCTCACTTGCCACATCAGTATCATCCATAACACCTTAACAGTTTAAAATTGAGTGTGGAATGGCTTATTTGAAGTGACGTCAGATAGATCTGCGTGCCGCGTCTATAGGGTGCGAAATTGATGCGAAGCATGCAAGTCAAAGATGAAAAGAAATTCAATATTTCATCGAAAATAAGGGAAATAATGTTGGAGTTCCATCTAAATCATGACCTCCCTTGCATAATGTAGGAGTTCCATCTAAATCATCACCTCCCTTGCATAATGTAGGAGTTCCATCTAAATCATGACCTCCCTTGCATAATGTAGGAGTTCCATCTAAATCATGACCTCCCTTGCATATAATGTAGGAGTTCCATCTAAATCATGACCTCCCTTGCATAATGTAGGAGTTCCATCTAAATCATGACCTCCCTTGCATAATGTAGGAGTTCCATCTAAATCATGACCTCCCTTGCATAATGTAGGAATTCCATCTAAATCATGACCTCCCTTGCATAATGTAGGAGTTCCATCTAAATCATGACCTCCCTTGCATAATGTAGGAGTTCCATCTAAATCATGACCTCCCTTGCATCTAATGTGACCTCCCTTGGAATGTTCCATCTAAATCATGACCTCCCTTGCATAATGTAGGAGTTCCATCTAAATCATGACCTCCCTTTTCATCTAAATCATGACCTCCCTTGCATAATGTAGGAGTTCCATCTAAATCATGACCTCCCTTGCATAATGTAGGAGTTCATCTAAATCATGACCTCCCTTGCATAATGTAGGAATTCCATCTAAATCATGACCTCCCTTGCATAATGTAGGAGTTCCATCTAAATCATGACCTCCCTTGCATAATGTAGGAGTTCCATCTAAATCATGACCTCCCTTGTAGGAGTTCAAATCATGACCTCCCTTTCATAATGTAGAGTTCCATCTAAATCATGACCTCCCTTTCATAATGTAGGAGTTCCATCTAAATCATGACCTCCCTTTCATAATGTAGGAGTTCCATCTAAATCATGACCTCCCTTGCATAATGTAGGAGTTCCATCTAAATCATGACCTCCCTTTCATAATGTAGGAGTTCCATCTAAATCATGACCTCCCTTTCATAATGTAGGAGTTATCTAAATCATGACCTCCCTTTCAAATGTAGGAGTTCCATCTAAATCATGACCTCCCTTGCATAATGTAGGAGTTCCATCTAAATCATGACCTCCCTTGACCTCATAATAATGTAGGAGTTCCATCTAAATCATGACCTCCCTTGCATAATGTAGGAGTTCCATCTAAATCATGACCTCCCTTTCATAATGTAGGAGTTCCATCTAAATCATGACCTCCCTTGCATAATGTAGGAGTTCCATCTAAATCATGACCTCCCTTGCATAATGTAGGAGTTCCATCTAAATCATGACCTCCCTTTCATAATGTAGGAGTTCCATCTAAATCATGACCTCCCTTGACATTGCATAATGTAGGAGTTCCATCTAAATCATGACCTCCCTTGCATAATGTAGGAGTTCCATCTAAATCATGACCTCCCTTGCATAATGTAGGAGTTCCATCTAAATCATGACCTCCCTTGCATAATGTAGGAGTTCCATCTAAATCATGACCTCCCTTGCATAATGTAGGAGTTCCATCTAAATCATGACCTCCCTTGCATAATGTAGGAGTTCCATCTAAATCATGACCTCCCTTGCATAATGTAGGAGTTCCATCTAAATCATGACCTCCCTTGCATAATGTAGGAGTTCATCTAATGTCCCTTGGAGTTCCATCTAAATCATGACCTCCCTTTTCATAATGTAGGAGTTCCATCTAAATCATGACCTCCCTTGCATAATGTAGGAGTTCCATCTAAATCATGACCTCCCTTGCATAATGTAGGAGTTCCATCTAAATCATGACCTCCCTTGCATAATGTAGGAGTTCCATCTAAATCATGACCTCCCTTTCATAATGTAGGAGTTCCATCTAAATCATGACCTCCCTTGCATAATGTAGGAGTTCCATCTAATCATGACCTCCCTTGCATAATGTAGGAGTTCCATCTAAATCATGACCTCCCTTTCATAATGTAGGAGTTCCATCTAAATCATGACCTCCCTTGCATAATGTAGGAGTTCCATCTAAATCATGACCTCCCTTGCATAATGTAGGAGTTCCATCTAAATCATGACCTCCCTTGCATAATGTAGGAGTTCCATCTAAATCATGACCTCCCTTTCATAATGTAGGAGTTCCATCTAAATCATGACCTCCCTTGCATAATGTAGGAGTTCCATCTAATCATGACTCCCTTTCATAATGTAGGAGTTCCATCTAAATCATGACCTCCCTTTCATAATGTAGGAGGAGTGACCTCCCTTGCATAATGTAGGAGTTCCATCAAATCATGACCTCCCTTTGCATAATGTAGGAGTTCCATCTAAATCATGACCTCCCTTTCATAATGTAGGAGTTCCATCTAAATCATGACCTCCCCTTTCATAATGTAGGAGTTCCATCTCTAAATCATGACCTCCCTTGCATAATGTAGGAGTTCCATCTAAATCATGACCTCCCTTGCATAGGTAGTTCCATCTAAATCATGACCTCCCTTGCATAATGTAGGAGTTCCATCTAAATCATGACCTCCCTTTCATAATGTAGGAGTTCCATCTAAAATCATGACCTCCCTTGCATAATGTAGGAGTTCCATCTAAATCATGACCTCCCTTTGCATAATGTAGGAGTTCCATCTAAATCATGACCTCCCTTGCATAATGTAGGAGTTCCATCTAAATCATGACCTCCCTTTGCATAATGTAGGAGTTCCATCTAAATCATGACCTCCCTTGCATAATGTAGGAGTTCCATCTAAATCATGACCTCCCTTTCATAATGTAGGAGTTCCATCTAAATCATGACCTCCCTTGCATAATGTAGGAGTTCCATCTAAATCATGACCTCCCTTGCATAATGTAGGAGTTCCATCAAATCATGACCTCCCTTTCATAATGTAGGAGTTCCATCTAAATCATGACCTCCCTTTCATAATGTAGGAGTTCCATCTAAATCATGACCTCCCTTGCATAATGTAGGAGTTCCATCTAAATCATGACCTCCCTTGCTAATGTAGGAGTTCCATCTAAATCATGACCTCCCTTTCATAATGTAGGAGTTCCATCTAAATCATGACCTCCCTTGCATAATGTAGGAGTTCCATCTAAATCATGACCTCCCTTTCATAATGTAGGAGTTCCATCTAAATCATGACCTCCCTTGCATAATGTAGGAGTTCCATCTAAATCATGACCTCCCTTGCATAATGTAGGAGTTCCATCTAAATCATGACCTCCCTTTCATAATGTAGAGTTCCATCTAAATCATGACCTCCCTTGCATAATGTAGGAGTTCTAAAATCATGACCTCCCTTTCATAATGTAGGAGTTCCATCTAAATGACCTCCCTTGCATAATGTAGGAGTTCCATCTAAATCATGACCTCCCTTGCATAATGTAGGAGTTCCATCTAAATCATGAAATCATGACCTCCCTTGCATAATGTAGGAGTTCCATCTAAATCATGACCTCCCTTTGCATAATGTAGGAGTCCATCTAAATCATGACCTCCCTTTCATAATGTAGGAGTTCCATCTAAATCATGACCTCCCTTTCATAATGTAGGAGTTCCATCTAAATCATGACCTCCCTTTCATAATGTAGGAGTTCCATCTAAATCATGACCTCCCTTGCATAATGTATTCCATCTAAATCATGACCTCCCTTGCATAATGTAGGAGTTCCATCTAAATCATGACCTCCCTTGCATAATGTAGGAGTTCCATCTAAATCATGACCTCCCTTGCATAATGTAGGAGTTAAACATCTAAATCATGACCTCCCTGCATAATGTAGGAGTTCCAATCATACCTCCATCTAAATCATGACCTCCCTTTCATAATGTAGGAGTTCCATCTAAATCATGACCTCCCTTTCATAATGTGGAGTATAAGAATTTATTTAAGAAAGAATGAGCAATATTTGGGCAATAACGCACTACCCCCGCCCTAGCCGTGCAACCCCTGCCCCAGCCACCTTGCCAGCCAACAGTGGCTGAGTGCTTACCGCTAGTGAACCGGGCTAGTGAGCGCTAACGTGGAGGAGACAAACAAGAGGGGCCCAGTCACTGTCACAGTTACACAGAGAAAACAGTTCACTTCCATCACCTCTGATTTTGTTGCAATGTTGATCACAAATATGAAACATCGGTTTCCGAAGACCAGTACATACCGCTAACCGCGAGCCTGGTTTCAGTGCAGAATCCATTAAAGGTGGAATTGCCCAATCACATGTCGGCTGAGATGATTATCATTGGTTGGGGCTTAACCATTCAACTTCCTTAAGGCTCTTGATCAATGGAGAATATCAGAGAATATTCACCAAGTGTTAAACATCTGATTAAGCTGACCTTTGGTTTGGAATTTTGATGTGTTTGTATTGGTATCAAACCTAAATATGCAAAATGTTGATCTGAATGAAGTTTATGCTGTTGAATTTGTATCTCTATGTTATAAGGTAAATGAGTTGCTGTGTTGATGTGAGACACCATTCACTGGCTCTACATATTTATGTGGGCCGATTGTTCTGCATTTGTGTGTATGTTTGTTTCCAGATGTGTTGGTGATTTTATCAGATTTTGTTTGTCCTTTTTGGTGATTGACCTTTGACCAAGCTTTCAGAAGTGAATAATCGTTTTTGTGGTTAGGTGTGATATGTGCATTCATTTTTGTGTGGATGTCTACCTGATATGATTGGGTATTGGCTGTATAATATACCTGGTAGTTTGAAAGATCAGCAGTTTTGTCTTTGAAGCTTGGGAGAGTAGATTAACACTGGTCAATCCTTGCTTGTTGCCTGATTCTTCCATCAAATTGCCATGTCTGGTGATCTCTATAGTGTGTTTCATTTGACTGTATAGATACATACACAGTTGACCAAGCAATAGATGCCATTGGCTTCGGTAAATTCCAGATGAAGCTCTCATTCTTCACAGGACTGGTCTGGGTAAGAAGCTGCTGGCCTTTGTGGTGTGATTAGGCTAGTGTTGAGACGATGACTTCTGTTTGATGATGCTGGTTGTGGATGCTGTAGATGGCTGATGCCATGGAGATGATGATACTGTTTGATGATGCTGGTTGTGGATGCTGTAGATGGCTGATGCCATGGAGATGATGATACTGTTTGATGATGCTGGTTGTGGATGCTGTAGATGGCTGACGCCATGGAGATGATGATACTCAGCATCTTGGCTCCAGCTCTCCACTGTTACTGGAACCTAACGGCCGTACAGCAAGCACTTCTCACCACAGTAAGTGGTTCAATGAGTCACGGTCTGTGCTTCACTGTGTAGAGTTTGTGTGTTACAGGTGGTGTTTGTGTGTTACATGCAGTGTTTGAGTTACAGGTGATGTTTGTGTCTTACATGCAGTGTTTATGTTACAGGTGGTGTTTGTGTGTTACATGTGGTGTTTATGTGTTACAGGTAGTGTTTGTGTGTTACAGGTGGTGTTTGTGTTACAGGTAGTGTTTGTGTGTTACAGGTGGTGTTTGTGTCTTACATGCAGTGTTTGTGTTACAGGTGGTGTTTGTGTGTTACATGTGGTGTTTATGTGTTACAGATAGTGTTTGTGTGTTACAGGTGGTGTTTATGTGTTACAGATAGTGTTTGTGTGTTACAGGTGGTGTTTTTGTGTTACAGGTAGTGTTTGTGTGTTACATGTGGTGTTTATGTGTTACAGATAGTGTTTTTGTGTGTTACAGGTGGTGTTTGTGTGTTACATGCAGTGTTTGTTGGTTACAGGTGGTGTTTTTGTGTTACATGTGGTGTTTGTGTGTTTACATGTGGGGTTTTTGTGTTACAGGTGGTGTTTGCAGGCATGATGCTGAGTTCGAGTCTCTGGGGGAAAATGTGCGATAAATATGGCCGAAAAACTGTATGTTGAAACTTGTTCATTTTCATATAAGTTTATCTGCTGTACTTTGAAATTGTGTGAATCTCATTTGTTTTTTTGTGACTGATCTACCATTGAAATGTTAACATAAATGAAAATGGAACAAAGTCTCTTACTATTATTCCTGGGCCTGGTATCTGCCTGAGGCACTGGCGACTACTGACGCTGTTGTTTGTCTCTGTAGGCCATGATAACGTGTGCTGGATTCACCTTCTATTATGGCTTACTTAGCGCTTTCTCTCCCAACTACATCTGGATATTACTTCTGAGAGGCCTGGTTGGCTTCGGTATCGGCGGCGTTCCTCAGTCGTAAGTCCATGTGTTCTAGAGATATACCATGTTTGGTTTGTAATTAATTCCTGTGTGCTGCCTTTATATAACAACATACTCACTGTTTTTGACGTGCATGACTGTTGCCTGTTGGGTGTTACCATCATTTGTGTCATTTTCTGCCATGCAGGGTGACCTTGTATGCTGAATTCTTGCCATCCAAAGCCAGGGCTAAGTGTGTAGTATTAATAGAGGTGGGTGACATTAACTGTCATCATTCAGGGTCTGTTATATTGTGACATGATTAATGTGGGTGACATTACATTAACTATCATCATTCAGGGTCTGTAATATTGTGACATGATAAATGTGGGTGACATTAACTATCAGCATTCTGGGTTTGTTATATCGTGACATGATAAATGTGGGTGACATTAACTATCAGCATTCAGGGTCTGTTATATTGTGACATGATAAATGTGGGTGACATTAACTATCATCATTCAGGGTCTGTAATATTGTGACATGATAAATGTGGGTGACATTAACTATCAGCATTCTGGGTTTGTTATATCGTGACATGATAAATGTGGGTGACATTAACTATCATCATTGGGTGTTTGACTTGGATGATGACTCGTGTGTGTTGACAGACGTTCTGGGCGATCGGAGCCTCATTCATTGTGTTTGTCTCCATCTTCATCATGCCAACACTCGGCTGGAGGCTGCTTCTCATCGTGGCCGCCATTCCTCTCCTCATCTTCTTCCTCGCCTGCTTCGTATGTCACTCACCTGCCACGCGTTTCATGTCACTTTGGTTTTTTAATGTCATGTGTTACTTAATGTCCTGTGTCACTTGATGCCCTTTGTCACTCAGTGTCATGTGTCACTCAGTGTCATGTGTCACTTGATGTCCTGTGTCACTCAGTGTCATGTGTCACTTGATGCCCTGTGTCACTCAGTGTCATGTCACTTGATGTCCTGTGTCACTCAGTGTCATGTGTCACTTGATGTCCTGTGTCACTCAGTGTCATGTGTCTCTTGATGTATTGTGTCACTCAGTGTCATGTGTCTCTTGATGTATTGTGTCACTCAGTGTCATGTGTCACTTGATGTAACACTTCACTTGTTTTGAAGTCTGCATATTGGTTTCATTTTCTCACGTTATGACATCACACTGCACGTTATGATCGTGGTTCTGGTGGTGGCGGTATTGTAAGTTATTGCTTAGCATGTTATTGTATTTAGTGACTTATGTTCTGGCTTTTTTACTTTATACTTATTTATACTTCACACCAATGCCGACTGTACTCCCCAATATATTGCTAACGCTAACTGCATATGCTCCATGTGGGGACTATATTTTGATGTACTTCAATATGGCTATCATGTTGACTGGTGTTAACTTGTCCTCGTGAAGCATAGTCATGATAGCATTGCTAGGCTAAACTAGGCTGTTAGTTGAATCCCTGCTGATTGTCCAAGATGGTCACTTATAGTTGTCTTCCATGGAGTAGAATCATAATGTGAATACTCCCTCTGTGTAGTATGTTCTGTTTTACAAACATTACCAATACTAGTCATTGTTCCAGTTTGGTTTGTTGTGTTGTTCCCTGCAGGGAGCTGTGTATGTCAAGCTGTCAGTTTAAGATGGAATACTGGTGTTGGGGAAACACTAGCATCATCTCTGAAAGACAATCTCTCTAGGATGTAATTATCTCATTTCTCTTTGCTTGGACTATCTCGTGTAACCATGCTAGTTATAGACTTATGTCCTAGTAGTGTTCCGCCCTCTATCTGTCTTGTTTCTTTCCATGACTGTAGTTTAGTACCTCATGTCATGCTGTGTATCATGGTGGTTGTTCCCGGAGCCACCGAACCCCGTCTTATGGGCTTTATGCCGATAGATACCAGGATAACGTGCTTTAGTTAACTCTATTTCCTGTCTGTTCCTGTCTTTACATGCAGTGCTTTTGCACCTTCATACCTGCACTGATCTGTTGGTTTCAGTGGCTGCCAGAGAGTATCAGGTACGACGTGGCCAGAGGCGAAATTAACAAGGCCATGAAGACTCTGCAGAGGATCGCCGACGACAATGGCAAGCCGATGCCCTTGGGACGTCTGGTAGTTGTGCATGCTTCCACTGCTGTAAGTTCACACGCACTCACTCTAAGTACACATTCACTTGCTCTAAGTACACATGCACTCCCCCTAAATACACATACCCTCACTTAGCAGAGGTCTTATTTGACAAAAAGTTGATATCTGATTGTCAAATTCTGAATGATTTCCTTGGCATTCCTTGTCATGAGTTTGTGAGGTTTCGTGGGACTATGGAAATGTAGGTTGATGGTCATCAATTAATAGCTACCCTGGTAACAATAGTCACCCTGGTAACAATACCAGTGTATGTAGCACAGTTTGTCGCTATGCAGGTTGATGAGCCCGTGAAACGAGGCCAACTGAAGGACTTGTTTGTGCCAGAGCTGCGAGTGACTACAGGGCTATTGTGGTTCATTTGGTAAGAATGCAGCCTCAATATGCTTCATTTCTGCAATCATCTTCTTGTATTCCTTCACATTCGTTTGTGCTGCTATAATAAATCTCTGCTTCAGGTTTGCAAGTGCCTTCACCTATTATGGGATAGTGCTGATGACAACTGAGTTGTTTGAAGTTGGTGACAGCTGTCATGGTAGGTTGAACTTGGTGGCAGCTGGCATGGTAGGATGAAGTTGGTGACAGCTGGCATGGTAGGTTGAAGTTGGTGACAGCTGGCATGGTAGGTTGAAGTTGGTGACACCTGGCATGGTAGGTTGAAGTTGGTTATATCTGTTTAATTTGGTGTAGGGGGAGACCAGGTCTGTTTAATGTGGGTGTATTACCTCTGTGTGTAGGGGGAGACCAGGTCTGTTAAATGTGGGTGTATAACTGTGTGTAGGGGGAGACCAGGTCTGTTTAATGTGGGTGTATTACTGTGTGTAGGAGGAGACCAGGTCTGTTTAATGTGGGTGTATTACTGTGTGTAGGGGAGACCAGGTCTGTTAAATGTGGGTGTATTACTGTGTGTAGGGGGAGACCACATCTGTTAAATGTGGATGTATTATTGTGTGTAGGAGGAGACCAGGTCTGTTAAATGTGGGTGTATTACTGTGTGTAGGGGGAGACCAGGTCTGTTTTATGTGGGTGTATTACTGTGTGTAGGGGGAGATCAGGTCTGTTAAATGTGGGTGTATTACTGTGTGTAGGAGGAGACCAGGTCTGTTTTATGTGGGTGTATTACTGTGTGTAGGGGGAGACCAGGTCTGTTAAATGTGGGTGTATTACTGTGTGTAGGGGGAGACCAGGTCTGTTAAATGTGGGTGTATTACTGTGTGTAGGGGGAGACCAGGTCTGTTTAATGTGGGTGTATGACTGTGTGTAGGGGGAGACCAGGTCTGTTAAATGTGGGTGTATTACTGTGTGTAGGGGGAGACCAGGTCTGTTTTATGTGAGTGTATTACTGTGTGTAGGGGGAGGAGACCAGGTCTGTTTAATGTGGGTGTATTACTGTGTGTAGGAGGAGACCAGGTCTGTTAAATGTGGGTGTATTACTGTGTGTAGGGGGAGACAGTGAGGAACACCGGAAGCCAGCTTGCTCCCTCGCCTGCAAAGTTCTCTCGACTAAAGATTACACAGACTTCCTGTGGACCACACTGGCCGAGTTCCCTGGTATGTCTCATTCTTCTCAGGCTGAAAATGAAAGTTGAATAAAGAGGCAGAGATTGTAAAAGTGATTGTGGGATGTTATTGTGGGATGTGATTGTGTGACATGATTGTTTTATGTGATTGTGTGATATGATTGTGTGATGTGATTGTGACATTGTGTGATCCGACTGTGTGATGTGATATTTTTATGTGATTGTGTGATGTGATTGTGTGACATGATTGTGTGATGTGATGGTGTGACTTGATTGTGTGATGTGATGGTGTGACTTGATGGTGTGACTTGATGGTGTGATGTGTGATGTGATAGTGTGACTTGATGGTGTGACTTGATTGTGTGACTTGATGTGTGACTTGATGGTGTGACTTGATGGTGTGACATGGTTGTGTGATGTGATTTCTTTATGTGATTGTGTGATGTGATTGTTTGACATGATTGTGTGATGTCACTTGGCCCAGGTCTTGTGATCACATTGCTGACCATCGAGTGGCTAGGACGGAGGTGGACCATGGCGTTAGAGATGTTTGTCTTCGCTTTCTTTGTGCTTCTAGTCAACATGTGTACCACAAGGTAACTGGACACATCATTATCAACATCAGCTTCATCATTATCAACATCAACATCATCGTCATCATTGGTAATTACCATCATTTCTGTGACTGTACAGAGCTGTCCTTACCCTCTTCCTCTTCATCGCGCGAGCATTCATCTCTGGAGCTTTTCAGGCTGCATACGTTTACACCCCGGAGGTAATACCATTCATATCTCATCGTCATTTGGAATCATCTCATTTCTTAAGGCTGCTTCAAATATAGATTCTCTTGTCTCTGAAGTCTGTAAGTTATCAAGTGATTGGGATGATTTGTTTGTAGTTATTTGCGTTGATTACTGGTAGTTTGTATGCTTGTCTGCCCTGCATTGATCACTGGTAGTTTGTATGCTTGTCTGCCCTGTGTTGATTACTGGTAGTTTGTATGCTTGTCTGCCCTGTGTTGATCACTGGTAGTTTGTATGCTTGTCTGCCCTGTGTTGATTACTGGTAGTTTGTATGCTTGTCTGCCCTGTGTTGATTACTAGTAGTTTGTATGCTTGTCTGCCCTGTGTAGTTTGTATGCTTGTCTGCCCTGTGTTGACCACTGGTAGTTTGTATGCTTGTCTGCCCTGTGTTGATTACTGGTAGTTTGTATGCTTGTCTGCCCTGTGTTGATTACTAGTAGTAGTTGTATATGCTTGTCTGCCCTGTAGTTTGTATGCTTGTCTGCCCTGTTGACTAGTAGTTTGTATGCTTCTGCCCTGTGTTGATCACTGCCTGCCCTGTGTTGATCACTGGTAGTTTGTATGCTTGTCTGCCCTGTGTTGATCACTGGTAGTTTGTATGCTTGTCTGCCCTGTGTTGATCACTGGTAGTTTGTATGCTTGTCTGCCCTGTGTTGATTACTAGTTTGTATGTTCTGTGTGCTTGTCTTGTCTGCCCTGTGTGTACTAGTAGTTTGTATGCTTGTCTGCCCTGTGTAGTTTGTATGCTTGTCTGCCCTGTGTTGACTACTGGTAGTTTGTATGCTTGTCTGCCCTGTGTAGATCTACCCGACGACCACGCGGGCCCTTGGTTTGGGAACATGTAGTGGGATGGCTCGAGTTGGTGCGATCATCACTCCGTTCGTAGCTCAGGTTGGTAGCAGTGATGGTTGGATGAGGTCCAAGCTTTGCTGGTTAATGGTGATGGTGATGGGTGTGTTTGGCTTACTTAATGTCACAGTGTAACTATGGTTACCATGTTCAGGTGTTGCTGAGGGAGTCTGTGTACCTGGCTCTCTGTACGTATGGGGCTGTCAGTCTCCTCGGCGCTGTAGCTGCTCTCCTCCTCCCCATAGAAACCAAGGGACGAGAAATGAGGGTAGGTGTATGTTTCAGTTTAAAGCTGTAATACTCAGTGTTGCAGTGTATGGCTCTATGTTTATGCTGGGGTGCAGTGTAAGGCTTGGTGTTTATGCTGGGATAAAGTGTATGGCTCTGTGTTTATGCTGGGTTGCAGTGTAAGGCTTGGTGTTTATGCTGGGTTGCAGTGTAAGGCTTGGTGTTTATGCTGGGTTAAAGTGTATGGCTCTGTGTTTATGCTGGGTTGCAGTGTAAGGCTTGGTGTTTATGCTGGGTTGCTGTGTATGGCTCTGTGTTTATGCTGGGTTCCTGTGTATGGTTGTGTGTTTATGCTGGGTTTCTGTGTATGGCTGTGTGTTTATGCTGGGTTGAAGTATAAAGTTATGTGTAATATTGTAGTGTGTAGCAAGGTGCTTTATACTGTGTTGCAGTGTGTAGCAAGGTGCTTTGTACTATGTTGCAGTGTGTAGCAAGGTGCTTTATACTGTGTTGCAGAATACAGCTGTGTGTAAAACACTCAGATTTATACACAGTCTTCTTGTGAGACATTCTTTGTTTCACCCGCTGCTCCCTTTTGCTCATACACTATTGGTACGGCATCCGTCGCTTCACTAGCGATGACACAATATATTATGAAGCAAGCTAGAAGCCCTCTTTTCATCTAGCAGCCCCACATCATACTCAGTCATCTCTACCTCTTCATCTAGCAGCCCCATATCGTACCAAGTCCTCTCTTAATCTAGCAGCTCCACATCATACTAAGTCCTCTCTCAGCTAACAGCCCCATCATACTAGTCTATCATACTAAGTCCTCTCATCAGCAACAGCCCCATATCATACTAGCCCCCACATCATACTAAGTCCTCTCTCTCTTCATACTAAGTCATCTCAGCAACAGCCCCACATCATACTAAGTCCTCTCTTCCTCATACTAAGTCCATCTAGCTAGCAGCCCCACATCATCCTCTAAGTCCCCCACATCATACTAAGTCTCCTTCATCTCATCATCTCTTCCTAGCAGCCCCCCACATCATACTAAGTCCTCTCTTCAGCTAACAGACCCACATCATACTAAGTTCTCTCATCAGCTAACAGCCCCACACCATACTAAGTCCTCTCATCAGCTAACAGCCCCACACCATACTAAGTCCTCTCATCAGCTAACAGCCCCACATCATACTAAGTCCTCTCATCAGCTAACAGCCCCACATCATACTAAGTCCCCTCTCCTGAATATGGAGTTTTAGCTTCTGTTTCTAAGCAATCAGAAGATCTTTTGAAATTACTTTCAGTCCAAATTAAGGACAGGAAGGTTATCGGTGACCTTGACAACCAAGTGGATTGATAAGGAGCAATGATATACAAAAATAGCTTGTGGAATCTCATTAATGCATCTACCAACACATTTAAAAATGCCTCTCATATTGTTCAATTGCTAGGCCAATGTGGTTTAATTTGAGGGATCTATGGCCCTTTGAAGTGTGTCATCGAATTAAATGTAACAACGTTAACCGACTAAACGTTATGATTTAATCCCTAGATAACGTTCAATTGAAAATCAGGTTGAAAGCAACAGAACATACAGGAATATAGGACTTTCATATCATATCACATTATGTCAAAAACCTGCTGGCCACTTGTTATGATTTGAATATCTCACACTCATCCTCTTTCTATTGCTAGGAGACCCACATTCCTCACAACGCAGCCTCTGAAGCCCCCAGATGATACGCAGCCCCACAGCATGATGTGTGCCAAGCCCTGATAACAGCTTCATCACCTCTGCACAGACGTCTGCCTCAGCATCCCGATGTCTGTAATCCTGTTGTTTAACTGCCCCCCACCCTACAAACATCTCATGACCTTGTCAAAATGGCAGGGTCTAGGTCAGTATTAGAAACTAGTGTGTATGTTGAGATGGTATTGTTGGGTAGTTGTGAATTGTGTGTTATTGTTAGATAATATTAACATGAACCAATTAGAGTGGCTGACAAGAGTTGTTATA
This sequence comes from Urechis unicinctus, assembly GCA_034190875.2. Lineage (NCBI taxonomy): Eukaryota > Metazoa > Annelida > Polychaeta > Xenopneusta > Urechidae > Urechis > Urechis unicinctus. The sequence continues at coordinate 59,626,185 of CM067356.1, forward strand.
TACATTTATCTACCGCCGTCCATCTTGCCACCATTCCTAAAGTTGTCAGCTCCGAGACCCCCTACGAGGAGGATCCCTACAAGGAGGCCCCCTACATTGGTGTTTCTCCTTGTTAGCATCTTAGGTGAACCTTGGAAACTAGACGCAGTATGAAATATGCATTAGTTTCTTAAAATTACTATTACATGAGTGAATAACTGAGTTAACTGCACTCCATATGTAACACCTTGCCAGTCATAGCTTACTCTATTCTATTTGTACATTTATTGCAGCTAGTTGAGCATTTTGTGAAGCACTCTTTACTATTGTACCCATGCAATTTTTTGGGAATATGACGGTATAATGTATATAAAATGACTATTGTACAATCTGTGACCTACGTGATGTTGTTTTTGTCTCATGTCAATAAAGCCACTTGGTTAAGTCTGTTTATTGTATTTATTCGGTCATTGTATAATACACAGGCAGTCCCCTTTAATAAACTGATGATTAAGAAGGGGCTTCTTCATTTCTTGCTTTGTTACTTTCTATGACTAAAGTTATTGAACTTATTGCAATTCCGGCATTCGCCATTGACAAAGATGATTCTTGAGAATGATGTGTCTGTGGGCAGGTCATATGAATACCAACCCTACAAGGTGAGTTCCAGGTGAGGAAGTGAGGTCATATGAATACCAACCAAACGGCCACAAGTTTAGTTACAGGTGGAGAATACACAGATGCTTATCAGACCCGACCTCATCGACGATATCCTTTAGTTGCAATGCTCCTTGGCCTCGTTTCGTGTTAGATTTAGGCTCTTCCTACAACCACCAGTGGTTATCAACTGATACCTGCTGACCAGTTGCTCACGGCAACCAGTGACAATCACCATAACGACATCAGCCTATGCAACCCTCTCTGGTCTTATTGTATAATGGACAAGTTTGCCAGACTGGCATTTTTTCTATCTAGGTCAAGGTCTAGTAGACGTCCCTTGTCTCCAAGTGGCAGTGGTGTGGCGTGGAGAGTTGTGTTGAAAATCTGACGCAGGGCATCTCTGGCAGCCATCTCCTCCGCTATAGAAACGCTCTCTCCAAACCCTACACCGCCACAAACAGGCATCTTAAGCTGGAATTCTACATTTAAAAAAGAATCTGAGGCAAAACGTTCATATAAGGGTTCTTAGCGTGACCCAAGGCATCAGTGGCTGACTTCCTGTTACCTTTTCCGATGAGCTGTTTGTTGGAGTAGATTCCCACCATGTAAGAAGCAACCAAGGTTTCACTGCCCGTCTCCCACAGTAACCTGTACATAATTTAAACCAACTTAAATAGTAACTTAGGTAACTACTAATTTGCTATGCAATTAAAAAGTAATTCATGTCAGCCAGACTGGGATGGTAGGTGTAATGTACCTGGGTTCGGGGAGATCACCTCCCTCTCGTGTCAGTATATCTGTCAGAACTCCCATAGGGTTGACTATATCCCATATATCGGTGACATTTTTACCGACAAGTTGTGTCAAGATGAAGTCTTGTACAAAGTGATGAGCACAGTCAGATCCCTACAGATTGTACAGCACATAACAAGGTGTAAGGTGATATATCGTTGATATGTGCATCATCGTAGCAGTTGCAAAAGAGGACTAAGCAAAGAAGTGAACTAGAATAGAAAAGTGTTCATCACCTGGTCGTGAGCCAATGCACCTACAACTGCCACCAGGGTGGTACTCAGGCTGGTAGGAGGCACAGGGAATTCCTGCGGCAGCGCAATTACATCGTAAGGTTCCCATATAAACTATCAAGGCTAATTGAACATGTTCAAGAACATAAAAAATGAAAAAAGCCAGAGCACTTTCATCATCTCACCAGTTTTGTCAGATATGACACTTAAGTGCCAGACTCACGTTGTGTAGGATGAGATCTCTGACGCCCAGATTGGAGGCGACATGAACGAGGACTTCATCTCCCATCAGCCAATCACAAACCGCTCTGGAAAAACAATACACGTTTATCTTAATTTATTGTCAGGGTTGGTTTATTGTGATCCAGTTAGTTCATATTTGCCAGGGATGTAAGCTAACCTGATTCCTTCTTCAGGTAATGCTGGATAGCTGTGTCTCAGGTAAGCTTTGATGTAGCGTTCGCTCAATTCTGTGCCTGTTTCCATACGTATGACAATTCTGTTCATATGGCAATTCCTTACATATAACAATTCCATACATGTGACAATTCTAGCACATCAGTTGTGTACACATATCAGTAAATGACAATTCCTTATATGTGACAATTCCCTAATGACCAACTAGAGCATCAAAAGAAATTAGGTGTCATATATTACAATTCATTACAAATAATGACCTGTTTGTTCAGGGTAGTCGATGACAACAAATGGCACTGCCTCAAATAACATGTCCAATTGACATACTGACCCGCGGTGACGAGACTCCCATTGTCATCCATGCCTATTCCATCCACACCGAGCTCATTCTGCCGTTTGACTTCAGCCTCAACATAACACCTTGAATCAGGTGAAATACGCAACATGTAGACAACCGCATGAAAAAGTGGCCCAAGACTGTGATATTAAGATAAGAGCATCGTAAAACATACCTATGTGTAAAAGCCCTTTTAAGAGTTGCTTCTTGAAAATCTTCTCCGAGCCTTTTACCAAAGGCATAGAGTTCAGATTCATAGTTCCTGTAATACACATGCAATAAAAGAGCAGTGTAAATTGGGAAGAAATCAGTAAGATGGTCAAGAAAATCAGTGGGGGGGGGGTAAATCATGGTACAATGAACGATGAGTTTTGAAAAGCAAAATATAAGAAATATTAAAGAAAAGGCCAAGATTTAAAATGACCAAGAATACCATAATGACCAAGATGTTGAGTTGTGATACTCAGATACCCACTACAATACATGAGTTTTCTGTTAAGTGAGTTGGCAGAATGAAACCAGAGAAAAACTGACCAGTTTCTCCAAGATGACCGGGGTTGTTGAGGTTCCGGCCCTGCCGCCACTCGGCGCTGGTAAACCTCTTTAGCAAATCCACTGTGCCATATCTTCCTCCCACGTTTTACTTGGAGGGGAAAATAACAGTCAATGCAATGCAGTGATGATTACAAACAGGAAATAATTGCTGTATCAAGATGAGTTTAAAAACAATTGACAAACTTATGAAAATAATGTTGTGCCATGTGTGTTAAGGTGGACTTATATCAATTGTTCATATTCACACTTGACATGTTTGATTAAGGTTCCGCTCCACACTCATTGTCATCTAGTTTTTAGGTTACTCAAATTTCAGAATTCATTTTCTTGTCTTAGACATTTGTATAACACCAGGCATGTCCCAGGTGTATCACTCAGAAATTCCAAAGAAGATGTGACGATGCATATCTTGCACAAAATGTCTTGCAATAATAAATGTTGCTACTAATATGTCACTGGGCTGCATGAGCTGGTTGTTGGAGCATGGAACTTCCAGTGAGGCGAGGATCAACAAGGTTACAGGAGGAGGTTGTGTATTCTGCATGGGGTTTCAGACACAGCAGGATACTTCTGGACCGGCCATAAATCATCCCAACCCCTGTGCCCTGCTACCCAACCCACCAGATTATGGCAAAGGCCATCTCAACATCCAACCCTATTATTTTCATAAATTTGGCTGATGCATGCTTGGTGCTTGCATAAGTTATCATTTACCACATCTATGGCCTAGCAAACTGTGTCGGGTTGGATTAAGATGATGTAATGTGCTGCTTCCTAATACTGAAACCCTTGAAAGAACAAGACACTGCCAAACCAGTAAATTTTAAAGGATAAATGCTGCATGATTACAGATTAGCTCCCTATTGACAGTTGTGGGCTTCAATTGAGACCTGTTGACCAGCAAAGATACATGACAAAGCACATCAACCCTAATTAATGGACCAGGCTGCCTTGTAACACTACAACAGTACAACTTGTCAATAGGGTAGCTCCTAATTGCCAGACTTGGGCTATAATTGGGGCCTTTGGATTAGGCACGTGGGCCCTGCTTGCCGGCGAAGAAAGGTGATACAAAGCGCACTCGCCCAAAATGCCAAAATGCAAGTTCAGCAGGGTATTGGGCCAAAACACCCCCGGATCAAAACGACCTGGGGTAGGTATGTGACAAAAAATAATAATTTTAGAATTGAATTTAATTTTTTTTATTCTGATAGAGCTTAATAAAAGAAACAAAATGACACCTGTGCTCACTCTAGCCATTATTTTCTTTCAGCAAAAGTTGCTAATGGGTCCAATTTTTTCTTAGCATTTTATGTTTTCCGTAAGCAGAAATTGCAAATCGAACATATAAAAATTAAAAAAATTAAATGTTTTTATAACAACAATAAATGCAAAATTAAATGGATGCAAAATGGCCCACCAAAACCTTCATACACTGTTTGATTTCATAGACATCAAAATTAAAATTATATAGTATATCAGTGAATACCTTATGTTATGTAGAGCATCAGACTAGTAATAACTCTTCTGCAGCGCTAAATACTGCCAAATTACAGAACCAGTCTCAGTCTAGATCACATCTAATAATCATTTGGTACAGCATATGTAAAAAAAATAACAAATCAATCACTGCTCATATTTACATGTGAAGACTGCAGAATAATATTTAACAGTGAGATTCTATTTTTGTCAGCTACATTCACATGGATAAAAGTTAAGCATAACTGAAAAGATGGTAATTGTGATACATAATACTGTCCATGGAGGCTTTAAAAAATACGGAAATCCGCCTTAGACAGAAAACTAATAGATTGTGCATCACTCTTTAGCTTTTTTATCCAAATTATTAAAGCCTCTCCTTTCTTTCAGGGTAACCCATTGTTGAAATGCTCGATCAAAATTGAACTTTTTCAAACACTGGGGACTGAAGATACAGCTTCATCAGGATGTTCATGATGGAAACGGAGAGCATGATTCTGCTTTCGATAAATTTTCACCTGCAAACGAATCCAAACAGAACCGGGGATAGAGTTCGCGCGCTTGTTTTCGCTTTCACTTTTGACAGTCACTGCGCATAATTTTTCTAGCACGAAAATGCCTCGCTGGACGAGAGGAATCGATATCGCCTGACACCGTGTGCGCGTGCGTGGGAAACAATGAAAACCACCGGTCTGCGCGACGAGTGCCGCTAATTTTAACATTTTACCAACAACATTTGATAAAATAAATTTTTGATTTTTATAATTTTTTTGATTTTGTATTATTTTGCCAATTTTTTTTTACAAATTTGATGAAATTTGCTGATGGATGGCATTTTTATTTTACAAATTTGTGCAATTCGCCTATGGTGAATGGCTAGCGTGAGCACAGGACACTAAGATGCAAACAAAATATGTTATGAAACAAGAAAGTTTAGTCCAATGAAACTAAGAAAGTTGTCCCTGTCGATTTTAGCATTGAAAACTAATAAAAATGGTGTCCCTGGGAAATGAATTGGCCATTTTAGTAGTTTTTTCAAGATAATTTAATGAATCTGCGGTATGAATGAGGCCATCTTATAACAGTCAAGAACAGAGACAGATAAGAAATGAATTGGCCATAACTTCGTAGTTTTTCAAGATTTGTTTGCGTTATATGAATGTAGATGATGTGTGAGGGTAATCTTATATACAGTCAAGAACAGAGACAGAGAGCAGTTTGTGCGTTGCTGCATTCTTTTGATCTAGACTCGGCAGCCTGAGCTATTTGTGACGAATTGCACGCATTTTGATTGCACTTTTGATGTTGACCGCCACGGTAGACGACTAATACGTCCGTTGGTTTGAATTATCCGCTTCTGACAAAACGCATTAATGGTCATTTATATTTTGAAACGAGAATAGGATTAAACTGTAACTATATTTATGGAGTTTTTAAAAACTGTTACCCGGAAAAATGCAAGCTTTTGAATATGTTTGAAAATATAACCATAATCCCCAATAGGATTAAACTGTAACTTTTTTTATGGAGTTTTAAAAATATACAATTAACATTGTGGGATAAGCGCGGCTGCTTTTTGCGACATTCAGCTGACACCCACACCATTGCTGAATGTACATGGGGACATTCTGCTAAGTATAACTCAAGTTGCCTGCCACCAATATTGATGAAACTTGGCCAGTTATTAGATGAAATGTTGTTTTAAACGTCTATTAACTTAAGGATGATGTCTATGCGTGAGAAAGAAGGTTTTGATGCGATGGAACTAAATGAACTTTTATAATCGCGCGATCTCTGTAATGACGCATTGCTGGATGTATATGGGGACATTCCGCTAAGTATAACTCAAGTTGCCTGCCACCAATATTGATGAAACTTGGCCAGTTATTAGATGAAATGTTGTTTTAAATGTCTATTAACTTAAGGATGATGTCTATGCGTGAGAAAGAAGGTTTTGATGCGATGGAACTTAATGAACTTTTATAATCGCGCGATCTCTGTAATGACGCATTGCTGGAAGTATATGGGGACATTCCGCTAAGTATAACTCAAGTTGCCTGCCACCAATATTGATGAAACCTGGCCAGTTATTAGATGAAATGTTGTTTTAAATGTCTATTAACTTTAGGATGATGTCTATGCGTGAAAAAGTAGGTTTTGGAGCGTCGGAACTTAACAACAATTTGTAAATCTCGATATCTCCGCAATGACGTGACGGAATAAAAAAATTCAAAAACGAGGGGAAAATAGGGGTTTCCATCTACGTAATAGAATTCCCTGTGGAAATCTCTACAACAGCCAATACGTAGCCAGGATATCATTGATCGCCCTGCGCCGATAAGCGAGAGACCCAAGCTGCGGTTCTGCGGTCATCGGCCGACGCGTACCGCTTGGGATTGCCACATACCTACCTGGGGGCGCCGGGCCCGGGGGTGAGGGCGTCTAGAGACTTCAAGACTTGTACTTATATAGTATGTTAACTACATTTTACTCGAGCATTCGCATCATAGGAACATTCAGCCTTTATCGTGAGGGCGTTTGGAGGACTCTCGGCCATGAGGGCGTTTAGTCTCCAGGGGGCGTTTAGACTCAATCGTTGAGCAGCCACGAGCATTACACGTGGTATTATCGCTCAGCTCGTTTACAATCGATGGTTGAAATAGTTTAGCAAGCCAAAATGTCTATCAAAATGGTAGGATATATCAATGTTGTATTACCTGTAGCAGTAGGGTACACAATTTTTTGCAACAGACCACCGTTTTCCAAAGAAATTTGAAAAACCCGTGCAATGTGTTTGGTCAATGACATTATGCTATGCCGACATGAACATTCAAGCTATGTCAGAATGTAGACAATTTTCGTCCATGCAAATCGCAAACAACTCAATGACTGATCGGAATGTTACGCTCCTGTCCCGATATAAATCGTTATTGATTTGCAGACGAAAAAAAGCCTTACATGAATAATATTTCATACACATACAATAATCTATCAATAACAATCTCCGTGACAAAGTAATTATAAGAAGAATTATTATCCATTTCTCCCACCATTATCATTTTGTCACATGGGAGACATTTCAGTAAAAGGAATTGTCTATCAAATATGTAACATTCGTCAAATTTGAATTTATAAGGCTTTAAATTTATGAGGCCAAAAGTTACCTGCGTGTTCCTATAACATAAAATGTATTTGCAGGTTATATTTAGATCCCTGTCGTTTATTAGGGAAGAATAAGGTGCAAACAATACAGTCATATTTTATTCTCAAATTTCCATCTTGGCTCTAGCATAGGTGACGTATTTTTTTCAGATATCACTGTTATGTGACATTTCTTGGCAACTTTGACGGAATGTGATGTTTGTTGACGTCGCTTTCGTTCAATTCTCGAGCTTCGCTCATTTAGCCGATATCACCACTGGTTTGTGGTTGGCATTCGTCCATTTATGCAATTCTTGCAAAGATGGCCGGGCTTGTGAGTTATGATTCTGACGGTAGCGAAGATTCATCTTATTGCAGTCCAAAAAAGAAAGCGAACGAGGTAATTGTGACGTTTTGGAAACCTTCAATTATCTATGCGTAATATTTATATGGTGAAGCTACGTTTCGGATATGTATTATATGTTTATCGAAAAATTTACACTTCGGGATAATCCCCAATCGATTGAACTGTCGTCGATCGACCAGTTGAACATCTGAAGTAGTCAATAGTCTCGCCTTTGGGCATATTGTCCATATTAAAATCGAAATCAAGAATCATTATCGATTTATCAACCTTACAACTCTGTCCCTCTAGATGTATCGTGTAAACCGCGCACGACTTCTAAACATTTCTTATTACAATATGTTTAATTTAAGAAAAACGATGTTCTTCCTCCAAACAATAAGCATTCTTAGCTAAAATTCCTGGGCGTATATTGTTGCGCTACTGTCCCAATATAAGGGTGCGTTAATATTCATATGCTTGGTGACATATGTTAAAGGTGTAGTATTTCATATTGCATGTGACCGTTTAAGTCCATTAAATTTACAATAACCGCACAAACATTCGAATTATATAAGTGTGATATTTCAACTATTTTTGCTTTATAATTCCTCTAAAACACGAAGTCAATTGTGACTTGAGCACAAGACACCATGGCTTGCGGCCGATTATTGACCAACTCTATCCCTGCCTGGCTGTAAGTACTATTCACAGGAAGTAGGTAATATTTCCAACATTCAAGAAAATGGCCAATTTTTCTAGTCCAGTTTTATTCATCACTTCAGGAACTGTGTTTGATAGTAGGCATACCATGTATCAAAGTCTGCAACCGCGGTCAATGTAACCAATATAACAGTAAGCGCAGTACGCACTTGCCCTGCTCAACTAGACATGTTCCACTCGGCTGTTTTGTAGAGAATTTAAACTGGTTATTTTTTTCTTGTTAGACCAAAGTGTCTTGTGGTGATGATTCCTCGAGACTTGCCGCAGAATATGAATCGTTTGAGAAGATGCTGGCTGAAAGCGGAGAGTCTTGCACAACTGCTGTCCTACCTGTTCCCCCTCCCCAGGCTCTCGGGTAAACGTAACCTATGGATTTCTGATTGTTTCTAGGTTCTGCCTCAGATATAAGATCTAAATTAATTGAAAAGCCATCAGTACAGAATGTTAATGATTCCCTGGCTTCTGTTTGTCAGAGTTCCCTCTGAGGGGCATATAAAATCAGGGGAAGATTCCGGCTCGGGAAGTAGTGCAAACGAATCTGGTGTGAGGATGAATGAGGAAGATAGTTCTTCAGAGGAAGAGAGTATGGAAGAAGAAGAAGGTAGTTCAGGTTGTGAAGATGTGTCTGATGACAGCGCCCATGGAAATCAGCCACCTACAGCAAATGTAAAGGCCCAGTTGATACGAGTCCAAGAAGGTTGGTATCCAGCATATTAGCGGCTCTTATCATCACATGCTCACATTATTCTTATATTGGACTCTAGACAAATATTTATGATTTAAAATCCCATTTTGCGTTGCATTTCATCCAGGGTGTTCCAGAATGATGCCTCACATTGGCTGATGGTAGTTTACATGTGTGATACATGTTGGTAAACTAATGCTGTACTCTTGGTAACTCAATTACTGCTGAAAATCAACAACTATTTTTTTATTTTGCAAATGGTGTTCCTTTCAAGTGAATCAGTGATGTTGTTTTCATCACCTGTTTTTTTTGGTGGACATTTTTTTGGGATTCAAGCAATGTATGAATTTGATCCTTGTTGGATTTTCACGTGTTAGTGTTATTTGTTGACAGAGAGTGGAGGGAGCTCGGAGGATGAGAGCGGCGACAGTGAAGGCGAGGGCAGCAGTTCTGAGGAGGAGGAGGAGGTTGTCAAGGTGGATCAGACCAAATCAACGAGTGAACCAGTGAGTGCATGTTGTTACTGTGATGAGAACCAGACTGGGTAGCTGCCCAGACAGTGAGTAGGCACCCTATAACACACATGTTGTTACTGTGATGAGAACCAGACACTGCCTATAAGGTACCCTACACACATGTTGTTACTGTGAGAACCAGACTGGGTAGAGACAGTGAGTAGGTACCCTATAACACACATGACTGGATGTGGGTAGCTGCCCAGACAGTGAGTAGGTACCCTATAACACACATGTTGTTACTGTGATGAGAACCAGACTGGGTAGCTGCCCAGACAGTGAGTAGGTACCCTATAACACACATGTTGTAACTGTGATGAGAACCAGACTGGGTAGCTGCCCAGACAGTGAGTAGGCACCCTATAACACACATCTGTTGATGTGCAGGTAAACCCTATACTTACTTTCCCCTGACAGAGCAGCTGTGTAACCCATCTTCTGTCTGTGTCACGTAGGCAGATTCACATAAACCAACTAGATTGGATCCTTCAGAAAGAGATTCCACATCAAGACGAGATCCACAGAACAGGAAGCGATCCCGGTCAAGGTCACGGTCTCGCAGACAAAGGTCACATCAACATAGACACAGAGGGTCACGAAGAGGGAGGTCAAGGTCGAGGGAGAGAAAATACTCTACATCAAGTCGAGGGAGTCCACATCGCAGTCATAGATCGGTGAGTCAGTGTTGTTGCTGCTGGAGTCAGATCGGTGAGCCAGTGTTGTTGCTACTGGAGTCAGATCAGTGAGTCAGTGTTGTTGCTGCTGGAGTCAGATCGGTAAGTCAGTGTTGTTGCTACTTTAGCCTTAGATATCAGTTAGCTGGCGGTACCTTATTAAGTCAACGTTAATTCTAAGTTGATTTGAAAATCACTTTCTGTAGTAACAAGTTGGCATGTTTTACTCCAGAAGCGGTCACGGTCACGAGATCGTCATCACAGCGGTCGCTCTCATGGACGGCGACAGGGGTCACGAAGTCGTCACGGTCACCACCGGTCATCACGTCACCACCACTCAGACAGGCGACGGTCACGCTCCAGAGACAGACGGCCACGCAGCAGGGACCGTCTCAAAGTCATCCCCAAATCCGAGAAGAAGCCGAAGAACTTCAAGGAGTTGATGAAGCAGCAGATTCTACAGGCCCAGTCTGGGACGCTGGATGGGACAATGGCTGTGTCAGGTAAGCTACAAGCTGCTGCTGCTGCTGCTGCTGCTGACCAGGCTACTCAAAGGGAATATAGTGGAAGCATCAGATTCATTAGGACCAAGTCTGGCTCCACATAAACTTTATTGCAATGTGGTTAAGGAGTATCTGTTATGTGTGAACAGTGACCATGCCCACTCATGGCTCCAAAAACCTGGTGACCTTAGCAGGATCAGGAGAGAAGGTCACTCCCCAGCAAGCACTCTTACAGACCATGGCTGCTATGCACGCTAAGGTAAATCCATCAGTCTACCTCATAACTAATGAATCCTATCGAACACCGTCAGGTCCATCCACCCCTATAAAGGCCCACTATATTGTCAACTCCATCCACCCCTATAAAGGCCCACCATATTGTCAGCTCCATCCACCCCTATAAAGGCCCACTATATTGTCAACTCCATCCACCCCTATAAAGGCCCACCATATTGTCAACTCCATCCACCCCTATAAAGGCCCACTATATTGTCAACTCCATCCACCCCTATAAAGGCCCACTATATTGTCAACTCCATCCACCCCTATAAAGGCCCACCATATTGTCAACTCTCCATCCCACTATATTGTCCTCCATATAAAGGCCCACTATATTGTCAACTCCATCCACCCCTATAAAGGCCCACTAAGGCCCACCCATCCATATTGTCAATTGTCACTCCATCCACCCCTATAAAGGCCCACCCCTATAATAAAGGCCCACCATATTGTCAGCTCCATCCACCCCTATAAAGGCCCACTATATTGTCAGCTCCATCCACCCCTATAAAGGCCCACTATATTGTCAACTCCATCCACCCCTATAAAGGCCCACTATATTGTCAGCTCCATCCACCCCTATAAAGGCCCACTATATTGTCAACTCCATCCACCCCTATAAAGGCCCACCATATTGTCAACTCCATCCACCCCTATAAAGGCCCACCATATTGTCAGCTCCATCCACCCCTATAAAGGCCCACCATATTGTCAGCTCCATCAACTCCATCCCATCCCCCCTATAAAGGCCCCACTATATTGTCAACTCCATCCACCCCTATAAAGGCCCACCATATTGTCAGCTCCATCCACCCCTTTAAGGGCCCACTATATTGTCAGCTCCATCCACCCCTATAAAGGCCCACCATATTGTCAGCTCCATCCACCCCTATAAAGGCCCACTATATTGTCAGCTCCATCCACCCCTATAAAGGCCCACTATATTGTCAGCTCCATCCACCCCTATAAAGGCCCACTATATTGTCAGCTCTATCCACCCCAATAATGACCCCTATATTGTCTGCTTCAGGCTCAGGAAGCCACTGGGGTAGCGTTACCCAAGTACTACAACCCAGCAGCTGTCAACCCAATGAAATATGCAGAGCAGGTTCAGAAACGCAAACTTCTATGGTCCAAAAACAAGGAGCCACCGGGAAACCTGTATATTGTGAATGTGTGTTGACTTAGAGGTGGTGTCAGGGTGAAGTGAATCCAGTGAATGTTTGTTGACATAGAGGTGGTGTCAGGGTGAAGTGATGTGTGTTGACATAGAGGTGGTGTCCAGGGTGAAAACATAGGGGTGTCAGGGTGAAGTGAATGTGTGTTGACCACAGGGTGACCCCTATAAAAGGCCCACTATATGTGTTGACATCAGTGTCAGGGTGAAGTGAATGTGTGTTGACGTAGAGGTGGTGTCAGGTGAAGTGTGTGTTGACATAGAGGTGGTGTCAAGGAAGTGAATGTGTTGACATAGAGGTGGTGTCAGGGTGAAGTGAATGTGTGTTGACGTAGAGGTGGGGGTGTCACTTTGGTGTGTTGACTTGAAGTGAATGTGTGTTGACGTAGAGGTGAGGAAGTTGTGTCAGTTGAAGGGAATGTGGTTGTCAGGTGGAGCCTGTGAAATGTGTGTTGACGTAGAGGTGGTGTCACTTTGGCTTGTGATGTCAATGAGGGTTGTGTTGTGTGGTCAGGTGGAGCCTGAAGCTCTTCCCACCAGCAGTGGACAGTGGTCAGCTGGCACATCCATCCAGGGCGACCAGTCGGCCAAGTTCCGGAAGCTGATGGGCATTAAGGGAGATGCAGAGTCTGGGGTCTCATCAGAAGTGGCCGAGGAACAGCTACGGAAGCAGGACGAGCTCTTCTCCCAGCTCGACCGGGAATATGCTTTTGCCCGCATGGCCACACACACGCACCGAGGCGTTGGGCTGGGATTTGCTTCCCAGGGCCTCCCTGACACCAAGTGATGCTATCTTATGCTTCATTGATAAACTGTTAATTGTGGAAGACGCTGCTTCAGGACGTCAAGCTCCTACAATTCTGTCCGTCTGCCCGGTGGCCGTCGTTGGCTCTCTGTGGTGAGGGGCAGCGTTTCCTCGGACACCACTCGTGTTCCCCTCTAGATCACTCAGTGCTAATGGTGTCTTGGCTGGTGATGACTCGCCCTGTACATAGATCAGAATTTTGTAAACTGTTGTGAATAAAGTTACGATGTTAAATTCTAGCCTCAATATGATCATTAAGAATACACACGTCTCTGTATGAGACCTGTGTTAAGAGGGCTTGGTTTACGGTGGGTTATGTTGGCCTGTGTTAAGATGACTTTGTTTATGGTGGGTTCCAGTGGGCCTGTGTTAAGATGACTTGGTTTATGGTGGGTTCCAGTGGGCCTGTGTTAAGATGACTTTGTTTATGGTGGGTTCCAGTGGGCCTGTGTTAAGATGACTTTGTTTATGGTGGGTTCCAGTGGGCCTGTGTTAAGAGGACTTGGTTAATGGTGGGTTCTGGTGGGCCTGTGTTAAGATGACTTTGTTTATGGTAGGTTCTGGTGGGCCTGTGTTAAGAGGACTTGGTTTATGGTGGGTTCCAGTGGGCCTGTGTTAAGAGGACTTGGTTAATGGTGGACATGTATTGTTCTCGGGGTCCACTGAGTGGCCTCTCATCCTCTCTATGACATGTATTGTATTCGGGTTCCACTGAGTGGCCTCCCATCCTCTCTATGACATGTAATGTACTCGGGTCCACTAAGTGGCCTCACATCCTCTCTATGACATTAAGGTTAATATGATAGGCTCCCGGTCTACTCTCAGTTTTACTTTAACAAATGGGGCCCCAAATCAAATCTCTTATGATAATGGGTCTTTGCGTGTTAATCACTAATTTGATCCCTAAGTTATTATTGAAAATCTCATGCTCCATTCACACCCAGTGTTGCATCTTGGTTTAATCTTATCATAAGAAATCACGTTCGTGTAATGGCTGTTTATGGTGGGTTCCAGTGGGCCTGTGTTAAGAGGACTTGGTTAATGGTGGGTTCTGGTGGGCCTGTGTTAAGATGACTTTGTTTATGGTGGGTTCCAGTGGGCCTGTGTTAAGATGACTTTGTTTATGGTGGGTTCCAGTGGGCCTGTGTTAAGAAGACTGTTTATGGTGGGTTCCAGTGGGCCTGTGTTAAGAGGACTTGGTTAATGGTGGGTTCTGGTGGGCCTGTGTTAAGATGACTTTGTTTATGGTAGGTTTTGGTGGGCCTGTGTTAAGAGGACTTGGTTTATGGTGGGTTCCAGTGGGCCTGTGTTAAGAAGACTGTTTATGGTGGGTTCCAGTGGGCCTGTGTTAAGAGGACTTGGTTAATGGTGGGTTCTGGTGGGCCTGTGTTAAGATGACTTTGTTTATGGTAGGTTCTGGTGGGCCTGTGTTAAGAGGACTTGGTTTATGGTGGGTTCCAGTGGGCCTGTGTTAAGAGGACTTGGTTAATGGTGGGTTCCGGTGGGCCTGTGTTAAGATGACTTTGTTTATCGTGGGTTCTGGTGGGCCTGTATTAAGGTGACTGCGGTCTGTTGAATGTGGAGGTATGGCAGCCTGTATTAAGGTGACTACGTTCTGTTGTATGTGGAGGCATGGCAGCAGAATCTCTTACACCAACTGGAATCCTATCAGCCGACGCCTGGGACTAGTAGATTTCAACATAGCGCTCCATTCAATCTGAAACGTGCGTTGGGCACAGTCTTAATTAGATAGGGTTAGAAAACCCGCCTACAATCATAACGCGGCTGCAAGGAGAGGGAAATCTCTATGAAGTCGTTAGTTTGCGTAAAGCTGTTTCCATTGTCACAGGAGCGTTCTGGTTGCGTCCCGTCCGTATGAATCGCATACGTTTGGCGTGTTCCATTAGTGCGGCAGATATCCGGCTTATGAGCAGGGTCTAAGCCAAGATTTGAAAACCAGCCGTCCTTACCCACCCAACACCCGTCTAATACGTTATGACCAACTGATTATCATAACGTAATTTGATGCTTATGAGTCTTTGATGATGATGTCCTCTACGCGTCTCAAACAACAACTATAGCTGAACGAGCAGGAACTTGTTCTTATTTTTGCATGCAATTTGCTTCTTCAAAAAAGAGGAAGAAATATAGAGGTTGACACCGTCGGTGGGTGCATCCTTTTATCACAATAAGAAAACTCCCTGGTGCGAATCATAATGTGGGACAATAGTTTGATCTTGATGGTTCAAGTTGTATTTTAGGTTGGCCCTAAAACCAGTATGATGAGGTTTTCTTATTAGCAGAAAACGACCTTAACAAATACACTACAAATAGAAAAGCTATCTCATTAAAATCAGTCACGTGGTGTAAAATCGCGTGTTAGTGTTCTGCGGTTGGCTGTGAAGTCATTCTGACCGGCAGATCCACAGGCACTAAATATGGTCAATACCCACGAGCGACACATACAAGTATAATCATACGAGAGGCCCATGGGAACAAACGGGAACTGTATCAGGAAGTTAAAAAAAAGAAATTCAAAATCGGCCCATCATTGACCAAGTTTTGATGGATTATAATTTTTTGGTAACCACCATTGATCCAATTTTCATAACCATCGCACGTATATTGATGATTTTATAAACGATAAAATTTATCAAAGAAATCGTGCTGTCCGGGGCCATGATAGACTGACAATTAAATATGACCGCGGCGTACCATAATTGACGGCGTGCCATACTTGCCGGCGTGCCATACTTGACAGCGTGCCATACTTGACAGCGTGCAATACTTGACGGCGTGCCATACTTGACAGCGTGCCATACTTGCCGGCGTGCCATACTTGACAGCGTGCCATACTTGACAGCGTGCCATACTTGCCGGCGTGCCATACTTGACGGCGTGCCGGTGGGGTGAGCAGAGAGTAGCGACGACTTTTGTACTTCCTTCGAGTTGAAAGGAATTTATGATACGACCATTGACGACTAGTCAAGGTCCCCTAGCCTGATGGCTGCGGGCGCTGTTTACATGTTACTGATGTTCAATAGTCTCGCCTAAGGGCGAGAAGCGTAGCGGAACCCCTGGAGTCTGGGACGCAGACTAATTGACGACAGAGAAACAAGTTAACTTCAAATTGCAGACCCGTTTTAAAACTTGGATTCGTTTGTAACCGGAAGTGACATCAACGACATCCATTACTTGTTAATATTCGGTTGACGATGGCCAGATGTGAACGTTACCCAGAGGCCTATTTCGCATTTTGATCGTATGAAAAAATAATAACTTTGAGAATTATGGCAGTTTCTCTGCACAGTTCCTGTTTTTTATCCCAAACATCTTTTACTGTAAGCTTATAATGGCACAAGTTGATATGCACCTCACAGGCACACTTGTGATTACAAGTTAGCCATTACACGAACCTGATTTCTTATGATAAGATTAAACCAAGATGCAACACTGGGTGTGAATGGAGCATGAGATTTTCAATAATAACTTAGGGATCAAATTAGTGATTAACACGCAAAGAGATTTGATTTGGGGCCCCATTTGTTAAAGTAAAACTGAGAGTAGACCGGGAGCCTATCATATTAACCTTAATGTCATAGAGAGGATGAGAGGCCACTTAGTGGACCCGAGTACATTACATGTCATACAGAGGCTGGGAGGCCACTCAGTGGACCCCGAGTACATTACATGTCATAGAGAAGATGGGAGGCCACTCAGTGGACCCCGAGTACATTACATATCATAGAGAGGATGGGAGGCCACTCAGTGGTCAGTGGACCCCGAGTGCATCACATGTCATAGAGAGGATGGGAGGCCACTCAGTGGACTCCAAGTACATAACATGTCATAGAGGGGATGGGAGGCCACTCAGTAGACCACGAGTACAAAACATGTCATAGAGAGGATGGGAGGCTACTCAGTGGACCCCGAGTACATTACATGTCATAGAGAGGATGGGAGGCCACTCAGTGAACCCCGAGTACATTACATAGCATAGAGAGGATGGGAGGCCACTCAGTGGTCAGTGGACCCCGAGTACATTACATGTCATAGAGAGGATGGGAGGCCACTCAGTGGACTCCAAGTACATAACATGTCATAGAGGGGATGGGAGGCCACTCAGTAGACTACGAGTACAATACATGTCATAGAGAGGATGGGAGGCTACTCAGTGGACCCCGAGTACATTACATGTCATAGAGAGGATGGGAGGCCACTCAGTGGACCCCGAGTACATTACATTTCAAAGAGAGGATGGGAGGCCACTCAGTGGACCCCGAGTACATTACATATCATAGAGAGGATGGGAGGCCATTCAGTGGTCAGTGGACCCCGAGTACATCACATGTCATAGAGAGGATGGGAGGCCACTCAGTGGACCCCGAGTACATTACATGTCATAGAGAGGATGGGAGGCCACTCAGTGGACTCCGAGTACATAACATGTCATAGAGGGGATGGGAGGCCACTCAGTGGACCACGAGTACAATACATGTCATAGAGAGGATGGGAGGTCACTCAGTGGACCCCGAGTACATTACATGTCATAGAGAGGATGGGAGGCCACTCAGTGGACCCCGAGTACATTACATATCATAGAGAGGATGGGAGGCCACTCAGTGGACCCCGAGTACATAACATATCATAGAGAGGATGGGAGGCCACTCAGTGGTCAGTGGACCCCGGGTACATCACATGTCATAGAGAGGATGGGAGGCCACTCAGTGGACCCCGAGTACATTACATGTCATAGAGAGGATGGGAGGCCACTCAGTGGACTCCGCGTACATAACATGTCATAGAGGGGATGGGAGGCCACTCAGTGGACCACGAGTACAATACATGTCATAGAGAGGATGGGAGGCCACTCAGTGGACCCCGAGTACATTACATGTCATAGAGAGGATGGGAGGCCACTCAGTGGACCCCGAGTACATTACATTTCAAAGAGAGGATGGGTGGCCACTCAGTGGACCCCGAGTACATTACATGTCATAGAGAGGATGGGAGGCCACTCAGTGGACCCCGAGTACATTACATGTCATAGGGAGGATGGGAGGCCATTCAGTGGACCCCGAGAACATTACATGTCGTAGAGAGGATGGCAGGCCACTCAGTGGATCCCGAGTACAATACATGTCATAGAGAGAGTAGACAGGTAGCCTATCATATTAATCTTAATGCAAAATCCAACCAATCTACCAAATCAAATTGTCCAGGAGATCTTGGTGCTGTAATTGTGAAGTCCATATTTGGGGCCATGGTAATACACCAACTGATACAATATTTCTTTTATATATTGATGTCTGAAACACACAATCGTCAGGTCGTTTCGAAATTTTGAAAAGTGCCATTGATGACAGCCAGATCAACTCTGGCTTGTGATGTAATTCCCACGCATCCCCAATAATTGGCGTAAATCTTAAGATTGGATATAAATAATAAACTGTGGCGTGGTTTTCTGACTTATTGCATCATATACTGAATCTTAATGATCAGCAAAGTTTGGGCTACATAAAGCCAGCTGGTCAGATGGACAGACAGACAAACGCTATAGTTCTACCAAAAGCCGAGCTTATATAGAATACAGCACCCCGCTGGCCTGGTCGGCACAGAAATCATACGTTAATACTGTTGAATTTTCTTTACAAACATCAAATTATGGAAGAGCATCAGATCCTCCAAGAGGCACGGTTACTGGATAGATGTGCCAGCTGACCACTGTCCACTGCTGGTGGGGAGAGCTTCAGGCTCCACCTGATCACACAACAGAACACTCACTGACATTACAAGCCCCAGTAACAACTCTTCTGTGTTAACACACAATCACTTTACTCTGACACCACTTCTACGTCAATACACATTCACTTCACACTAACACCACCTCTATGTCAATACACATTCACTTCACACTGACACCACCTCTATGTCAACACACATTCACTTCACACTGACACCACCTCTACGTCAATACACATTCACTTCACACTGACGCCCTCTCTCTTCATTGGCTTGTTGTTTTTGGACCGGAGATGTTGCTCTGCATATTTCATTGGGTTGACAGTTGCTGGGTTGTAGAACTTGGGTAACGCTACCCCAGTGGCTTCTTGAGCTTGAAGAAGACCATATAAGGGGCCGTTATTGAGGTGCATAGAGCAGACAATATATGGGTCATTATTGGGCTTGGATAGAGCAGACAATATAGGGGGCCGTTATTGGGGTGGATAGAGCAGACACAATATAGGGGCCGTTATTGGGGTAGATAGGGAAGACAATATAGGGGGCTGTTATTAGTGTGGATAGAGCAGACAATATAGGGGGCCAATAGACAAATAAGCCAATAATAGAAAGGAATTCCTCCAATTTACATGACCGCCGAGAATCACAGGATATCTTCTAGCTGAGGAAATCAAGTCAGCATTAGTGGAACTTGGAATTCCCATTGAAAATCTGAGGGGTCAAGGTTATGATGGTGCTGCCTCAATGAGCAGTGGTCGTGTTGGCGTTCAGGCTAGGGTCAAGGAAGTAGCCCCAAAGGCAATATATGTACAATGCAGTGGACACTGCCTAAACCTGGTGATCTCACACTCCTGTAGCCTTCCAGTTGTGAGAAATATGCTTGATAAGGTCAAGGCCGTTTGTCTTTTCTTTGAATACAGTCCTAAGAGAATGGGACTTCTAACTAGCACTGTGACACAAGTGATCACAGCAGAATCTAAAAGAAAAGCACTACTGGATCTATGTCGCACAAGTTGGGCAGAGAGGCATGAAGCATACACTCATTTCTACCAATCGTACACTTTCATTGTGACGGCCTTTGAGGTAAAGTCAAACTATACAAGGACCAATGCACAGGTGATGCGTTCACATGTGACTGGGATCACCAATACAAACAGGAAGAATCCAGTCTTCTCTCTGCCATCACAAACTTTGATTTTGTTGTCAAGTTTTTGTGACGGTGTTCTAACTTCTGTCCCACCTAGAAGGTCAAGTGTTATAATACTATTTTGGCTCATACGTTCTTAAAAAGCCTCCCCCTTTAATTATCAGCACGAGAATCAGGGTTACACCCCTCCCAAAGAGTGGTGTGATGTAACCCGGGCTCTCGTGCTGATAATTAAAGGGGGAGGCTTTTTAAGAACGTATGAGCCAAAATAGTATTATAACACAAGCTACAGAGCAGAACCATCGACATTTTGTTAAGCCCATTAGATGGTGAGTAGTACCAAAGATAAAAACAGGAGTGCACATTACTGTGTATTTAAGTAAAACTAGAGGCAGACTAGATTTTTCTTTGATAAAATATTAGTGATAGTGAATGACATGAAGATATCTAGCTGATATTTTCATAGTCATTTATTTAATTTTCTTTTACTTGATCTGTGAATAAGTTTATTAACTGGGGATATGATATCCCATTGGTGTTTATGCAGCCATCGTGAGATCTTTTTTTATATGACATATTAACAATTCATAATTGTCAGTTTTATATAAATGGAGAGAGTTTATGCTTTGCAGTCTGGTGATATAACCGATCTGTACAAGACACACAGAGAGGGTATTCCCCAAGATCTACCAACAGGCAGCAAGAATGGCCAAAAATATTGGAGTCGATCCTTCCAAACCAAGAGTCGCTGGACGTCAGAGGCATAGAGAGAATGTGCAGGCTGACACACCTGAACAGTACTAACTAAATCATGTGTATATATCAGACAAGCTGGTGAAAATTATATCAACTGTATTCGTAAATCAGTGGAAATTATTTCCTTCTCTTACTTTATATATAATCTGCGAAACCATTGTCAGTGTATTTCATGGTACAGGGATGTTTTTATTAAGAGTTCTGCTTAGCTAAATTCAGATACCCCCCACAACAATTCCTGGCTACGGGCCTGATCCATACAAGGTGTCAGGATGTGAAGAGTGCATCTGGTCTTTTGAGTACAGTTATTCAGCATGTTCTTGAGTAGCAGTCGAAGACATGGTGCAATATCTATAGCTAGGGCATCTAAATTACTCATAGATACCCCAGCTGTACACGGAAACTGGCACTATTGATGCCGAAGCATCGATAGCGACAACAGGAGCATTGTGTGACACTCCTAACCCTTGTGAATCCGAGCCAAGCAGAGAGTTGGCCTCTCTGTGCACCTCAACGCTAAAACTAATTAACTTAGGGGGCCTACCTGGCGTGGGATTTTAGGTGGAAAAGGGGAGAGAAGCAAGATTAGACATGCAACGGTAAACCTGACTATTGTAAAGTAGGAGAAAGTTATAACAATGGAATGTAAATATAGCCCATGGTCGTTTTACTTGCATCTAAACTAGCAAAGCAGGGCTGATGGGTAACAAGTCATGGTCGTTTCACTTGCGTATGCCCACTGCTTGCATTTAAGCTGGAAAATGTACGTAAAAAAACAACCTAAATGTGATTCGATCATTTACACAATAAGAATTGTTATTGACGTGAGCTTTCCGAACTGGTGGGTCCATTCGATCCAGGCAGCGACGTGATACTTGAAGATCATGTCGTAGACAGGACTCGCGCGTCAACGCCTCCCCTGGCTGAAAGTGATCAATCCCCTAGACCAAAGACGCTACTGAAGTACAAACTCTTGAATACTGTTAACAGAACACGGCATGACAACCACACTGAGCATAAATACACTACTATAATAACTACACAACACCAAGTACGCATGACTGTTGATGCGCAGTCTGCTTATAACCCGAAGCAGAACTCGACGGGAAATCGACAGGGCATGCCGTTATTTGTCTATTCCTTCGAAAACCTCGTGGCGTGAACTGTCGGCCCTCAGGGACATCAACTTGAGCCACTGACCTAGCGCGTTCCTGAGGATTAACTGCTGGCTCTAGAGAGAGGGGGTGTGGCGCATGTTGTACAAGGCAGATGATATGTCCCCACGTCGCCTTCCTGACGCACGCCTGTAGTACGGGGAGGGTCTCTGATTGGCTTTTACAGACAGCGCAAGCTCAACCTAGGCTTAGCTGTGATCTGGGACGGAATTGGTTCTAAACTCATTATACCAATCAGTAGGCCGTTCATCCTTATACGTCTGGGACAAGATCCTGCGGGCTACCTGCTACCTGAAATGTTGACCATCATACTTACTGATCTCGTCAGATCTGTGATCCGTGGTTATGGTCACCATTCGAGCTTCACGTTGATAAAACCTAAATCACACAGACTTTCTAAAGACGAGTTAGATTTCTTAAACCAATGTTAACTGTTCAATTCTATAACCACTATCCACGGAACTCATATCATGAAATTTAAAAGTAATTAAAATATAAAATATCGGGGAGTTTGGTAAAAAAATAAGTGGGTATTCGAATGAGACGCACTATATCCATAATATGGGGATTGTATGGATCAACCATTGAGGAGAAACCGTATATATCTAAGTCTAGACCCTATATCTAAATACATTAATACCATACTAGCTAAATATCGAAATCAGCGCGGCATACGCCGACACGGCATCTGAGCGGTTGTTTGGAATTCACACGAGGCACTAAACTTAACGAAAGGGGTTGAATTTAAACAAAATGATGATTCTTTGCAGCAGAAACTGACCGCAGGGACTGGTGGTGTGTGAACCTCAAGGAGCAAGCAGCCTCAGCTGACCTTGCCACAGAGGATGGTGGTGTGTGTGAACCTGATGGAGCAAGCAGCAGAAGCTGACCTTGCCACAGAGGTTCGGGTGTGGGTGTACTGATTAACACTATTGTCTTGAGCAGTTGTATTATGCGTAAGTTACGTTAAAAAGGAACATATTCACTGTACTTGTTTTGAAATAGATTTATTGAAACCGTTCGCGCGATTTGACAATTTTTAGACGGTTAAAAGTGATCATTCCAGGCACGAAGTTGCCGGTGTTAAGGTCCTTCAACTGGGCAGTGTGCTCCTTAGTCTTAACCACAATGTAAGGTCCTTTGTACCTGGTGGCAAACTTTTGACTTCCGGTTCCTGTTGCCAAAAGATCCGGGCTATGGAGGTAGACGATGGTGCCAATGGTAATTCGGTCAGATCGGGCCGTTTTGTCCCAAGTGGCTTTCATTTTGGCCTCGTTAGCCTCGGCTGATTTAAGAGCTAGGTCCCGGCCTGCTAACTGCAATTGCAATATGTCTTGTAGGTGATCCCCGTGACTTTGTATGTTGTTCTCGGCTGATCTTAACATCGCGTCCGGGGAAACCGAGGTGTTCTGCCATACAGGAGTTCAAAGGGTGACATATTTATGGTTCGGTTCACCGTGGAATTGACTGCGAACACAGTTGAACACAGGTAGTTGTCCCATTGATGGGGTTTGTCTTGGCATAGGGTTCGGAGGAGGTTCGTGTATTATTAGCTCTCTCCGTCCTTCCATTGGTAGATGGCTTGTAGGCTGATGTGAACTTCTGTGTCCCTTGGAGGAGTGTGTTCAACTCCTTGAA
>CM067356.1:59656707-59691707 GCA_034190875.2 Urechis unicinctus
GCAAACTTCTATGGTCCGAGGGCGAGGTCAGTTGAGTGCAGTTGAATCGGGAAACCTGTATCAATGTAACCATGAAGTGAATGTGTGTTGACTTAGAGGTGGTGTCAGGGTGAAGTGAATGTGTGTTGACGTAGAGGTGGTGTTAGGGTGAAGTGAATGTTTGTTGACATAGAGGTGGTGTCAGGGTGAAGTGAATGTGTGTTGACATAGAGGTGGTGTCAGGGTGAAGTGAATGTGTGTTGACATAGAGGTGGTAACATGGTGAAGTGAATGTGTGTTGACTTAGAGGTGGTGTCAGGGTGAAGTGAATGTATGATGACGTAGAGGTGGTGTCAGTGTGAAGGGAATGTGTGTTGACGTAGAGGTGGTGTCAGTGTGAAGTGAATGTGTGTTGACGTAGAGGTGGTGTCAGTGTGAAGTGAATGTGTGTTGACTTAGAGGTGGTGTCACTTTGGCTTGTGATGTCAATGAGGGTTGTGTTGTGTGGTCAGGTGGAGCCTGAAGCTCTTCCCACCAGCAGTGGACAGTGGTCAGCTGGCACATCCATCCAGGGCGACCAGTCGGCCAAGTTCCGGAAGCTGATGGGCATTAAGGGAGATGCAGAGTCTGGGGTCTCATCGGAAGTGGCCGAGGAACAGCTACGGAAGCAGGACGAGCTCTTCTCCCAGCTCGACCGGGAATATGCTTTTGCCCGCATGGCCACACACACGCACCGAGGCGTTGGGCTGGGATTTGCTTCCCAGGGCCTCCCTGACACCAAGTGATGCTATCTTATGCTTCATTGATAAACTGTTAATTGTGGAAGACGCTGCTTCAGGACGTCAAGCTCCTACAATTCTGTCCGTCTGCCCGGTGGCCGTCGTTGGCTCTCTGTGGTGAAAGCAGCCCAGTTGGTGAGGGGCAGCGTTTCCTCGGACACCACTCGTGTTCCCCTCTAGATCACTCAGTGCTAATGGTGTCTTGGCTGGTGATGACTCGCCCTGTACATAGATCAGAATTTTGTAAACTGTTGTGAATAAAGTTACAATGTTAAATTCTAGCCTCAATATGATCATTAGGAATACACACGTCTCTGTATGAGGCCTGTGTTAAGAGGGCTTGGTTTACGGTGGGTTATGTTGGCCTGTGTTAAGATGACTTTGTTTATGGTGGGTTCCAGTGGGCCTGTGTTAAGATGACTTGGTTTATGGTGGGTTCCAGTGGGCCTGTGTTAAGATGACTTTGTTTATGGTGGGTTCCAGTGGGCCTGTGTTAAGATGACTTTGTTTATGGTGGGTTCCAGTGGGCCTGTGTTAAGAGGACTTGGTTAATGGTGGGTTCTGGTGGGCCTGTGTTAAGATGACTTTGTTTATGGTGGGTTCCAGTGGGCCTGTGTTAAGATGACTTTGTTTATGGTGGGTTCCAGTGGGCCTGTGTTAAGAGGACTTGGTTAATGGTGGGTTCCGGTGGGCCTGTGTTAAGATGACTTTGTTTATGGTAGGTTCTGGTGGGCCTGTATTAAGGTGACTGCGGTCTGTTGAATGTGGAGGTATGGCAGCCTGTATTAAGGTGACTGCGTTCTGTTGTATGTGGAGGTATGGCAGCAGAATCTCTTTACACCAACTGGAATCCTATCAGCCGACGCCTGGGACTAGTATATTTCAACATAGCGCTCCATTCAATCTGAAACGTGCGTTGGGCACAGTCTTAATTAGAGAGGGTTAAAAAACCCACCTACAATCATAACGCGGCTGCAAGGAGGGGGGGAAATCTCTATGAAGTCATTAATTTGCGTAAAGCTGTTTCCATTGTTACCGGAGTGTTCTGGTTGCGTCCCGTCCGTATGAATCGCATGCGTTTGGCGTGTTCCATTAGTGCGGCAGATATCAGGCTTATGAGCAGGGTCTTAGGATGGGAGAACCAGGTCCTTACCCAATGTGTGTCTGTGCGTTCGTTGCAACTGTGCGTAATGTGAAATATCAGACCGTCCTGTTCAAAAGAACTATAGCTAATTGCAGGAACTTGTTCTTATTTTTGCATCCAATTTGCTCTGGCACAAGCATAGGCGCGAAATAAAAACTTAGTCAAAGACTTCGGTCGATCCTTTTCTCCCAATTGCAAAATTGTGAGCTTCATTTCCCCAATGGTGCGAATCATAGATCGTGGGACAAGCGATAGTTTGATCTGCTGATGGTTCAAGTTGTAGCCTTCTAGGTCATGGCCCTAAAACCAGTATGATGAGGTTTTCTTATTAGCAGAAACGACCTTAACAAATGCACTACAAATAGAAAAGCTATCTCATTAAAACTCAGTCACAGTGGTGTAAAATCGCGTGTTAGTTTTTCTGCGGTTGGCTGTGCTTGTGAGTTCATTCTGACCAATAGTGCAGATCCACAGGCACTAAATATGGTCAATACCCACGAGCGACACATTGCAAGTATAATCATACGAGAGTGCAGACGGGAACCAACCCACTTGACGAACTGTATCAGGAAGTTAAAAATATGGAAATTGTGTTCGGCCCATCATTAACCAAGTTTTTAAGGATTATAAGACGATGGTAACCACCATTGAGCCAATTTTC
Source organism: Urechis unicinctus (assembly GCA_034190875.2). Taxonomy (NCBI): domain Eukaryota; kingdom Metazoa; phylum Annelida; class Polychaeta; order Xenopneusta; family Urechidae; genus Urechis; species Urechis unicinctus. The sequence goes on from CM067356.1 coordinate 59,659,271, forward strand.
ATAACCATCGCACGTATATTGATGATTTTATAATGATAAAATGACATCAAAGAAATCGTGCTGTCCGGGGCCACGATAGACTGACAATTAAATATGACCGCGGCGTACCATAATTGACGGTTCAGTGCCATACTTGCCGGCGTGCCATACTTGACAGCGTGCCATACTTGACAGAGTGCCATACTTGACGGCGCGCCATTTTGACAGCGTGCCATACTTGCCGGCGTGCCGGTGGGGTGATTATTTGAGTAGCGACGACTTTTGTACTTCAGTTATGTCGTTGAATCGAGCGATAACGGATGCCTCCATTGACGACTAGTCAAGGTCCACTAGCCGATGGCTGTTAGCTGTTTAATCATAACGAAATTGCTCTGAATTTACCTCGCCTAAGGGCGAGAAGTGTATACTTCCGGAGTTGGTTACGCAATCTAGATTTCATCAGATTTCCACTCAGTCAACTTGTGGGCATTCCCGTTTTAAAATTTATTCGTTTGTAACCGGAAGTGACACTCAACGACATCCATTACATGTTTTTGATCGGTTGACGATGGCCATGATAACATTTGACCCAGACTTTATGTTACCATCGAACGCATTGTCGAATTTATAATCGATGAAAAATTCCACGGCCTCTCAGATTTGGAATGTTTTTGTGGATTTGTTCCTTAATCTTTCTGAAACATGGTTTACTGTAAGCTTAAACAAAGTTGATATGCCCTTGTGGCTCAATGTGAACAGAGGATATCATACAGAACGTGATTTCGAGTACATTACGTGTCAAAGAGAGGATGGGAGGCCACTCAGTGAACCCCGAGTACATTACATGTCAAAGAGAGGGATGGGAGGCCACTTAGTTTGGGGCCCGAGTACATTACATGTCATAGAGAGGATGGGAGGCAACTCAGTGGACCCCGATTAACATTACATGTCATAGAGAGGATGGGAGGCCACTTAGTGGACCCCGAGTACATTACATGTCATAGAGAGGATGGGAGGCCACTCAGTGGACCCCGAGTACATTACATGTCATAGAGAGGATGGGAGGCCACTCAGTGGACCCCGAGTACATTACATGTCATAGAGAGGATGGGAGGCCACTCAGTGGACCCCCGAGTGGACATGTCCCGAGTACATCAGTGGACCCCCGAGTCATAGAGAGGATGGGAGGCCACTCAGTGGACCCCGAGTACATTATGTCATAGAGAGGATGGGAGGCCACTCAGTGGACCCCAGTACATTACATGTCATCGAGGGGATGGGAGAGAGGATGGGAGGCCACTCAGTGGACCCAAGTACATTACATGTCATAGAGAGGATGGGAGGCCACTTAGTGGACCCCGAGTACATTACATGTCATAGAGAGGACTGGAGGCCACTCAGTGGACCCCGAGTACATTACATGTCATAGAGAGGATGGGAGGCCACTCAGTGGACCCCGAGTACATTACATGTCATCGAGAGGATGGGAGGCCACTTAGTGGACCCCAGGTACATTACATGTCATGGAGAGGATGGGAGGCCACTTAGTGGAACCCGAGTACATTACATGTCATAGAGAGGATGGGAGGCCACTCAGTGGGCCCCGAGCACATTACATGTCATAGAGAGGATGGGAGGCCACTCAGTGGACCCAAGTACATTACATGTCATAGAGAGGATGGGAGGCCACTCAGTGGACCCCAAGTACATTACATGTCATAGAGAGGATAGGAGGCCATTCAGTGGACCCCGAGTACATTACATGTCATAGAGGGGATGGGATGCCACTTAGTGGACCCTGAGTACATTACATGTCATAGAGAGGATGGGAGGCCACTCAGTGGACCCCGAGTACATTACATGTCATAGAGAGGATGGGAGGCCACTCAGTGGACCCGAGTACATAACATGTTATGGAGAGGATGGGAGGCCACTTAGTGGACCACGAGTACATTACATGTCATAGAGAGGATGGGAGGCCACTCAGTGGGCCCCGAGTACATTACATGTCATAGAGAGGATGGGAGGCCACTCAGTGGACCCAAGTACATTACATGTCATAGAGAGGATGGGAGACCACTTAGTGGACCCCGAGTACATTACATGTCATAGAGAGAATGGGAGGCCACTCAGTGGACCCCGAGTACATTACATTTCATAGAGAGGATGGGAGGCCACTCAGTGGACCCCGAGTACAATACATGTCATAGAGAGGATTGGAGGCCACTCAGTGGACTCCAAGTACATTACATGTCATAGAGAGGATGGGAGGCCACTCAGTGGACCCCGAGTACATTACATGTCATAGGGAGGATGGGAGGCCATTCAGTGGACCCCGAGAACATTACATGTCATAGAGAGGATGGGAGGCCACTCAGTGGATCCCGAGTACATTACATGTCATAGAGAGAGTAGACAGGTAGCCTATCATATTAATCTTAATGCAAAATTCAACCAATCTACCAAATCAAATTGTCCAGGAGATCTTGGTGCTGTAATTGTGAAGTCCATATTTGGGGCCATGGTAATACACCAACTGATACAATATTTCTTTTATATATTGATGTCTGAAACACACAATCGCCAGGTCGTATCCAAATTTTGAAAAGTGCCATTGATGACAGCCAGATCACCAACTGTGGCGTGGTTTTCTGACTTATTGCAACATATACTGAATCTTAATGATCAGCAAAGTTTGGGCTACATAAAGCCAGCTGGACAGATGGACAGACAGACAAAAGCTATAGTTCTACCAAAAGCCGAGCTTATATAGAATACAGCACTCCGCTGGCCTAGTCGGCACAGAAATCATACGTTAATACGGTTGAATTTTGTTTACAAACATCAAACTATGGAAGAGCATCAGATCCTCCAAGAGGCACGGTTACTGGATGGATGTGCCAGCTGACCACTGTCCACTGCTGGTGGGGAAAGCTTCAGGCTCCACCTGACCACACAACAGAACACTCACTGACATTACAAGCCCCAGTAATAACTCTTCTGTGTTAACACACAATCATTTTACACTGACACCACTTCTACGTCAATACAAATCCACTTCTCACTAACACCACCTCTATGTCAATACACATTCACTTCACACTGACACCAACTCTAAATCAATACACATTCACTTCACACTGACACCACCTCTACGTCAACAAACATTCACTTCACTCTGACACTCCATCTATGTCAACAAACATTCTTTTCACACTGACACTGCCTCTACGTCAATACACATTCACTTCACACGGACGCCCTCTCTCTTCACTGGCTTCTTGTTTTTGGACCGGAGAAGTTGCTCTACATATTTCATTGGGTTGACAGCTGCTGGGTTGTAGAACTTGGGTAACGCTACCCCAGTGGCTTCCTGAGCATGAAGAAGACAATATAGGCGGCCGTTATTGAGGTGCATAGAGCAGACAATATATGGGTCATTATTGGGCTTGGATAGAGCGGACAATATAGGGGGCCGTTATTGGGGTTGATAGAGCAGACAATATAGGGGGCCGTTAATGGGGTAGATAGGGAAGACAATATAGGGGGCTGTTATTAGTGTGGATAGAGCAGACAATATAGGGGGCCAATAGACAAATAAGCCAATAATAGAAAGGAATTCCTCCAATTTACATGACCGCCGAGAATCACAGGATATCTTCTAGCTGAGGAAATCAAGTCAGCATTAGTGGAACTTGGAATTCCCATTGAAAATCTGAGGGGTCAAGGTTATGATGGTGCTGCCTCAATGAGCAGTGGTCGTGTTGGCGTTCAGGCTAGGATCAAGGAAGTAGCCCCAAAGGCAATATATGTACACTGCAGTGGACACTGCCTAAACCTGGTGATCTCACACTCCTGTAGCCTTCCAGTTGTGAGAAATATGCTTGATAAGGTCAAGGCCGTTTGTCTTTTCTTTGAATACAGTCCTAAGAGAATGGGACTTCTAACTAGCACTGTGACACAAGTGATCACAGCAGAATCTAAAAGAAAAGCACTACTGGATCTATGTCGCACACGTTGGGCAGAGAGGCATGAAGCATACACTCATTTCTACCAATCGTACACTTTCATTGTGACGGCCTTTGAGGTAAAGTCAAACTATACAAGGACCAATGCACAGGTGATGCGTTCACATGTGACTGGGATCACCAATCCAAATAGGAAGAATCCAGTCTTCTCTCTGCCATCACAAACTTTGATTTTGTTGTCAAGTTTTTGTGGCGGTGTTCTAACTTCTGTCCCACCTAGAAGGTCAAGCTACAGAGCAGAACCATCGACATTTTGTTAAGCCCATTAGATGGTGAGTAGTACCAAAGATAAAAACAGGAGTGCACATTACTGTGTATTTAAGTAAAACTAGAGGCAGACTAGATTTTTCTTTGATAAAATATTAGTGATAGTGAATGACATGAAGATATCTAGCTGATATTTTCATAGTCATTTATTTAATTTTCTTTTAACTTGATCTGTGAATGATAAGTTTATTAACTGGGGATATGATATCCCATTGGTGTTTATGCAGCCATCGTGAGATCTTTTTTATATGACATATTAACAATTCATAATTGTCAGTTTTATATAAATGGAGAGAGTTTATGCTTTGCAGTCTGGTGATATAACCGATCTGTACAAGACACACAGAGAGGGTATTCCCCAAGATCTACCAACAGGCAGCAAGGATGGCCAAAAGTATTGGAGTCGATCCTTCCAAACCAAGAGTCGCTGGACGTCAGAGGCATAGAGAGAATGTGCAGGCTGACACACCTGAACAGTACTAACTAAATCATGTGTATATATCAGACAAGCTGGTGAAAATTATATCAACTGTATTCGTAAATCAGTGGAAATTATTTCCTTCTCTTACTTTATATATAATCTGCGAAACCATTGTCAGTGTATTTCATGGTACAGGGATGTTTTTATTAAGAGTTCTGCTTAGCTAAATTCAGATACCCCCCACAAAAATTCCTGGCTACGGGCCTGATCCATACATGGTGTCAGGATGTGAAGAGTGCATCTGGTCTTTTGAGTACAGTTATTCAGCATGTTCTTGAGTAGCAGTCGAAGCTGACGTCAGGCAGTCGACTCAATGATGTCATGCGTCAAAGTCAGGCCTTAAAACATGTTGCTGCTTTATGATAGAGCACCATCCTTACGATAACATAGGATTGGTCTGGTCTTGGTCATTTCCTTTTTGCTTTGTGCGCGTCTTGCCCTACGAATCATTTGCCAGTGAGCGTTTGCCTGTTGAGCGCCACACTTTGTTCCCAGCGCCAAAATGAATCAGATCGAACTGCTTTGACGTTAGTGGGAGTGGGGTAAGTTGCTACAGCTTGCTGGTGATTATCGCTTGGTAGGGTACCTTTGCGTGTGAGCTTCATTCCCAGGAACTCAACCTCTTCCTTGAAAAGGGAACACTTTTTGGGATGAAGCTTGAGATTAGCTCTTCTCAATAGCTCAAAAACATGGCGCAGATGCTGGATGTGCTCCTCAAATGAAGCAGAGAAAACAATAAATATCATCAATGTATACCAAAGCGTATTTACCAAGACAATCTGACAAAATCTGCATCATTAACTCTTGAAACCAAGAGGGTGATTGTTGTAAGCCCATACTGAGTCTTGTAAGTTTGTAGGACTTGTAGTCAGGTGTTGTAAATGTGGTGTATTCTTGACATTGGAAGAAGCCAGAGGCTATGTCTAGGCAAGAAAAGTATTTTGGCTTACTGTGACCTATCTCATCAAGTGTGACATCCATGCGTGGTATAGCAAGAGTGGATTTAACTTTTTGTGAATTGAGATATCTGTAGTCAAGACACATGCGATATTGTGTAGGTTTTGTGGCATGCGGCATATGCTTTCTGGACTTTTTAGTCCCCTTCGCTACCATTACCATGGGCGACTGCCATTGACTGCTATGCGAAGGGACAATAACTCCCTGTCTTAGTAGTTCATCTATCTGTCTGTTGATCTCTTTTTTCATGACAGGGTTGGTCCTGTAAGGTCTGGATTGTCTAGGTACGGCACCTGGTTTGAGCCTGATGGTGTATTCAGCCAAATGAGTTTTACCAAGATTGCCAGATTTGTCAAGGAACACTACGGCATTATTTTCAATCATTTCATTTACTTGGAGAACCTGTGCTTTTGTCAGGTGAGGATTATCGAGCCTGATGCGTAGGTCGTCAATGTCGTACAATGTATCTTTATTGACGTCTACGGGTCCGGTGGGACTGTTAAAGGGAAATGCTACAGTTCACTGCCGCGCCACCCAGCGGCCGTCGCGTAACTGCGCGTCCTTCGGCGGGAACCACCTTTGACGCGCTGCGCACATTTTCGCGCCCGGTGCGACCGCGTCTGCGCCGCAACGAGTTGGTTTCAAAGATATTTGTGCGCACATAGCGGCGAATTATTTTCTTTGAGTTTAGTTCAAAGTCACACCTCATGTACGACACAATCCAAGTTCAAATATAAATGACCTAAGGTTCAGAAAGAAAATATACTTCAACTTGGTCTCTGGCCTGTGCTACGCATAATCAAGATGAAATATAAAGGAAAATTTGCCAAGGCGGGCGTGCTAGAGCGACGAAGAGCAGCTGCAGCTCGGATGGTGAATCTAAATAAAGCAGTTATCAGCAGTTGTGAGCATGATCTTCGATATGATGATTGTGGTGACGATGTGTCGTGTAGTCAACAGACTGACGATCACCATGGGGTAGTTTCACTCACACGGCACAACACAACAGAAACAGAAGGACTCTTAGACAGAAATGTCCCTGACGTTCAGAACATTGCTGATGATTCTTGTCGTGGCAATCAACAATTTGTCACCTACCGTACGAAATACGGCAAATTTGCTAGCAAGACACAAACTGAAAGAAGACGAGCGTCCTCTCATAGTTTGATGGCCTGGCACAAATCACGTTGCAACGGCAACGAAAGTGATTCAAATTTGATGCAGCTTATAGTTCAGCAAAGTTCCGGGAAAGAAGCAGATATTATTCCCGAGCCAAGCGATTGTATAGCACTTGAATCTAGGGCAGCTGACGGACAAGAATATACAACTGTGAAACCAAATTGTGACGTTCAAAGAAGAAGAGTGGTTGAACTGCAATTGTTAGCAGAGAAGCTCCAACAAGGATGTATCGTGTGCAAATCAACGCTAAATCTATGCGACATTGTGTCCGAAAAGCGCTACGGATTAGCATCGCTACTTTGTCCTGTTGTAAGCTGTAGGTTTGTGAATAGTGTACCTACTGGAAAGCGCCATCACGACCCCACTAAGAAAAAGACTGTTCGACATCAACACGAAGGCTGCAGGCGGTATGTTGCTTCTCTATATAAACAGCTATATGTTCATGCTTCTGTCTGTCTGTCTATATGAATGTGTATGTAAGATGTTTACAATATATGACTTGGCTACTTTATTCCTGTTATTAAACAATTGAATTGCTTTTATTTCTTCAGCTATGCTTCACACTGGTCTAGGTGAAACCCACATGAGTAATTTCTTGTCTGCCCTCGAGCTGCCTACACTGCACCACAAGGCATTGAAAGCCAGAGAGAGAGAAATAACGAAGAGTATACATGATGTTTTGCTCTTGGTAGCTGTTCTGATGCATTGCAGGAAGAGAGCAGAAAGACAATGTATGTGTTCTTATCATCTTTCTTCATTTACTTCATCCACATTTATTGTCAATGAACAGTCGTTGGTTGCGTGATGTAAAATGTTGCTCATTGTTGTTTTGCAGGTTGCTCTCTCCAAGTGAAGATGCCCTCACATTCCAGTACGCAATGAACCTCTTGGAAGAGGAGAATGATAGTGTTGATAACAATGTTTCTGTCCCCCTCACTCTAAAGTATGACATGGGATGGCAAAAGCGCTCATCAGGCAGAAAGTATGATAGTATGTCAGGTGTTGGTATAATGATTGGTGATTAATCGGGCAAAATTGTTGACTATGGTGTACGCTCAAAGAGTTGTAGAGTTTGTACTGTAGCACGAAACAATGGCAAAGAGACAAACAAGCATAGCTGTCACCGAAATTATAGCGGGAGTTTGCGAGGGATGGAGGCTGATGTAGCAGGGGAGATAGACGCATAGAAGGCTCAGGTGTCGGTTCGAAAGTGAAATGGATAATTACCAACATAGCTATCTCCCAAATGGCAAAGATCTGTGTGGAGAAAGGTTAAAATGCGGTCTTTTGAAAATATTGCAGGATTTGGCACAAAATGCAGATAAAATAGCTCCCTGTGCAAGCACTAGCGCATGTAAGAGTGTAAACAACATGGTTGCATCAAAGGCACCAAAAGCAAGGCATCTGAGCAGTTCAGGAAGTCTAAATGCTAGAGTAGCTTGTGTTGTTAGTCAGAAGAATGAGGACAACAGTTATCTAAGTACGGTGTACGAGTCAGCGGGTTTGTCTCCTGGTTCCCGGTTCTCGAAGCATGCAGCAAGACAAGATAGGAAAAGAGAGTATTGCAAAACGTATAAAAGTTCAATAGAATACAAGAAAAGAAAGCTCAATTTTGATAGGATAAAGACCACAGAACAACGGACAAACGAGTTACGAGAAGGTAAAACCTATCAGTCAAAGGTAGAGGCTATGCCGATTAGTCAGGACGACGTAGAAGTGATTACTGCTACTGTTAGTGTGCCAGTTTACACAGCAGTTGATAGCAACATATCAGTGTCGTGTGTGATGTTGACGACTTCTTTTAGTAAAACTCGAACACAGAGATGAGGCCGAAATATAATATTTTATTGGTAAACTATTAAGTAATTTTGAGATCCAAAAGTATTGAGAAGAGATGTCTTAGTGATGTTTTTATTCGAAGCGCCTTCCCTGGACTGCCTTGCTAGGCAGGTTTTGGAGGGAGCCCACATCGTCGTCGTTTGCTATTGGTTGTAGCAAACGAGCCAATTACAGGCCGGCGATTAATATTCTAATTAGAGATGGTGGGGATACTCTCCCTTGAAAGAAATATGTACATGATCTATTATTTTAGAAGGGGTTGCTCCCCGTGATATTGAATAAATCTATTGGAGTAAAATATGGATAAAATAGTTTACGACATCTCCCTCCCCTTTAAGGTGGATGAACATCCACAAAAATAATTACATAATTTACAATGCAGTGGGGAATTAAAGCTTGGGTATAAAAATGAGATGAGATGCAATTTTAATTTTTATGACAGAAATATGACCTGTGCCAGGATTACAAACAATAAATTGGCCAAAAGATGTTAAAAGTTGAAATAATGAGGAGAACGTGTTGAGGAATTTGGGTTTTGTTTGTAACATGCCAGGAGCGGGCTACCTAACCCTAACTCCTGTTTTGATAGGAGGGGGAGGTAGGTTTAACCAATGGCTTAAGGCCGGCTCTCGTGCTCGTTGGCACATTGGTAAATGAGGAAGTTGTCTCTTCCCACCTGACACTATAGAACTAATACGAATGACGTGGATGAATGATAACAAACATGCAAAACGAAAATATACAAATTAGTCAAAATAACTACAATATAAGTGCTATATATTCTGAAAGTTGTTAAACTACTATTAAACAAATAAGGCTGTAGTTGTCCTGGAGTCTCTCTGTGTAAATAGCACTGTCGAGTTGACCTCTTGCTTGTAAAACGACCTTGCTTGCGAAACCGTCGCTTCATGCTACACACAGACTACTTTTAGAAGTTACATCTATTTACATTGGTATTAACCTGACTTGACACAGAATGCTAGAGGTATTTACATATATACAACAAACAGCCTATAGTACAAAATAAACAAGCTTATACACAAATCTATTTCGGTTGCACACAGCATTGTTGTGTTCTGAAAAAAAGAATACATCATAAGTGGTCAGATCGAGTGTTAAGGCGAAGAATGCAGTTAAGACTGTGGGCCGGACAAACATGGAACATGGTGATCAGTAGTGACCAGGAAGACACTGTGACATCTCGACTTCTGAACTGACTTGTAGCTGAGAAAATCAACCACAGGACCCGACATGACTAACACACTGTGCAGTTATCTGGTCGTTACAAGTGCTTGTGATGCAGACGTATATAGTCCCTGAGGGTGCTTTATAATCGCCATGCCTAATGCAATACTGTACCGAGCCACTGCAACGTCCCACGCCGTGTGCAACACACGCGAGTATAACGGGCGGTTGTCTCTGAAAATGTTGCTGGATAACAAATAAAACTACAACAGAATGACTCAATCAATAGCTGTAGAGAAAAGGCGATTACATATTCAGTTAAATCGGAAAAGTTGTTGACGAGGAATTAATTAGCAATGTCTTAATAAAAATCCATGTCCAAGATAAGCCGGCTCAACAGATTGCACTTAAAACAGTTATGGGAGAAAAGGCCGCTGCTTAACAACTGTCAGTCGGTTAAAAGCAATCATGCCTGGAACAAAGTTACCAGTGCTTAAGTCCTTTAGTTTAGCAGTATGTTCTCTCACTTCTATCACAACATAGGGCCCTTTGAACATTTGCGCAAACTTCTGACTGCCGCTGCCTAAAGTGGACAGATCGGGGCAGTGCAAATACACTACCGTGCCAACAGTGATGCGGTCTGCTCTAGCAGTCTTGTCCCAAGTTGATTTCATTTTAGCCTCATTCTCTTTGGCTGCTTGCAGCGCTAAGGCTCTTCCTCTTAATAGACGTTGAAAGATGTCTTCCAAGTGGTCACCTCTGCTCTGGATATTATCTGCTGCAGTACGAAGCTCTGAGTCAACTGGTATTCGAGCTGTTCTGCCAAACACAAGCTCAAAAGGGGACAAATTAATGACCCTATTGATCGTAGTATTGACAGCAAATGTAACAGAACAAAGATAACTGTCCCACGAATTTGGTTTGTCGTGACACAAAGTGCGTAGTAGGTTGATTAAGGTGCTATTAACTCTTTCGGTCCTGCCGTTTGTTGACGGTTTGTAAGCAGAAGTAAACTTTTGGGTACCTTGAAAAAGAACATTTAGCTCCTTAAATAACTTACTAGTAAAGTCCGTACCCTTGTCAGTGAGTACTTCTAAGGGCATGCCATGGGTACATATTATCTTTTCATAAAAATGCTTTGCTAGAGTACCAGCTTCCAGATTTTTGGTGGCCCAAGACACAACATACCTCGAATAATGGTCGATTACAACTGTGATGTATAGGTTGCCTGTGGTAGTTCGTGGCAATGGGCCTATGTTATCCATTGATATTCTCTGCCAAGGTGCCGTGACAGGCTCAAAAAGTGTCATTGTTGGTCGCTCACGCCGGTGGGATCGTTTGGTTGCAATGCATTGAGGGCAGCTGTCTATATATTCACGCACATCTTTGTACATACCTGGCCATGAGAATCGTTCCTTTAGTGCGGTAAGCATTTTATTTACGCCGACATGACCTGCGAGTGCGGAGTCGTGGCATTGTGACAGCACTGTGTGACGGAGACTCTCGGGCACGACCAGCGTCAGTGAAAACCCACCTGGTTTGGAAACCACAGGTCTAAACATGTGAAACAAAATGCCATTCTCAACCACGTAATCATTTTCACGCAAAAGAACTTGTCTTGCGGCTTTTGCTGTGCTTGGCAGCTTCTTATGAACTAACCAGTCCATTAATGCTTTACTAAACTCACATTGTTCTTGAGCTGCTCTTATTGCTGGGGACTTCAAATCAATAAGGCCATGTTCCAACACACGTTTGATGGAGTCACTGAGGGCGCTGGGCGTTTGCTGCGCGTTATGACTGATTGACCTACCTGTCGTACGTTGATCAGGGCCTGCAGCAGTCACTGAACCCTGTGTCCGCGATTTTGATCTCGTTATGGGACAAGCAATGGCTTGAGTTTGTGCGAAGATGTGAGCAAGGTCAGGATAGGCGTTAATGTCATCGTCATTTGGGCAGTGAGATGAGTCGTACTCACGTCTGCTGAGAGCGTCAGCTACACTATTGAGCTTACCTTTTCTGTATAGGATGTCAAAATCAAACGACTGAAGCACGAGAGCCCATCTGATCAGTTTTGGAACTGTCTGCTTGGTCGTGAGAATTGAGGTCAGGGCTTTGTGGTCAGTTACGAGTGTAAATTTGGATCCTTCCAAATATGGTTTCCAATACGTTACACCATGTACAGCCGCTAATAGCTCTAAATGAGTGATAGAATAGTTGCACTCATGTACGTTGAGTGACCTACCTGCGTATCCAATGGGCCTCTCATTACCGTTGTCATCGACCTGAGCTAAGCAGTGACCAAAAGCAGTGGTGCTTGCATCAGTATACAAGATGAAAGGTGACGAGAAATCTGGGTATGCCAGCAGCGGCTGTGAGGTCAAATTAGATTTCAGGGCATCAAAACTCACCTGACATTCTTGTGTCCACGTAAATGGTGTATTTTTCTTGGTCAGCTGGTTTAGAGGTCGGGTTATGTTAGCAGCATCCGGAACGAATTTCCGAAAAAAATTAACCAAACCCAAAAATGACCTCACCCCTTTGACATTCTTAGGCACTGGATATGTCATTACAGCTTGCAAATGCTCGTCACCAGGCTTTACACCTGAACGTGTTAACTTCATTCCTAGAAAGTGTACTTCCTCTCTAAACAGTGCACATTTCTTAGGATGAAGCTTGAGGTTTGCTGCGGTCAAAGCCTTAAAGACAAGGTCCAAATGCTTAACGTGTTCTTTCGAAACTACTTGAATAAACAATGATGTCATCAATGTAGACAAGAACAAACGTGCCAAGATCATCAGCAAAAACCTGCATCATTAACTCTTGGAACAGAGATGGCGACTGCTGAAGGCCATGCTAAGTCTTGTAAGCTTGTATGACTTGTAATCTGGGGTAGTAAAATGTCGTTAAGTGCTGACAGTCTTTCGAGAGGCCTACCTGAAAGAAACCTGAAGCTAAATCTAAACATGAGAAGTATTTAGGTCTAGCACTGCCCAGTCTGCGGGGTTCCACAGTCGAGGTAAGGGGGTAGACTAGATACCATACGTGGGAGTGTTGCTTGGTAACCAATAAAACATAGGTGAATATTGATAGTTTTCTCGTCATATGAGTACCTGAAAGAAACCTAAGCTAAATCTAACATGAGAAGTATTTAGGTCTAGCACTGCCCACACCTTCGTCAATGGTGACGTCCATGCGGGGTATGGGGAGACTAGATGACACAGTCTGACTGTTAAGGTAGCGGTAGTCTATTACCATACGTTATTGTTTCTTAGCAGTTACGCCTTTTCGTCATGTGTTTACGGGACTTTTTGTTGCCCTTGGTAACCAATAAAACAGGTGACTGCCACACTCTCTATGGCCAATCTAGTCAAAATGACTAGCTAACCTGGTCACCCAGCTATCGCGAGTTAGTCGAAACTCTGTAACGACTAATCACATGGTCAAATCGACTTTTGTTCATAGTCAAAATGACTAGCAAGGGTGGTTGTTATTTGACTAGTTACCTAGATCAATTACCAGCCTGTCTTCTCTTTGTGGGAGACCGCGATGCGCGGATCACACGGGTTGGTTCTACATAACCACAGATGAAAGCTGAGAATTGTCAAGTCGGAAAGTTCAAGTCGTCTGTGTCATACAAATGCATTTTCATTGATGCGTGGATCAGTAATTGCACTGCGTCAGTCATCTTTACCCCTACATGCGGGTTTATGTCTCGACAGCATGGTAATCTTTTGATCATCCGCGTCATGGTCAAGTGCTAATTGGTTAATTGGTTCTTACGCTTTAAACCATAGTCAAACACTTCATGTTGTGTAACTTCATCAGACAGTCTAGTCAGCTCGTCTATGATGTCGCATTTTGAATCTTTTGTACTTTCATTGTCTTGGGAAGGATTACTTTTGAATTGCAATGACCGTCAGAGACAGCTGGGTCAAACTGAACTAATTTAGACCCGCGTTGACTGATTACATTAAGAAGGTGCACTCGGAGATTTGTTCTCAGTAATCGCTTGTCGATTTCCCTGACATTTGGGATTAGGACATTTCTTAGGCACCTGGTTTTTAGCTTTATCGTGTATTCTGCCGAGATTCGTCTTGCCCAAATTGCCAGTTTTTGTCAATAAGCGGTCGTTTAGATACGTTTTTTGAATTGTCAGGTCCACGTAATTATTGTCCACACATGCATGTTGTTCTGTGATTTCAATGTCTATATCTTTAATAGCAGAATGTTTGCAGACATCGCCTCTTAGCCCCGTCGGGGGATATGCTCTTTGGAGCCCTAATTTCCCCGCGACAGTGTAGCGTGTTAAGGGCGGGAATGTGTATATCATTTGACGCGACTATGTTAGCTTTTTGTCTAAGGGAGAAGGTTGTGGTAGCGAAGTTGATTTTCGCCTCGTACTTGCGCATGAAATCGACGCCAAGAATCAAAGCTGGCTGTAAATGTTCTATAACATGAAACTGAATTGGGAACTGACTTTGACCAATTTTTACATTCAGATTCACTTTGCCAAGAACTTTAGTGCTACTTCCATTGGCGACGGTTATTGTCTTTGTGGTACAGGCATAAACTACGGGTGGTCTATTTTGACAAACTCTTGTAAAAAGGTCATAGTGAATGCATGAAATATTAGCACCTGTGTCTATTAAAGCAGTGCACTTCAACTTACCAATCTTAATACGCACCGTTTGATCGCGGGAAAAGGTGGTGCTAACAGACAGAACTCGTTCATTCTTTCGAGCCTTTTGCCCGCAGCTCACCCGGTGCCTCAGCAGTTTAAAGAACCGCTACGTGCATGGTGCTTGTGGTAACTTTGACTGTTATTACTGTCAAATGAATCGTAATGGGCGCGGCTGTCAGTTTTCAAATGAACATGATTGCTGTAATGTGGAGTTGGGGAATTGTCTCGCGTGCGACTTCGTGACCGTGTGCGGCCATGTGAAGAAGCACTGAGGGATTTACGTCCATAATGTAGCCTATTAGAAGACGATTCCTCATTATGACGACCAGAACGGTCAGGAGATTTACCTCTGCTGACATTGCAACATGCATCAGGGGAACTACATTCTCTATAGTTGTCCGACTTGTATTTGAAGTTACAAGAATTTGAACGTTTGCCCTGATGAGCATTGTTCATCACGGAGAAAACATTGTCGTGTGAAATACCATTCTCAGCCGCCCAACGTTTTTCATAAGTTAATGCTAACTCCTCTGCAGCAGCCAGTGACGTGATGTTTGCGCCAATGATTTGTGCCTTTAGTTTTGGCCGCAAATTAGCCTCGAATAACTGAAGACGCACCTTCTCATCATGGAGTGAATAACGCCAAAAGTAATCAAGGGCTCGCGTGCAAAACTTGGCAACGCATTCGCCGTCCTGCTGGGGTGTCAATATTTCAATAGCACATTTACTTTTACCGAAACGTTGAGTCATACAAGTGCACAATGTTGGCCAGGCGACGTCGTATGTTGCTTTAGTGATTTCACGATACTCAGCAGATGCGCGATCAGACAAGAATATCGGCATAGCTGTGACACGTGTGGATTCAGACCAACCCGCCAAATAGCTATATCTCTCGAATGTGGCCAGCCATGTCTCCCAGTTACCGGTAATACCATCAAAAGTCTGGGGCTGACCCATTGTGGGGAAATTGGCATGGCGCGGAGATTGGGAACCTGAACTTATACAACTAACCAAGTCCTTAACAGCTTTAAGCGTATCACTTATATCGAGGGCGATACGTTGAAGAAAATCCATTGCCAAAATGTTACTATTTAACTCACTATTGGGGTTGAGTGAAACAGACTTCTCAGTTTGAGTCTCATTTGATGTTTGAGTCACAGGCATTATAATACAGATATTGACAGACAGAAATTTAGCACACTAATTAAAATGAGAATAACTGAATCACTGACCTTGTAGCATGGCGCCGGGATCTTAGGAGATTCTCCACCAGTTGTCGTGTGTGATGTTGACGACTTCTTTTAGTAAAACTCGAACACAGAGATGAGGCCGAAATATAATATTTTATTGGTAAACTATTAAGTAATTTTGAGATCCAAAAGTATTGAGAAGAGATGTCTTAGTGATGTTTTTATTCGAAGCGCCTTCCCTGGACTGCCTTGCTAGGCAGGTTTTGGAGGGAGCCCACATCGTCGTCGTTTGCTATTGGTTGTAGCAAACGAGCCAATTACAGGCCGGCGATTAATATTCTAATTAGAGATGGTGGGGATACTCTCCCTTGAAAGAAATATGTACATGATCTATTATTTTAGAAGGGGTTGCTCCCCGTGATATTGAATAAATCTATTGGAGTAAAATATGGATAAAATAGTTTACGACATCAGATAGCTGTAAATTTGTATATTTTGACCTGGAAACAACTTCATATCTGATTTGACACAAATTCGAATTGAGGGAGGGAAAATGTACCACAAGGGTAGCGAGGTAGAAGCTGTACCAATTAATGATTGCATGTTGGAGTTTGTTAGTTGGCTCCAAAATGTTATTGAAGCAAAGGTTATCCTAGTTGCTCATAATTGTAAAGCTTTCGATGCAAGTAGATTGGTGCGGCATGTGGTAGCAAGTTCCATTATAGAGGAATTTTCACAAGTAGTTGCAGGTTTTGCAGATACTCTGCCATTGTTCAGGTTTTTGTACAAGGGACAGCTTAGGAATTTTAAGCAAACAACAGTTGTTAGAGGAATTTTGAAGAAGGAATATGATGCTCATAATGCAATAGAGGACGCACAAGTTTTGTTGAAGCCAGTAGGAGTACCAAGAAAGATTTGTTTGCGCAAAGCTTTTCAGTCTCTGTCATTATTAAGGAAATAGAGAAAAGCATAGCGAGGTCACAAAATGAAGGTTCTCTTGAAGTTTTGATCAGGAACAATTGTCTTTAAGGCTGTCCAATTTCGCGATTGACTCCCGATGTGCCGCTGCGCTGAGTAAGGACGGGTCAGACAGATGCGGGACGGATGCGCGAAATGCTCGAGTGCGCCCGTCGCTAATGGCGGGCGCGGACGAATCCGTTGATTTATGGCATGCAGCGCATATCGTTGGATGTGAGTTCAGCTAATCCCGCAGAGACGGGTTAAGCGTAATCGCTCGAATGGGCCGTGACGGGGGCAGCGGGGTATTCATTATCCCTGCCTGTGTGGTGTTGATTGTTTATGAGCCGTGACAGTCCGATTTGGCCGGAATTTTTTATGACTTGTCTGGTCTTGCAGGCATGTTGACCTCTTGTTAATGTAACATCAGCTGTCCGTATGTTAACATTTGAATCAGCCGTGTCATTAATGGGCTGCGCATTAGCAGGCCCGGGTACGAAGCTTGCGCCCTTCGTAATGTATTGGGGTTTACGAGAAGAATTATAAAGATGGGTGGGAATGTGATTATCAGTGACGCATGTGAAATGCGTAATCGGCTTGACTGTGGATTGCATAAAGAAGGGGTGTGGGCAGACTTTGCCGGAGAGACCAGTCGGAAATGGGATAACGGAGTGGGATTCTGGTACTCCGACACACAGAATTTGACACTTAGGTGGTACGCAAATGTCATGCGAGGCGACAATTGGGATTGGGTCAGATATACGCAATGAATTTCGCTTGAAATTGATTTTAGCGTGATACTTCTTTAAGAAATCAGCTCCTAAAATTAGTGGTGGATTAAGTCCGTCCACTACCTGGAATGTTTTGGGGAACATTTGGGCTTGAATTTTGACTCCAAGGTATATTTGTCCGAAAACCTTGGTAGAATTTCCATTAGCTACTGTAATGGTCTTGATATTTGAAGGATTCAAACAGGGGTTAACGTTGCCAAAAAGTTTAGACAGATGCTTTTGGTCAATGCAAGATATGCGTGCACCAGTGTCCAAAAGGGCGACGCATTTAAATTTTCTAATTTTGACTAGCACTGTCTGATCACTGAAAAAGGCGGTGCTAATTGAATTAAGGTGGTTCCATGCTTGTGCGACCTTTCTCTGTGAAGGACAGTGCTGAACTAGTTTAAATGGCAGAATTTTGCAATGTGTCCCTCCCCGTTGCAATGGAAACATTGTATGGGGCCTAGGGTGGGAGTACGATTCCGAATAGGATTAGTGACTCTGTCTGTGGACCTTCCCCTGGTGTACACGGGTGATTTGCTGCGTCCTCTGTCCCTAGAACTATGGCGATTCCTGGAATCTACTCTACTGGGACGTGTACCTGATAAGGACCTGCGACGGCTACACCTGTCCTCTGAGCTCTCCCGGCTGTACTGCCCTGTCTCTCTACCTGCCCTGAGGGGGTTCCTGCTACGGAACCAGACCTGCCTGCCGAATATGATCGGTGCCTAGACGAGGACCTTCCGCGTCTATCGTAGTCTCTATTGGACCTGTATAGTTATTGTAGGAGCGTTGGCTTCCTCTAGATCGGTCAGGCGGGGCAAATGACACATGGGTCTGCTCGCCTGGCATTGCCATAACCGGGTGGGTGTAGTACCCAAATGTATCCGGTGTCAAGGGCGTTGCTCGCTGGGCATATGGCCCGTACTGGTCTTGGGACATGGCCATTACTGGCTGAGCATAGGTCTCGCTTACATTATTTGCTAGATTCGGAGATCAGAGCCCTCCTTTCTGCCTCTTCAAATGTATTGGGCATCGACCCATAGAACTCGGTCTTGAGATGGGGCCTAAGGTGACTGACAAACATGTTGGCTTGTTTTGCATCATCTGTCATATTTATTCTGAAGAAAAATTTGATGGACCGGTCTGCAAAGTGGGTCACTGACTCATTAGGCAACTGATTATCAAACGCTAGGGGAGAGTTCAAGTCCTGCCCAAATCTGGCAGCCATTTTGTCGGCCATTCCCGTAATTTGGATTCCTGGGAAGCTGAATAAAATTCTCTTAAATTCTGAAAGTACCCTTCCCTCTAGGAATGTAGCAAATACCTTCATCACGTGGTGATCGGGCCATCCCATAAGAGTGATGTAGGTTTGGGTGTCAGGGTACCAATCCTCCCATACCTCAGAATTGCCTGAGAACTTGGAGGGAGGGGTCGTTAAGGGGTACTGGGGAGGAAAGTGGGTTGGAGGTAGGTAACTGGTGCAGTGAGGGGCGTCCCGGTAATTACTGTGACTTTGTACGGGTAACTGCTGCGGTTGAGTTGGCCGGTACCGAGAGGATGGGGAATGTTGCCTAGCTGTTTGCTGAGTAGGTAGTTTGTAGACGGGACCTTGAGAGTCGCGGGCCGTTGGATTTGGAGGGGTAACCCCAGAGTGGGATGTAGCGGCATAGTTTTGCGACTCCGGGGTGGGTTGAACCTCGGGCGCCATTGCCGTATCTATCTCCCGACGGCGGGAATGCTTTTAACTAAGTCCCTAGGGACTCCCTGACCTCTCGTTCTCGAGGCCTATCCTGCTCTATCTTAAATGACTTAATCTCGGCCTCTAGTCTATTAAGAGCAGCTTTGAGCTTGTCGTTTTCAGCTCTCATTGCGTCTTTCTCAGCTCTCATCGCGTCTTTCTCAGCTCTAATCTCGTCTTTCTCAACTAGCGCCTTCTCATACTGAGACTTACTTTCAGTTAGAGCAACTTCCAGACACTCCTTATCAGATTGATCGGTACTACGGGTTAACGGCATGGTAATCTACTACCAGGTATCTACCCAAAATGTTGAGGGAGGAAAATATATATAATACAGGGCCAAAAATTATATATAAGGTATAATAAATTGAGACTCACTTTTGTATGGTATCCGGGTCGATTGGATTCTCCACCATGTGTCATAACGTGATCTGTGGTGTAGAGATGCATACGATACGCACTTGTAATAAGTAAAGACTCGAACTCCAGGTGTAGGGTTTATACAAACTTAAACTTTATTTTGCTGACTTCAATTTCGAATTTTAGATGTAACTTAGCCTAAACTTAAGAGAGAGATATGGTGAGCTCGGAGGCCAGGAGAGAACTGATTTTGAAATATAAACTGCTTCCATCAACGACTAAGGCACGCCATCCCAATTCTCATGGGACATGCGGTAGCCAGGCCTGTAAGGGTTGGGGCTATCGGGCGTTGCCTGGGCAGGAAGGTCATGTGGCTCTGGAATATGGGGTATGTATGAGGTGAGGGGGGAAGTGGCAGGTGACATGTAGGTCACTTGTGGATCTGGGAAACTGGGGCGTATAATTAATATAAGCTGTAGGGGGTTACTCCATCAACTGATGACTGAGAGGGTACGTTATGATGAAGGGTAGGTTTGTTATGAATTTGGCACTCAACACATGGATGCGTGCGGTAAATTCATAGCTAAAGCTGGTATGTTTGAAGCATGTTTGAGAAAACCATAGCATGCATGCTTGATTACGCGAAAAACTTGGCTGAACAATATAGTGTATCAGCTTCTCAATTGAAATAAAATTAATTGTATGAGATGATTAGCGTTAAGTACATTCAATGCTCACACCACAAGCAGTCACACAAACGCACCTACACACATAAACATATATGCACAGACATTCACAGGCATGTTTCGTTTTGGATGTGTGCAGTAAATTCAAGACATATGTGAGCAAGACATAGGATGCGTGCTTGATTATACAGTAAACCATATAATGTATCACCTTTCGTAGTAGAAATATAAAAAAATTGCATGTGAAGATTAGTGTCAGGTACAACACAAGCAAGCACAGAAACGCACATGATCACATAAACATAAATATGCACCAATATACACATGCACACAGACATACACACACATATATATATACACCCAAATACACACCAACATACACACATGCAAATAGGCAAAAGTTCCGAGGCATGTAATGCAAATTCAATTTAATCTTTTCGCCATGGTCACGTTTGTTTTCAGATGGTAATGTCGTCGTTGTTCGTGGATGCTTTCCTTCGAATGGACAAACGGGCTGCCACTCTGAAAGCGAAGACGGCGTGAGTGGGGAGGTGTGCCTTTGTTCAACGGACCAACATAGACACACACACATATATATATATATATATATATATAGATATATATATAGATATATGAGATATATAGATATAGAGAGATATATAGAGAGAGATCTAGAGATAGATAGAGATATATATATATATATATAGATATATAGGGAGAGAGATAGAGAGAGAGAGGATATGTCTATAGGAGAGATATCTCTCTTCTAGAGAGAGAGAGAAATATATAGAGATGTATTTAGAGATATCTATAGAGAAAAGATAAAAGAATCTAGAGAGGTATAGAGAGATCTCTCTATCTAGAGAGAGAGAGAGAGATCTAGAGAGATCTCTATATATATATAGATCTATAGATATATATATATATATATCTCTCTCTATCTCTATATCTCTATATATATATCTATATATCTCTATATATATCTATATATATATATATATCTATATATATATATATATATATATATATATATATATATAATAAATATGTGCGCCCCCCCCGGGACGATCCGCCCCCGGAACGATGCACCCTCGTGTGACAGAAAGGAAGCGAATGTATTTACTGAATGTTTCATATTTCATTTAATAAAGGAACAGTAATGATGACACCGGCACCAGAAGTATGTGTGGTATATTTAATTCATGGCATTAGCATATAAAGTTAAAATTGATCATTCATTAAAAACGTTGTACTCATTACGCTTCCCGCTCACAACTCACCAAGTTTCCTAGAACTGTGCCGTGTCTTGTCGCTTGGAAGCTTGGCATCAGGAAGCACACGTCTGTTTAAACGAAAATATTCATGTGTATGATATATATATATATATATATATATATATATATATATATATATATATATATATATATAATATATATATATATATATATATATATACATATATGAATATCCGTATATATATCTATGTGCATGTATAGATATATTTACATATATGTATATATAAATATATATATTTATATAAATATATATATACACGCATAAATGTTGATACATATCTCATTTATATATATATATATATATATATATATATATATATATATATATATTTATATAATTACACCTACACATTTGTAAATACACTTATGTATATACATACATATATATGTATTTATTTATTTGTGTGTAGATGAAGATCATATGATATATGTGATCTTTCTTCTTTTCCATTGTAAGCGTCCGGGTCTCAAGAAGCAATATTTGTGAAATGATATGGAAACATATTTGAAATTCATAATTGCAGTTAGTTGAATGAGTGGCGTTGTGAGCCTTGGTTACGGTTGGTACTTGTCGTGACGCCTGAGGGTCTCATAAAATGGCACTGCCATAGGTGTTTTGAGGGTCAAGAGTAAAATAAATATTTCCTGTGCTTGAGGATGGTAAAATATCTCATCTTGAAAGAGCACACAGAAAAAACAAAACAGCTGGAGCGTGTCAACTCCTGGGTGAGCGTCATTGACATCAGTCATGGGCCTTCACCTAGCTACAACATGATGTTCATTCACATGTAAAGGGTAAGTTAAAATGACGTGGGGGTGTTGTCAAGAAACAATGCCGATTCCGTATTGGAAAGCATTATACAATCGCTTTAAGCACGAGATTTCCGATATTGTAAATAGCCATATGTTGTATATATTAGAATATTTTAGCACTCTGACCGCGAATTCAAATTACAGGCATTTTGCCACAACAATTAAGGCCAGATATGATTACGAGGTAAGAGAAATGATAATTATTTTGATGACGTCCGCATGAACAGCTCATTCAGAATGGATCTTAAGTATGACCATCATTTGATAAACTCATAGAACGCCCCACGCAGTGGCTCACAGGGAGGTTGAGGTGAGGAGCTGATTTAGCGGCAGTGAATATTTACCTCGCTTCTATCACCCACTCGGCATCTAACATTTACCTCGCTTCTATCACCCACTCGGCATCTAACATTTACCTCGCTTCTATCACCCACTCGGCATCTAACATTTACCTCGCTTCTATCGGCACCCATTTACCTCGGCTATCATCCACTCATTTACCTCGCTTCTATCACCCACTCGGCATCTAACATTTACCTCGCTTCTATCCTCGCTTCTATCCCACTCGGCATCTAACAGTATAGTGGCCGCCCTGTGATTGGTCAGCCAATTACAGGTAGAGCTGGTCCCATGATGAGACATAGAATTGCGTATTTATTGAAGGAGCGTCCATGTTTTTTCATGAAGTGTGCGGACAGGACTCCAATATATACAGTCGGGCCACCATAATGCCACATCTGATGAACCTGCGGGACCACCAGATTTTTGAAAAGTATGTTCCTGGAAAGTTTCATCTCAATATATCTGTTGACCCGCATCCAGTACCCCTGCACCCCTATGATCACTAGGACAGTATAAGACTCAGAAATGCTTAGATTCGGACACAGAACGATTATTGAACCTTGCTGATAAAGCGAAGTTAAGGTCATGGACTTGGCGCATTGAAATAGTACAGTAACTATACAATCAACGTATCCATTGTGGGATTCTGCACGTTGTCCAAGTAAGTCACCTTAGTTAAACCACACCAGCTAACTCAGTATTGCCGGCTTCCATGCGGGTGTCATTCCCCCCATGCTACAACCGCAGCTAAGGAACACCTTTGTTGCAAGAATCTATAAAACTCCCCGATTGCGGGTTTTGGGGCTATCATGGTTGTAATTCATAGATGAGTTGATATTGTTGTGAGGGTATTTCTTGTTCACTAATCGTCCGGGTCTCTTCTGTAGTGGCTTGAGCAGTATACTCAGATATATCAAGACTTCACTGCGTACGAGATATATTTATTGACTACGATACCAACACCGCGTTATAACCGGTCTTATGCTGTATAGTCGGGTCAATATATGAAAAAAAAGGGGTCAACCCCCAATAAATTGCAAGAAAACGTTTCTTGGTTGTTTTTGGTTCCTGAACTTCTGTAGATTAACATACTAAAAGTTTACCAAACTCGGATGACCGGAAAGTGGGTTAATTAGGCAATTTCCAAGATGGCCGCCAATTTTTTTTAAATCCTTGAATATTTTTGGCTGTCTATAACTCGGCCATTTTTCACCCAAAACTGATTATGTAAATATGTTTTCTAATGTTTTTGAGGTCAAACTTTCACCTGTTTCTTTCGTGTGTGACATCCCGATGGGGGTGCAATAGGGGCATCCCTACCCCAAAACGGGTATTTTGGGTACATATTAGGGAAACCTTATATTTCCCAATTAATTAAGGAATTGCAACATCTGAACATAAAGATAGCAAAGGTTCCCTAAAATTGGAGGGTAAATCTTGGTCAATTTCAGGATTTTTACCCCTGTTTGGTATTTGTTTGAAATGTCTCTTTGGTTCATGATTTGATATTTCTCACACGAAAACGCTGTTGTAAGCATGCTTAAGGAGTTGTTTTTTTTTCATTTCAGCTCAGTGTCATTGAGACAGAGTTCTGATGAAGGTGCCCTGTTCGTTAGGAGTAATCCTAGCTGACCCCCACACCACCCCGCCAACCTCCAATGAGGCCACTCCCCCTCCATCCCGGCCCATGTTATCTAAAGCAATCACATTTCTAATTGGCATTTGGTTGTTACTGCCAGCATACAAGCCCTTATAATAATGACTAACAAGGATAAGGATACAGGTAAATATTGATTTTCAATGTAATTTTGTACTAATTAGCTCTCCATATGATTACAGTGCTGCCATCTATTCTTTCATCAAAGACTTAAGATCAAAACAAAAGCAACTCATTATTTCATTATCTCTTGTTAACACAATATTCCTGAAATCAACAAAAACAAACTAATCATGTCGACAACTCTGATATTACCAATTATCTTCTGCATCTCCTGACCCTGAAGGTAGGTGAAACAAGATTAAAATAGGCCCATTTCATGCCTGAGTAGATAGAATAGTCATAATGAAAGTGAAACCATGTGGTTAAATGGCATGCCTACATTATATGGGAAGACAAAGCTAGAAATATTCAAAATTGCCAGAAGCCTGCTATTGGAAGCTGCTCATTTCAAAAGCAGTGAAAATTGTAGATAATTTGTTTCAGTGCTATCACGTGTTTAAAGGGTTCTACCCATGAAAATATATACCGTCCCTGTATATGGGATTAATCGGAAGGGAAGGGTCCATCATCTTCGAATAAGCTGTGCCCACTTGTGGTTGCACACTCTTGTGTTTTATATGATTTCATTATATTCATGCTCTTACTAAGGACTGTCTCGGTTGATCGCTAAGGCGACTGGAGAATGCATCTCAGTGCAGTGTCTGATTGCATTCCGATATTCGCAGCTGCTGGACATTTCAATTGTGTTAAGTCTACATACCTCTACCTACAGTGCATGAATGAACTAGGTCACAAGCATCCAGACATTGTTACAAAATTTGAAAACGGCCTACATGTTATTAGGAGGACAGACCAGTTCTGGGCAGGATTGGGATCGGATCTAACTATTGAACAGACTCTCATGCGTTCCCTTTAAAGTAGCGGTGGTCTAACCAGAGGAAGTGGCATGACAGAGGAACTAAGGACCATCTGGACACTGCCATCATCCGTGTCATCTGCGTACAACCTTGCGATGCAAGAGTTCTCTAAACAATCATTTACCTCAAGTGAACAGCACAAAGACGCCACAGTGCCAAGGATGCAACGTGATCATGCGGACAGTACTAAACTGATGCAAACATTAGTTGACTGCAATCCATTTGTTGAGGATTCTTCATTAAGAAATGTTGTGACTGGTGTAGTGGCCAACGCAGATGTCAATGTACATGAAAATGGAGCTGTCGGCAAGGCCATAGTACAAAAAATGGTTGGGCAGCCAATATTCACTTATTCCTTTAAACGAAAGGACAAAGCCAAGACTCTTGGTGACTCATCGTCAGTGAAGTGAAAGTGAATACCGAACAAATGATAAATTCTGAACTCCTGTTCCAGAGATGTCTTGTAGTTTCACAAGCTGGCGACTTGACACTGCAAGATATCATGGACTACGAACTTAGTCCATATCCTCCTGCCCTATTCGCGGCAAAACATGTGTTCCAATAGGCTGACAAGCCACAGTTGGCTGATGCTCTACGGGATTACGCAAATGAATCCTCCAGCTCCAGCAAAGCCGTTCTAACAGATTCGACGCCAAATTCCGAAATAAATACCGTCTTTTCCTCTGGCAGAATGGAGGATTTCTTATCAAGGGACTCTAATAAACAGAAACTAATCCTCCTCATCAGTGACAAACTGAAACAGAGGGGTTGCGAAGTCATCAATTCGCATGGAGATACAGATGTTCATATTGTGAAGGCAGCAACAACATCTGCAAAAGTTCGAGACACAACTTTGATTGGGGAAGACACGGACCTTCTGATTCTGCTTCTACATTACACTGAGAGGGACAGCAAGAAACTCTACTTTCGTTCGGACAAAAAGAAAGCAAAACATGTATATGATATTGTCCGTCTGAAGGAACTCTTGGGAAATGACATATCGTCACAGCTGATGTTTGTACATGCTTTTACAGGTTGTGATAGCACTTCCAGGATTTATGGTATTGGCAAGAAATCCCTTTTCCAAAAAGTGATGAAAAATGATTCTCAGATAAAAGCTTGTGCAAAGACCTTTACTACAGCTGGTCAGGATGTGGCAACAATAGTTGATTCAAGATGCAAAGTCTTTGTTTCTTTGTTTGGAGGAAAAGCTGGCACATCTCTGGTAAACCTTAGATTACATTGCTTGCTAAAAAGGTTTCATCTGCTAAATCATTTGTGAAGCCGAGAAATTGCCCCACAACGGAATCTGCGGCAAAGTTCCACTCTCAACGTTCATTTTATCAGATCATGGTGTGGATGGGAAAGGATGAAAACGTGGACCCAAAGGACTGGGGTTGGAGTGTGAAGACAACATTTTGTTACCTGTTATGACTGACCAGAAAGCGGCTCCAGAAAGGCTTCTCAAGGTTATCCATTGTAACTGTACAACAGGTTGTAGTAATACTCGATGTAGTTGCAGGAAGTACGGTCTTCCATGTACTTCTGCTTGTGGACCCTGCCAAGCGGAGTCATGTTACAATCCGCATAATAGTGATTCTTCCATAGACGGTTCCGAGGAAGAAGATTGTGATGATAATAACCATGCTGTGTTTTGAACAATTATATTGTGTGAATGCCACTTGAACTTGATAGAAGCGAGGTAAATGTTAGATGCCGAGTGGGTGATAGAAGCGAGGTAAATGTTAGATGCCGAGTGGGTGATAGAAGCTTGGTAACTGTTAGATGCCGAGTGGGTGATAGAAACATGGTAACTGTTAGATGCCGAGTGGGTGATACAAACATGGTAACTGTTAGATGCCGATTGGGTGACAGAAGCTTGGTAACTATTAGATGCTGAGTGGGTGATTGATGCGTGGTAATTGTTAGATGCCGAGTGGGTGACAGAAGCGTGGTAACTGTTAGATGCCGAGAGGGTGAAAGAAGCTTGGTAACTGTTAGATGTCGAGTGAGTGATAGAAGCGTGGTAACTGTTAGATGCCGAGAGGGTGATAGAAGCTTGATAACTGTTAGATGCCGAGTGGGTGATAGCAGCGTGGTAACTGTTAGATGCCGAGTGGGTGATAGCTGCGTCGTAATTGTTAGATGCCGAGTGGGTGATAGCAGCATGGTAACTGTTCGATGCCGAGTGGGTGACGGGAGGATGGTAACCTCACGGTGTAGAGTAAATGAGTCACTCTCCTTCCCAAGCCTCATTCTGGAGAAGTATACACAAATCACAAATTACAAAAGTCAAAAGATGAAATAATTACCTGTAGTGATTACAATTTCAATTTGCTCGCCAATTAGCGTTTTGAAGACGGTCTTTGTTCCGATTATCGCTCATCATATCACGAGAATCAGCCCTGCGCTGTCAGATTCACTTTGGCTGTTTTCCGACAGATATGGTTCAATTCAGTACGGTATTATACAAGCTACATTCTCTTGATAGGAATGCTCAAGCTTTTGCGGCTCTTCCACCCAAAGAGCTATCTCCAAATCGTTCAACTCAACGGCATCGCGTGACGAAATTTCCACACTCGCCAATATTTACGTAGGAAACTGACGTGTGTGTGATGCGTTCATCGAGTGAAGTCACGAGATGACGAGCCGAAAGTTCTGAGAAATGACGGTGGGTTCCGCAAAATCGATTTTACATTTCAATTGACGTTATGTTAGGAAAATGGGCTACAAAACCTGAATGCAAGCAGCTGTATCATGGGTACTTTAAATGGCTATGAAAAATGGAAAGTCCCGGAAAGTCCCAAATGGTGCATAAAATCGTCCCAAATCAGAATACAATACCAATTTAAAGCTAATGTTACAATACGCCAATATTTATGTTTGATGCTTTCCTCGGAGCTCTTTTCAAAAACAATAGTACACCGCAATTATCATCATTATTACCCACTAAAATTTTATATTCACTGCAGCTAAATCAGCTCCTCACCTCAACCTCCCCGTCCCGCGAGCCACTGCGTGGGGCGTTCTTTGAGTTTATCACAAGATGGTCATGCTAAGCGTCCATTCTAACTGAGCTGTTCATGCGGACGTCATCAAACTGATTATCATTTCTCTTACCTCGTAATCATATCTGGCCTTAATTGTTGTGGCAAAATGCCTGTAATTTGAATTCGAGGTCAGAGTGCTAAAATATTCTAATATATACAACATATGGCTATTTACAATATCGGAAATCTCGTGCTTAAAGCGATTGTATAATGCTTTCCAATGCGGAATCGGCATTGTTTCTTGACAACTCCCCCACGTCATTTTAACTTACCCTTTACATGTGAATGAACATCATGTTGTAGCTAGGTGAAGGCCCACAACTGATGTCAATGACGCTCACCCAGGAGTTGACACGCTCCAGCTGTTTTTTGTTTTTTCTGTGTGCTCTTTCAAGATGAGATATTTTACCATCCTCAAGCCAAGCACAGAAAATATTTATTTTACTCTTGACCCTCAAAACGCCCATGACAGTGACTTCTTATGAGACACTCAGGCGTCAAGACAAGTACCAACTGTAACCAAGGCTCCATATATATATATATATATATATATATATATATATATATATATATATATAGATATATATATATATATATAGATATATATATATATCTATATATATATATATATATATATATATATATATATAGATATATTATATATATATATCTATCTCTCTCTCTATATATATATATATATATATATATATATATATATATATATATATATATATATATATATATATATATATATATATATCATTTGTTTATTTTTGCCTTTCTGTTTCCACTTTCAGACCCTCCCATCTCCTACTTGTAACAGTCGATTAATCCCATATTGACCAGAAACACTTGTGGAGATGAATAAATACCGATGGATTATCATTGTAGCAGTGCCTACAATCTTGGTGCTAATGTTTCTTGAACTTACCAAGTTTCGATTTCCGCTCGTGCCAAAACCGGCATCCAATACTACCAACTTGCTGACAACAGATAAGCAGAGTCTACCTCTGCTTACATCATTTACCAACCATAGCAGTCAAAGCAGTAGAAGGCTACCGCCAAGTCTCGATACGCGAATGTGCAGTCATCTCAAATGTGAGTGCTGTTTTCAAGCAAAGCCATACTTGTACGTATTTGGCACAGGCATGTTATTGGGATGACTTTTGGTATTCTTTTCCTATCAGATAACGGAACAGCACTGACATTAATGTACAACCGAGTTCCGAAATGCGGCAGTACCAGCGTCCAAGCATTAATAGAAGCTATGGGAAGCATCAACCACTTCAATCACATACTAGATCATGAGTTTCTTGCCCACCACGTTAAAACAGCAGAGCAGGCAAGTCAACACACTCATCATGTAAAAATCGTCATATATATATAGATATATATATATATATATATATAGATATATATATATATAGATATATATATATATATATAGATATATATATATATATATATATATATATATATATATATATATATATATATATATATATATATGTATATATATGTATATATATATATACCTATATATATATCTATATATATATATATAATATATATATATATATATCTATGTATATATATATTATATATATAATATATATATATGTCTATATACATATTTATATATATATATCTAAATATATATATATATATTTGTAAATATATCTCTATATACCTATAACTATATATATATGTATATGTATTATCTAAAGGAGTTTTCTTTGTTATGCCATATTACATAATAGTGATGATCACTTTGCACTTAAGTGAACGAACTACGATCTTTATGTGATGTTGTATAATAACGTTATTAATCAATAAATATCCCTTGCTGTCCACTTACATTTGACTTGTTCGTACATTAACTCCCAGAGAATATCTGAAATTAATTGTTGGGGTCTGCACATAAGGATAATACGAACATGGTGTATGCAACAACAGGCATATAAACGAGACTAGATCAAAAATCTTGGCAGCGTATCTGGCGCGTTGCCTGAACTAAATAGCCATTTATCACCTGTAAACCATCAACATCTAATACGTTATGCGATGAACATTATATTTATTCGTACCCTTTGATACATGCATGTGAATTGATAAGAAATAATCTTTGAGTTGAATACATGGACGAGACGCAATGTGGCACAAGCGCAGGCCACTGTCGGCGCGTATCCCTTGAGTAAACGATAACCGGACCTCTAGCAAATGCCCTTACAAATCGTCAGTTTCCATAGTTTTCCGTCTCCGATACCGCAACGTTGAAGCTATGGATTCATGTCCTTAAGAGGAAGGCGATGCCAAATTTGACGATGGATCACTTGAAAATCGTAAGCTACCTTCATTATCCTGAAAATGTCCAAACTGAAGCGTCAACTTTGGTTCCTACAACCTAAAAGCTACCGATCGCCCTCCACATTCTCGAACAGACTAGATGAGAGGAGAGACTATAACTTAAGTCAACGTTTACTTCAGTATTTACAGTATGCACGTTTCACGGATTATCGCCCATCGAACTCATTATGTAAAATGTAAATGAAACCATTCATTGTATCCATGGTGTGGGCGACTCGGATTTCGATGGCTAGAAAATTATTCATGTAGAACCTCAATTATTTGTTAGTATTCAATATGTGATTTTTTAGCGGTAATTGTTGGATTACGCTTATGTACATCAACAATTGAAACTGTAATTTTATGACGAGTCATTATCGATCTCTTATATTTTCTATTCTCTGATGAAGTAACAAGGTACGGAGTGAATTATATATTAACAGAAAACCCGGTGTCACTAATGGGGAGTTAAACATATTCTTATTTTTCAGTCAGTATGTGGTTTTGATGCTGGGTGGTGTAGTATGGCGACATAGATTCCCCGACAGCAATGTTTGTTTAGTAAATCAATTATTCAAATTGACACAATTCATGAGGCGTAGCAGTAATTGGTTGTGGTGGAAACGTGTTTGTTGTCAAACAGAACCCCAAGACCATACCGGGTAAAATCGCATGCGCTCAGTTAACTATTGCGATGTGATGTTAGCGTAGCGTCAAACATGTCTGCCATGGACAGTGATCCCCCACTTAAGTGTGTAGAGGTAGTATATATGTGCCGCGCGACGGGGTATGCTTTTTCGGCCTCTCGACTTGTACGACGGGTACGTGTTTTCGAGGTCCCGCGGCACACCCCTATCCAGAATAAGGCCAAATGTACCCCCCCCCCCCCACCCCCGGGCAGTGACCCCAACCTTGAGATTATGCGAGTCAAATGTTAAATTGTCTTGGACCACCACCTGTTGACAGGGAAGAAGAGGTCGTAAACAGGGGCAAATAGTTGTCCTCAACTTGGTATCATGGGATGAGATTAGGGCCCTTCCCACCCGACATTACCGACGCGCCGCTATTCCTCGCCAGCTGCCAGACATAGCCCGCCTTAACGAAATGATAGGCGTCTGGAGGTAAATCGCAAGCAGTCGCTTAAATGCCTGAACATAATGATCGTGCTATTGAGTATTTAATAGCAAGTAATTAGCCCCTTATTCTAACGTGTTTTATCGCCCTCTGTCGCTCTCTTCGTTCGCTTTCCTCGTGCGCTCTTTTCCTGACTGAGCTCACCTCCCGCAAGTTTTACGACTTTCATCGTCGTTTTTACCCGCGCGCTCGTGGTCACTCTCCGTTGAGCCTGGACACGCTTCGCTCGGCTGTCCTTGTTCGTCCCCCAACCCAGCTCCTTTTCTAAACCCTTTCGTTTGCGCCATATTGTTCCCCTTACTAATGTTCTTTATGATGTTATGCCATTTAATGTTTTCCCAGATCTGCGCAACGGGGTTCTTGGACTTCCCTAAGCCCAATAAGGCGTGTGTATGCATCGGCCTTCCTTTCGGTATCCGTGGGAGGTTTGATGATAACAATGAGATAAACTAACAACAAGACAGTCGTGGATGAACAATCTGTTGAAGGGATACACACCCTTATAAATCTACAAAGA
>CM067356.1:59696707-59699207 GCA_034190875.2 Urechis unicinctus
CCGCGGCACACCCCTATCCAGAATAAGGCCAAATGTACCCCCCCCCCCCCCCCACCCCCGGGCAGTGACCCCAACCTTGAGATTATGCGAGTCAAATGTTAAATTGTCTTGGACCACCACCTGTTGACAGGGAAGAAGAGGTCGTAAACAGGGGCAAATAGTTGTCCTCAACTTGGTATCATGGGATGAGATTAGGGCCCTTCCCACCCGACATTACCGACGCGCCGCTATTCCTCGCCAGCTGCCAGACATAGCCCGCCTTAACGAAATGATAGGCGTCTGGAGGTAAATCGCAAGCAGTCGCTTAAATGCCTGAACATAATGATCGTGCTATTGAGTATTTAATAGCAAGTAATTAGCCCCTTATTCTAACGTGTTTTATCGCCCTCTGTCGCTCTCTTCGTTCGCTTTCCTCGTGCGCTCTTTTCCTGACTGAGCTCACCTCCCGCAAGTTTTACGACTTTCATCGTCGTTTTTACCCGCGCGCTCGTGGTCACTCTCCGTTGAGCCTGGACACGCTTCGCTCGGCTGTCCTTGTTCGTCCCCCAACCCAGCTCCTTTTCTAAACCCTTTCGTTTGCGCCATATTGTTCCCCTTACTAATGTTCTTTATGATGTTATGCCATTTAATGTTTTCCCAGATCTGCGCAACGGGGTTCTTGGACTTCCCTAAGCCCAATAAGGCGTGTGTATGCATCGGCCTTCCTTTCGGTATCCGTGGGAGGTTTGATGATAACAATGAGATAAACTAACAACAAGACAGTCGTGGATGAACAATCTGTTGAAGGGATACACACCCTTATAAATCTACAAAGAGGGCGTTCTCGTCTGTGCCGATCATCTTTACCAACCTTTCTACAGCATGACGCATATATGACTTCTATTCCAATGCAGCTGGAGGAAGTCCTCTCTCAGATCTGTTATCAGGAAGGAGCAGCAACACGCACCAGCTTTAATAACCGATAAAATCCTCGGATTGTTTTTACATAAGCTCTGAAATAGTCAAAGAATCACGTCGAAATCAATTCCAGATTGTGTTTAACATTAAGATATACTATTATGCATATGAAACCCGCAACACTACCAATGCGTATGTAGTGCGATATCGAAGCTGCGGCAATCGGTGAGTGTAGGCCATCGACCATGGCATTTCCGGTTCGTTTGACTCGATTAAGTCTGCTGTAAATTCGCCATGCGGGAAGTTAGAGTGGCTAAACCGGCGAACAAGTATGAATGAGACGAGAATTCGATAGAGCGAGATAAACTAAAACCGTGATGGGAACGAAGAGTCTGTGGAGTGGCGTATACAGTTAATGTGTGTACAGTACTGCTTATAGGAATAGCATACATTGGCGTAATCAAATGACGTGCTATCCTGGCTCGTTGATATACACTGGCTGTCTCAACAGTCACCTGGTTGCAGGGGGATATATTTGGTCATCATTTACTCGCCACGATACTTAACAATATACTGTTATTGTGAAGATATGATCTACAGCAACCCAGCGCACGACGAAGTAGCACTTGAATGTCGCCTTCATCATTCGAGGGTGGTGTTGTAGATACGTCCGAAGTGTACATCCACATCATCCATAACCTACATAAGCTCTATCCCGGAAATCGTATGTAATGGATTACTGGTCGTCCCGACGCATCCATGGCTTATAATATTGCTGACCAGGTCTCCCCCATGAGCTCTATTCGATTCCGCCTAAGCCTAATTACTCTGAACGTAGCCGTGCACGACGTCTTATTGACGAAATGAGTCAAATTGGTTGTAACCGTACACGCGGTGAACGATAACCGAGCTCCTATTTTACACGATAATTACACAAATGTACATGTGAAGAATCATTTCTCACATATATAAATGTTTATTAGCAAGTTGAGTTAGTTTACGTGTGAGATTTCGTCAAAGGCGATTTAATCCGGAGGGACAAATTTTGAAAAGTTCATGTGTATTTTGAATGAGAAGATGGGTTGCTGCGCGCACGTGTAGACAAGGTTCGTCACAAGCGAACTTTGGCTTTCAGAAATTTATTATTTAAGTATACGTGTCACTTTGTCAATGATTACCTTTTTGCAATACCTACCTTGTAGGGGGATATGTATTCAACGATATCGCATTGACAATTGAAAAAAGATAACTTTTGGATTCCCGCAGCATGGAGGGGGCACTTGGCCTTGTCCTGAGTAGGGGTGTGCCCCGGGAACTCGAACACTCCTACCCGTCGTACAGGGTGAAAATGGCAAAAGCATACCTCGTCATACAAATACGAGACCCAACAAAACCCGCCGCACACGCGGAGAATCCGAAATAACATACCCCGGCATATGTATACTACCTCTATATACATAAGTTACCCCCCCCCCCCCCCCGGACCTACAGCCACATTGCGAGCGAAACTGAAACTGCGTAATGTGACTATGGGTCATATATCCAAAACGGGGGTTGGCGTGAACGAAAGTTGTGATTCTAGAAGTTCACGTGATAATTGCTA
>CM067356.1:59701707-59739207 GCA_034190875.2 Urechis unicinctus
ATCAGCCCGCCAATGGTATTCAACCGACATATTCATTACGTTGACTTTACCAAGTTTGGATTACCATCACCCAGCTACATCAATGTCGTTAGAGACCCAATGGAGCGTTTGAGATCATACTATTATTACCTCCTTCATGGACGGTTTCGCAAACTCACGCCAAACTTGCCTTACAACCTTTATAATGCTGTTAAAATCCAACTGGTGTTAGCCAATCAAACGGATAAAAATCAGGCAAGTCGATCTCTTATATATACTTGTTTAATGAGAGGTTGTTTTCAAGTAGAACGTACTGACACGATACGCCTTATTGTCTTTTTTTCAGACGTTTGACGATTGTATTATGAAAAAGAAGCCTTTATGTAATCGAGTAACTGACCTGTTCACCATCATCCCATTCTTCTGTGGACAAGATGAAATGTGCTGGTATGAAAAAGTGCATTGCATGGAATATTTTTGTTTGATTGTTAAGTCAATGTAGCATTGCTTCAGATAGCATGGCAGCAAATGTATTCAAATAACATGGACCATTCGGTGTGTGTATACCTTGCAGGGCACCTTCACCTTCATCACTGGCTAAGGCCAAGTACAATGTGAAAAACAAGTACCAGCTTGTTGGTCTGACGGAAGACATTGAGACGTTTGTTGAAGGTCTCGAGAATCTGCTGCCAAATTTCTTCAGTGGAGCCTCAGCATGGTTCAATAGAACACGTATGTATACATGTTGTGAAACCAAACAATATTATTATACCACTGTCAGGATCAATGTGTTTCATCATGCTCCATACAGTTGCGAAATAAGTAAACACAACAGACCTATACTCGCCATCGCGGTGCTTTCTACGCCATCCGTCATTAAATACGCATTTCATTCAAATGATTTATTCGTAATAGGCCCACTTGAAAACGTCAATAAAAAGAAATCACCGCTGAAAAAGACTACAGAGGATTATTTGAGAACACAACTACGCGAGGAATATGATTTCTATCAGTTCACCAAGCAGCTATTCTACGAGAAGGTAGCAGCGTGGAGGAAGAAATCGACGCCCGAGATTTAGGATCAACTTTGTAGTCTGTTTGTTTTTGTGGCGACTGCAATTGTCGTGATATTTTTTAACAAATGTGTTATTGTTGTTAATTGATATGTTGAATACTGCTTATACCCATGCAATCATGTGTTTCGTATATTCCGTATGTGACACTCCAAAAACCATAGACGAGGCCAGTTGTTTTTCAGTCATGACGCCGCTGCTTGAATCAAGCTATCTTCTAGTTTTGTCTAGCTCTACTTCCTGCTGTATCCATGTTTGGAGGCTGCTTTGCCCGGCTCTTAATGGTGCATTGCAATGTGCACTCGCTAGTATCACAGCTGTGCTCTTATGCGAGTTTATTATTTCCGCTTTATGTCTTTCCACCTGGCAGTTAATGTATTGTTACAAGCTCAAGTTTAGATTTTTAATTGCATGTTTTGTCATATGTTTTCGAATGTATATTCGTTGCAAATTGCTGTGTTCAGGTTAAATAAAGTAGCTGTTTAGAAGTTCTAAAATCAGTGATTTCAATTAATGGTTAAGTCTGCGTCAAGTGCTGGTTGATTGCGCGCTACATTATGCATGGATCAGATTTCCATTAAGACATCTGAAGATTGCACTTGTTATTAGCACTGCATGGACACAGTAGCCATTGATACGTAGGTACAGGTCAACTAATTACCGAAGTAGCAGAATGACAGATGTGGCCATCAATGAATGGCGTGATAACAATGTTGAAGATTCTATTTAAGATGCATCGCATGAGTTAATCATGGTGGTACCACCCTTAAAGGTTAACGCTATAACATTGTTACTTCAATATATTACAGTCATACATATAGATGCTAGAACAACTTAGATACTAAGTTAGCGTTCGGACGCAGTGATATCGGTGGAATTAAAAAGCGTATCTCAACAGAATTCATTTTAAAAAGATGAAGTGATATCTCTGCAGAGTTAGCTACGTTAATATTGCGGACAAAAGCGCTTCAGTATATACTACAATACCAGCCAGCCTAACATGTGCAGTGTTTGCACATCAACTATGTTGTTTACAAAAGTGTTGTACACCCAAATTCACTAATGAGGCTCATTTGCATGCCCCCTCCGATTCTGCGATTCGAGTACAAAAAATATTGGCTCTATGTGAGCTACATCATAGGAAGACATATCCAGAAAGATTTTCAACTCATATTATTTTCATATTTCATAGCATCTTGCACTTTGATGTGTTCAAATTAAAAAATCGATACATACGTTACTGACGCCAGTTCGTTATTTTCACATTAATCATAATCTGATAAGGTATTTATTAACCAACCATGTCAAATGATGCCCCCTGTTCAGACAAGTGTTTGAGAACCTATCATAAAAACACATTATGGCGGTAATGGATATTGCTTCTTCTTGTTGTAGGTCTCGACATCACTGACGCCAACTCCATGATACATACGGAACCATACAAACACATGCATGAAATGAACACTTTATATTGTTAAGAAAGTGATGATTACTAAAGAAACATGTAAAGTCAGCATTTACCGTAATAAAATGGGCATTTTGTTGTTGCGGTTCAAATAGTTATACAAATAAATCATTCAATTAAGTCATCTCCTATGTGGGTAGAAAACTAACAATACATACGTAACCCATGCTTATTTTACACGTAAATTCCTTTTAGATAGCATTCAATCTCTTGTACACATTAGTGAATCCTCGAGGAAGAATTCATACTGACTTATCAAGATGTTTTGTGACAAATAAAAATGATACAAACGTTACCGAAAACAAATTCGAAACTAACCCTTGAATACCAGTTTTACTTGGAATTGAAGTTTGTGACCCGCCATTTTGTTTCAAAACAAAAAAACCACGCAATAGGTACTGGTTCTCTCAATAGAAAATCAGTGAAACATACGTTACATGTGGGGCATGGCAGAGAGTAAACATAAATCCATTATAGTACTTTCATTTAGTATTCACACATGTGTGAAAAGATTTGTTCAGTTCAGTTTATATGTACTTTTCACTGAAAAGTACATATAAACTGAAGTGAATAATATGTAGAGGACCTGTATATACCGAGATACATCCGTTACCAAATCATTTATTTGAAACGGTCTTACTTAACTGTTTGATGCATCTGTTTACTATTTCATCCATTATCGACTAAATCGCTTAATGAGTGAAGTTGTGTAACCGGAAGGCGATATTCAGGTGAATTGATGGGTAATAATTAAAGGAGAACTGGGGCATTTAGTTTGTGAAATGTTAGAATACTTAGAGAGTTATGGAGTAGTTTCCAGCGATTAAAGGCGCAAGAATTCACTCTATGATGGTCCGCGTCATTTCCACACACAGTTGTTCTTGTACCCATGTACAAATGTATACGTCGACGCAGATACGCGCATTATCACCAGCCTGTCCGTATGGACCTGGATAATGAGTTGAATGAACTTGGACCTGGATAATGAGTCAGCTTGGTACGAAATAATGATTGATTCAGCGTGTTACTAGATAATAATTGAGCATGGTCCTGAATAATGAGCTGAGTCAGCTTCGATCTGGATAACAGAATGAGTAAACTTGCACCTGGATAATGATTGTGTCAGCTTGGTACTAGAAAATGATTGAGTCACCTTGGTAATAGATAATGATTGAGTCACCTTGGTACTAGATATGATTGAGTCATTGAATTGAGCAGATAATGATTAAGTCAGCTTGGTACTAGATAATGATTGAGTCAGCTTGGTACTAGATAATGATTGAGTCAGCTTGGTACTAGATAATGATTGAGTCAGCTTGGTACTAGATTATGATAGAGCAAGGTCATAAATAATGAGTTGAGTAAACTTAGACATGGATAATGAGTTAAGTACGCTTGGACCTGGTTAATGTGTTGAATGAAATTGGACCTGAACAAAGAGTTGAGCAAACTTGGACTTGGATAATGAGTTGAGTAAAATTTTACCTGGAATTTAGGTGAGTCAGCTTGGGCCTGGTTAATAAGTTGCGCCGCTCGGACCTGGATAATGATTCGCTTCAGCGTGGACCTGACTAACGAGTTGCGTCAGTCATTTGTCTTAACTTGGATGGCAGGAGCATGGCAACTGTTTGGTGCAGAGTTGATGACACGACCATGGTAAGTTTTAGGTGTAGAGTGGATGGCAGGACCATGGCAACTGTTAGGTTAGAGTGGATAATTTAGGAAACGCATTCATACAGTGAAATATACATAAAGCGGAAAGAGCGTACGAAAGACAGGCAGGTAAACAGTAAACGCAAAGAAATAAGACCTCGGAAATAAGCAGCCACACTAGCGTTTTTAACATACTAAGGTTTGAGTATCTGCTGTGGAGATCTGCCCAGCTCTACAATAGCTACTTATTCTTGCAGATGAATTAAAAACGTACATTGAAATGACACCAAAAAACCCAGGACAGCCCCCCCATCCCCCTATCTAACTTTATAGTTGTTTCCATTAAGACAATGCTGAATCACACTCCTTCCCCATCCTCATTCTATGTAAGCACCCGACACCTCACTGGGTCGCCCTCCCAGCCTCATTACGGATATATATATATATATATATATATATATATATATATATATATATATATATATATATATATATATATATATATATATATATATATATATATATATATATATATATATATATATATATATATATATATATA
Organism: Urechis unicinctus; assembly: GCA_034190875.2. Lineage (NCBI taxonomy): Eukaryota > Metazoa > Annelida > Polychaeta > Xenopneusta > Urechidae > Urechis > Urechis unicinctus. The sequence continues at coordinate 59,706,440 of CM067356.1, forward strand.
TTGTAACTGTGCTTGGCCCAGCAATATTTCATTATCTTTATGTGTCATCATGTAATCAGTTACTTCACGATGTCAGGCCTTGATATGATCATAACGCATCCTTATAACGTACATCATACTTTGCGCTGTCGCGCAGTCAGGTGCTTTATAGTTCGTGTCTGCGGTGAAAAGCGAAGGTTGTTGTTGTGTGGATTTTACTTTATTTAGATTTCTGATGCCTTTTACAGGATTTTCCCCGCCTAAGAGGTATTTATTTAGCATCTTCGATGTGTTAAAGTGCCTATCGCACGAGAAATCATGTCATTTTGTTCGCCAGATAGCGGAAATATAACCCAAAAGTACCTATTCTGTCTATGTGACAATTGTCTAAGTGCGCGCTTTCTGATCGAAATTCGAATTTAAAGATGAATTCAGCGTATCGCGCCGACAAGCTCATGAATAATTCATCGCCTCCGCGTGACGTCAGGTCCAGGATTGTTTTTGTTGCGAGGCGCAATCTGCACAACGATTAGCGAGAAATGGCTGCTGGAAATTTCGTTATTTCATCACTTCATGAGAGCGACGAAGAGACATGGTATGGCACAGGTCATTCGCAAACTATCGTTGCAGAGCAAGTTTTGCCTTACAGATTCGAACCAGAAATGAGCGAATCCGACGTCTCCGAAGAGGTGAAAACAGACATGTAACCTCTTTTCAACAGAGCTTTGCAGCACATAATTCTTCCATATCAGACAGCAGACATGAGATACCACAAAGTTTTTATCTAATCAAGTGGTTGCAAGGGTTCATGTTTACAAAGTTGTACCATGTAAATGCTCCTCCTCACGAATTGCAAACAAACTACAACTAATTTCGGACTAGCTGCTGTTAATAAATAGAGATCCTCTTTTATTTAAAGTAGGCCTTATCAAAGGCCGATTACAATATTTTTAAAAGTTGATGTAGATTGATTCTGAGCTAGAACATATATAGGAGAACAAGTACCACAGCTGTTTTCTTATAGGATTGTCAGTTATCCCATAAATGAATGTATAACTGGACTTTATGTGAAGATTATGGTATTATATTATCATCTAGGTCAGTGTTACATCAGAGTTTCTATGAATGCCGAGGCTAAAACATATTTGCCATACAATATGTCATCCTTTATTACATACATTGATATTCCCATCATTACATCATGTTACAGGTGTTTGTGTGGCTACTGTCAACCAATGATAGAGGTGGAAGAATCTGTGTGCTGTGCAGAGATTCCTCGAGTCATGACCTCCATAGAGAACAGCCCCATTCCCATTGGTTGCATAACCCAGCATCCTGGTTTTAGACCAACCTTGCAAGTGGGATATTTCTCCTACAGACAACAACACGGCACATGTCAGATAATGATGTACAAAGGTGACGGTTTTTTCTATTATTTACACATAAATCTGTACGAAGGCTAGCAGTCATTATTTACAATTTCATTATACTTATTGAAACTGGTATGACAAAAAATATTTGAGCATGGATAAATCAACAATGTCACATGGTAATTTTACAGGCGTTACAGGTATACTTTATACAGGCAGTTTGTTCGCTGGTGCTGGGGACATCTTGGACAAAAGTTCCGTTACCAGCCTGCGCTGTTACAACAATACGAGATAACTTCCCAGCACCAGATTATCAAGGATTCCTCTTCCTTCCACTCACCTAGGACTTGTCTTGATACATGCAGAACCTACTCTGGTGTGCCTCAATAGCTTGTCGTGAATCTGGTCTCATCGCATCTGCACACATTGGAGGTGGTGCTTCTGTCTTGGGCAGGGTTGGCTCATAGCAAACCAGCAAGAGCTCAGCCATCAGGCACTGGACATACTTTGAAACATAACAAGAATCAAGTCACAGCTTGCGCACCAGAATGTTGCTTATAACCTTATACCTCCATGGTAATTGAATTTGTTGTTGTTTACATTTTATATATCAGTAAAAATATTCACCAAATGTTGCTACTTTAGTGACAACATGCCCCTGCTTAAACTTGGGGTATCTTAGCTTGAAGGCTGGATCCCCAGCTTCTGTTGTCGCCTGTTCTCTGATATCTGTGATACAATGAACCAATTATACGTGACCTACATATATTTGGCATATCAGCACATTTAATGACTCGCAAATTTAAAAACAAACACCACCATGAAGGAGCACTGTAAAAAGCAACATATTATATCATAAGAATGATACTTGCCTGGCAACCATACCGTCAACTTAACAAGATAATGGACTATTTATTCAATACTAATACAACAAGAAAGTCATCGAGTCTCACCCTCTGCTTCTCTCTCTTGATAAAGGCAGGTCTGCTTTTCTTGGGCTGGGGTGGGAGTAGCTCCGGTGTAACGGTAACATGAATTTATACCGTTACGAAGAGTTCGTCAAACACAGTCGGCGTGTTCTCGTTTGGGTTGAAGGGCTATATTTCGCACCTGGAAAATAACATATATCAAGAGCCTTTACAAAAAATAGACCTTTCGCTCCAAAAAACTTACCACCACTCGACACTATTCTTCAATAAATGCCATCGATAGTTCGTTTCCGAACAAATCGCGATACGAAGTCTGCCATTTTGGAAACTATTAATTCTCGCGATTTCCCGCATTGCCTTAGCATCCCAAGTGGGGGGCACTTACCCTAACTCGGATAGGGGTGTGCCGCGGGACCTCGAAAACCCATACCCGTTGTACTCGTTGAGAATGAGAAAAAGTATACTCCATCGTACAAGATATTATGCGAATGTCTAACCCGTCGTAAAAGTCGAGATGTCGAAAAAACCACCCCCTTCGTGCGGCACATGTATACTATATCTTTACACTTAAGTGCCCCCCCCCCCCCGGGCTTAGCATGAGTCGTCGTCTTTCTGCGCATGCGCAGTGCACGTGGTCTTGAACTTGTAAACAAACATGTTGCTGTGTTTCTGACTTTTTACCGCTTCCCAAATTGATCAAACTATAAATAATTACCATGGATGAAATCCCCCGCCGAAAAGGGATAAAATCGTCCGTAAAACATCATTGCATTCTATAACTCCACCACTTGTGTATGTTTGGTGTTGGTAGTTGTCTGAATCGATCTAAAAATATTCGCGTTGCGTTGTTTCGAGAAACGGTAAGACGTCTACGCAGACGTCTTGTAGGGCTAGGGTGGGAGGGGTTCACTTGCCTCACCATCCTTTCTTGCTTGCTTGACAGCAGAGGCCTTCGCAAAATGATTAGGCACAGCATCTTGCTTCAAAACCCGCTTATACCGTGGTATCCAACCAAGCTCTTCTCTAAGTTTCGGTGCCTCCTCAAAACATTCCTCGGTGAAATGAACCGAGCACACAAACGAGTACTTGCCCGGGCCCGGCCATTTGTCTCGCGATCGTAGTACCTGGCCAATCCATTGTTTTTTTAAATCGTCCTTACGAGGAAACCTGAACAAGCTCACGCCGTCCCGACTGGTACGCGAGCAGCCCCCAACACAACAACCATTAACGATCGCGTTCAGGCGGTCACAAGATGGCTAAAAGCGATCCAAAATCCCAAAAACGAGAGACGAACTCCGACAATGTAAATAACAATGGGGAACTCCGTGCATCTCGGAGAACGGTCTCCCGTACCTGACGTCACACGCATGGTTGACCTAGATAATGGCTGTCGCAGCTTTTTGTCGGGCGCGCTAATTTGAACTGACATTTTATCAAATTTTGGCCTTAACTGATCAGATGCGACGGTTTTAGTTTATTGATCACATTATGAATTGATTTCAGCGAAGTACCTATAACCGTGCGATAGGCACTTTAACACCCGAATTAATTACATGTCAATCGTTATACTTTTGTGTAAGACTTAATATAAACGAATTTCTGTCGGGTTTCTTACCTGTAGTATGTCAATTGTATTATCGCCTAATATTTATCTATATATTTATGTTTGTTATATTTAAGTATGGTGAACAAATTAGCTTTCCCCAATATCACGGGTGTTCGCCATGAACCATATTCTTTATCCAAGTCACCTCTGTAAGCAAAACCAGCTATAAAATATTCAGGGCGTCTAGTCACATGCCTTGCTAATCACGTTTCCTAATTCATCATCTTCATGATAAATGTGTTGGTACAGGTGGACTGTGCGGACTTTGACCTGCCAGCCATTCTCGAACGGTAGCACTCGGGACATTGAAACTGTCTATCCTTATCCACTATTCATATTATTGAGAGGCTGGGATGAAATGTGACGGCATGTGCGTGTGGGTGTATGTGATCCAATTCCTCCAAGGAATACAATATACGTAATCGGATGCATTATTAAGATGATACATCTACTGATTGGGAATGGATGGTAATCCCCACGAGCCTCTCACCATATTACAGGCAGGTAGTAGCGGTCGAGATGCCGTATATAAGGATTTTGGAGATTTAATCTTGCGTTCAACTCGAGTGAATACGATTATTGCTTATTTATAAATTGTATTCACAGTGCGAATTTATTTGCTAAAGCTGTACTATTTGTGATAAACACAAAGATAAACATTCATGATCGTCCATAAAGTGCTGAATATACATCATCACATCATGCATATGACTTGTGGGGAAAAAAGGGATCGCCAATAGATGACGCATACATTGCAATTAAGGTAAAATAATGATACATTATCAACCTACAGTTTGCTTTGCAGAGCAATATATCATGAAAATATAACGCCTAAGATACAAACCACAGCTACTCTGTCACTGATCGATGATTTATCGCGAGGAAGAAATCTTCAACGTATTATCGGTCTCAATTCTTCCCTCTTTTCGCCGCAATGTAATCAATGATGACAGTCAATTGCCGCCAATACACCCCAGGCTGCTCTAATGTAATCCACGATGAAAGTCAATTGCTATCAATACATCCCAGGCTTTTGCAATGTAATCCATGATGACCGTCAATTGCCGCCAATACATCCCAGGCTGCTATTATCGGATCTTCACAGTTCGTTCGTAATTTACAACGACCACCAATAATTCGTCCTATATATTGGCAATCTAGCCTGCGGACGATATATTACGCGTAGGGACGTTTTCGCTCCTAGTTCTATTGTCGCAGATTCCATGGATGCAGTCATCATCAACTAATCTGCTTTAGCGGAGCAGTTGTTCAAATATGAGTCCCTCTGGTGCACCGTCCCCCTTTCCCTCTATTGGTGTATACATAAGGGGCTCAGAGGGTCACCCTTCCTGTGTCATTCTTTTTATGTATACATAAGAGGGTCACCCTTCCTCTGTCCCTCTATTGGTGTATACATAAGGGGCTCAGAGGATCACCCTTCCTGTGTCACTTTGTTGGTGTATACATTAGTAAACCAACTGGGTCATCCTTCCTGCCTCATATGTTACATAAAGTGAGCATTGGTCATCCACTACCCCGCCTCACGATTAGTCTTGCCTAAGACTAACAATGAAATTGGAAATTGGTCTGGTTGAACAGTTGTGTACACATCCATATAGCGAGGAGGGTCTACCATCGGCGTGTACACAACGGTCCAACCAGACCAATTTCCCATTTCATTGTTATGCATACCTCACCCACTAGTTCACTGATGTGTTGCTTTGTACACTCCTCTGATTAATAGATAGCCCGTGCTGTTTTAAATTACCTGATAATATCCTCTCCGTTTTCACATCACCATGAGGAATTAAACGATATCGATGCGTCACTTGAAGGGGAAGTGAACGATGTGACTCATCACCCGCAACTACAAATACTCCAGTGTCTTTGGTAAAGTCCTTGTCAAATACAAATGTCCATACCAGGTTGACTCTTATAAAAGTTAGATCCGTTAAAGCAGATGGAGATGGTCGATTTGTGTTCTGTGTGAGGAAAACCACCCGGAGTGGCGCACAAGAACACAAATTACCTTTTTAAATCCCCAGCGCTGCATAACTACTCACAGGGATTTGCATTGGCATGCCGGCCGATTTTTTAGTGAAACTGAACCAATCGCGGCAGATAGAATGACGTTGGAAATATTGGTCTCTGAAGAATAAAATCGTCTCAAATCAAAATAAACTCTGCAAACTCCATCGTCAAATCGTCCAAATCAACGACATCGCGCTCCGAAACTATTCATTGTTTACACTGGAAACCGCGGACGTGTGAGTTACGCGTTCATCAAGTGACGTCACCAGATGCCGGTCCGAAATCTTGGGAAAAAGCGGCCTGTGACGAAACATTGACTTTATATCTCAATATATGTTATGTTCGGGTGATTTGATCGAGAAATGGACCACACAAACCGAATACAAACAACTTTATCTTACATTCGGTTTCATACAAAAACCATGAAGAATCGATGTCTTTGGTACTTTAAATGGTTCTGAAAAATAGCAATATACGCATGCGATATAAATAAACGTGCCCCGGAAAGTCAGGAATGTGTAGATAGAATCGTTCCAAATCAAAATAAAGTATCAAGTTAAAGCTAATATTACAAAATGGTTACTATTATTGTTCTTGATGTACCGGTTTTGAAAAATGTTTTCCTCAGAGCTTCCCATGAAAAATTGTATATTAGCTCCTAACCCCAACCTCCACGCCCCATCAACCACCCTGTGTGGTGTTCATTGAGTTTATTATCAAATGGTCATGCAAAAGATCTATTCTAACTGAACTGCATACGCGGACGTCATCAAATCATTATAATTTCTCTTATCTCTCATGGTCGACCTATCTGGCCCAAATTCTTGTGACCAAACGCCTATAATTTGAGTTCGTGGTCCGAGTACATAAACACGCTGAAATATACAACATACGGTCATTTACAAAAGAGGGAACCTTTTTCTAAAAACGATTATTCTGACACTCCGCAGCAACACTTCCAACAACTCAATAATGCTCTGTTGAATGAGGGTGCTTTCTTTAATCATGACAGTTGTGTGCACTTTCATGATCAGATATTATACAATCTTCAAGCACAGGAAGTACTTATTTAACTCTTGACCACATTGACCAAGTGGTCCTCAAAACGCCCATGGCAGTGTCTATTGTGGTCGTTGCAGTGACCCCCTCCGGCGTCACGACACATACCAGCTGTTAATGCGGTTCACAAAGCCACTCAAATAACTAACAAAATCGGTAATGAATAGCAAATATTTTTCCATATCATACCTCGAAATAATGCTTCTTAAGGCTATCCAACACCCGGAACTTGACCACCAAGAAGCTTAAACGCCCACCTGTTATAGAACCTTGCCATGGAGTGCTGCCTCCCAGTGGCGTGGGTGAATGAGGTCAATACGGCTCCGTCTGTCCACAGGGATTGGCATTGGCCGGCCGATATATGTATATATATATATATATATATATATATATATATATATATATATATATATATATATATATATATATATATATATATATATATATATATATATATATATATATATATATATATATATATATATATATATATATATATATATATATATCTCTATATATATATATATATATATATATATATATATATATATATATATATATATATATATATATATATATATATATATAGTTTTTGACCATTCGAATGTGATAGTCTAGTCTTAGTAAAGTACAAAGATAATCTTTCACGCGTTTAATCATGTGGGTTGGATATGTTTATTTGAAAAATTTAAATATTTGATTTATTTTTAAATTTCATTACCGAAAAACTCTATTTTTCTCCTTATTCTACAACATTGAACTAGATCGCGAAATGCTACCAATGGTTCATAATAATCACATCTACAACAAATATAATGTTTCTAATCCATGATGACTGAAAATGATTTAAATATTTCGGTATTCCGCAAATATTAAAAAATATATATGGGCACGAAAGGTTGGATTTATACGTATAGATTAATGTCTTGACCTTTCGTGAACGACCTTTCGAGGATGTAATCGTCAGTATATATATATAAATATATATATATATATATATATAGATATATAGAGATATATATATATATATATAGAGATATAGATATATATAGATAGATATATATATATATATATATATATATATAGATAGATTTGTTATATGTATTTGAAATTTTCATATTAGATATATATATATAATATATATAGATAGATAGCGAATCAATATATAGATAAAGATATATAGAGATCTCTAGAGAGAGATCATATATAGAATATATAGAGATAGAGATATAGAGAGAGAGATAGATAGAGAGATATATCTCTCTAGAGAGAGAGAGAGAGAGGGAGATCTATCTCTCTAGATCTCTCTATATATATATCTATAGAGAGAGAGATCTCTCTCCCTCTAGATCTCTCCCTATCTCCCTCTCCTCTCTCTATATATATCTAAAAGATATAGATCTCTCTCTATATATCTATCAATATATATACTCTATATCTATATATATCTATATCTATCTCTAGAGATATAGATATATATCTCTCTATATATCTCTATATATATATATCTATATATATATATCTCTATATCTCTATATATCTATATCTATATATATATATATATATATATATATATATATATATAGACGCTTTGTAATCAAGGTCAGTTGAACGGAATTATATAGTATGCTTCCGTACAAAAAATAGTCGATAATGAAACACAGTAAAAAGTCAGCACAATTATAGTGTCAAATGACATTTATTTAGCTGTTATTAACGGCATTCTAATCATTATGATACCTCACCATTTGTCTTCGGCCCCTTGACCGTTGCAAAGCAACCACTCTGCGATCTGACCTCGTTTCCTCGCGGCTCTGAATAATCTAGGCGATTCAGGTGACGATTCTGGAGCCGTTGGAGGGGTGGTATGCAGAACCTGCTTGCCAATTCAACCGATACCATGAGTTGATTAACCTGTGAGTACGTTTGTTAACTTGGCGAATTCTTTCGCAAAGTTACCTTCGTTAGTCCAGTTTGTGGGTTTGCGTGTGTGTTTGTTTGTTTGTAAACTTGTTTTTGGCAGGCGATTCCAGTCGTAATTTTGGTTGAAATTTAGGTCGGCAACATTGTTGCCAAGAACCCCGACTCTTTTTTTGCCTTGACCATATACTAAGGTCAAGGTCATCGAAAATGTGAAAATCTTAAATCAACAATAACTCAGTGGATTATAGCTCGATCTATAAAAATCACGTGAAGATCATATCGTAATTTTTTAGCTCGTCGCCAAGTTCATCATTTCGCTGTTAGCTTGGCGAATGCTTTCGTTAAAATACCTTCGTTAGTCCCGTTTGTGTGTGTTTGTTTGTAAACTTTTTTGGCAGGCGATTCCGGTCGAAATTGTTGTTGAAATTTCGATTTGTTTTTTAAAAGGTTGACAACAATGTTGCCAAGAACCCAGACTCTTGTTTCTGGCCTTAACCTCAAACTAAGGTCGAACATGTGAAAATCTAAAATCCCCAATATGTCCGGCGATTATTGTTCGATCAATAAAAAAAATTACACCACTTTATAGCTCAATTCAATTGCTAACTTTTTTGTAAATATATCGCTTTGTAAACAATCAAGAGTTTTCCCAAGCGCCTAAGGTCGAAAAATCGTGGTATCAGTCCAAATTTTAAGAAAATTAACTTCAAAAATTAAATTGCCTATAAAACAATTAATAACCGTCCCATGGCAACAAAATTTTTGTCGAAGGTTCTCAGTGACATGGTTAGTTGCATCGTAAAATGTCATGGTTGTTGGATTGCATCATATTTATATAAATACCACAAGTTTAACTACCAATCTTGCTGTGTTAAAGGCTTTGATTTTTAAAATGTTTACATATTCTGGTAGTTGTATTCAATTAGAAATTTTTCCTATATATATATGTAATTGTAAATAATGCATTGATAATTTAATTCTAGCATGTCGAAGATTTCTTATAGCAAAAATCGACAAGCCAATTATCGTCCAAGCTGGAAAAACTTGACATTTTCTGAAAGCTGAAACCACTAACAAACTTTTATCATGACATGTTCTATCAAAATATTCGTCTTTATCGATGCGCGCTGAGGTGAATTTTGTTATTTCACGTAGACAACTAACGTAAATACTTCAATCGCTTATAAAATGGTAAATATCGGTTTAATAGTCTAATCGAATTGTGATATTTTATGGATGTCGATGAGTCATTTCTGGTTCAGTACGCATTTAATTTACCGGGGAATAGAAATCGGAAGATACCGTGGCGTAACTCTGTCGTAAATGGTCGAATCATCGAAAACAAATTCTATTGAGGGTAGCCCATTCTATACTGAACACATAAGAAAAACATGACTTTGAAAATTCGCGATCCTTTGTGTATTAAACTTTTTCTTTCACGGGTCAGGTATGAAAAGCCGAAGTAAAATTTAACTGTTATTCGGATGATCATTATGAATTCCAAGGATTGAACTGTTTAAGCGTCATACAGTTCATCAATTAGCAAATTGAATTCTTGGTTTAACGTTGGTTAGCTTCGAAATAAATGTCTAAGTTCGTTTGTCTCGTGATAAATTATTTTTTTAAACAGAATGTGTAATTGATGCGCAAAACCCAGAGGTTTTTTTTTGTTACCTTGACCTCAAACTAAGGTCAAAGTCAAAGTCATAAAAAGAAAAACAACCACAGATAATTGTAGCCCTGTTGAATAATAAACTTTTTCGATCAACGTTTGTCAGTTTCAAGATGAATCTTTGTTCACTTTTTTGGGGTCTCACGGTGGACGTCGCATTTTTAAAGATATTTTTGATTTTTTTTATCCGTTACTTTGTTTTGATGAGAAAATATTTCCTCTGAACGACCCCGCAGTGTCAAACAATCGACACTTCCAGAAGCCAGACACGTCAATGACTGTTTGTAGATTTATTGACAGAAGTACCACTTTTGATATGGAAAGTTCAAACCAGAACAAAAAACACTCCCTGGTTATTGAGATATGAGGCGTTTATTATATATTCAATTGTCATACGGGCACACATAGTTTGCATAGTTCGTGATTGTTGAAAAAAAGTGGATGTTAATAAAGTTCCCAACATATTTATATAAAAGCATGAATAAAACTAGCGATAAGGATGATTGACCTCTACCTGTAATCGTGTGCCAGGTATAGAGCGGGATTTTACAGACCAGCTTCACCCCACTTGTCCACTAGCATTATCATTGACGGGTCACCTTGGCTGACGTCTTTGAAATACCACATGTACACCTGACCAGTTCAATCAATCAACTATTGTTTTTCTCGGTAGAGATGGTGGTCGATGTCATTGAAGCTTATCAGTATCGATAGCTTCGCCTTTTTTTTATAAGTACCGAGTGCATCGGGTCGGCTGATTCATCGAGGATGAGTCAGGGAACTGTTGGAGCAAATGAAAAGATAGCGCCAACTAAACACTTACCCAGTGACTCTTTAAAAAGCATCAAGTCAATGTACGGGTTCATATGTATTATTTATTCAGCACTCGAAATATGATATGTAGTGTTTGCATAGAGTTAAAGTAATCGCTATATAATATAACATGTGGTCTCATAGCACATAGTAAACATGTATAGGTTGTAGAACATAAAAAACATGTGATTGCAATCATATTGTGGTAGTGACACTACCAAATAAAAAGTTCTTAATGGGAAAAATACATTTTGGCCCATATGAGGAAATGATGCATGATATTAAAAGACAAACACTTCCATAATCATATGTAGTAAGTTAGAATGGTACCTCTAAACTAACAAAATGTCTTAGAGACATTATGCAACCCAATAATACATTATGCAGTATAGGGATAGATAATGGAATGAACGCTTCATCACCTGCTACTCTACAAGAGTATTGACCTGCTGAATGTCTGTACACATACTAGAGTTACTGGTCCGTTGTGTTAGTTAGGTAGCAATGATCATTCGTAGTACCAACACACTGTCCACGTTATTTATTGTGACAACATTTTATTTCCTTATTTGCTGATAGATAACATAAAGAAGACACTCGTTTGATCAAACTCTTCTTTAACTATTTTCATTTACTTTCAGTTTGATCAACAGATTTTTACAACTCTTAGATGGTGGAGAATAAACGTAGGCTGAGGAAAAATGGAATGAGGGCGCAGATCATCATGAGGCAGGCTGTGACTTGTGGTCCTCCTGTTACGCGGTTACAGAGGTCCGTTGAACAAAGGCACACCTCCCCACTCACGCCGTCTTCGATTTCAGAGTGGCAGCCCTTTTTTCCATTCGAAGGGAAGCATCCACGAACAACGACGACATTACCATCTGAAAACAAACGTGATCATGGCGAAAAGAATAGATTGAATATGCATTACATGCCTCAGAACTTTAGCCTATATGCATGTGTGTATGTTCGTGTGCATGTGAGTGTATATATGTGTGTGTATGTTTGTGTGCATGTGTATATGGGTGCATATTTATGTTAATGTGTTCATGTGCGTTTCTGTGCTTGCTTGTGTTGTACCTGACACTAATCTTCACAATTTATTATATTTCAATTGCGAAGCTGATACACTATATTGTTCGGCTAAGTTTTTCGCGTAATCAAGCACGCATTGCATGGTTATCTCAAACATGCACAAACATCTTCAAACATACCCGCTTTAGCCGCACGCATCCATGTCCGCAGGGCATGTCATCTCCTTGTCCGTGGTGCCAGTGAAAGGGTCACCGCACGACGCCAAACTGCATTTGAGGACCGAAGCAGCATCTTTAAAAAATGTTGTTCAAATGTGTTGTATCCATCACCTATAATAGTATATTATCTTGCCGTCAAGACAAGTTGGAGGAGTAGCATTTTTCGACTCGGGTGGGGGATGGGGTGGGAGGGGGGGGGGGGGGGGGCTGTGCTTCAAAATCTGTGACTGAAGCAATATGTTGTCCCATTTTATATTTCACGTATACATGAACGAATGTTGAGAAATTCAAAATATAAAAAAGAGATAATTAACTCCATTTAGACGGCAAATTAATGTCATAAGCCATTTGCGCGAATCCTGCAGTTAATATAAATAATTTTTTTATTAATGTCCAACCGTACCATACAAGAATTTATTATTCAAAAACTATTTCTAGGAGCTTATCAGTCGCTAAGAAGAGAAGTACAGCCACCAACCAATGTCTTGGATTCATTTTGACGCTGGGAACAAAGTGCCGCGTTCAACAGGCAAACGCTCACTTTATATTAAAATGGCAAATGACTCATAGGGCAAGACCCGCCCAAAGCGGACTCAACTGGAAATGATCAGACCAGACCAATCCTATGTTATCGTAAGGATGGTGCACTATCATAAACAAGTTAAAAAGTCTAAGGATTATCTTTCACGCATGACGTCATTGAGTTGACTGCTTCAACTGCTAACCAAGAACATGAGGTTTTATTACCTTGTAAATCTAACGTCGGGGTGGTAGCATAAAGTGAGTCTAGATAAAAACCACACCACATGTACGACGCACAATCCACGCTGTTCAAATATAAATGACCTAAGGTTAAGAAAATACATGGCCTGTGATACGCAAGTTCCAAATTGTTTCACCATACTGATAAAGAAGAGATCAAAATGAAAATTTGTCAAAGCGAGTGTGCTAGAACAACGAAGAGCATCTGCAGCTTGAATGGTGAATCTAAATAAAGCAGTTATTAGCATTTGTGAATATGATCTCCGACCTGATGAATGTGGTGACGATGTGTATTGTAATCAACAGACTGACGATCACGATGGGGTAGTTTAACTCACACGGCACAATACTACAGAAACGGAAGGACTCTTTGACAGAAATGTCCCTGACGTTGAGAGCAATGCTGATGATTCTTGTCGTGACAATCAATAATTTGTCATCTACCGTACGAACTACGGAACATTTGCTATGCTCTATCCATCCCAATAACGGCCCCCTATATCGTCTGCTCTATCCAACCTAATAACGGCCCCCTATATCGTCTGCTCTATCCTCCCCTGATAACGGCCCCCTATATCGTCTGCTCTATCCATCTCAATAACGGCCCCCTATATAATATGTCTATCTCCTGTTGAGGGGGAACAGACTGCACCCGAAGCCCCGGGGACCATCGATGGGTAGACTGCCCTCCGGTCTCTGGGATTATTCTGCCCAATTTGGGGTTTGGGTGGTACAGCGGGGTTATCTAATGGTGCTGGAGTCTCAAGTTTCTGGGTTAGTACAGGGGAAGCTGATGGGGCAGGGGATGATGTACATTCTTGGCGTTCCAGGCTGTCTCGCATTTGTGTCAGTGGGGGGTCAGAGCAGAATGGGAGACAGCGGCGGAGAAAGCGGCGGTTACGCAGGGTGCAACGCCCCGAACCATCCATGTGCACTACATACTGCCCATGGTCTCTGGCTTCCACAATACGTCCCGTTTTGTCCCATCGTAGCGGATGGTTGCCTGTTTGGTTTTGTACTAAGACATATTCACCGACATCTAGGGGTTGTAGAGGGCGAGTGTGTTCGTCGTATCGTTCAACAGCGAAGCGATGCGCCAGGGCTCTTTCTCTGTCTTCCGCCAAAACGGTCCATTCCTTCTGGATACTGAGCACCTCCGGCAGGCTTGGGAGTGATCACGCAGGTTGCGCCCATATAGGAGCTGAGCTGGTGACATATTGAGGCCCACGAGTGGAGTATTCTGTATTGCAGTAATGCCCGGGCAAAGCGGTCGGTTTCAGCCCGCCAAATTGTCCATTAACAGTCGCTTAGCACCGCGACTTCTGCACGCCCGTACTTTGTGCATAGTGTGCTGAGGATACGCGCCATGTTACACCCCACTGGAGTAAAAATTGCTGAACAGTGTGTGAGGCAAAGGGCTGGCCTCCATCTGTGGATAGCTCAAACGGGGCACCATATATGCCAAAGGTGGTGCGGAGTTCCCTACAGAGGTTTGAAGCGTTGGGATGGAGAGGATCCCATTTGGCAATAGTGACCCATCCTGCATATCGGTCTGCATATGCCAGGTATTGATGCCATTGCATATGGAAGTAGTCAGCAACCACACGTTCAAAAGGGAATGCTGGGGCTGGTGATGGTTGCATAGGTTCCGCAGGCTGTGAAGGCGCAATCCGGTTGCATGATTGACACTGAGCCCTACGAGACGAGATGGCTCCATTTAAACCAGGCCAGAAAACACTCCTGTTTGCACGTGCCTTCATTCCTGCCACTCCCTGATGTGCAGAGTGAAGACAATCAAGAACTACCTTTTGGAGGGTGAGAGGAATCACGATGCGACCATTGTAGACGCAGATACCGTCGAACACTGCTAGATCATCCCGAATCTTCCAGTAAGGCTTAATTTCGTCGGGAAGTGAGTCTATGGATTGTGGAAACCCTTCAGTGATGACCCTACATAGATTGGTATAGGAAGGATCAGCCAGAGAAGCCTCATGAACACAGTCAAGAGTGATGGCGTGGGCATGGATGTCATCATAATCATAGATTGCATTCAACGACGCATGCAGTGTGTTTGTTGCCACATGGTCAACGAGTAGGGAGTCTTGAATTCCAGTGCTGTCATCATTGGTACGGATTGATTCACAAAAATAGGCAGTAGTTGATTCTTCACGGGTGCATGGATTCCTTGAGCAGGCATCTGGACCAGCATGCCATGATTCAGGAACATGTTTGATGTTGAAGCTGAATGGGAGGGTTCTTTCTTTCAGGCGGAAGAGACGTGGGTTCTTAATTTTCTCAAGACTGGCATCGCCCAAAATGGTAGTTAGGGGCTTGTGATCAGTCACCACCAGGAGATCAGGACAGCCTAAAACAAGCATGCGGCATTTCTCTAGGCTATAGGCAACTGCAAGAGCCTCTCCTTCAATGGGTGCATAACGAGACTCCGCCGGTATTGTGAATCTTGACCCAGCGAAAATCAGGCGCCAGCCCTGTTTACAGCAGTGAGGTGCTTCAGCCATTGGACATCGGCAATGTTTCTGGAGGAGGGTGAACCCAATACCTGTCTTGCTCCAATCTGTGGCGAGGCATGTCTGGCGGTGGGGCTCAAATGACTGCACACCCTCCTCGATGGATGGAATCTTTACTTTTCTCAAATGCAACATCAAGAGCTGTGTCCCAATACCACTTGCCTGGTTTCAAGAGGTCACGGAAGGGCTGTATTATATCGGACGAATTAACGCTGTAGGCAACTTGGTTTACTAGCCCAAACCATGACCTGGCATCCGTGATATTTCTGGGCTTAGGGAATGTCCTGATGGCATCGAGAAGACTCTCAGATGGCTTGATGCCATTCCATGTGATGTTGAATCCCGCAAACTCAATGTCTGTTTGAGCAAATCGGAACTTGGATGGGTTGAACACCACTCCGTTGTTGGCACACAATGATATGTAGTCGACAGTGTGCCAAAAGCACTGCTCAATGGTGTCGTCCCATAGGAGGGTGTCATCAATGCATTTTGTCTTGCGTTCGACATCAATGGTGAAGTCATCATAGGCTTTGGTATAACCATCGCCTGCCACATGAGAACCCTGTGGTGCTCGGAGATACCTGAAGCGGCCCCATTCAGTGATAAATGTGGTTGCCTCACTAGCGCTTGGGTTCTGCCGCATGGAATGGTAGCCATTCCATGCACCAAGGGTTGATTTCCATGTCTTGGGAGGTACTAGTGCAGCTTGATTGAACGGGCTGGGGGTATGGTGAGTAAGACGGTAAGTAGCCTTGTTAAGGGCTTGCAGGTCGACTGTCCTGCGTGGTGAACCATCCTTTTTTGGCACAACTACCATCCTTGAGCACCAAACAGTGGGCGTTCCAGGCGGCACCGCTTCAATTATGCCCAGGCGTACATCTCGATCTATGTCAGCTTTGACTTGGGCTTTCCAATGATGGGGTACCGGAATAGGAGTGTGGTGTGCTACTGGCTTGGCCTCTGGTCGGAAATGGATCTCTAGTGGTTCACCAGACATGCAAGGCAGATGTTGATGTTCGCAAATGTTGAATGCTGAGCTGGCATAGTACTGAAGGATCCACTTTTGCAGCTTCTGGGTATTTTCTTTGGTTGGTGGGAATGGAATTTCAGACGGGCGTGGGGGTGCAGGCTTTCTTTTTGGACACGTGCATGTCACTGTAGTATTGATGGTTGAAGCCATTGGCAATGGGAATGATGGCTGGACAATGCCCAGGTCTAACAGGGCTCGGATCGAGAGGAACAAGCCCTTGATATTGCGTCCGACATATAAGGCCTGTTTGCTGGTAGCGCCATTCACAGTAACAGATGCAAATAAAACTCCTGCTATGTCCATTGCAGAAGCTGTGACACCATTGATGGAATGAGAAGTAGGGACGAGGTGGTTCTCTGATAGTCCAATGGAGTGGAGGACATCTATGCCACAGGCACAGGTTTGAGCCCCAGTGTCAGCAATTTCCTCTATGCGCTTGTTATATAGTGATGCTGCCTCCCTGTCTAGAGGGCAGTGAAAGGCGGCATGCGTGTCAGGGAGAACATTGATTGTAACAGACAGTCTTGGTAGTTGGTGAGGGAGTCTGTGGGCAAAGCGGCCGACTGATTCAATCCATTCCATGTGGGGACAGCTTTGTGATTTGAGAGGGGGTGCTGTCTCGAGCGCCAGGCAGACCTGTTTGTCTAGAGGGTGGCGTGGGTGAATTCATCTTGGCAGCCATGAGTCATAAACCACGATGTCAAAGTGCTGTCTGCATTAGTTTGTGTGACAGATGTGCTTGACATTAAGTTGTGGCTCCCAGGTGCATCACGCATAGTGTCTGTGCGTCTAGAGGTACCCTGTTCTTTTTTTCCGGCACACAGAATGTAGGTGGCCCACGATGCCGCAGTGCTCACATTTAGAGGCATGGACAGGGCAATGGAGATGTCGTGGCAGTCTGGTGCCTCTGCCATGTTCCTTGCTACCGCAACCTGCACAGCCTGGTGGAGGGTCATTTGTTGACAACACATAGTCGTGACGTTATGCGCAGCGCAGATTCGACAGAAGGTGGAAACGCATGCAGCCGAAATGGTGAGTGTTTTGATTCCTACATTTCTCTTCTTTGTCTTCTTTGATTGGAGTTTTCGAATGTTATATATATATATATATATATATATATATATATATATATATATATATATATATATATATATATATATATATATATATATATATATATATATATATATATATATATATATATATATATATATATATATATATATATATATATATATATATATATATATATATATATATATATATATATATATATATAAAAACCCGCCTCAATAAAGTGAACACTATCGGTACAATAGATTACCGTAAATTTAACAACAGATAGCGTTACACCTGCGAACGAACCCTGAGGTAGCCCTTAGACTTAGTATATTATATTTATACTGAGGCTGCGCATGTTCAAGCGTAATAAAAACGATATTCTCGACTAGTCTTCCACGTTTTGGAGTGTAAGGCCATGACACTTGTTCGAAGTTTGATTATTTCATATGCAATTATCGGTGCTTTTTCATCGCAAACTATTGGAATATTCCCGAATGAACTCATAAATTGTATTATAAATCAAGGGACTGGGGTCTCCCTCAGGACGTCTACGTTATCTGGTTATAGTGAACTGAAACAGGGATTTGAATTGGCTGGCGGGTCGCTATCTTCTATGCATACAAAAAACCTACAGAGAAGATAGCGACCAGCCAATGCAAATCCCTGTGTACTGAAACGTCCACACTAGGAGTTTGGGGTGGTATGTATCATCGTATGCAGGGCATGAAACTAAGAAAATTTGCCACCGGCCAACCTGGCTGGCAGTTCCCAAAATCCACCGGCCCAGAAAAAATTTCACTAGCCAACAAAATTTAACACAAGTTTATGTATCGTTATGAATACTTTATTTTTTTACCCATAACCCGCATAATATAACTCACAATATGCACGAGCAAAAAATAGAATAAAATTGCACCACATTCAATAACTTTATATACACAGCATGTAAAACATGACACTCGAGTAAGGACATATAATACACATAACAATAACACCCTCCTTAACAACAGTCTTTCTGGTGTGTGGCCTCCTCACTTTCACATCGAATGTATTCCTTGTAACTGGGGCGTCGATACCAGGTCCCAGTTATCTGCCACAGTTCTATAGCACGCTTGGGCTTGTAGTCAGCTATAGGGGTGACACAAGAAGCTCCTTCATCAGCTCGTTGAAGGAGTCTGGGCTAAGACTGGACCTCCACTATTTGCTTCATTATGTTGACTCCTCTTTCACACTCAGCTGAAGAGGCAGGAAGGGTCAGAATGAGGGCCATGAGGTTTATACAGCATCAGCTCACCAGTGTTTTAAGCATTGCCTTCTGGTCTGGGATATATGCAGTGTCAACACCTACACCAGAGAGCCCAACACTGATATGTTCAACGAGTGTGGCTACTGCCTGATCATCAAAATCTGAAAGCATATTCAGACAGCTGCATATCTTTGGTTGCATATGTTCTGCAGCAATCGCAAAACATTACATCATGCTTTTCATCGTGTCGCAGCCAACCTCTATCCTCTCCGCAGTCTGTTTTCAGCCAGCGAAAGTTCCATTTCCTGCCATTTTCTCATAATCTTTACTTTGAAGCCTTAGATCTTCTGGAAGCTTGCGCTTACTCGGCTGGGGAGGCTCGGCCTCTTCAACGAAATGCCACATAGTGTAGAAAAATTTGTGAAATGGACTCTGACGATTCGACTTGGTCGATTCGTAGAACAGAGTTTGATGATTAATCAAGATCAAACGAAGACTTGGCTATCCACGTAAGTTCGCCGAGACCCAAACGCAACGCGCGATGCTACGCAGCGAGCGACGTTGCGCGCGTGTCATTACGTGACACGCTGACAGCACGCGCCGCATCGTGAGGCGCTGACCAGTTGAAAGCGCGAGCTCTTGTCGCAGCTTCTCAAAACCCGACACTAACCTTGGAGTCATACCTCCGTGCAGCTACTTACATTATTACCTGAAACAACAACAATTAATTGGCACATACCGGCCCACAGCGACATATGCAAAGATAAACAAGCATTCAAATACAATTCTAGCACAACAAATTCACGGCTGCTCGTGAGGGGTGTTATAACTTCCGAAGTACGGAAAATATCGCTACGATTTCGGATATGGTAATGAAAGATTATATTGTTGGAATAAAACAAATTCAGTTATATTATATATAAAAGACCAGAAATCATATATGAATGAGGATGCGTCAGGTAAGTATAACCGTCACATTGCAGCGTTAGTAAGTCGTCAGCTTAGAGAGCGACGGTATATTAGCGCCCAATTAACAATACCAACGGGACATCCGATAAAGTCGTATAAGGTGTCCAAATCTGTATATTTAATACTACCATGAAAACCAGAGACCCTCTAAATAAATACTCGCTGCCTTTGGAGTAAACAATCGCTGGCGATCTCAGTCGGGGTTTGGGGCTTAAGTGCGCGTTAAATTAAAGGTCGGGCACTTCGGAACGTGCTGCGAGCGGGCACATCATAAAAACTTAATACAGGCGATTTGTTGACTCGCCACCCGGGCGACCAGTTTCGTAATTTCTACTCGCCCGAGCCGATATTGACTCGCCATTGGCGGGCGGGCGGGCGTTAGTTTCGAGCCCTGGTATGGGTTTGGCTGACTTTTGCAGGCTTTTGGCTCAAACACTGTAACATTATTGATTGAATTATTCTTGTCATGTTCATTCATTGATTAAATTGAACCAACCCACTATCAAATTTAAAGGAAATCAAAACGCCAAGGAGGGGATCGCGTACAAGAAGAGGCAGTGGAAGGGGTCATGGTACAGATTCTGACAACGTGTGTGGAACTGAGGTTGGTTCCTTTTTTATTTGATTCTTATGACTAGGAAGGATGTGTTTAATGGTTTGAAATTGTTCACCATGACACAGGTGTCCAAGTTGGTGGAGGTTGCAGACAAGCCTGAAGAGGTGGCAGAGGAGCCCCACCTTCTTCAAACAAGGTACTTTTGGGCTTGCCTTACCTAATTGAATCACTTTGTCAGTAAATAGGTCCAATGTTGAACTATCGAACCATAAATTTCCATTGGTTCTCATTTGTTTGTAGACCTCGACAGGCCGAAAGCGAGTCAATCTTGTTCGCAGAGGCCACCTTTGCAACACACCAATAACTAACCAGACCCTACAGCAGAGTAGAGTGACTGCTAAATCTTTAGAGCTGTCACAGAAGGAGAAATTGAAGGTATTGTACAACTCAGCATTTAGCACTCTTCAGCTGCTCCAAAAACCTTCATGCAATTTTGGTCACAGAGAGAGATTTGTATTGGAGATATTCAATCCATCAAAATGACGCCGAAAGAAGGATTCCACCCTCCATCAACTACCTCTTCCCCAGACTGTTGCATCTGCCTTCAATGTAGGGAAATGCCTCCTCCTGTGGAGCGGCAATGTTGCACTAACAGCCCAGACTTTTGCACATAGGCACTACCTCAGATGGAAGGGGTTGTGCTTGACCCGATGGTCATTGAGGTTATTAACAACTACCGGGTGGACTTGCTATGGGATGCGGTTGTTGAGGACCAAAAAAAAAAAATGCTTAGACACGGCGCCTATCAGCAATTGGTTCTGTGGATTCATGTATTTTTGGAGGAGTGCAACAGGAGGGTAACTCCGGTTGTGTAAGGAAGATCAGAGACCTCTTCCTTAACAAGTATTGACAGTATACAGGCTTAATACAAAATATGTTTTGGTAATATACTAAGCTTAAATGTTTTAATTTTTAATTTTAATCTGGAAATATCACATTGTTCTGATTGGTATTTTTGTGTGGATTATAAATTGCTTAGTCTTACAAAACATGTGGTATTATTTGTTCTGAACATTTTTGCTTCAACAATCTGATAACTTATTGTCTATTTGTTTTATGGAATGAGCATTCATATATTAGTAAATTTTTTCCGTCTCTCAAACACAGAAGAAAAGAATTATGCACACATTATTTTGTCAATTAGTCATGACACTTATCTTCAGATTTGACTTTTTATGTTCATAATTCTAGCCCTGATAAAAAAAGAAGTGACATTAAAATGTATTTTTTATTTGCCAATTACATGAGTTCTTCTATTACAGTTTGGATTTACAGACAAAAGAATGTGACTAATAAAATAGTTGTACATTTCAACATAAACAAATTTCCAAATCATATTTATAATCAAAATGAGACTCCTGCAACTGTTTATTGGGTAGATGGCCTGGCACAGGAGCAATGTTCAAACTGATTTTGCTGGGTCATCAGCAGAGCGTTGTGGGTGTTGTTGTGATTGCTGTCGCATTGCTTGGGCCTAAAGATTTCTGTCATCATATCTGGTATATGGGCGTAAGTCTTGGCCTCTAAACCGATGACCACGTCTTTGACTGCTTGTTGAAGCGATTGCTGTACCTGTAACACAACAAATGACATTATATGGCCAAATAGCTAGAACACATTACATGTGCAGCATCAGTATTTTGTTTTCTGATAGGACATTTAGTCAGTGTGTAGTTGAGTGGTCATGAGAGACTTACATTGGCTGACCACCCTACTTGAGTGCATATGTCCTATCCCTATGCCTGTTGTGGTCCATTGTCACAACTTGACTGCAGGCAAGGTATGACGAACACCTGATCACCAGCCATTGAATTAGGGTCAAGAGGATGCAATAATTTCTCTACCTGAAATTTACAAATTAAGTAAGGTATATTTGCAACAACAATTTACAAATCTAAATGGTGCAATGGACTCACAATAGGCCCTTAGATTTTATTTAATCGGTGACATTTACACAAGTCGATTCAATACAGACCGATTCGATAGCAGGGTATTCATAATACAACGATATTACTTACATGTCCAGCAAAAACTATGCAGCTTCTTCGTTGGTCACACTCCTCACTTCCCAGAATGCCTATCTTAAGACACCCTCGTGTTAGACCGCAGCTGGTCTAGCTCCCGCTTCCTTCTCTTAGTTGTTGAATCTATTAACAGCTTCTTTCTCCCTCCACCTTTTCTTCGTTTCTTGGTTTGATCGTCCATTATCGCAATGAAAATAGCGCAAACTAAACACCCGCCAGTGGCAATCGGCACAGAGTGATGACGTTTCTGCGCTTCCGGAATTTAATAATACATGAGCTTCCAAATATGGTCTTATTCTTGGCTGGAAGTGAAAAATAAGGAATTGAAGGTTTATTTACGAACAACAAGAAATATATACGGCCATTCCAACTTTGGAATCCGGATATCAGCACCATTTAGGGTATTCTTGCAGTTGGCAAATTTTTTTTTCGATTCGATTTTTTAAATATAATGTATCACCTTTCGTAGTAGAAATATAAAACAAATTGCATGTGAAGATTAATGTCAGGTACAACACAAGCAAGCACGCACATGATCACATAAACATAATATATGCACCAATATACACATGCACAGACATACACACACACATATATATATACACCCAAATACACACCAACATACACACATGCAAATAGGCAAAAGTTCCGAGGCATGTAATGCAAATTCAATTTAATCTTTTCGCCATGGTCACGTTTGTTTTCAGATGGTAATGCCGTCGTTGTTCGTGCATGTATATATATATATATATATATATATATATATATATATATATATATATATATATATATAAATATGTGCGCCCCCGGGACGATCCGCCCCCGGAACGATATACACCCTCGTGTGACAGAACAGCCATGGGTGTTTTGAAGGTCAAGATTAAAATAAATATTTCCTGTGCTTGAGGATGGTAAAATATCTCATCTTGAAAGAGCACACAGAAAAAATAAAATAGCTGGAGCGTGTCAACTCCTGGGTGAGCGTCATTGACATCAGTCGTGGGCCTTCACCTAACTACAACATGGTGTTCATTCACATGTAAAGGGTAAGTTAAAATGACGTGGGGGTGTTGTCAAGAAACAATGCCGATTCCGCATTGGAAAGCAGTATACAATCGCTTTAAGCACGAGATTTCCGATATTGTAAATAGCCATATGTTGTATATATTAGAATATTTTAGCACTCTGACCGCGAATTCAAATTACAGGCATTTTGCCACAACAATTAAGGCCAGATATGATTACGAGGTAAGAGAAATGATAATTATTTTGATGACGTCCGTATGAACAGCTCAGTCAGAATGGATCTTAAGTATGACCATCATGTGATAAACTCATAGAACGCCCCACGCAGTGGCTCACAGGGAGGTTGAGGTGAGGAGCTCATTTAGCGGCAGTGAATATTTACCTCGCTTCTATCATCCACTCGGCATCTAATATTTACCTCGCTTCTATCATCCACTCGGCATCTAACATTTACCTCGCTTCTATCACCCACTCGGCATCTAACATTTACCTCGCTTCTATCACCCACTCGGCATCTAACATTTACCTCGCTTCTATCACCCACTCGGCATCTAACAGTATAGTGGCCGCCTGTGATTGGTCAGCCAATTACAGGTAGAGCTGGTCTCATGATGAGACATAGAATTGCGTATTTATTGAAGGAGCGTCCATGTTTTTTCCATGAAGTGTGCGGACAGGACTCCAATATATACAGTCGGGCCACCATTATGCCACATCTGATGAACCTGCGGGACCACCAGATTTTTGAAAAGTATGTTCCTGGAAAGTTTCATCTCAATATATCTGTTGACCCGCATCAAGTACCCCTGCACCCCTATGATCACTAGGACAGTATAAGACTCAGAAATGCTTAGATTCGGACACAGAACGATTATTGAACCTTGCTGATAAAGCGAAGTTAAGGTCATGGACTTGGCGCATTGAAATAGTACAGTAACTATACAATCAACGCATCCATTGTGGGATTCTGCACGTTGTCCAAGTAAGTCACCTTAGTTTAAACCACACCAGCTAAACTCAGTATTGCCGGCTTCCATGCGGGTGTCATTCCCCCCATGCTACAACCGCAGCTAAGGAACACCTTTGTTGCAAGAATCTATAAAACTCCCCGATTGCGGGTTTTGGGGCTATCATGGTTGTAATTCATAGATGAGTTGATATTGTTGTGAGGGTATTTCTTGTTCACTAATCGTCCGGGTCTCTTCTGTAGTGGCTTGAGCAGTATACTCAGATATATCAAGACTTCACTGCGTACGAGATATATTTATTGACTACGATACCAACACCGCGTTATAACCGGTCTTATGCTGTATATATTGAAGTCGCGTCCACCCGCTTCGGATGCTGAAACTTGGACGCTCCTTCAATATATACACAATCCCATTGTCACCTCATGAGACCAGCTCTACCTGTAATTGGCTGATCAATCACAGGCGGCCACTATACTGACCGATTACCACGAGGCCCATACATATTACATTACAGTGGATTATACCTATAAGGGTATGATGTGGAGTAAACAAATAACCGGTTTAAACCGTACAACATTATCCCTTTCTATAAGTTTTGTTCTACCACTGTACAATCATTAAAGTGAGCCAAATATGACAAATCCTAATAAATAATAACTCTCATGTACATTAAGACATTTGCTCACAGGTAAAAGTTCTCAATTATAGACAGAGATTTTCCTTCATATTAAAATATAAAAACACATATTGCTCATACAGACAACGTTGATCTCTTTGTTCGAGACCTTAGAGTTTGAATATCTGAATAATATCTGAATCCATTACCTTATCATACGACATTATCCTATTCTATAAAATATGCCGAGTGGGTGATAGAAGCGTTGTAGCTGTTAGATAACGAGCGGGTGATAAAAGCTTAGTAACCGTTAGATAACGAGCGGGTGATAGAAGCGTGGTAACTGTTAGATGCCGAGTGGGTGATAGAAACATGGTAACTGTTAGATGCCGAGTGGGTGATACAAACATGGTAACTGTTAGATGCCGATTGGGTGATTGAAGCGTGGTAACTGTTAGATGCCGAGTGGGTGATATAAGCTTGGTAACTGTTAGATGCCGAGTGGGTGACATAAGCTTGGTAACTGTTAGATGCCGATTGCGTGATAGAAACATGGTAACTGTTAGATGCCGAGTGGGTGTACAAACATGGTAACTGTTAGATGCCGATTGGGTGACAGAAGCTTGGTAACTATTAGATGCCGAGTAGGTGATTGATGCGTGGTAATTGTTAGATGCCGAGTGGGTGAAAGAAGCTTGGTAACTGTTAGATGTCGAGTGAGTGATAGAAGCGTGGTAACTGTTAGATGCCGAGAGGGTGATAGAAGCTTGATAACTGTTAGATGCCGAGTGGGTGATAGCAGCGTGGTAACTGTTAGATGCCGAGTGGGTGATAGCAGCGTGGTAACTGTTAGACGCCGAGTGGGTGATAGCAGCGTGGTAACTGTTCGATGCCGAGTGGGTGACGGGAGGATGGTAACCTCACGTGTAGAGTAAATGAGTCACTCTCCTTCCCATGCCTCATTCTGGAGAAGTATACACAAATCACAAATTACAAAAGTCAAAAGATGAAATAATTACCTGTAGTGATTACAATTTCAATTTGCTCGCCAATTAGCGTTTTGAAGACGGTCTTTGTTCCGATTATCGCTCATCATATCACGAGAATCAGTCCTGCGCTGTCAGATTCACTTTGGCTGTTTTCCGACAGATATGGTTCAATTCAGTACGGTATTATACAAGCTACATTCTCTTGATAGGAATGCTCAAGCTTTTGTGGCTCTTCCACCCAAAGAGCTTTCTCCAAATCGTTCAACTCAACGGCATCGCGTGACGAAATTTCCACACTCGCCAATATTTACGTAGGAAACTGAAGTCCCATGACAGATGTCAATGACGCTCACCCAGGAGTTGACACGCTCCAGCTGTTTTGTTTTTTCTGTGTGCTCTTTCAAGATGAGATATTTTACCATCCTCAAGCACAGTAAATATTTATTTTACTCTTGACCCTCAAAACGCCCATTGCAGTGACTTCTTATGAGACCCTCAGGCGTCACGACAAGTACCAACTGTAACCAAGGCTCCATAATATATATATATATATATATATATATATATATATAGATATACATATATATATTTATATATATATATATATATAAGGCCCATATATGTGATATATTGATAGCTGTTTTGTTTTTTCTATCTATATATTTTATATATATATATATATATATATATATCTATAGACCCTATATATATATATCCATTATATATCATCCTTTGTTTATTTGCATTTCTGTTTTCACTTTCAGATCCTCCATCTTGTAACAGTCGATTAATCCCATATTGACCAGAAAAACTTGTGGAGATGAATAAATACCGATGGATTATCATTGTAGCAGTGCCTACAATCTTTGTGCTAATGTTTCTTGAACTTACCAAGTTTCGATCTCCGCTCGTGCCAACACCGGCATCCAGTACTACCAACTTGCTGACAACAGATAAGCAGAATCTACCTCTGCTTACATCATTTACCAACCATAGCAGTCAAAGCAGTAGAAGGCTACCGCCAAGTCTCGATACGCGAATGTGCAGTCATCTCAAACGTGAGTGCTGTTTTCAAGCAAAGCCATACTTGTACGTATTTGGCACAGGCATGTTATTGGGATGACTTTTGGTATTCTTTTCCTATCAGATAACGGAACAGCACTGACATTAATGTACAACCGAGTTCCGAAATGCGGCAGTACCAGCGTCCAAGCATTGATAGAAGCTATGGGAAGCATCAACCACTTCAATCACATACTAGATCATGAATTTCATGCCTTCCACGTTAAAACAGCAGAGCAGGCAAGTCAACACACACATCATGTAAAAATCGTCATATATATATATATATATATATATATAGATAGATATATAGATATATATATAGAGATATATATAGATATAGATAGAGATATATATATATAGAGATAGATTTGGAAAGATAGAGATAGATCTATAGAGAGAATATATATATATAGAGAGTATATATCTAGAGATATATATATATAGATCTCTCCCTATATAGATCTACTCTCTCCTCCCTATATATATCTCTATCTTTCTATCTCTCTATGTGTGTCCCTATATATATATCCCTAACTATATATATCTCTCTATTTCTATATTTATCTATGTATATATCCCTATATATATCTATATATATATATATATATATATCTATATATATATATATATATATATATATATATGTATACTTATATTTACATATATGTATATTCATTTATAGATATTTATATATATATATAGTTAAATATGTGTGTGTTTAAATATATACATATATATATGTTTGTGTGTAAGTATATATATATATATATATATATATATACATTTAGTAAAAATGTATGTGTATATGTATATATTACATATGTATGCAATATACTTTTAAGTCTATATATATATATATATATCAATATATAAATATAAATATATATATGCATATATATATACGTATTTATACATATTTGAACATATATATATATGTGTGTATATAAATATATATATATATATTTTTATGCTTGCATATATTTGTACATATCTTTATTTAATTATATATTTTTTTTTATATCAAATGTAAGTTAAATAACCCAACATTGTATGTTTGAAATTATGCCTGCATCTTAATTTTCAGATAGCGTTTGTGAAACAATTTTGTTGCATCAGCCCGCCAATGGTATTCAACCGACATATTCATTATGTTGACTTTACCAAGTTTGGATTACCATCACCCAGCTACATCAATGTCGTTAGAGACCCAATGGAGCATTTGAGATCATACTTTTATTACCTCCTTCATGGACGGGTTCGCAAACTCACGCCAAACTTGCCTTACAACCTTTATAATGCTGTTAAAATCCAAATGGTGTTAGCCAATCAAACGGATAAAAATCAGGTAAGTCGATCTCTTATATATACTTGTTTAATGAGAGGTTGTTTTCAAGTAGAACGTACTTACACGATACGCCTTATTGTCTTTTTTCAGACGTTTGACGATTGTATTATGAAAAAGAAGCCTTTATGTAATCGAGTAACTGACCTGTTCACCATCATCCCATTCTTCTGTGGACAAGATGAAATGTGCTGGTATGTGAGGCATTACATCAGAAGAGGTTTCTCTGGTTTCTTCAATGCAACATGAAAAAGTGCATTGCATGGAATATTTTTGTTTGATTGTTACGTCAATGTAGCATTGCTTCAGATAAAATGGCAGCAAATGTATTCAAATAACATGGACCATTCGGTGTGTGTATACCTTGCAGGACACCTTCACCTTCATCGCTGGCTAAGGCCAAGTACAATGTGAAAAACAACTACCAGCTTGTTGGTCTGACGGAAGACATTGAGACGTTTGTTGAAGGTCTCGAGAATCTGCTGCCAAATTTCTTCAGTGGAGCCTCAGCATGGTTCAATAGAACACGTATGTATGCATGTTGTGAAACCAAACAATATTATTATACCACTGTCAGGATCAATGTGTTCCATCATGCTCCATACAGTTGCGAAATAAGTAAACACAACAGACCTATACTCGCCATCGCGGTGCCTCTCTACGCCATCCGTCATTAAATACGCATTTCATTCAAATGATTTATTCGTAATAGGCCCACTTGAAAACGTCAATAAAAAGAAATCACCGCTGAAAAAGACTACAGAGGATTATCTGAGAACACAACTACGCGAGGAGTATGATTTCTATCAGTTCACCAAGCAGCTATTCTACGAGAAGGTAGCAGCGTGGAGGAAGAAATCGACGCCCGAGATTTAGGATCAACTTTGTAGTCTGTTTGTTTTTGTGGCGACTGCAATTGTCGTGATATTTTTTAACAAATGTGTTATTGTTGTTAATTGATATGTTGAATACTGCTTATACCCATACAATTATGTGTTTCGTATATTCCGTATGTGACACTCCAAAAACCATAGACGAGGCCAGTTGCTTTTCAGTCATGACGCCCGCTGCTTAAATCAAGCTATCTTCTAGCTTAGTCTAGCTCTACTTCCTGCTGTTTCCATGTTTTGAGGCTGCATTGCCCAGCTCTTATTGGTACATTGCAATGTGTGCTCGCTAGTATCACAGCTGTGCTCTTATGCGAGTTTATTATTTCCGCCTTATGTCTTTCCACCTGGCAGTTAATGTATTGTTACAAGCTCAAGTTTTGATTTAAATTGCATGTTTTGTCATATGTTTTCGAATGTATATTCGTTGCAAATTGCTGTGCAGGTTAATCATTCTGAAAATAAAGTAGCTGTTTAGAAGTTCTAAAATCAGTGATTTCGATTAATGGTCAAGTGCTGGTGCTGGTTGATTGCGCGCTAATTTATGCAAGGAACAGATTTCCATTAAGACATCTGAAGATTGCACTTGTTATTAGCACTGCATGGACACAGTAGCCATTGATACGTCGGCACAGGTCATGGGATTTTTTTTAACTAATTACCGAAGTAGCAGAATAACAGATGTGGCCATCAATGAATGGCGTGATTATGATGTTGAAGATTCTATTTAAGATGCATCGCATGAGTTAATCATGGTGGTACCACCCTTAAAGGTTAACGCTATAATATTGCTACTTCAATATATCACAGTCATACATATAGATGTTAGAACAACTTAGATACTAAGCTAGCGTTCGGACGCAGTGATATTGGTGGAATTAAAAAGATATCTCAACAGAATTCATTTTAAAAAGATGAAGTGATATCTCTGCAGCGTTAGTTACGTTAATATTGCGGACAAAAGCACTTCAGTATATACTACAATACCAGCCAGCCTAACATGTGCAGCGTTTGCACATCAACTATGTTGTTCTCAAAAGTGTTGTATCTGACATGCATGAACGTTATGTTCATTGAACGCTGTATAACGTTTCCGGGTATTGAACTTTACGGAGGAAACGGAAGTAAGTACTTTGGGATTCTAAGAAGGGCTGAGAAAAAGCAGTGAACTGTTCGAGGCATAACAAAAATGCCAAACGCCAACGGAATGTTTGAGCGTTTGCTCTAAATCTTCTTCCTTTGACATTGGTTATTATGAAACAGACGTGTAAATGTGATATTTATATTAAGATATAAGAAGAAAATTTGCATTAAAGCACAATATGTAAGTAAAGAATAATGCCAAGTTGGTTATGCTCTCCACATGGGTGATTGATGTGACAAAGAATGTCTTCTTTGTACTATCAGTCACAATTTGACCCTCATTACTCCCAAGTTATAGATACTTGAATTCTTGTTGCGGCTGTCTATTACATGATATGCCTATCCGACCATGAAATAGACGCATTAATAGACCAGACTGTGGATGTGGGAATAGATCGTCTGTAACATTGATATAATCTGCCGAATGTCACTTATGAAATGCAATACGCCTGTGGTGTAATACGGTCTCCATAGTGTAACGATGTCAATCTTTATTCTAATATCAATCGAAGCGGGGTTCCTAGAACAATTCTTCGAGCCGGGGTCGATTTGATCACAATAATGGGGTGGGGTGGGAGCGCATATCATGCATATGTGCGGTGCGTGTCTTGTTTATGGCGTAACCCCCCACATATCGTTACATTATACTGGTGTGTTGAGACTTATGATCGATTGACCGACTGAGAAACGGCCGGTCACATACGTCACTTCCTGGCAGATCATTCATGCAAACATTCGAGAGTACATCAAACGCATTCAAAATAGTTGCAGTTAGATGCATCTGTTAACTATTTTATCCATTATCGACTAAATCGCTTAATGAGTGAAGTTATGTTACCAGAAAGCGATATTCAGGTGGATTGATGGGTAATAATTAAAGGGGAACTGGGGCATTTAGTTCGTGAAATGTTAGAATTCTCAACGAGTTATGGAGTAGTTTCCAGCGATTAAAGGCGCAAGATTTCACTCTATGTATGATGGCGATTTTGAATTGTCCGCGTCATTTCCACACACAGTTGTTCTTGTACCCGTGTACAAATGTGTACGTCGACGAAGATACGCGCATTATCACCAGCCTGTCCGTATGGACCTGGATAATGAGTTGAATGAACTTGGACCTGGATAATGAGTCAGCTTCGTACGAAATAATGATTGATTCAGCGTGTTACTAGATAATAATTGAGCATGGTCCTGAATAATGAGCTGAGTCAGCTTCGATCTGGATAAGAAAATGAGTAAACTTGCACCTGGATAATGATTGAGTCAGCTTGGTACTTGATAATGATTAAGTCAGCTTGGTACTAGTTAATGATTGTGTCAGCTTGGTACTTGATAATGATTGAGTCAGCTTGGTACTTGATAATGATTGAGTCACCTTGGTACTAGATAATGATTGAGTCAGCTTGGTAATAGATAATGATTGAGTCACCTTGGTAATAGATAATGATTGAGTCACCTTGGTAATAGATAATGATTGAGTCACCTTGGTACTAGATAATGATTGAGTCAGCTTGTTCCTAGATGCTGATAGAGCAAGGTCATAAATAATGAGTTGAGTAAACTTAGTACGCTTGGACCTGGATAATGATTGAGTCACCTTGGTAATGGATAATGATTGAGTCACGCTTGGTACCTAGATAATGATTGAGTCACCTTGGTACTAGATAATGATTAAGTCAGCTTGGACCTAGATAATGTGTTATACGAGTGGACCTGGATAATGGTTAAGTACGCTTGGACCTGGATAATGAGTTAAGAGTAAACTGGATAATGTGCTTACGCGGGACCTGGATAATGAGTTAAGTAAGCTTGGACCGGGATAATGAGTTAAGTACGCTTGGACCTGGATAATGAGTT
>CM067356.1:59741707-59971707 GCA_034190875.2 Urechis unicinctus
GGACTGCTCTGCCTTCTTGGCCTAAATTTGTTACCCAGACCGGGATGCGGAAGTCCAGCGCGATACCGTTGAACGATCAGGTTGGGAACATCCCCTTTCAGAGACGGGACCGCCGTTTAACGAGAACACTTTGTGTCACGAGTAACGACTCATATTATCGCTTCTAGATTCCCACCCACGGTCTGTGTGGTACAATGCGACCCAGCTAACCACTTCGCCACCAGGAGTGGCTCATTAATGATAAGACTGCCATTAATGTGACTCAATCATCAAGTCAATGTACGGGTTCAAATGTATTATTTATTCAGCACTCGAAATATAATATGTGGTCTCATAGCACAAAGTAAACATGTATAGGTAGTAGAATGTAGAATACCTGTGATCTCAATCATATTGTGGTACTGACATGTGAACTATACACTATCCCTACCAAATAAAAAGTTCTTAATGGGAAAAATACATTTTGGCCCATATGAGGAAATGATGCATGATATTATAAGACAAACACTTCCATAATCATATGTAGTAAGTTAGAATGGTAAACTAACAATGTCTTAGGGACAAGATATTCATATTTTGGACCATGTAACCCAATAGTCCATTATGCAGTATAGGGTTTCATAATAGAATGAACGCTTCATCACCTGTTACTCTACAAGAGTACTGGCCTGCTGAATGTCTGTACACATACTAGATTTACTCGTCCATTGTGTTAGTTAGGTAGCAATGACCATTCGTAGTACCAACACGCTGTTCGCGTTATTTATTGTGACAACACTTTATTTCCTTATTTGCAGAAAGATAACATAAAGAAGACACTCGTTTGATTAAACTCCTCTTTTACTATTTCTATTTTCTTTCAGTTTGAACAACTGTTTTTTACAGTGCTACTCTGTTTGCGCTTTGGCCCTGCTGTATCGTCGTCTGTCATTTATCGGAGGAGCTTTTTATATTGATTGCATTGACAGGCTCGGACTTGGATAATATGACGGTAAATGGATCAGGTACAAGCGGGACATACAACCAGGGGATCTTAGACGGAGGAGAATAAAGGTAGGCCGAGGAAAGCTGGAATGAGGGCGCAGATCACCATGAGGGTGGCTGTGACCTGTGGTCCTCCTGTTACGCTGTTACAGAGGTCCGTTCAACAAAAGTAAATATCCCCACTCACGCCGTCTTGGCTTTCAGAGTGGCTGCCAATTTCTCCAACCGAATCGAGGCAATCACGAACAACGGCGGTATTACCATATGAAAGCAAACGTGACCATGGCGAAAAGAATAGATTGAATATGCATTACATACCTCAGAACATTGGCCTATTTGCATGTGTGTATGTTGGTGTATATGTGAGTGTATATATGTGTGTGTGTGTATGTCTGTGTGTATGTGTATATGGGTGCATATTTATGTTTATGTGTTCATGTGCGTTTCTGTGCTTGCTTGTGTTGTACCTGACATGAAAGGTGATACATTATATGGTTTACTGTATAATCAAGCACGCATGCTATGTGTTGCTCACATATGTCTTGAATTAACTGCACACATCCAAACCAAAACATGCCTGTGTATGTCTGTGCATATATGATTATGTGTGTAAGTGCGTTAGTGTGCCTGCTTGTTTTGTGAGCATTGAATGTACCTGACGCTAATCATCACATACAATTAATTTTATTTCAATTGCGAAGCTGATACACTATATTGTTTAGCATATCAAGCACGCATGCTATGGTTTTCTCAAACATGCTCAAACATCTTCAAACATACCCACGTTAGCTATGCCTTTACCGCACCCATACACGCCCGCAGAGCATGTCGTCTCCTGGTTCGTGGAGCCAGTTAAAGGATCATCGCACGACGCCCCCTCAATGCACTTGTAGCATTTGAGGCCCGAGGCAGCATCTTTAAAAAATGTGCAATATGGATACAATTTTGTTCTAATGTGTTTCATCCATCACCTATAATAGTATATTATCTTGCAAGAAAACGAACCTTAAAAAGCCGATAATGAATAACGAATTTATGCACTGGCGGTTGGGGAGGAGTAGCGTTTTAGGACTCGGGGTGTGATGTGCTCAAAATCTGTGACTGAAGCAATATGTTGTCCCATTTTATATTTCACGTATACATGAACGAATGTTGAGAAATTCAAAATATAAAAAAGAGGTAATTAACTCCATTTAGACAGCAAATTAATGTCATAAGCAAGTGCAGCCATCTGCACGAATCCTGCAGTTAATATAAATAATGTTTTTATTAATGTGCAACCGTACCATACAAGAGTTTATTATTCAAATGCTATTTCTAGGAGCTTACCAGTCGCTAAGAAGAGAAGTACAGCCACCAACCACTGTCTTGGATTCATTTTGACGCTGGGAACAATGTGTGGCGTTCAACAGGCGAACGCTCACTTTATATTAAAAGTCGCTGGCAAATAATTCGTAGGGCTAGACCCGCCCAAAGCGGACTCAGCTGGCAATGACCAGACCAGACTAATCCTATGTTATCGTAAGGATGGTGCTCTATCATAAACAAGCAACAATTCTATCATAAAGAAGCAACTAGTTTTAAGGCTTGACTTCGATGCATGACGTCATTGAGTCGACTGTCTGACGTCAGCTTCAAATGTATGTATATATGTATGTATGTATGTATGTATGTATGTATGTATGTATGTATGTATGTATGTATGTATGTATGTATGTATGTATGTATGTATGTATGTATGTATGTATGTATGTATGTATGTATGTATGTATGTATGTATGTAACTAAGTACTTTTCACATAGCTGTTATTGACCTAATGTTCAGGGTTTTGGCGCTCTGTTGCTCGTCAAAATTTCGACGTTTGATCTGGACAAATCGTTAGATTGACATTAAAACGCGACGTAAAACATAAATTTGCACAGTTAAATTGTTTATCGAGCATGAAATAATTTACAAAAGTTCGGCGAACCCGTCCACTGTGTATTTTTGGAAGCGGAAACTTTGACGCCACATATCTCAATACCCAGGGAATGTTTTTTTTCTGGTTTCAACTTTCCGTATCAGAAGCTACGCCTGTTAATAAATCCACAAAACAGCCACGGACTTCACAATTGGTAAAATAATACGTATTATTTAGTGTGTATCTTTTGTTTTCTTACTTCGAGAAGTCCATCGAGAAAAATATTTTCATTCAGATCTCATCTCATCAAAACACAGCAAGTAGTCCAATAGACCAACGTCAGGTTTTATCACCATGTAAATCAAACGTCGGGGTGGTCGCATAAGTGAGTCTAGATAAAAACTACACCACATGTACGACACACAATCCAAGCTGTTAAAATATAAATGACCTAAGGTTAAGAAAATAAATCTACTTCCACTTGGTCTCTGGCCTTTGATACGCAAGTTTCAAATTGTTTCACCACACTGATCAAGATGAAATCAAAAGGGAAATTTGTCAAAGCGAGTGTGCTAGAGCAACGAAGAGCATATGTAGCTTGAATGGTGAATCAAAGTAAAGCAGTTATTAGCAGTTGTGAATATGATCTTCGACCTGATGAATGTGGTGACGATGTGTATTGTAATCAACAGACTGACGATCACGATGGGGTAGTTTCACTCACACGGTACAACACTACAGAAACGGAAGGACTCTTTGACAGAAATGTCCCTGGCGTTGAGAACAATGCTGATGATTTTTGTCGTGGCAACAAACAATTTGTCACCTACTTTACGAAAAACGGAACATTTTCTTTGAAAACACAAACTGAAAAAAGCCGAGCGTCCTCTCATAGATTGATGGCAAGGCACAAGACACTTAGCAATGACAACGAAAGTGATTCTAATTTGACAGAGCATACAGTTCCACAAAGTTTTTGTGAAACATGTGTTGGTGTCCCTGGAGAGGACGCTGATTACCAGCTCTATCCACCCTAATAAAGGCCTCTGTATTGTCTGCTCTATCCACCCCAATAACAGTTCCCTATTTGTCTGCTATATCCTCCCCATGTGTTGACGTACATGTGATGTCAGTGTGAAGTGAATGTGTGTTAACATAGAGGTGGTGTCAGAGTGAAGTGAATGTGTGTTGACGTAGAAGTGGTGTTAGTGTGAATGTGTGTTGACGTAGTGTGAAGTGAATGTGTTTGAGTGTGAAGTGAATGTGTGTTAACATAGAGGTGGTGTCAGAGTGAAGTGAATGTGTGATGACGTAGAGGTGATGTCAAGGTGAAGTGAATGTGTGTTGACGTAGAAGTGGTGTTAGAGTGAAGTGAATGTGTGTTGGCGTAGAGGTGGTGCCAGGGTGAAGTGAATGTGTGTTGACATAGAGGTGGTGTTAGTGTGAAGTGAGAAGTAAACGTGTGTTGACAAAGAGGTGGTGTCAGTGTGAAATGAATGTGTGACGTTGACAAAGTGAGTGAGGTGTGTCAGGGTGAGTGAAGTGAATGTGTGTTCAGACGTAGAGAGGTGGTGTCAGTGTGAAGTGAATGTGTGTTTTGGTGTTAGAGTAGAGGTGGTGTGGTGCAGGGTGAAGTGAATGTGACATATGTGTGTTGAACATAGAGGTGGTGTCAGAGTGAAATGTGAATGTGTGTGATGATGTAGAGGTGGTGTCAGGGTGAAGTGAATGTGTGTTAACAGAGGTGGTGTCAGAAGTGAATGTGTGTGTGACGTGGTGTGACAGGGTGAGTGAATGTGTTGACGTAGAGTGAAGTGAATGTGTGTTGGCGTGGAGGTGGTGCCAGGGTGAAGTGAATGTGTGTTGGCGTAGAGGTGGTGCCAGGGTGAATTAAACGTGTGTTGACGTAGAGGTGGTGTCATTGTGAAGTGAATGTTTTTTTATGTAGAGGTGGTGTCAGTGTGAAGTGAATGTGTGTTGGCGTAGAGGTGGTGCCAGGGTGAAGTGAATGTGTGTTGACGTAGAGGTGGTGTCATTGTGAAGTGAATGTTTTTTTATGTAGAGGTGGTGTCAGTGTGAAGTGAATGTGTGTTGGCGTAGAGGCGGTGTTTGTAGAAGTGAATGTGCGTTGACATAGAGGTGGTGTCAATGTGAAGTGAATGTGTGTTGACGTGGAGGTGGTGCCACGGTGAAGTGAATGTTTGTTGACATAGAGGTGGTGTCAATGTGAAGTGAATGTGTGTTGACGTAGAGGTGGTGCCAGGGTGAAGTGAATGTGTGTTGACGTAGAGATGGTGCCATGGTGAAGTGAATGTTTTTTTACGTGGAGGTGGTGTCAGTGTGAAATGAATGTGTGTTGATGTAGAGGTGGTGTCACTTTGGCTTGTGATGTCAGTGAAGGTTGCGTTTTGTGGTCAGGTCGAGCCACCAGCAGTGGACAGTGGTCAGCTTGCTCATCCATCCAGACTGACCAGTCACATCGGAAGTGGCCGAGGAACAGCTACGGAAGCAGGACGAGCTCTTCTCCCAGCTCGACCGGGAATATGCTTATGCCCGCATGGCCACACACGCGCACCGAGGCGTTGGGCTGGGGTTTGCTTCCCAGGGCCTCCCTGACACCAAGTGATGCTATCTTATGCTTCATTGATAAACTGTTGATTGTGGAAGACGCGTCCCCTGCTTCAGGACGTCACGCTCCACCAATTCTGCCCGTCTGCCCGGTGGTCGTCGTTGGCCCTCTGTGGTGAAAGCAGCCCAGTTGGTGAGGGGGCAGCGTTCCTCGGACACCACTCGTGTTCCCCTCTAGATCACTCAGTGCTAATGGTGTCTTGGCTGGTGATGACTCGCCCTGTACAGAATTTTGTAAACTGTTGTGAATAAAGTTACAATGTTAAATTCTAGCCTCAATATGATCATTGGGAATACACACATGTTTTCTGTATGAGGCCTGTGTTAAGAGGACTTGGTTTATGGTGGGTTATGTTGGCCTGTGTTAAGATGACTTGGTTTATGGTAGGTTCCGGCGAACCTGTATTAAGATAACTGCGTTATGTTGTATGTGGAAGTATGGCAACAGAATCTCCTATCATCCGACGCATGGGACTAGTAGATTTCAACATAGCGCTCCATTCAATCTGAAACGTGCGTTGGGCCCGATACACGTGATACACCGTTGGTGTAAATGCTAAGATCGTATCTATTCGGTCCTTGCAAAAACATCCCAACATCACTGAATATCTGTTATGGGAGCTCGCCGCTAACTTGTCAAACTTAACTGGGCCTATATCTGATAACTAGGCTTCAACAAACCATCAGGCTCATCTTTCAGATTCATTTCCAGTATGTCTCTGCCTCATTGATGTCCTACAATCATTACATGAAGCCTACGCGATTTCACCAACTTGGACAAGTTAGCGATGAACACATTTCTATAATTATCCAGATACTTTCTCGACACGTTAAATGATAAACGATGCTAAAATATTCAATAAGAATCAAAATCAGCCAAGAGAGAGGCCCACCTTTGTTTTCGCGTCAGGTAAATGTCCACTAATCTATCAGATAGGGACGAGAAATCCTAAGACAATAAGAATGGTGCCTCGATCCATATGAACTTAGCAATGCAACAACAAATTATCCTAATCGCAAAACGTGGAATATTTCTTTATTAGACGATGTACTACATGTTTTACAGGTCACTGCAATTACAATTTTAAATATTCCAAAATATGAGATGATGGTTACTATTCTACAATCATCGGCAGTTTAATGTCAAACCAGAGCGTTTCCCGTTCTCCGTTGTACTGCTGGGTGCCATAATTCCCTTGTGTAGCTGATCTTAAACAGGACATTACAGTGAATGCAAATGAGGCATTTTCGGTTATCAGAAAGGTCTTAAGTTTAAACAGTGAGTGTGAGTAACACAACGATTTCATTTGAGGTCTTGTTGTTATCATACAATGCAGCCTGACTATAGTGGTGTTGGACCAAACACAATCAACGTATAAGGAAAGCAGCTGGGTGCCGACCATGTGCCGTCCAGTAATATTGTACACGAGTATTCAGTTTCATGATTTCAGAATGGGCCGCCGCCATATCCCACACTTATATCATTTGATGAAACATATTAAGTGTAGTAACACAAAATACATTAAAATTTAGGAACATTATAAAAACAGACACAGAGGGGCATCAAGGACCTGAGGAAAAGGGGGATAGCTTACCAGAAGGACTTCAACTCACTAAACCACAAAAATCGCCCCCTAGTCAGATCAGGAAGCCAGTTAATGTTCCCCTGTATGTGCCTCCCCAGCCAGGCCCACGTACTATGAAGAAAAGCACACCGGAGTGAGTGCGTGGGTGGGTATACGGTTTAACGGCACACCAACACTAATGTGTTATATGGCGCCTAGAAAGGTTAACAAATAAGTTTGACCTGATTAAGCAGTCGCCTACAAGGTACAATGGGGGGAAAAGAAGGAAAACACAAGAATGACGACGACAAAAGATAAAAATGCAAACGATTATCCAAGGGCAAGTCACCACTAGTAGATTGACTGGACTAGGCCATTCCATCCTCTCGTCTAGGCGAAATCCGCCCTCAGTGGTGTGCTGTAGAGTCGGCCCATGCAAGGAGCACTCCGCTCAACTACCAAACACCCATTGTCTACAGTCACAGGTCGCAACCCACGACCAACAGGTTGCCCCCTTTAAGTCGCCTCTTACGACATGTAGGAGGATAAAGTGGGCCTATTCTACTCCCGGACCCACAGGGGGAACCAGCCCTGCAGAAAGCCAACATCCCACAACCAGCTCCTCGTAAAGGGAGGCTAGTACCAACAGCTATTACCAACACCCTACCCCAGTGAGGAAAAGTGAGGAAGCCAAAGGTACATAAACTATGTGCCAGCTAGGATATGTGTCTAAGTTTAGCCCCCCAGTGGAACTTTGCGGAAGTAAAGTGGAAGCCATAGTGGACACAGACACAAAGGTGATATATTTAGGTAGCTTGTGAATTCATCCGAGAGGGTGCGAGACATCGAGTTGATGACTGCAGGCAGAGAGATGGGGATGAGCGGTTTCGTGATGGGGTCAGCTGGGATTACGATTGGACATAAGACGTATGATGTGGACAGCTATGTGGCACCGATTGAACCAGACATGTTGCTAGGATTCGACATTCTCTTTGATTTGGGTAAGGCTGTGTTAAATATGGAAGAC
This sequence comes from Urechis unicinctus, assembly GCA_034190875.2. Classification (NCBI taxonomy): domain Eukaryota; kingdom Metazoa; phylum Annelida; class Polychaeta; order Xenopneusta; family Urechidae; genus Urechis; species Urechis unicinctus. The sequence goes on from CM067356.1 coordinate 59,749,813, forward strand.
AGCACACTCAACTTCGACGACCAAAACCTGAATTTGAATATAGGGAAGAAGGCAGGGAATCCGTCAACGGTCTGAGTGGTCATGGGATACAATACGGAGATTCGTACAAACACCATGGTGAGAATGACCTGCCACATAGTCGTCATATTACCAGACTATGTAATAGACCCACGCGGGAGCCAGAACTTCATAATGCCCAGAAGTGTTTGAAGAGGCGGGACCAACCCAATTGTATGGCTTATTTACCCAACTAACAGGTAACAGTTCTGGCTGCTCCAGTGTAGTATGTTAGGAACCAGGGCCCATCTTGTGTGAATGGTTCATTTAAGGTTTATGCATGTAGCTCATGGATAAAAGGGATACATACGGGATCTACGCCCTAACCAAAGAGCAGCGCAGGTACCACGAGGTTGAAGGTACTTGCTGTTTAGACGCTACCTGCAAGGACGACCGTTCACTATACGCACAGATCATGAAATTTTGATTTGGCTATTGAAGTTTAAAAAGCCACTGGGGCAGCTGGCAAGGTGGATGGAGGAAATGTCACAGTACAACACGATCCTCGAACCAAATGTGCCCTCTGTCATTCAACGCTACCGAAAAGTGCAAGCTCAAGGCAGATGTGGACCGTCCGACACATTAGGTCCACAATTTGATCATAGCAGAGAGATGGCTCGATATGTCTCTGTCTAGACCCCAACCCCCTGAACATGGCGATCAAAAGAGAAGTGCGCCTTATTCCAACATCTGAGGACATACAGCTCAAGCACAGTGGCAAGGACAGCAGTTGGCAAGTCGCCCTCGACCGTTTACATACATATGCGCATTCCACTCACCATGGGATAGGAAACGCTTCCTCAAAATGCCCTTTGGCATAAGCCCTGCAAGTGAAGTGCTGCAGAAACGTAATGAAAAGACCTTACCAGATATTCAGGTTGTGCATGTCATAGCAGACGCTACTGCAAAAGTAAGGCGCCACTTCATGGCACAATCTCTACGCCTGGTTGATCCCATTGCAAGAAAGACGCAACTACATGGCAGCTTTCCCGCTGTCATCTCTGTCCTTTCCTGAAAGTATTCACAGTCCTTCTCTGGTTCATCCCCACCTATAAAGAAACATCAACCCTTTGCTTTGTTATGTCGCCAATGCAGGCTGTGATCTCTTGGAAGGCTTTGGTGAGATGAACGGCCTTCATATGCATCTTTTGCTCCACCCTTACGGTCTTTTACTTTGCAAAAGGCTACCCCCCCCCCCCCCCACCTCCCCCACCACCCACTCCTTAATCAATGGCAGCTTGAGCCTCAACTTTTTCAATGACACACTGCTCCTCAATTTCTCTTTTATGTATCTGATATCTTCCATGGTCTTCATCCAACAATTTCTGTATCCCAGGCTTGGCTTCTTTGTGGCTTACCTCTGCAATTTTGGTGCGGGCAACCTCATTCAGTTGTGAAACTGCATCACTAACATTTGCCACACTGAATCTGTTATTCTCCTCGGGTTAATCATAACACTGTTATTGCTGTTTATTTCTGTCAAAGACAGCAGCTAGAAGGCCATTATATATCTAACTTTGCATAACTAATTATGGTTTCCAAATGACACTTCCTTTCATGCACGTCGGAAGTGTTGCCAGCTATTTGAATCTTAAACATATCCCTTTTATATGGTAATGCAATTCCCATTGTCTGTCTGACTTCTGACTCCCCCTCTTCGTGGATTTCCTCAGTTTATTCAGCAAAATCCTTCATAATGTCTTGACAGAATGTCTCAAAAATTGCTAGCAGTGTTTACATGGATAATAATAATTAATACTGAGCCTTACTAGTAACAAATTCAGGCTCCTTCCACCCAACTGATGCATGTCATCCACCAAGCTCATCTTTGTAACTTTGTACTTGCTTAATAAGCCAGTATATAGATTTTAAGTTCAACATCAAATGTGTTGTGCTCAGCTTGGAACTCTGGCAATTACCTCTAATATTTTAGAGTTGTATTCTTCAAAGTCACTCCACCATCATGGGCCAAATCACATATCTTGTCAACATCTGTGATGCACCAAAATATTGCCTGATTTAAGCAAAACAAAAGACAAAGGTTCAAGTCATTTACGAAGTCAAACAGCGGCCAATACAATAAATTTATTTCCAGAATTAAACATGATATAAAGAGCAATCTCTAGGATTTCACTCAAATTCTGCCGATGCTGACCAATCCATATGAACATTAACAATTGACATAATGTGCAGCAACAACTGAATCGAGCCAGTCCCATTCTGCAGTCCGGCACAAACAAGAGTTGAATGAGAACTAGAACGTGATATGGCAGTGAACACCGCACCACACACAGCCACAAGACACTTCACAGACGAGCACATCACACGACACAGGTCCTACGTGGAGGGATTAGGTTCTAGAACAGGTGGTGACTCCAGGCTAAAGAGGCAAGATGCATAAGAAAAGAGAGCATTGTGGGAAGGTGAAGGTCAGGAGAGTTCGAAGCCGGTGTTACTGTTGATGGCGTACTTGAGTTTCTCCTTGAGTGTGGACTTCTTCTGGTAGTTGGGGAGCTTGAGGAGGTTGAAGCACGTGGAGGACGTGGGCAGTCGGCCAACCGGGTCCTTCTTACGAATGTTGAGGAATCCTTTCAGAACGCTTCCAACTGTGTCCCCAGTATCCTGTTATCCCGGCAAGTATTTTGTGAGTTTCAATTATGTTTTAAATATTATCTACAACTTGTACAAGGAACAAATAAACATGATTACACTTAAGGTGTGATACACATACATCCTGACCAGATGAATTGATCACCCTGTGTGATATACATACATCGTGACCAGATGAAATGATCACCCAGTGTGATATACATACATCCTGACCAGATGAAATGATCACCCTGTGTGATACACAGACATCATGACCAGATGAAATGATCACCCTGTGTGATACACAGACATCATGACCAGATGAAATGATCACCCTGTGTGATACACAGACATCATGACCAGATGAAATGATCACCCTGTGTGATCACCATCATGACCAGATGAAATGATACCCTGTGTGATACATGACCAGATCACCCTGTGACACAGACATCATGACCAGATGAAATGATCACCCTGTGTGATACAAAGACATCATGACCAGATGAATTGATCACCCTGTGTGATACACAGACATCATGACCAGATGAAATGATCACCCTGTGTGATACACAGACATCATGACCAGATGAAATGATCACCCTGTGTGATACACAGACATCATGACCAGATGAAATGATCACCCTGTGTGATACACAGACATCATGACCAGATGAAATGATCACCCTGTGTGATACACAGACATCATGATGAAATGATCACCCTGTGTGATACACAGACATCATGACCAGATGAAATGATCACCCTGTGTGATACACAGACATCATGACCAGATGAAATGATCACCCTGTGTGATACACAGACATCATGACCAGATGAAATGATCACCCTGTGTGATACACAGACATGAGATGATAAGCGAGAAACTCCTTACTTGTTCATCGCTGACTTCCACGCAGCGGATAGAGAATGGTGGCTCTAAATGCTGGAATCCTAACAAGGGTGACTTGGAACAACTGGTGACAAACTGAAAGCAACAACCAATAGCTGTTAAATGGGACAAAACCAATGGGTATGACCACAGGGCATAACCATTGGACATAACAACCGGGCATAACAACTCTGCATAACCACTGGACATAACCACTGGACATTTAAGAATACTCTAGCTATAAAAGCATCAGCCCAAAAGGAGGGCAGCACCTTGAGAAACAGTCCTCTCTCCTGCGGAGTGAAGTCTTTTGCGAGGATGTCCCACAGCCAGTTGACCACTCGATGGCTGTTATGGAAACCACCGTAATACTGAGTGTGTTTCCTGACGGTCAATGAACACAAAATGGCATGTAATTTACTTCATCCATCAAAGTGTGGAAACCATGGATAATTCTGCACAGAAAGCATTAACATGCTATCATAGTCTGATTTGATCAAAATAGCTGACCTAAGGTCTTCAAGGTCAAGGTCGGCTGAGTCGCCTGAGATGAGTTTCTGTAGCTCTGGCGTGGAGAACATAGCCAGCCATTCACTGGTGATGATGGAGCGGAAACCCGTGATGAAGGCCTGCGTCTGGTCCCGCATCTGCCTTCGCATCTTAAAGTGTGCCATGAGATGAACGTAGCTGATCCTACACGTCACGTACAGCAGCCGGAAATGAACAGGCTTTGATGTTACAAAATAAACATGTTTGGAGGAAACATACACGGATGACAATCAAAGTCAACTGGCTTAACATAACCTGATACGAAGGATATTCTGAAGCATCTTGACAAATGCACCATTCCACGATCACACACTGGTACTGCAATAGTGACATCATTAACCATTTCAACAAGATAATATAAGATTAGACCCACTTGTTGTCATTGGTTACGGGAGCTACTCTGCCTCCGGGAACTAGCTCATGAGTCACCAACCGACCCATTATGTCCTCATCATAGGAAAAGGTCAGCTCAAGGTCATTTATGTCACCTTCATAGTGCTGTCAAACGTGAGCTCATTAAAGAAATCATCACATAATCACAAAGAAACAATCTTTTTCATAGTGACCTTGACAACAGTCAGACACAAGTAGCTGACCTGAATATAGGTACCGTACTGACCTTGAAAAAGGTAAAATTCTAGTATTTTATTGACCTTGACATAGGTTAACACCGACACAGGCGCTCAGGTCCCCATGCTAAGTAAGGTCATGGCAGATTTCTCAACACTTTTACATAATTATTTGGTTACCAGCTGCTAAATATGCCTCCTCTTAGAAAAACCCTGAAAGTCAGTTAGTAATACATTGAATAATATAGGTTCACAAACGCGATGGACCCCCTATTTTCATTGGGCTTGTGAGTGACCGCATTGAAGACACTGCGATGGTCTTGCTCGTAATAAGACGTGAAATACCAGACGATCATCGAAGGCAGAATGCTTAATTGCCGAAAAGATTCTAATGAGCACTAATCACCATGTATGATGTCCCGAGTGAAAGACAGAGTTCATGAGGGATGAGGGAAAGGTGAGACAGCAGGAGCCATTGGTATGGTTATATATTGATAGCGACTTGGTGCTCGGCATCGGGGAGCTGAGTGCTCGTGGACACAGGTATTGTACTGACCTTGACATAGGTCAGGCTCTTGTAGAGTTCTGGGTCAAGTGAGGGCAGTTCATCAATGGAGCTATAAGTGCTTGTGTACTGATGCCCAAGCATCTGACTCAAGAAGAACGAGGCAAATGGCACGTCAACTACGATCCCCTGGTGGAAAGAATATCAAGAGTGACATTTACAGTACCTTCAGAAAGACATTCAATCATTGAAAGTTTTGTTATCATTAGAATTATAATCACATTTTGAGACCACCCACCCACCTCATACACAGCCTTGCCGAGCATCCTACCCACGAACTCAAACAGGGCCAGGTGATTGTCTTGTAGGAATGAGGTAGGAGAAGGATAGAGCTTCTGTTCACTGGTCACCTGCACACACATCAGGCCCCATTACACAGGCCTGGCCCCTTTACACACGCCCAGTACAATTATACACACTGACCCATTACACACGCCCGGTACAATTATACACGCTGACCCATTACACACGCCCGGCACAATTACACACGCCGGCCCCATTACACACGCCGGCCCCATTACACACGCCCGCACAATTACACACGCCGGCCCCATTACACATGCCCGGGCACAATTATACACGCCCGCCACAATTACACACGCCGGCCCCATTCCAAACGCCCGGGCACAATTATACACGCCGCCCCATTACACACACCCGGTACAATTATACAAGCTGGCCCCATTACACACGCCAACACAATTTCACAAGCTGGCCCAATTACACACCCCGGCCCAATTACACATGCCCGGCACAATTACACACCCCGGCCCAATTACACACGCCCAGCACAATTACACACCCCGGCCCCATTACACATGCCCGGCACAATTATACACGCCGGCCCCATTACGCACTCCCGACCCTATTACACAACCCAGCCCCGCCCCACAACACAAACCATCACAAACACAACACAGCCATTACCTTCTGAATATATATGTAGAAATCCCTGCAGTGTACAAATGGAAGTTGAGAGCTGACCTTCTTGAGATAAAACAACGAATACTGGAAAACTTACTCTGAAGAGGTTCAATGAGGGATCAAACACCCTCATTATCGTCTCCTCAAGGAATTCTTTGAAGACCCCATCTTGATCAATACCAGCCTCATCAAGTCCCTGTTATATCAAACATGAGAGCCAGAGAAATTGTAACTGCAACGGCATTAAGGTCAATACAAACATGACTGGCAATGAATCAAAGATTAGGAGCTGGAGAAGGGGCTGGTATAAGGGTGAATGAACACAGAGACTATACAGAGGTATAAAGGTGAATGACATAAAAAGACAGGTATAAAGGTGAATGAACATAAAAGGGCAGGTATAAAGGTGAATGAACATAAAGGCACTGGTATAAAGGTGAATGAACATAAAAAGACAGGTATAAAGGTGAATGAACATAAAAAGACAGGTAAAAAGGTGAATGAACATAAAAAGACAGGTATAAAGGTGAATGAACATAAAAAGACAGGTAAAAAGGTGAATGAACATAAAAAGACAGGCATAAAGGTGAATGAACATAAAGGGGCTGGTATACAGGTGAAATGAACATAAAAGGGCTGGCATAAAGGTGAATGAACATAAAGGGGCTGGTATGAAGGTGAATGAACATAAATGGACAGGTATGAAGGTGAAAAAAGGTGTAGTTCACGGAACTAACCTGCTCATTGATAAATTTGACTCTGATGAGGCCTTTGAGAGAGCTTACAGGTAGCATGGCTAATTGCCGATACCCGTCCTGATACAGTCAAATACCACAGACAACAACTACAGGTAACATGTCAATAACCACATGCAATCACCCCAGTCATTAACCACATGTAAACAACCATGTGCAATAGTCAGTTAATAACCACAGTGAGAAACCACCATTATCAACCAGTCTCTAGCATAGTGGATTATTGAATTTCATCACAGAGTGGCTAGTGAGATGGTGGAACACAGACACCACACGGCAAGCGCATCCAGCCAGGTGGGAGCTGGCGTGTGGCATACCTCTATGATCCGAGCCCGGTGGACGGTGATCAGGGTGGACTGAGGGGAGGCACATGCAGACTCTGTCAGCCCCAGCACATCTCTCTCCTGAGACACCTTCTTGCGGAACAGGATCACACGCTGACAACCACACAACCAACACATGGTTATACATGGACATAACCATGAAATGGTTAAATGCTCCGACCACACACAACCACATGGTTATATGAACTGACGAAACCACCTGGTCACATGGTCAGGTTCAATGCCCGCAAATGACAAATATAGATCGACAGGTCATCATAATGAGCTGACATCATAATGGGTTGACATCATAATGAGCTAACATCATAATGAGCTAACACATAATGAACTGACATCAAAATGACTGGACACTGACCTCCTTATGAGGGATGATATGTGGTACTTTGCGGAGGAGGAACTTGGCAGCTGGACGTCCTTTATCTAGTTCACCCATGAACTGACTCACCCGCACATCCCTAACACAGACATCATGGCCCATGAAGAATTAAGATACTCTGGCAACAACAGGCAGTTATTGAAGGCAGTTACATTTAAGCAGAGCCGTGTGAGACGTACTTGATGAGCCAGTGGTTGGGGGGCGTGTAGGAGTGACGACAATCTCTCTCATACAGTAGCATTAGTAATGTGTGTACGGAGCTGTACACCTCATTACTGCCCACAATTTTCACATCTGAAACGGCAATTATTCAGCTCAACCTTCATCTCAAACATGGATATAAAAGTCATAGAACATTCACTGACATCAATGCCTCATTCTAACATGACCACAAAGTTGCTCATATGGTCCTACTCTGACTGCATGAATCTCCGATGGGTTTGGGGTCCAAACGGTTACTCACTAGTTAAGAGAAATTAACATCTTCCTGTGCTTTTGATATAGACCCTTGATGTTATTCGCCAAAGTGGTTACTGTACTCACCCATGTGGTTATTGTACTCATACAAGTGGTTATTGTACTCACCAAGTGGTTATTGTACTCACCAAGTGGTTACTGTACTCACCCAAGTGGTTATTGTACTCATACAAGTGGTTATTGTACTCACCAAGTGGTTATTGTACTCACCAAGTGGTTATTGTACTCACCCAAGTGGTTATTGTACTCATACAAGTGGTTATTGTACTCACCAAGTGGTTATTGTACTCACCCAAGTGGTTATTGTACTCATACAAGTGGTTATTGTACTCACCAAGTGGTTATTGTACTCACCCAAGTGGTACTCATTTGTACTCACCAAGTGGTTATTGTACTCACCCAAGTGGTTATTGTACTCACCCAAGTGGTTATTGTACTCATACAAGTGGTTATTGTACTCAACAAGTGGTTATTGTACTCACCCAAGTGGTTATTGTACTCATACAAGTGGTTATTGTACTCACCCAAGTGGTTATTCCACACGGCACGGAACACGAAGTGGTTGAGGAAGCAGCTGATGGCAACAAGTTGGTCCAATGTGAACGCTTCTGCTGATGGCTCCAATCACAATTCTGTCCAAATACAGTGAGTGACGGCTTCTCACCAAACATGCAATAGAGTAACTGCTCATAGAGCTCCACCTCATCCACAATTCTGCAGCCAAATACAGTAGAGTGACCCAACCAAATACAGTAGAGTAACCTCACCAAACATGCAATAGAGTAACCCCACAAAATACACAGTAGAGTAACCCCACCAAACACACAGTAGAGTAACCTCACCAAACACGCAATAGAGTAACCCAACAAAATACACAGTAGAGTAAACCTACCAAACACACAGTAGAGTAAGTAAAAAAGGTGATGTTCATTAAGTAGAGAACCCGACAGTGACAGGGAACAGAAACACAGCGAGTCTCACGTGATGATGTGACTAGCCGTGTCACAGCCCAGCTGTAGCAGGCTGAAGAGAACATGCGACGTCGAGTTGGGGTTGACCACCAAGATGTCCATAAATGCCTTGAGTCCACATTGAGGCCCCAGGTCTGTGATAAGCTTCCAGAGGCGGGGCAAAAGAACATCTTGACAACACAGGCCTGTCACACACACAGAGCATGAGACACACAGAGCATGAGACAGCTGTGTAACACACTGCATGAGACAGCTGTGTAACACACAGCATGAGACAGCTGTGGCAAACAAAGCAACACATAGCATGAGACAGCTGTCACATCTCAACCTTACTTTCACAAAACACAAAACCAAAACAACACACAAATCAACTGATCTGATGAACAGTTCAGACATACTGTTTTGAGGAACAGTTCAAACATAATGTTCTGGTGAATATTTCAGACAAACTGTTCTGTTGAATTGTACAGATGAAATGTTCATCATTCAGTTTCCAAGAACATCAATAATTACGTGGCAAGTCTCACATTGTTAAGATGATGTCATGGAGCCCATGTTTGCGGTGTGTGTTTTACCTGAGAGGATAGCGAGTCGAAGCTGGTGAAGAGTGTGTATGGCAGTCAGATACATGCCGCATGCCAGGCAGGTGGAAACGAGGACGGGGCTGTCCAGACGCACCTTGGCGCTAGTCTTCTGGGATCCCGCTCGCTCCAACGCCTTCTTAAATATATCTGTCAACACAAGTCAAATCAAGGTCAAGGTCAGGTATACTGTCAAGGCATGAGCCATGTTTGAAGTGAGGTAAGAAGCTGACTTTTGGAAGTGGCGGTTTGCTTGGCGCGCTGCAGGACAACGGCCTGTAGATCATTGTAGGCAAAGAGCTGTTCAAAGAGAAGATGGAGCATCTTCATGCTCCACAGCTTCTGCAGCTGTTGCTCAACAAGAGGCATGGCCTCGTGGAGTCTGCACGCATCATCACACATCAATAGAAACATCGTTCAGTGGCTCCTCTTGTCACAAACAAAGCAACCTTCGACTTACCCCTGATCGGTCTTCTGAGCAAACCAGCCAAGGACAGGATGCCAGTGGGTCAAATTAGACTTCTTACTCTGAACATATACCTGGCAGCATTCTAGTAATCTGGTCACCACAAACTAGAAACACAGAGCAATGACCTTTACACACAGAGAATGAGGTCGACCTTGGAGAATAAGGGAGGAGTTGACATGTGATATATGTGTACACGTGCTAACGCATGACGTACCATGAAGCTGTTGGTACTTTCTACCAGACCTTCCATCTCACAAGTCCCCAAATGGATGAGGTTAGCTGCAATCACAGACACTTGGCAATAACAGCTTTATGTGATATCATTATAGTGGATAATGGATAATATCATTATGATGGATATGTGTGATGTTATCATTATGGTGGATTGCATGATGATATCATTATAGTGGATAATGTGATGATATCATTATGGTGGATAGTGTGATGGTATCATTATGGTGAATGTGTGATGATATCATTATGGTGGATGGATGATATGTTATGGTGGATGCCTGATGATATCATTATGGTGGATTGTGTGATGATATCATTATGGTGGATTGGATCATTATGGTGGATAGTGTGATGATATCATTATGGTGGATTGGGTGATGATATCATTATGGTGGATTGCCTGATGATATCATTATGGTGGATTGCCTGATGATATCATTATGGTGGATTGCCTGATGATATCATTATGGTGGATTGCCTGATGTGGTGATGATATCATTATGGTGGATAGGGTGATGATATCATTATGGTGAATAGTGTGATATCATTATGGTGGATTGTGTGATGATATCATTATGGTGGATTGTTTAAGATCCTAAAGAAGAAGCCATGAGAACCTAGAAGACAGAGGGAGTAGTTTCCCTCGAGTGCGTTGAAGATGATCTTGGTGCTCTGTTCTTGGCAGAGGAGTTCCACACTCCGCGTGAAGACACGATGACTCATCAGTAGGACTAATAACTGTAGAGTCAGCACAATCATCAGCCCTTCAATTCACTCAAGCAATAAAAAAGTCAATCATAAACATACACTATGTCTCAAGATGCTTGGTCTTCCAAGACGGCCATCATTCCTTTCTCTATAGAGAATTAGAGAAAGGAATGAAGGCCGTCTTGGAAGGAAGAACCTCCTGGACTTACCTCCTGTGACATGGAGGTCACATGGTAGATGACGGCTGGAACAGACATGATATGGAGAAGGAATGCAGCAAGCAGATTGTCTGACAACTGGGCGGCCAGTAGAGGTCTGAAAACCGTCACACGAGGCGTTATACGTGAGAAACAGATATTGAATACACAACTGTTGCCGTGTGTTTCTGAGAGTAAGATGAGGTCACCTGAGAGCCAACGTGATGATAGCCACAAGGCTGGGGGCTTTAAAGGAAGGCTTCGATTTGGCCAAACCATGCATCAACAGACTCTGGAGGGAAACATATCGTTAACTTAGTATACCCCACAACCATTCCAACTTGTTAAATAATATGACAGCCATGGGAATTCTGCAGACAGCACTTACCTGCAGCTTTGGATACAGCCCCTTGTCGTTGAGATGACCCATGATGTTATTGCATAACTGGCTCATTCCCGGCCGTAAAGCTTCCCCTGAGAGAACAATACACTCACAGTTAAATAGATACTATGGTACACGGATAGCTTTTGACATTTGTTCATTTTGCTCAGCAATTCGTACAGGAATTATGTCCTTTTCCTCTGTAAAGTTTTTTTCCCATCCACATAGGGGAGACAACAGGTGTCAACTGGCTATTCTGCACTCATTATTATGAGGTAGAAGAACTCATCGTTTACATGTCCTATGGAAGAAATCACCATTTGGCCGTCCTGTTTTAACACTCACCATTTTTGGAGTTGAGAATTTTCCATGTATTGACGGAGGTGAATGTGATGAGGAGAGTGAGGAAAGTGTTGATGGCTTTCATATCACTGCCAGACTCCGGCTACCGTGGAAACACATAACAAGCAACATTGCCAGCCAAAACATGAGACAATGCGGAACCCTCAATATCAGAGGGTAGACCAAATGGGGAAACATTGATAAAAGGAAATGAAGAAGCTTACTTTGAGAACGGCCAGGTAGTTACAGCAACAGACGAGGAGGGTCTTCACTTGCTGTATCCATGACAACACGTGGTCTTTGGAGAAAGCCATGGAGACGTAACTCGTCTAGAAACACAGAGCCAAGATGGGACATACATATGGACCGACCAATATGTCTTTGCAACAAAACTAAAGGTTACAGGTAACACGACGCTATAGAATTCACTGACTCGACACCAGGTAACACGGACAACTCTATTGTACGATAAGAGCCTTCTGAGTGAAATAGCAGAAATCATCAATGTCACTAATCAATTTAATCAAATATAACCAGGTTTCCGCCCCCGACCCATTCACATTGTATTGGAATGTATAAGATGAAGCTATCATGCTGCGTGTGTGTTGGGGGGGGGGAGATGCCAACCGACCAACCTTGATGCTGTCAGAACTCATACTGTCCAAGAGGTATCTTGCAATGCACTCGAACCTCTGAAGCAGAATCGACATTATTTCAACACATCTGGTATAAACTGCCAAGCATCAATGTGATGTGCAAGGCATCTGAACAAACATCACTTCTGCTGCAGCTCAGGTCATCCGTCATTGGCTATCGTTAAACATTCTACTTTCCTTTTCACACGAGTCTGATCATGAGTGGACTACACAAACAGAGTCTGATCATGAGTGGACTACACAAACAGAGTCTGATCATGTATGGACTACACAAACAGAGTCTGATCATGTATGGACTACACAAACAGAGTCTGATCATGAGTGGACTACACAAACAGGGTCTGATCATGTATGGACTACACAAACAGAGTCTGATCATGAGTGGACTACAAAAACAGTGTGATTATGAGTGGACTATACAAACAGAGTCTGATCATGAGTGCAATACAGTGACTGATCATGAGTGGACTACATAAACAGAGTCTGATCATGTATGGACTACACAAACAGTCTGATCATGAGTGGACTACACAAACAGTCTGATCATGAGTGCAATACACAAACAGTCTGATCATGAGTATAAAACACAAACAGAGCAGAAATGAAACAACCACGGATCCAACCAACCTTCTGATCTGTTTCAGCATTCTTGAAAAACAGGAATTTTCGGATGGCCTTGAAGATTTCGATTGCTGTTACACAACTCATAACCAGTAATCAAGATGCAGAATAGAAGCGACTCCAACTCATGAACACAACAATCACTTACATAATAGCTGATATTCATATCTGACGACCAAGACTCATTAAAGCTACACTAAAAAAAGCTAATAACAAGCAAATTAATGTAAAATTATATCATAATGCAGAAGAATGAAGACAATGTCTGGCAAGGCAGGACACAGATTTTTACCTGGCTTCAATCTCGGTTTGTAGTCACCGTCTGACGAAGAAGGAATCTCGAAGACTCCATCCAATTCATATCTGAACATATGGGGAAAAATATCACAGCAGTGGGCATAAATAAGAAAGATGCATAATGAAGGGTAATACATGTCAGAAATAAGCTCTATTGATTTTTAGAAGAAACAGCAACATATTTCTTACCTTTTATAGGTATAAAACTGTTCCCATAATTATGTACTTTTATAAGCAAACAAATTTGTGGGCTGATTTGTGAAATTGTTTGACGGCAAGTATTTATATCTGGTAAAAAATGATGAAACACACCTGATATCTCGGTGTACTCGACATCTAACCAAAAATCTACGCACAAGAGCCTGAAATAGACAAATAAGCAACAACTCATCTTGTGTATTAGGTATTTCATCTGTGAAAATTGTGCCAAAAAAGTCTTACCAAAAAGCACATAGTACAATAACAAAAACAGTGTCTGAATCTAATGATGTATAAATTGAGAATTGAGAATAGAAACAAATAGGTTTATATACACACACGTAAATATACATATATGTATGTATGTATGTATGTATGTATGTATGTATGTATGTATGTATGTATGTATGTATGTATGTATGTATGTATGTATGTATGTATGTATGTATGTATGTATGTATGTATGTATGTATGTATGTATGTATGTATGTATGTATGTGTGTGTGTGTGCATGTGTGTGTGTGCATAACACAAAGACATACAGTCCCATTATTTATTTATAATGCATAATAGCCAAACCTGTATTCGGGTGGCATTCTGCTCTCTGCGTCGATGAAGAGCTCTTTCCTCTCGCTCATTTTTGGCTTTACCCAAGAATTCACATTTATTTTGATTGTCTACTTTCTTGAACATGGTGTCCTCATTTGTCTACTCCATAACCAAATGGAAAAGTAAGTTCAAGGTAAGTTAGGTACTTTTCTCAGTATGACAGTTCCTGCAAAAGTTACAGCAAGGATTTGGAATCTGCAAAAACATAGCAGCTCAAGGCCTGCATAATGAAATCTATAATGTAATTATTCAATGACAGACTTTCATGTGTTATATTTATAGCTTCATCTTAAGTTAAAACCAAAATTCCATGGTTCCATTGTCCCTCAATGCATGATACTCTTTAACTTAAGGGGACCTCAATGTTGCAGACTCAGGATGTTATCATCAACCCATAAAATAAATCAATTTATACATCAGGATGATCAGGTTCATAATTGGTCAGGTATAAAAATACGAAGTGTCTATTTGCACGGTGACCGTGCGAATAGCAAGGCAGAATTTCCTTGTACGCACAGTCAGTCGCGCCTGCGTTATTATTATTTTAAGAGCACACATGGGCTCTGTTTTAACCAGCTTATTTTCTACATGCATGTATTATACTTAGAAACGTTAAGTTAGTGCCTTCTTGTTTATCTCAATTTGGTTGACATTTTTGTTATTATTTTTAAGGGCACTAAATTGAATGTTTCCGCAAGGTTGTTGAAATTACTACAGTTATGACACAGTATTGGGTTCTGTAAACTATGTTGAGATTTGTTCCTGCGCTGATGATATGCATCAAGCGCATATATGCAGTGAACTGAGTTATAAGAACGGATCGGCACGGCAGCACGGTGACCGTGCGAATAGCGCAGTTCGGAAAGTTGACTGCACGGTGACCGTGCGAATAGCGCTGTTCCGGTAGTTGGATGCACGGTCATAGCATCTTTCATAAAAATAACTGTCAAACGCAGACTCCATCACTGCCAGTGCCACTGGCATCAGTCCAACACATGAACACTGTCACCAGGTCACTGCTCCTCCACATCAAGTCACTGTGAATTGTTACAAAACCAACACACAGAAAATTTGCCTCACCTTAACAAGAACATCAACCTCGGAAATAAACTTAATGAAAACAGAACTCGGAATCGTGTGACAAATGTCAACAGCACTGTTTCTCGTTCTATTTCGAAGAGCTGTTTCCACAATGTTTACACTTTTGTCCGTGACGTCATAACTTCATGCATGTCCGCCACCGCAAGAGGGCAGCAGTTAACATAATTATGAGTCGTGGTCAACATTGATATCAAACGAAAATCAAAACCAAGTATAATATATTAAAAGTAAATGTGAAATTGTCCCAAGCCTTATGCGTTCGTTTCTGAGAAAGAACAAAGAAACACCAGATAGAATCGTCTTAATTTCTGCTAAAATGATCGACTATCATAACGTCAGAAATTGTAAATTGTCATAACATTTTACACGATTACGAAAATCCCACTTCTTCTAATAAGAGTATGAGGTCACTCCGCAAGTCGGAAGATCGATCTATTATATTTTGAAATAAAAACGAAATATTTCAAATTTCTGTATAAACATAAAAATTATTAATTGACTAACAGATTGCCGCGCAGATTTTCTAATTGTATACTGATTTATCGCCTAAATTATCTTATCTTATCTTATTTATGATACAAACACTGTACATATCAAAATGAGAGTTTCTATTGTGGCTGAATATTTCTTGAATTGGTCCATGTTAATTCGGTTTATCAAACATATCCGATTAAAGTACAGTCAATGAACATTTATAGTCAGAATTTCACAGGTTATCAAGCACGAAAATATCATTTACTTCTTTCATAATTCATAGTTAAACTCGTTTGAACAACATCAAGTGACTCCTCCGTATAATTTACCACGAGGCAAGCGTACTGAATAATTCAGTGGAAATATTATCAACTCGTTCTGATTGGCTGAGAGACCATTCGCCATTGACCAGTTTGAGAAGGAGAGTTACGACAACCTCGTGGTTTTGTTTTGATAATTTTTGTGCTCAATTGGAGTTTTCTTTAAAAGTTGGCTGGGTATATCCAACAAAAACGACACCAGGAATCTCATCAGTGGATTTTATTCTAAGTTTGGCGGCAGCGAGGACGTATACCAGCCATTATTGTCGTGGAAACATGGCGTCCTTCCTCGGTGGGCGCGAGGCTCTTATGCCAGCGGCGATGAAGAGGAAGCGGTCCCGCAGATCGGGGGAGGCTGAACCCCAAGTTTCTCCGTCCGAATCAGGCCAAGTTTCAGGTAATACACTATTAATTATTGGATACAGATTTTCGTTTATCATCATTTCAATGTAATTTTAGCAAATGGATATCTGTCATGGTCATATTTGATCAAAATAGCAGCCATCAACGGGGGTCCCCGATGGCGGCTTGGTCGAGCTTGGCGGCGCTGAGGCTACCCCTCCAGCCCGCCCTGTTCGCCCAGCCAGCCAGCCGGGCTTGGCTTCTCGACCGCGCTGTCGGGCCTCGCCTGCCCTCTCTACTGGGCGGCTGCCTCGTTGCTTTGTTAGCCGGAGCTGTTAGGCAAGATCGCTGGCCGGCGACGAGCGCGTCATCCAGGGACCTGGGTGCTTGAGCAGACCATCGTAGCCTAACTGTGCGCCAGCCCCGGGTCGGAGTTAGCGGCGGCTTGCCACCGAGAACGCCCCCGCTGACTCCGTGTCTACCCGGCCCGCCTTTATTGACGTCGGTTAGCCGCTAGGTTGGTGTGCTTCAGGCCAGGGTGACCTACTTGTGGCACCAGCATGTGAATCCTTCTCATCCTGGCCTTGCCCAGACCCCGATCACCCAAGGCACAATATGCTCTCTCCAGCATATGTGCATCTCTTAAGTGATGGTTTGTTTAAGTGTGGGCTCTTGGCCAAGTTAATGCTGCAATTTATTGGTTATCCTGGTCTGATGTTGGGGCTGAGGTCATCTACTCCTCCAATGTGGAACAATTAAAAATGTCACTGGAGGTAATGGTGTGACATTACCTTATGCTATTGTTGACCTTAGCATATTTATGATGCCTATCTCACCTGAAGTTGATTAATTAACAATTAAGAACATGTGTTATTGTGTTGGTCTTCAATTCATTTCCTTGCTTGCCATAGTTGAAAACATATTTGCAGTTTTTGCTCAGCTTCAGATAATCTACATCACATGTACTTCCAGATAACCACTTTTAGTACATATCGTAGGCTCAGTTTTTCCTTTCTTGATTTGACTTAAGTTAAGAAAATCAAGAAGGAGGCGACTATTTGGGATGATGAACCGCCTGTTCTCACGCCCATCACAGCACAGACTCCTCCCACTAAAGGTAACCAACATCTCACTTCCTCCATTCACATGGTATTGCTGAATCACCACTACTCCCCCCCCAAAAAAAAAACAAAAAATCCACTGTTTGGCAGTTCATGGCCCATCATTTTTTTGGATGGATCCTAAGTATGGTGTTTGATAAGGGATTGTCCATTAAGGTAAAAAGCGCAAGAAAAACCATGTGAAGATGGAATCTGAGGATGTGCCCCCGCCCATGGAGATTGTACCTCCTGTTGAAGCTGCGCCTCTCGTGATTGACCCGCCTAAAGGTGTGTTAAGTGAAACAGTTTTCAAATAACAAGCATAACATATTGTTCTTATGAGAATTGGTTGTGTGACCTGCTGTCGGGAAAGTTCACGTTGGCGAGAGGCTATCGTGAATATCATGTATGCCCGTAACAAAAGGTAGTGGCTTCAAATATTACTATTATTAGTGAGTGGTTTTTTTCCCTGAACAATCCATTCAAGAACAATGTCTGTTGAATCACTGTTGATCTCCTTCTTCCCTCACTCACACATCTCAGTGTTGGCAGCTGTCATATTATCACTGTGTAGTTGACCTTCACATTTAACACCAATCTAACCTTCATGTCACAGTTTGGACTCAGACAGAACTGCAAAAACTGTTGGAACGTGTGAAATTGCAACTTCCCGAGTCTGACAACGTGAAGTATGGGGCTCAATGTGACCTCATGGATTGGTCCCTCGTGTGTTTTCCTCCCTATACTGCTGACAACTGTAAGACTCAGTGGCGGGCTCTCTCTGCCAGGGTAGGCTATTCCATCTACTTCGTTGTTCATCTGGCTTCTTCTTAGCATTGAAATCTTATTCAGCTCATTTTCCACTAAATTCAATTAATTAGCAAAAAGAACACATTTCCTGTGTAAAATGTGTTAAGGGAGTTCTGTTTCTGGCTTGATAGATCCGCAAGTACCGCACAATGACAGAGTTGGTGTGTGATGCCAAGGTGCTTGTTGACAAAGGCATTTTTGTTAAGGTGAGGTCAATCATATTAAACACAAAGGGGCAATGTTTGTCAAGATTTGGTGTTGCATGTCTCTTGTATGGAATGATGGTTTTCATGTGACCAGGAAGTTGATCTTATTTACCGTACCAAGCATCATAGAGAGTGCTATTGCTAACACCTGTAGATGCTGTGTCGACAGAAAAATAAACTACCAGGGATGCCCAAAAAACCCCTCACACCTTACTTCCGTTTCTTCATGTCAAAACGAGAACATTACCACAAAATACACCTCAGCTCAGCATGACAGATCTCTCCAAGCTCATGTCAAAAGAGTACAACAAACTGTCCAAGAAGAAAAAGGTGGGTCATGGTTACAGATGTGGTTTGACTTGGCTTGTGGTTATAAGGTTTATCGTGTGTAGTGGTTATAAAGTGTGATTCATTGTGGGTTATACTATGTGGATCATTCAATGTGAGTTATGGTTATAAAGTGTGGATCTCTGTAGGTGATGGTTATGTAGTGTGGATCTCTGTGGGTGGTGGTTATAAAGTGTAATGCATTGTGGCAAGTGGTTATAGAGTGTGGTTCAATGTGGGTAGTGGTTATATAGTGTAGTTCCCTGTGGGTTTTGGTTATATGGTGTGATTCATTGAGTAGTGGTTATATAGTGTGGTTCGTTGTGGGTAGTGGTCATATAGTATGGTTCATTGTGGGTAGTGGTTATATAGTGTGGTTCACTGGAGATGGTTATAAAGTGGTTTGCTGTGGATGGTGGTTATATAGTGTGGTTTTCTGTGTAGTGGTTATCTAGTGTGATTCATTGTGGGTAGTGGTTATAAAATGTGGTTCACTGGGAAGTGGTTATCAAGTGGTTCACCGTGGGTAGTGGTTATATGGTATGATTCATTGTGGGTGGTGGTTATACAGTGTGGTTCATTGTAGGTAGTGGTTATATAGTGTGGTTCATTGTGGGTTGTAGTTATATAGTGTGGTTCACTGTGGGTACTGGTTACAAAGTGTGGTTCACTGCGGGAAGTGGTAATGTAGTGTGGTTCACTGTGGGTAGTGGTTATGTAATGTAGTACACTGGGAAGTGCTTATAAAATATGGTTCATTGTAGGTAGCAGTTTTGTAGTGAGGTTCTTTGTGGGAAGTATTGTTTACTGTGTGTAGTGGTTATAAAGTGAGGTTCACTGTTGGTGGTGGTTATGCAATGTGGTTCACTGGGTAGTGGTTATAAAGTGGGCTTCATTGTGGGTAGTGGTTATAGAGTGTAGTTCATTGTTGATAGTGGTTATATAGTGTAGTTCACTGTGGGTTGTTGTTATTAAGTATAGTTAACTGTGGGTAGTTGTTATTTAGTGTGGTTTAATGTGGTTAGTGGTTGTAAAGTGTGGTTCACTGGGCATAGTGGTTATTTGGAGCCATTGTTATTTGGGTATTGATTATATGGTGTGGTTCACTGAGGGTACTAGTTAAATAGTGTAGCTCGCTGCATATCACCAATGACAAACATTGTAATGTCATCAACAAACAGGGGGATGCAGTGGTTTCATTTACAAACATTGTGATGTGGTGATGTCATAAATAACTTGCGTATTTGTTGTTCCTTATAGCAAAGTTATGTAACTGAATACAACAAGGAGAATGAGCAATACAAGATCGACTTGCAGAAGTTCAAGTAAGTTCATGCAGCATATATATTTTTTCCCAGCTCATCTGTATCTAGTTAAAATGAGGAGGAATAAAGTCGAGAAATGATTACGCATCCTCCAAATCTGCCCTGCAGCAAGTTGTCCTAAACATGAGAATGTTTGTGTTGCCACAGAGAGGAGCACCCTGAAGTGTTTGCCGCTGACCCAGCCGTGTCGTACAAGTCCAACCCACCTAAAGTCACTAACGCCATGATCATCTATACATCTCATAAGATACAGGAGGCTCGCACCAAAGGATCCACGGTATGAGAAGCGAGCCCACAAGTTCCGTTATCTCTCAGAGATACTCCTTTTATAGGCACCCCACTTTCAGCCTGATAATGCCTCCTGTAGGCACCCCACCTTCAGCCTGATAATACCTCCTGTAGGCACCCCACTTTCAGCCTGATAATACCTCCTGTAGGCACCCCACTTTCAGCCTGATAATGCCTCTTGTAGGCACCCCACCTTCAGCCTGATAATGCCTCCTGTAGGCACCCCACTTTCAGCCTGATAATGCCTCCTGTAGGCACCCCACTTTCAGCCTGATAATGCCTCCTGTAGGCACCCCACCTTCAGCCTGATAATGCCTCCTGGTCACTCTCTTATAGGCACCCCACCTTCAGCCTGATAATGCCTCCTGGTCACTCTCTTATAGGCACCCCACCTTCAGCCTGATAATGCCTCCTGGTCACTCTCTTATAGGCACCCAACCTTCAGTCTGATAATGCCTCCTGTAGGCACCCCACTTTCAGCCTGATAATGCCTCCTGTAGGCACCCCACTTTCAGCCTGATAATGCCTCCTGTAGGCACCCCACCTTCAGCCTGATAATGCCTCCTGGTCACTCTCTTATAGGCACCCCACCTTCAGCCTGATAATGCCTCCTGGTCACTCTCTTATAGGCACCCCACCTTCAGCCTGATAATGCCTCCTGGTCACTCTCTTATAGGCAGCTGACCTTCAGCCTGATAATGCCTCCTGTAGGCACCCCAATTTCAGCCTGATAATGCCTCCTGTAGGCACCCCACATTCAGCCTGATAATGCCTCCTGGTCACTCTATTAAAGGCACCCCACCTACAGCCTGATAATGCCTCCTGTAGGCACCCCACCTTCAGCCAGATAAAGCCTCCTGGTCGCCCTCTTATAGGTACCCTGATAATGCCCTCCACAATTGACAATCCATTGTTAATGTTGTACATCCACTTATGTGATTATGTGTGTACGTTGCAGGCGTCTCGTAGAGATCTCTATGAGATGTACCGGACCAAGTGGTCAACTCTAAGCGACCGCAAGAAGCTCAAATACATTGACAAGGCAGGCAAAGCCAAGACCAAATATGACGTGAGATATGTCCATTGACTACTACTGGCTAAATGTCATGGCCACACTTTCAATAGATCATAAACACCAGGGCCTTCTTGGTGTCAACAAAGTCTGTATTTATTGTGAACTCTCCCATGTAAGTTCAGCTTCCTCCTTTATTGAGAGCCACCATCCTGCAGAGAATATCACCAACCTTTATTGAGCTCGACTGAGACTATTATCAGCCTTATCTCAATAGTTGGTCCTTTTATTAACTTATCATGCACATTTTATGATGAAACAAAATAATAGCTGAAATCATAAATGGGCCCTTCTAATGGGAAAGTCTCGTTTTGACCTGAAAATCAGCTCTGTAGAATCACTTTATCAGCCCTGCTCTGCTCCTCAGTCCCGCTGTCTGTCTGTTCATCCTTCAGTCCATATGTCATAGGTGTGTCTGTTTGTTTTTATCAAGCAAGCTACCATCCCCAAATTACACATCGACCTTTTTTATTTGGAACATTACTTGCCAACCAAAAATCACATAACCTTTGACCCCCTGAATTATTAGAGAAAAATTTTGCTTGTCCCATGTTATGGCACAGTTCCATAACACCCCCAAATTACACATGGACCCCTCTGATGTTGATGGCTCGTTGCAAAGCAAAAGGTCAGCCACACATGACCTTTGACCTCTGAGTTTTTTGAGAAATACTGAAAGATCTCTCATACTATGTTAAGCCAGTAGAGAGTTACTGACATTTCCTTACAAAATAATACATAGGCCCTATTTATGTTAATGGTTTCTTGCCATCCAAAAATTAGCTTTGACCTTTGAGTTATTTGAGAAAAACTTGGAAAAAGCTCTAATACTATGTTAACCGATTGGAGACTCGCTATTGAGGTTTCCCTATAAAGTAAGCTAGCTGCCCCAAATTACCCATATATGTTGATGGCTCTTTGCAATCATAAATCAGCCCAGGTTTGTAGCTGTTCAGTAAATTTGATGATATTGCTTCCCTCTGGTATTCGTCTGTATGTCCATTCAGTCTGATGATATTGCTTCCCTCTGGCCGTCGTCTGTACGTCCATTCAGTCTGATGATATTGCTTCCCTCTGGCCGTCGTCTGTACGTCCATTCAGTCTGATGATATTGCTTCCCTCTGGCCGTCGTCTGTACGTCCATTCAGTCTGATGATATTGCTTCCCTCTGGCCGTCGTCTATACGTCCATTCAGTCTGATGATATTGCTTCCCTCTGGCCGTCGTCTGTATGTCCATTCAGTCTGATCGTATGTTAACTCTGATGAAGCAATCTAGCTGCCCCCGATAAGGCTTCTGATGATGGGTCTTCTCATGCACCATTTCAACCTGTGTGTGGTGTTTATAGACAGACATGGAGGAATATTGCCGTCTCCACCCCGATTACAAACCTCGTGAGGTGAGGACGTTTCTCACCAAAGCAGAGATCAAGATAAAAGACCATCATGAGGGCAAACCCGAGAAACCTCCGCTGTAAGACGCTTATTCTTAATCAGTGTAGTTAGTTGTGTTTTATGACGCATCTTGATATGTTTGATGATGTGTTTGATGGTGGATCTGATGATGTGTTTGGGGTGGATCTGATAATGTGTTTGATTGTGGATCTGATGATGTGTCGATGGATTTGATGATGCTTCCATTGATGGTGTGTCAGGAACGGCTACGTGCTCTTCACCACAGAAGAGATGCCTCATTTGATGCACATACCCAACCACCAGCGACTCGCTGAGCTCTCCAAGAGGTGGAAGTCACACTCTGAGGAGGAGCGGGACAATTACAGCAAACGTGCCGAGCAGGTGAGTGATTGTAGAGGGCATTACGGGTGGGTCATTCTAAAGGGCGTAACAGACGGGTGATTGTAGAAGGCATTAAGGAAGGGTCATTCTGCAGGGCGTAACAGGTGAGTGATTGTAAAAGGCATTACGGGTGGGTCATTCTGCAGGGCATAACAGGTGAGTGATTGTAGAAGGCATTACGGGTCGGTCATTCTGCAGGGCGTTACAGGCGGATGATAGGCATGGTTTTGCATGTGCAGATGAACCAGGAATTTAAGGTGGCCTATGACAGCTACCTGGATTCCCTGCCCCCTGAGGAGAGGCTGAGACAGGAAGAAGATGAGGCACAGGCTAAGGCCAAGAAATCCAAGGCCAGCAGCAAGGTGACTTCCCCTTTGTGTGTTCAGTGCATACCAATGTGTTAACAAGGTGTGCCCTGTACTGACTCTGTGCTCTGTACTGACCGTGTACTCTGACTGACTGACTGTGTGCTCTATGCTAACTATGTACTCTGACTGACTGTGCTCTATGTTGACTGTGTACTCTGACTGACTGCTCTATGCTAACTGTGTACTCTGACTGACTATGTGCTCTATGCTGTGTACTCTGACTGACTGCTCTATGCTAACTGTGTACTCTGACTATGTGCTCTATGCTGTGTACTCTGACTGACTGTGTGCTCTATGCTGTGTACTCTGACTGACTGCTCTATGCTAACTGTGTACTCTGACTGACTGTGTGCTCTATGTTGTGTACTCTGACTGACTGTGTGCTCTATGCTGTGTACTCTGACTGACTGTGTTCTATGCTAACTGTGTACTCTGACTGACTGTGTTCTATGCTGTGTACTCTGACTGTATGCTCTATGCTAACTGTACTCTGACTGACTATGTGCTCTATGCTAACTGTGTACTCTGACTGACTGTGCTCTATGCTAACTGTGTACTCTGACTGCTCTATGCTAACTGTGTACTCTGACTGACTGTGTGCTCTATTCTGTGTACTCTGACTACTGTGTGCTCTATGCTGACTGTGTACTCTGACTGGCTGTGTAGCCGGTTCCTGAGGAGGTGCCAGAACAGCGGCCTCAGAAGCCTGTAGCTGCCCTTTTTCTTTACATTGAGGAGCACAAGCCACGGTGGCAGGCCAACCACCCTGAGATGGAGGAGTCTGAGATACGGAGGATGCTTGTCAAGCACTACAATCAGCTGCCAGACAAAGACAAGGTGACCACCCACCAGCTTGTACTTGTCCAATCACAGCAGGCTTTATTGTGGGGTAACATGTATTAACAGGGCTTGATTCTATGTTTGGCTCTGTCCTCGATGGTTCAGGCCAAGTACAAGAAGCGGGAAGAGGAACTGAAGACGTCCTGGGCCAGACACAAGTAAGCTGCACTAGATAGTAGGTCTTACAGCCAATATGGGATGTGGTGAAGAGGTGGGGGGGAGGGTGTGGTCAATAGAGCGGGATACTAGTCAGTTGGACCAGATACTGGGTCATGCTGACAGGGGTCAGTGGGGTCAAACTGGTACACGTGATAATTTGCACAGGGGAATAAAGTGTTGTTTCAGGACAGATGGTTATTTATCATAATTAATATGGTTGTGCTGGCTGACCAACATCCGACTGAGAACGACTTGTTTGCACATCACACAGATTGTATAAAGAGCATTCTTGTTGTTTGTGTGTTCTATAGCAACCGGAGGACTGTGAGAGAGAAAAGGCCCACGTTTGTCGGGGAGCCCAAAAGGCCTCCCACGTAGGTCCACACCACTCTTTTGTCTTATTCCTCCATCAAGTTTATATACTTTTTGGCTCAGAGTTTCTTTATGTATTGTACTGCTTTGTGTCATTGTCTTTATGTATGGTAATGTTTCTTTAACGTCTTTATGTTTCATAATGTTTTCTTTATCGTCTTTATGTATCGTAATGTTTTCTTTATTGTCTTTATGTATCATATTGTTTTCTTTGTCGTCTTTATGTTTCATGTTTTCTTTATTGTCTTTATGTATTGTAATGTTTTCTTTATCGTCTTTTTGTATCGTATTGTTTTCTTTTTGTATTGTAATGTTTTGCGTCATCGTCTTTATGTATCATAATGTTTTCTTTATTGTCTTTATGTATTGTAATGTTTTCTTTATCGTCTTTATGTATTGTATTGTTTTCTTTATATATTGTAATGTTTTATGTCATCGTCTTAATGTATCGTGCTTTATCGTTTCTGCCTTGTCCAGGTCAGGATATAAGCTTTACTGCCAGGAAATGCTCTTCAAACTGACGGAGATTCCAGCTAATCAGCGGCTGAGTCACATCAGTAAGCGCTGGAAGGCGTTAACGAATGAAGTCAAGTTGTCATGGAACACCAAGCAAGAGACAGTGTTTGAGCAATACAGGAAGGACCTTGACAAGTTCAAGAAGGTAACATTCCATCCTCCTCCCATGGCAACCACCATTTGAGTCTATAACACCTGCATATCATTTCATGTTTTTGCTGTTCAGACTTTGGAACCATCTGACCGAGCATTGTTTGATGCTTATGACATTCCACCCAAGTCCAAAGCAAAGTCAAAGAAAAAAACGGTGAGTTGGCCATTGAATACGGAACAGTGGAGAAACTCTACAAGTTGTGTGCATCAGGGAGGCTGATGTTGTCAATGATGTGTCCATGTGTTGTAGTTGTATCCTCCCCCGGAGGTCAAAAAGGAGTCAAGTAGTGAAGAGGAGGTTGAGGAGGAGACCAAAGATGAGGACGGGGAGAGTAGTCAGGAGTCCAGCGACAGTAGTGATGATGACTCTGATGACTCCAGTGATGACGATGATGATGATGATGACGATGATGATGAGGAGGAGGAGGATGGAGCCAGTAGTACCATGAAAAATGGTGATGTAAAGGATGGAGATGATGATGATGACGACGATGAAGATGATGATGATGACAGTGGCACTGATTCTGACAGTGACTCATCCTCAGACTCTGATTCTGATGAGAGTGCTACTTCAGAATTGGTGCCCAATGGAAATGCCACAAATAAGGTTGGTAACCATTTGTTAATTAAGTAAGGTGATACGTGTGTCTGCAGTTGTTACTGATGCAGGTATGGAGGGAGCAAATGATAAGGAACTGCCCTGAATTTGAGTTTTAATTGGATAGGCATTTCATGAGTAACTGTGTTTACTTGTGTATAGGTCACACTCGTGAATAAGCTGCACCCACAATTCTACCTTGAAAATTGGCACTAAACTTAGTTTTGATCAAATTGATATTGGCGATGAGACTCTCTGAGCCAGGGAGGTAATTCGTGATCCAGTATGTCTTAGCTTGTTGTTAGCTGTGAGGTACTTAGATAGTAAGAGTTGACTTGCTGAATACATTCTACTTGTCAGCAACCTTGTACAATATGCCCTCGACACGACGGAGCTCTAACGGCACAGTGCTTCATCTTGTTGACTAGTGGAAGGTCCTAAGTTAGTTGTTGTACTGAACAAATCAATGACTTATCTGGTCCTGCGTTAGTTGTTGTACTGAACAAATCAATGACTTATCTGGTCCTGAGTTAGTTGTACTGATCAAATCAATGACTTATCTATCCGCTTGCCCTTCCATCTGTCTGCTTGCTTTTCTATCCGCTTGCCCTTCTATCTGCTTGCCCTTCTATCCATTTGCCCTTCTATCTGCTTGCTCTTCTATCCTCTTGCGCTTCTATCCGCTTGCCCTTCCATCTGTCTGCTTGCCCTTCTATCCGCTTGCCCTTCTATCTTCTTGCCCTTCTATCCATTTGCCCTTCTCTCCATTTGCCCTTCTATCTTGCCCCTTCTATCCACTTGCCCTTTTATCCATTTGCCCTTCTATCCATTTGCCCTTCTATCTGCTTGCTCTTCTATCCATTTGCCCTTCTCTCTGCTTGCCCTTCTATCCATTTGCCCTTCTATCTTGCCCCTTCTATCCACTTGCCCTTTTATCCATTTGTCCTTCTATCCATTTGCCCTTCTATCTGCTTGCTCTTCTATCCATTTGCCCTTCTATCTGCTTGCCCTTCTATTCGCTTACCCTTCTATCCATTTGCCCTTCTATCTGCTTGCCCTTCAATCCACTTGCCCTTCTTTCCGCTTGCCCTTCTATCTTGCCCCTCCATCCTCTTGCCCTTTTATCCGCTTGCCCTTCTGTACAAGGTGATGCTGCCAGTAAATGTCTACCCCTGTCGAAAAGTTGTTTCCTTGATTTTCTTTTTTTTGAATTTGGGTACAAAAGTGTGACCTTTACACAAGTTAATACAGACAGCAGTTTATCTTTGCCCCTGTGGGTGAGTGTTGCCTTTTACAGCAGTTCTGGTTTTTGTATCAGGACAAGCTGCAGACAAGTGAAGTTTATGATGACAGCAGCGATGACGATGAAGATTCCGGCTCCTCCACTTCCTCCTCAGACTCAGACTGACACAAATACACTAACTCCTCAGACTCACACAAATACACTAACTCCTCAGACTCACACTGACACAAATACACTAACTCCAGACTGAGATTGACCCTCATCTGATCCCTCAGACTGGGATTGACCCTCATCTGATCCCTCAGACTGGGATTGACCCTCATCTGATCCCTCAGACTGGGATTGACCCTCATCTGATCCCTCAGACTGGGATGGACCCTCATCTGATCCCTCAGACTGGGATGGACCCTCATCTGATCCCTCAGACTGGGATTGACCCTCATCTGATCCCTCAGACTGGGCTTGACCCTCATCTGATCCCTCAGACTGAGATTGACCCTCATCTAATCCCTCAGACTGGGATTGACCCTCATCTAGTCCCGCTGCCAACTTTAATCATCACTTGTCAAACACAACAGCTGTTTTTTTTAATGTTTCAACCTTCTTATGTCGGTAGGCATTTTTAATTTGTGTATATTGTTATGGAGCATAAGTTGATATGATGTCAATGACCTCTGACCTTCTGTTGGTGTGCCTCGCATCAGTGCTCTGGGCTTCTTGTTATTTCTCCCACTCAGATCCCTCACACAATCGTTCCCTGCTCAACAGTGATACTAGTGGATTGTTTGCATAGAGTAGTTTGCCATTTTTAATAATCATGTTATTGGATTAAATTGAGGGCTGTAGCACATGGTGATATGGGAGCAAGTATATTGACCTTCTGGAGGACAGGACTTCAATGGAAGAGGTGCAATGCTTCTCTGACTAGTAATAGAAGCTACCTCGTTGCTCATGATGTTGGTGGGGTTACTTCTCTGACTTTTAATAGGAGCTACCTTATTGCTCATGGTGTGGGTGGGGTTACTTCTCATTTGTATTTGACTGCTGCCCAGTTGACAGACGTGTTATGACCAAGGAAGTGACCACTTGTGGTGTTGTTGTTGTCTCTGCTTCCTGTTGTTTGTGTACACAGTACAACAAAATGAATGTTCCTCCTGAGTTTGAATGTTAATGCATACCTCTTACCAACGAATTAAGACATTCTATCTCATCATAGTGTTTATGTAATTTCAAATCAATAAAATGTATTTTATATATTCTGCATCTATTGTCATGAGATTACTGAGTGGGAAGATTGTTGATTGTAGTGGAAAGGAAACAAAGTTCAAATTAGAAGTCTGGGGAGCTGCTGTATCGCCTTCTATTTATTATCAGAATCAGCCATACATTTGTGGAAATGCTTGCATCGACGTAAGGTGAACACTGAAGACTTGCACATAAATTGATCCCAATTTCATAAAACCTGTTGCACAGATTAATGTTGACCGAGTCAAATGGACTTTATAAATGAAGCTTGCTCACATATTGTGCAGGGCTTCATTGGTCAGCCTTCTCTTGAAAGTTGTCAGGTATTTGCACTAAAAATTGACTAGCAACTGCTGTTTGTGACAAACAATTCTACATACATGTAATACAGATGCTTACACTCACTATCAGTTAAACAATATACTGTACATCACGATATTCTAATATATATTCAATAATATTTGTTCATAAACTGAAAATGACAGAAGGAATGTATAATTCTTTACATCTTCCTGGTTCAACTTGAGTAATAAATAACAAATATAAATCAACAAATTATGTACATAAATATTATGTTGAAGTTATTATAATAAATTAAACTTGGTCAACCATTGGACATGTATTACCCAGTTTAAACAATAACAACGCCTTATATAACTCTACACTAAACTTGCTCTGTTTTCTGGGAAGGTAAATCTGTGGCCTATATTCAAATGCATTACATTCTGATCAGGGAAGCATTTGTGAGTCTGCTTTATATTCAGCCTTGCAAGTTTTTGCGAAGCTTTACTGATTGCTAAAAAAGCATGGTATGTACATAAAAATTACGTTGAAGTTAT
Source organism: Urechis unicinctus (assembly GCA_034190875.2). Classification (NCBI taxonomy): domain Eukaryota; kingdom Metazoa; phylum Annelida; class Polychaeta; order Xenopneusta; family Urechidae; genus Urechis; species Urechis unicinctus. The sequence continues at coordinate 59,779,668 of CM067356.1, forward strand.
TATAATAAATTAAACTTTATCAACCATTGGACAAGTATACCCTATAGTTAAACTATTGATTAATACCACTTGATAAGTGACAAGTATCGCAGAGGGGAAAATGCACCTTCACGTGTAAATGATTGTAAAGTGTTGTGCACTAGTTAAAACAATAACAAGACCTTTATATAACTCAACACTAAACTTGCTCTGTCTTCTGGGAAGGTAAATCTGTGGCCTATATTCAAATGCATTACAGTCTGATCAGGGAAGCATTTGTGACTCTGCTTTATATTCAGCCTTGCAAGTTCTTGCGAAGCTTTTCTTGGTCTTTAGCTCCGAAGCCAATAAACTCCAGGTAGTTTTCAATGGAACCATACCTTAAAGAATTAACATTTGCAATGTAAGAACTCGAACAGTGATTTTTTATCCTCAACAGCTCATCGGGAAGAAAAGATGTCTATCAACAACGTAGAGGATTAGGGATAATTCATTCATAGAATCAACGACTGAGCATCGTATAATATCCGACTGATTCACTGTTCATAAAATAAGCACTGCTCACGTTTCATCGATGTAATCGAGAACCGTCATCATAGTCTCTGCTTTAGCTGTTGTGAACGATTGGCACATGTGGAAGCGATCCACAATTTCTGAATGCAGTCTTTCCTTCATTGGGGCTAATTCTGTCTGTCAGAAAACAAAACATCCATAAGTGAATTGCCAAATTTGTCCTAAATGTGACATCTAACATTCAATTCAATAAACTGAGTTCTAAGAATCAGCTTTCATCGACTTTCTCTAAATTTAAAACAAGGTTGCCATCACCAGCAGTTACATTAATACCACTGAACAATAAACACTAGCCCCAGTCGAACGGAGGTCAACAAGACGTCGTGCACGGCTAAATAAGCACCTCCTTCAGAAAAATCACACTCTGTTCGCTCATCAGCAACAAGTCATAACCCAGAGGCAAAATAAAAACCATCATGCAGGCAACCTTAATTCAAATTTTAATATATTTGAGTCAAAACCATGATTACATCAATTACCTGGACTTATTTTATGGTATATCAATACCCTCTGAATCTTAAATTTTCCTTATTCCATGAAACTTGGTTCATATGAGCTAGTATATATGACTTGTCATCAAGCAATTTGCTACTTATATCAAAAGAGTATTTGGTGTCTGACGCTAACAACTCACTTCTGAACGGGCATAATCATATGCGATGTACTCCTTGGATTTCCCCATACATCCTAACACCATCGCTGACACTATTCCAGTGCGGTCTTTTCCGTGGGCACAATTGATCAAGGCAGGAACATTGCCAGGCTCTGACAAAACCTTCAAAGCTGAAACACAAAATAGAAATGATTAAATCTAAAGGGACAAAGATAAAAGGCTCATTAAACTGCCCTTGGTGTCCATAAATATTGGACAACTTTTGTGTTTTTCAGAATTTATATCACATCTATTGCCCCTGCAACAGACCTCAACTGACCTGCACATATCTGACCCTGGCTGTATGTTATCATGTCCAAGTACTGACCAGTCAGACCTTGCTTGTTTAGAACGTTACGTGCGTAACATCTTACAAAATTGACGAAATGGTTTTGCAGAATGAGGTCCAACAGGAGGAATAAAAGGGAATACAGCTTGATGTACCATGGGCCTCTGTTATAGACTGCCCAAACGTAATTCATTTTGAAAAAGTCCATAAATATATGCTTCCTCTCGCTGGTGGAGTCGTTCTTGGCAGCGTTTTGAAATTTGGATTTTACTGGAGTAATGTTGACCACATCAGTTTGTTTGAGTTTGAGGTTAAAAGGAAGTTTGAGTTTATACAGAGGATAGAAGGAGTCAAGCAATTTTTCTCCATTTGCCCTCTTGTATTCACTGGACGATCGCAGGTCAATAATGGTACGTATTCCAAGATCATCCTGTAAGTACTTCGCTTCTTCTTCAGACAAAAAATCAGGTCTCGAAGATCTAAATATTTTCTTTGAGCATTCACTGCTATTGTCATCTTCTGTGTGGCACTCAAGCAACCTAAAGTTAGGGATAGATTTCAAACAGTTCCCTTCCGTGTGCCCCATTTTGACCCGGCAAGTTGACAGATGACAGCTGACTGATTGTAACTCGCCAGGCGGCACTCCTGCTTCTCTTGCAGTAAATGAAGAGAGTCCTCTGATTGGCTATTAATCAAGCAACTACAGCTTAACAAATATGGCTGAATTAGAGATTCTAGACGTATGCGAGTCTGATACACTAAGTGAAACATCGCCATTACCTTCTGACAGATCCCAAGTTGGTGTTCATTTGAGGCGAAAATTCTTATCACAAAATGAATCGAACACGTCCGAGGTGATTTATTTTCTGATATCGACAGATCTGTATCAGTGTATGTTTACGCTGAGAAGCCCGGTAACCCTGGTAACACTAACAGCCTGGTAACCACGACGGTAATATAAATATACCGTCTCGGACGTCTTGTAAGATGTAGGGCTACTCGGACGTCTTGTAGGGCTAGGTAACCACTTAACCAGACCTATCCCTGCCCACTGTACTAACCTCCAAACTATCAGTATCATTGTCTTGTCTAGACTATAGGCAAGGCACTGGACCCTGGTGAATTGATGATCTGATGCCACATCAGGCTACACTGCTACACGTTGTAGGTCTATGTCTAGCCGCGCACGACAGTAATATAAATATATATAAATCGTCGTGCACGGCTAGTCTATGTCCAAGTTAACCATGCATGCATCAGCCGCTATCACAACTTGGCCGGCCTTGGCGCAACTTGATGGCAAGCTGTGCTGTCTCTGAAGGGTGTTTTACGGGGGCAATCAGGGGTTGCTTTACAGGGGCACTGAGGAGGTGCTTTATGGGGCACTGAGGGGGTGCTTTACAGGGGCACTGAGGGGGTGCTTTATGGGGCACTGAGGAGGTGTTTTATGAGGGTACTGAGGGGGTGCTTGACGACAAAGCAACAGGGGATTAAGCCACATTTAAATGATGGCTACAATGCAGTTGGTGCATGCGTGCTCCTTCCCTCATCACTCAATGCTGACACAAAGAATTGATTAAACATTTGATTCTTATTGAGTTCCCTTTTTTTAATCTTTTTTTTACATGTCTTCTGCCTTTCAGAACTTCCCATCTGTTGTTCCGTTGTCCGTTGGTGGATATCGCTACACCACCCGCTTGTCAACATTGACTAAATATCCTGACTCTATGTTAGCTGCCATGTTCAGTGGACGCCACAGGCTGGATCAAGATGCACATGGAAATTACTTCATCGATAATAACGGCACTCACTTCTCTCACATTCTAGAGTTCTTACGTAATGGAACACTCCCTCCAAATGACCTCGCAGGAACTATTTACAAAGATGCTTGTTATTTCAATATCACACCACTTGTAGAATTATTAGAAACCACACCACAAATTTCCAAACAATTGGTGCTGGAGGCACACCGTGAACAATTCCCTGATTATACCAATGTCAAAAGGAAGCTTATTAGATTAGCTATGGACCTTGCTGCTGTGAACAGAACAGGAGAGGTGTTGGTGTATGCATTTCGTCGGGACTTCCTTCCTAAAGCACCATACTTCAATTCCAAGCATGAGTGTGTCGCAGACTCTGCCCATCTTGTCGTTGGTCCGTGGGATTCGGAGGCTGATGAAGATGCTCTCATTAAGTGTCTGGAACTCGACCTGATGACTGAGGGCTTCCATGTCAGACCCCATGAACCAAAACGTCGCTGTAAATACTACAATGGCCAGAACTGCCAGAAATCTCTGTTTAAAATTACTATGGTATTCTAATATATATCTACTGACCAAGAACTTGAGATGCATGATGTTCAAGATACCATGATAATGGTCTTTGAATGGTTGCATCGTGAAGTGTGGTGTAAAGGTTCTCACAATGCCCACTTGCAATGAGGAGGAAAAATGCAAACTCAGGCATAGGTGTAAGAAGAAACTAGAATTCTTATTACTCAACCTAGGCATTTGACTTGTGGATGGATCTTGTCCTAAATGTCGTTGAGAGATGTGTTGTGTTTGGAGGCCAGGATAGAACTGATTTAATATGTTGAAGTGATTCTCATAGGACATGCAGTAGCCTGGTCTGCTAGGTCAGGGTAGGCGGTGTGATGATAGGGTTAGGGGTATACATGAGGTGGAGTGGCAGGTGTCATGAGGGTCACTCTTGGATATGGGAAGTTGAGATTAATGATTAAGATCAGCTTTGCGGGGTTACTCCATAAAACTAATGGCTCAGAGGGGTACGTTATGATAAGGACAGGTGTGTTGTCATAATGTTAATTGATCGATGTGATACATATTACTAAAAACTAATCTCCATAGTATTTATCAACACATCATTGGCGTTGTTGATCTTGACTCAGACTTGGTGCTGTCTCTCATCAGGAAAAAGTCTTCTCTTCAATGAGTATCAACATTGTCCTGCCAACCACAGTCAGTGAGTACAAGCAGTACCATGCTACTAGTACGCTGTCTGCTCCAAAATCACTTCAAATTGTCAAGATTTATAATTCATGAGATATTGCGTTATGATATTGTTTCCAACCAAATCTAAAAGAGCAGAATATCTCGTCACGAGATTCTGAAAAAATTGTTCTAACCAAGAACCCAGTGTAAGTAGTTACATTATTTAAATCTCAATAAACAATCGCCACTAACATACACAGCTACAGCAGTACTGCTGTACTGGCATACACAGCTACAGCAGTACTGACGTACACAGCTACATCAGTACCAGCGTACACAGCTACAACAGTACTGCTGTACTGGCATACACAGCTACAGCAGTACTGCTGTACTGGCATACACAGCTACAGGACAGTACTGCTGTACTGGCATACACAGCTACAGCAGTACTGCTGTACTGGCATACACAGCTACAGCAGTACTGGCATACACAGCTACAGCAGTACTGCTGTACTGTACACAGCTACACAGTACAGCAGTACTGGCGTACACAGCTACAGTAGTACTACTACACAGCTACAGCACACAGCTACAGCAGTACTGACGTACACAGCTACAGCAGTACTGACGTACTGGCATACACAGCAGCAGTACTGCTGTACTGTACACAGCTACAACAGTACACACAGCTACAGCAGTACTGCTGTACTGGCATACACAGCTACAGCTGGCATACACAGCTACAACAGTACTGACGTACACAGCTACAGCAGTACTGCTGTACTGGCATACACAGCTACAGCAGTACTGCTGTACTGGCATACACAGCTACAGCAGTACTGACGTACACAGCTACAGCAGTACTGCTGTACTGGCATACACAGCTACAGCAGTACTGCTGTACTGGCATACACAGCTACAGCAGCTACAGCTACAGTACTGCTGCTACACAGCTACAGTACTGGCATACACAGCTACAGCAGTACTGCTGTACTGGCATACACAGCTACAGCAGTACTGCTGTACTGGCATACACAGCTACAGCAGTACTGCTGTACTGGCATACACAGCTACAGCAGTACTGCTGTACTGGCATACACAGCTACAGCAGTACCAGCGTACACAGCTACAGTAGTACTGACGTACACAGCTACAGCAGTACTGACGTACACAGCTACAGCAGTACTGACGTACTGGCATACACAGCTACAGCAGTACTGCTGTACTGGCATACACAGCTACAACAGTACTGACGTACACAGCTACAGCAGTACTGCTGTACTGGCATACACAGCTACAGCAGTACTGCGTACACAGCTACAGTACTGTGTACTGGCATACACAGCTACAGCAGTACTGACGTACACAGCTACAGCAGTACTGCTGTAGTACACAGCTACAGCAGTGACTGTATACAGCTACAGCAGTACTGCTGTACTGGCATACACACAGCAGTACTGTACTGGCATACACAGCTACAGCAGTACTGACGTACACAGCTACAGCAGTACTGCTACAGTACTGGCGTACACAGCTACAGCAGCTACACTGACTGTACACAGCTACAGCAGTACTGCTGTACTGGCATACACAGCTACAGCAGTACTACTACACAGTACAGCAGTACTGCTGTATACACAGCTACAGCAGTACTGACGTACACAGCTACAGCAGTACTACAGCAGCTACAGCAGTACACACTGTACACAGCTACAGCAGTACTGCTGTACTGGCATACACAGCTACAGCAGTACTGCTGTACTGGCACAGCTACACAGCTACTGACACAGTACTGACGTACTGGCATACAGCTACACAGTACAGCTGTACACAGCTACAGTAGTACTGACGTACACAGCTACAGCAGTACTGCGTACAGCTACAGTACACAGCTAGTAGTACTGCTGTACTGGCATACACAGCTACAACAGCTACAGCAGTACTGACGTACACAGCTACAGCAGCTACAGCACTACTGACGTACACGCTACACAGCTACAGCTACAGCACTGTACATACACACAGCTACAACAGTACAGTACTGACAGCAGTACACTACAGCAGTACTGCTGTACGTACACACAGCTACAGCAGTACTGACGTACACAGCTACAGCAGTACTGACGTACACAGCTACAGCAGTACAGTACACAGCACAGCTACAGTACTGACTGCTACAGCAGTACACTACAGCTACAGCAGTACACACAGCTACAGCAGTACTGACGTACACAGCTACAGCAGTACTGACGTACACAGCTACAGCAGTACTGACATACACAGCTACAGCAGTACTGACATACACAGCTACAGCAGTACTGACGTACACAGCTACAGCAGTACTGACTGGTACACAGTACTACAGTACACAGCATACTGCTACAGCAGTACACAGCTACAGCAGTACTGACGTACACAGCTACAGCAGTACTGCGTACACACAGCTACAGCAGTACTGACGTACACAGCTACAGCAGTACTGACGTACACAGCTACAGCAGTACTGACGTACACAGCTACAGCAGTACTAACGTACACAGCTACAGCAGTACTGACATACACAGCTACAGCAGTACACACAGCTACAGCAGTACTGACGTACACAGCTACAGCAGTACTGACGTACACAGCTACAGCAGTACTGAGTACACAGCTACAGCAGTACAGACGTACACAGCTACAGCAGTACTAACTTACACAGCTACAGCAGTACCAGCGTACACAGCTACAACAGTATTAACTTACACAGCTACAGCAGTACTGACGTACACAGCTACAGCAGTACTGACAGCTACAGCAGTACTGACTGCTACAGCAGTACTACTACACAGCACAGCTACAGCAGTACTGACGTACACAGCTACAGCAGTACTACTTACACAGCTACAGCATACACACACACTGACTACAGCAGTACTAGCAGTACTGACTTACACAGCTACAGCAGTACTGACGTACACAGCTACAGCAGTACTGACGTACACAGCTACAGCAGTACAGACTTACACAGCTACAGCAGTACTAACTTACACAGCTACAGCAGTACTGACGTACACAGCTACAGCAGTACTGACGTACTACACAGCTACAGCACAGACGTACACAGCTACAGCAGTACTGACGTACACAGCTACAGCAGTACTAACTTACACAGCTACAGCAGTACTACCTTACACAGCTACAGCAGTACTGACGTACACAGCTACAGCAGTACTGACGTACACAGCTACAGCAGTACTGACGTACACAGCTACAGCTGACGTACACAGCTACAGCAGTAGTACTGACACAGCTACACAGCTACAGCTACAGCAGTACTGACGTACACAGCACTACTGACACACAGTACTGACGTACACAGCTACAGCAGTACACACAGCTACAGCAGTACTGACGTACACAGCTACAGCAGTACTGACTACACGTACAGTACTGACTGACAGTACAGAGCACAGCTACAGCTACAGCACAGCTACAGTACTGACGTACACAGCTACACAGCAGTACTGACGTACACAGCTACAGCAGTACTGACACAGTACACACTGCTACGTACACAGCTACAGCAGTACTGCACACAGCTACAGCAGTACTGACGTACACAGCTACAGCAGCAGTACTGACGTACACAGCTACAGCAGTACTGACTACAGCAGTACTGACGTACACAGCTACAGCAGCTACAGCAGCTACAGTACTGACGTACACTACAGCAGTACAACACAGTACTTACACAGTACACAGCAGTACTACACAGTACTGACGTACTACAGTACTACACAGCTACAGCAGTACTGACGTACACAGCTACAGCAGTACTGACGTACACAGCTACAGCAGTACTGACGTACACAGCTACAGCAGTACTTACTTACACAGCTACAGCAGTACTGACGTACACAGCTGCAACAGTACTAAGTTACACAGCTACAGCAGTACTGACGTACACAGCTACAGCAGTACTGACGTACACAGCTACGGTACGCAAGGCAGTAGTCGGGGCGGGTTAGGAAGCCTACACGGTACGTGGGAGAATGTACACCGAGATCAAACTTGCCAAATAAAACTTGACAGACCCTTTTGGAAAGTGTCAAAGACAAACAAATCCATGATTCATATATCTAAAGCTGAGATAGCATTTGGTATTTTACGTATGGCGCCAAGTTCGCATACGACAGACGCTGTTAAGAGCGACCTGTGTGTCGTAACCTAATAGTTATACTAAATATGTGTGTAATGAAATTATTGTATGATCTGCTTTTTCTATAATGTTTTTGTTTGTATGAGTTGACTGTACATTGGGTACGAAATAGATATTATTATTATAATTTTGGAACGCAGACCAACATCCAGCTCACTTGCATTATTCCATCTACCCAGTGCACGCTGAGTGCTCCTGTACCTGTGGGCAGCGCTCATCGATACACAACATTACTTGACCAGACACTGACGTCTTCGTGCATATTCTAGCTCCGTGCCACGAAGCAGGTCAACATATCCATCGATCGCTTCCTTGCACAGTGCACGTACACCTGGCCGGTGCGAGCGTCCGGCCTGCACCTCGGTACACGCGTACTTAACAATTGACCTAATTGGACGCGGCGGTTGGTGTGGGCCAGAAGTGGGGTAACTGGCTCTATTCAGACACAGCTGGCTTACATATGAGCCAACACGGCCAGCAGAAGCTGTTAAGCCGGCCCAGGGTGTGTGACCACTGGGAAAAGACCGTATTTGGCAAAGCGCCACCTCATACATATATAAAGGAGAGGATTTCACGGAAAGCAGAAGACAAAAGGGGGACATTTTGCTTATTATCTCCACGAGTTATCATTGTAAATATTAACGACCGATTCCAAAAGCATAAGTTGGCGATCATCGCCTTGTCAGCCGTGCATCGAAACGTGGAAAATACTTAGGTGATCGATAGGGAGACTGGTTAGCCAGTGAGCTACATCAGGAAGTAAGGTGACGGCGACACAAGAGGGGCTGTCTCTTCGGGACTCTACACGGCGTCATGGTTGGAGGGAAATGGACGAACAAGTTGTGGGATGGTCTGAAACACAGGACCGGTATTGCGCTTGGCACCTTGATTACCGTCATACTGGGAACGACCATGCGAGGTGAGTGCTTGGTACCTTGATTACCATCATACTGGGAACGACCATGCGAGGTGAGTGCTTGGTACCTTGATTACCGTCATACTGGCCACGACCATGCGAGGTGAGTGCTTGGTACCTTGATTACCGTCATACTGGCCACGACCATGCGAGGTGAGTGCTTGGTACATTGATTACCGTCATACTGGGAACGACCATGCGAGGTGAGTGCTTGGTACCTTGATTACCGTCATACTGGGAACGACCATGCGAAGTGAGTGCTTGGTACCTTGATTACTGTCATACTGGCCACGACCATGCGAGGTGAGTGCCGGGCACCTTGATTACCGTCATACTGGCCACGACCATGCGATGTGAGTGCTTGGTACCTTGATTACCGTCATACTGGCCACGACCATGCGATGTGAGTGCTTGGTACCTTGATTACCGTCATACTTGGAACGACCATGCGAAGTGGGTGCCGGGCACCTTGATTACCGTCATACTGGGAACGACCATGCGAGGTGAGTGCCGGGCACCTTGATTACCGTCATACTGAGAACGACCATGCGAGGTGAGTGCCGGGCACCTTGATTACCGTCATACTGGCCACGACCAGGCGAAGTGAGTGCTTGGTACCTTGATTACCGTCATACTGGGAACGACCAGGCGAGGTGAGTGCTTGGTACCTTGATTACCGTCATACTGGGAACGACCATGCGAGGTGAGTGCTTGGCACCTTGATTACCGTCATACTGGCCACGACCATGCGAGGTGAGTGCTTGGTACCTTGATTACCGTCATACTGGGAACGACCATGCGAGGTGAGTGTTTGGTACCTTGATTACCGTCATACTGACCACGACCATGCGAGGTGAGTTCTCTGTTGCTCGATGGAGTTTGAAAGTGCGGCATTCTTGTCATCGTTTCCATTTGTCGCTTTACTAACTCTCGCATCGCACGAGACCTTCTACGAGACAACACTAGCGAGGTTGATTCTGTGTGTGATATCAATTATCTCTCACAAACTTGTTTGTCAAAGCGAGTCTTTATTTGCTGGGGGATAGCAGCGGCAAAAGTAAGTGTAAGGTATAACGACACACCAATACTAGTGTGTTGCCAGCAGCGATGTGGATAGCGGGGGCGTATTCGTTACACGTCAATGGTCAACATTCTTGTCTTGTAAAAGTTACAATTTCACAACCTAAAATAACGTGTCTAGGTGTGCATGCAACCACAGGTCTCTTTCCGCAGTCGGAGATTCTCCGGATTTGCGTGGTGTTCGGTATTTAATTTAATATTTCATTGATAAATAATCAATGCAGATGGGGCGCCCCACCCCCGCATTACACCCACTGCCAGCTGTGTCCCAGCCCGCTGTACTGCCGTCCCTTTGGAGGTAAATAACTTGACGCAAGGAAGCTCAAGGCTTCCGGTATGCACGGACAATCAATGACCCAACCTTTTCCCGGTGTTCAAACTGCATCGGTCATTAATTACGTCTTATTAATTTGGGGCTACAACCTTTGCCAAATGCGCCACAAGAAGTCTCTGGAGGAACGACATTCATGCCTTGCAATGAAGAGCGCAAATCGTTCACACAGAGACATGGGCGCCTGGCCAGTGCAGTGTCTAACTAGCATAACAGCGGGACATGCATGCACGCCAAACAGTTATATAGTCTTTTTCCTGGTAAAATCCCAAATTAAAGGCGCTAGAGCTGGCAGCTATTTTGGTTAGGAGAAGTATATCATATTAAATCATGATCGTATTGCGAGCCAAAACAATACATCTTAAGCGGAATCTAAGCGTTTTGGATTGGTGGACAGCATTGGAGCGAGCGTTTTATGATAGTGGTTCGACATTGACGAAGGGAGGCATGTTGGGAATTTTCTATAGGACAGCAGATTGTTTGCCTCGGATGACTCTTCCGCATATCTGCCAACCACACAGACACTCGAGTCATAATACGCCTCTAACCTAGCCAAATAGACCAACAGTCGGGTCGAATTCCTTGTTGAAGATGGAGCACAATCTACATACATGGTTTAAAAGAGCTACTCTAAACAGCTAACAGTAGTGGGAGAGGAGGGCCGTTTTTTGCCTCGAATGCCTGTGTTGTCCAAAATCAAATCCCTCGGAAGCTTGAGAGCCTGTGGATTTAACCATATTACTATGAGCGCCTTAGTCAATTGATCCCGATCTCCCTAATCCAGGTAAAGGTGGGATTGAGGTGAGACATTCGAGAGCGCTCGGCAACGGTAGGCTACATAACCAGTACTTCGTACATCGAATCATCACCTTTTATAGATGTCCGAGCGCTTGCCGAGTGAAAACTAAATCGTTCCATGATATATCCACGTATCTAGCCTCGGAAAATTATGTTACAGATCCGAGCACATGGGAACCTGGTAAACAATTCGCTATGCGGGCAGAATCTGGGACGTGTTACGGTTTAGCGTACGCTTATATTCTCACCAACAACGTAGCTTGCCAGATATCAGCAACGCGACAACGGCAAGAATATCACACAGATGTTGATCTATTTCATAAGTGCACACGCACTAGAGAACTGCTTCATCGCCCTCGTTAAGGGGTCATGGACCTCGCCCTTTTTGCTAAACAGCTAAGTTTCCAAGTTACGTGGGGTAAGGGAGTCACAGTTTCCGGCTGGGTCTGCCTCCAATCCCGCCAGTCTTTGAATACACTCACAGGTGTTTCTTGGCACCCTGTCTTCAATGATTCTTTAAATTTGTCGCGGATGTGCCTGATCCGACCAGCATAGGAAGCTTCGCTAATTTCCCATTTATTATCTGAAAATAGTGGTCAGTTCCGTCTCAATATCACTGGCTGCTAAATGAGATCCCTTTAACGAAAAGCTAGGCCGAATGGGTTAAGGGACTACCTTTTGCAGAGATCAGGGTTTATCGTCATTAGGAGCTCGATTATAGCCCATCGGATAAGTATGTTATCGGGTCACGGTGATATGGTGAAAGACACTCGGACGCTCCGCGTCTATATACAGACGTCTAACACATACAGGGCTAGGGCTAGGGGTTCGGAAGTTTTCGGGAAACTAAGGGAGACATCTCCATGCCGGCTCGTTCATACCTTTACTTAATAGCATTCTAGATATGTCTGGGAGGCAATATCCAGGTGACCACGTGTGTGGGAAATATCAATGTACATGGTAATTCAGGGAATGTCTCCTGCTATTACACATGTATGGCTCATCTTCTAGAAAAGAAATTTGAAACCAGATTCAAGTCGTCATATGTCCACTTCACTATTTATCTGCCGAGAAGGACCGGGCAACCCGTCATTTGTAATGGTCATTTTGAAACCTATTAAAAAGATCATTGTACTCCCTGCTAATCGAGAAAATATTTTCTTGGCCCTACCCTTACTTTCTACGAATTCAAAAATTAGCTTTGCTTCCATTTTTGTGTAGTTGCTAAAATGGCTCGTTTATAATCCTTTCGTGTTATTGGGAACACCAAATCATCAATACTTAATCTGTGAATGATAAAGGCGCATTGAATACAGCCTCTGAACTTTGTCCACTGAAATATTCAAATGTAAAGCTATCTGGACAATGACTGCGAACTCCGCCATTTTCTGGTATTATCGCTCAAACTATGTCCGTTTTCTGCCTCGGGTGTATTGTATCCTGTGTCATACTTCCGTCAAAAATAGGAATTCGGACTTTGTAAAAGCCATACAAGTATTTTTTGTATCTACAAAACGTAGCAGGGAATCAGTCGATGAAGGTTTTTTTTCTCAAAGCAGAGTTGTGAACGCGGTCGGAATAGAACTTGTCCCTTGGCTGCGGGCCCTGTTTACATGTTAATGATATTCAATACTCGCGCCAGGGCGAGAAGCGTAGCGGAACCCCTGGAGTCTGGGAAGCAGACTAGTTCTTATCTCTTATCAATCATATGGGTGCTATTATTAAAGATAAAGTTTTCTTAATCGTACTTTTAACTAATGCTTATTTACGACCTAAGTTTATTATACTATTGCTGATTAATTAGAGGGACATTTTGTGATGCAATCATAAACTATTCCGATTGTCAGTCTCTTTCGTTAGTTGATCTTAAGTTCTAATGGTTGCGTCTGTGTGTCAGGGGACTGGATTCTGCTTGTCGTCCACTTCCTGAAGCAAAATGAAGAGACCGTTCAGCTGCCCGCAGATGGCACCACCGCCGGGGAAACGGGCGAATATGACGGGCTCAACTGGTACCTGTCACGTGTCGGGCTGCAGAACGCCCATTGGTTCTGCTGCATGGCGCTCACCATATCGTACGTGACGTACCACGGGCTAGCTGGCTGGCTTCACTGGTACTTCTACGTGAGGCGCAGGCACCAGGTTAGTTCACAGGATGGCCACTTCATGCAGTCATGTGGCTGTTAATTATTCCCTGTTAATTGAGGGTCACTTTGTCTGTATGGTCAAAAGGACAATATTGCAGGTTATTTTTTTTGATGAATCGATCATTACCTGGTTGACTGCAGGCTAAGGAATGGAAATGTCAACCCGAGCGATTCCTGACGCCTGAGAACGAAAGGCATGAGATCTTGCTGGGCAGCTTAAACATGGCAATCGGGGGTACTCTGTCAGGCATCGGAGCCACTTACATCATGAATGGAGGTGACTCGTCGCTATCTTGCTGCGAAATACTGTGAAATAATCATGATAATCAAAGAATGATTGTTGAGACGAGGTCTGGAGGTGAGAAAGAAGTGTGTGATTTGTGACAGGCTATACGACCTTGTATTACACGGCCGGGGAGAAGGGCTGGCTCTATTTACTCCTCTCTTCTGTCTTCCTCTTTCTCATCACGGACGCCTACGCTTTCTACCTGCACAAGTTGGGGCATCACCCATGGATATACCGTCACATCCACAAACACCATCACCGCTACCACTCACCCACGGCCTGGTCGGCTACAGCCATGCACCCGGTCGAGTTCGTCATCTTCCAGCTCGCCATCATGTCACCCATCCTCTATCTGCCCATATACTCAGGTGCCATAACATGAAGGGGTCCTTCAGCCAGCATCATGTTTTCCCACTAGCTGATGGTATTAACAACTGATAGTTATCCTGACTGGACGCCATTGTAACAGAATCTGCCCACGTGACCTGTGTTTAGGTTCCTTCATCGGTCTCCTCTTCTACGGCTACTACTACGGTATGATCGATCACTCCGGGGTCTACATGGAAGCTGTGTGGCCATGGCAACCGTCCTCCATCTTCCATGACGACCATCACAAGTTAGTTTCTTCATGTTTAATAATAGACCGGCCCAGCAGCACAGCTATAAAAACACTGCACAGTTTACTGTCACAACAGGGTTGGGATGTTGATGGCCGCGTTTTTGCTATGTTTTTATAAAGAATTTGAGGAAATACTTGTTTCCAAACGGTTATGTTTGTTGTTGTGTGGTACACAGGTATTTCCACACCAACTATGGGTTCAACCTCAAGTTGTGGGACTGGCTGCATGACACACTTCGTAAGGAAAACAGGGTCTACACGGAAGAGACATTTGGTGGAAAAGGAAAAGCAATATTGTGACTTGAATACTTACAATATCGCCCATTTCCATTTTATTTTCAATCAGAGATATTTGCTCAGAATCAACTTCGTCTTTCATTTGGCATAACTATTGATATCAGCATAACAAGTGATATGTTACCTTTATACCACACTCTGTACTACTTGTTTGACAAATGAAGTGGGTTAATCGAATGAGAACAAGAGGGTGTGGGTGAGTTAGATCTGATTGTAAGAGCCACACCCTTCTTCATCTCATGACATGTCTGACACGAAGGAGTCGCTGAACATATCTCCCTCTTAGTTTTAATTATCATGCATATTTGTGATTATGCCTAATTATGGTAATGAAGGCTCACTCAGCTCACTGTTAGCATATGACTCTGTTGGGGAGAAGAAAGGCATGACTGTGTATCCAACGTCGACAGAATGAACGCCTCCGTCTCACCAATTGACGATGCTGTAATCAACAATGTGTTTGTGGTCTGTTACAATGTCTAGACAACTGTCTGTGCTGATTATGGCAATAAATCAATAACTACATGTTGTTTATATTTGTTATGCACTCATACCTACTCTGGAATCGACTCCTGCCTGAAGACTTCTTCTGTTCAAATTATCACACAGGTTTTTGTTGCACGCCCCTTAACCATACGGGAGAAATTGTTCGCTGGATAGAAACCGATGGAGCGTCTGCATGGTCAACAGAGGGTCCTGGGTTCGAATCCCAGATGAGACATTTTCACTTGGTCACAAGGTGGCAAAATTTTCTGTCCTTGCCTATTTCCGTAAGGGAATAAAGCTTTTGGTCCATTAAAATAGTATGAAGAGGATTGTGGATATATAATATAATAGCCGAGGAAGTTGCTTTAACAACACATCGCCCACTTCTCATACCAATGGTCATTTAAACAACCAGTGTCACAACAAATCACATACTAATAATATACACTATACTAGCCCCGGTCGGACGTAATATAAATATATAAGACGTCGTGCACGGCTCATACTACACATAACTTGTGTCACAATAAAGCATATTTTCTTCCTAATTATCCTGAATGATACTTGCATCTTCAATGAGTCCATTACAACTTGTTATTTTGACAAACGTATTGTTTGAGAAAGTCATTCCATGCAATCTGGGTAACACTGACAGCAGGAGCACGACGAAGCAGAAACCGGAAGTCAAGTTAGTTTCACAAAGCTCACCATGGTGACGCGCGCGACTACGCGAGCTCCTTAATTGGGGAGCATCGCGGAGGTTGAGAAGCAGGTGTCCAAACTGCGCAACAAAGCGAATTGTGATCTACGACAGGAATCTCCAGCTCACCAATCGCCGGGAATGTGGCTTACCAAGATACAACATACACTCATATTCAAATCAGATCCCCTGGATGGACCTGCTTAAGGTTGCCACCAGCCTCATGAAAAGGACCTTTACAACCTGATGAACTCCGTGTTCTGTAAACAAGGGAGAATCTCCGAAAGTGAGTCAACGTTAAGATGGTGCACTCGGCAGAAGAGGAAAAAATCCTCAGGCTTGTGGCCAGTATCGCCTATGCTCGTCACCAAGTATTCTATGACGACCTGGCCGCCCTGCATATGCACAAGACCCGCTTAGTGTTAAACTATCCGGTGTATGTAGGAATGTGCATACTCGACCTCTCCAAGCACCAGATGTACGACTTCTATTACAACACAATGAAGTCAAGATATGTTAGCAACCTGGGTCTGCTGCACACCGACTTGGGTCGCTGCTAATGGAGATCCGCACAGCTGACGTGTACGCAGACATGCAGGCGGACCTCACCCACGTTGACATCAGCAACTACTCACCTGATCCCACACTCCACACCGACAACAATAAGAAGGTCTTGGGGAAAAATGATGTCTGACGTGGGCGAGATTAAGAAGGCTGTGGTAAAGAAGTACCTACACCACAACCAATACATGTAGTCCCTGTTCACAAAGAAACAGTTCCGCCATGGGATGAACATGCTGCGCAGTGAAGGTCACTGATATGTGGCCAGCGTGTTAAAAAAGGTGTCCGTCTCCTCGTTTGACACAAAGCGGTGGATAGCCGCGAATGGAGTAGCCCTACAAGACGTCTGAGTTACTCTTTCTGGAAACGACGCAACGCGAATTTTTTTAGATCGATTCAGACAACTACCAAACACCAAACATACACAAGTGAAGGAGTTATAGAATGCAATGATGTTTTACGGACAATTTTATCCCTTTTCGGTGGGGGATTTCATCCATGGTAATTATTTATAGTTCGATCAATTTGGGAAGCGGTAAAAAGTCAGAAACACAGCAACATGTTTGTTTTCAAGTTCAAGACCACGTGCATTGCGCATGCTCAGAAAGACGACGACTAATGCTAAGCCCGGGGGGGGGGGGGGGGTCACTTAAGTGTATAGATATAGTATAAATGTGCCGCGCGAAGGGGCATGTTTTTTCGGCCTCTCGACTTGTACGACGGGTTATACATTCGCATAATACCTTGTACGACGGAGTATTCTTTATCCTATTCTCAACTTGTACAACGGGTACGGGTTTTCGAGGTCCCGCGGCCCACCCCTATCCGAGTTAGGGTAAGTGCCCACCCCCACTTTGAGATGCTAAGGCAATGCGGGAAATCGCGGGAATTAATATTTTCCAAAATGGCAGACATCGTATCGCTATTTTTTCGGACACGAACTATCGATGGCATTTATTGAAGAATAGCGTCGAGTGGGGGTAAGTTTTTTGGTGCGCATAGTCTATTTTTTGTAAAGGCTCTTGATATATGTTATTTTCTAAGTACGCAGAGTAGCCCTTCAACCCAAACGCGATCACGCCGACGCTTGATAATGATCGCATCAGAACGGTATAAATTCCCACTCGTTCAACCCAAAACGCGATCACGCCGTAAATCGACGCTTGATAATGATCGCATCAGAACGGTATTCAATCGACAGCACACACAACGGCCACACACACATTGTATTGTTATAGCGTACGAGTTGGGTACACGGTGCGCATAACATTTTTTTGGCTCTTGATATGTGTATTTTCAAGTACGCAGAGTAGCCCTTCAACCCATGTGGAAGCGATCACACGAAACGCTGATAAAACGGATCGCGCTCATCAGAACGGTATAAATTCATGTTACCGTTCGACCGGAGCTACGAACGGAGTTGACACACACACAACACGCCCATAACAGGGGGCCGACGTGTGTAACAGGGGGCTGATGTGTGCAACAGGCGGCTGATGTGTATAACAGGAGGCTGACTTGTGTAACAGGCGGCTGACGTGTGTAACAGGGGGCTGATGTGTGTAACAGGGGGCTGATGTGTGTAAAAGGGGGCTGACGTGTGTAACAGGAGGCTGACGTGTATAACAGGAGGCTGATTGGTATAACAGGACGCTGATGTGTGTAACAGGAGGCTGATGTGTGTAACAGGAGGCTGATGTATATAACAGGAGGCTGATGTGTGTAACAGGAGGCTGATGTGTATAACAGGAGGCTGATGTGTATAAAAGGAGGCTGATGTGTGTAACAGGAGGCTGTCGTGTATAACAGGGGGCTGACGTGTATAACAGGAGGCTGACGTGTATAACAGGAGGCTTATGTTTGCTGCAGGTGTAATGCTGTCTCCTGTGTCTATAGTGAGTCTTATGGATTCGATATGCAATCATGCTATCAGGTTGTTGACACGATGAAGCATTATTGATGCAGTGGGTCGCGTTTCTGATTCAGCTCTTCATTATTTGGAAAACAAACTAGTAAATAATTGTACGGGGATGTGTGAATGTCATAACGTTAAAGCCACAGGTGGCTGCCCCGGGTTTACTCATGACACCAATGAAAAACGCCCGATATTCAGTAAGTGAAATAGTTATATTCAAGTCAGTAATAATAATGAACATTGATCCAATGTGAACATATTACACAATGAAGTAGAGCTCGGGGATCTGACCCTGGTCTCTGGTCGTAAAACGAGAAGATTGAGAGGATGTATGGAAGTGAACTGTGAAGTTTCCGGCGTAGATTTCTGGGACGCCCTGTACCCCGATGTAGGTACTGGGACCAGACATTGCCACTTGAATGGTGTAGCGAGCACCGGCGGCAAGTTCTACAGGGCTCGGCAGGTCTATACACACAGTACTCTCATTTCCATCCGAGCGCACAGGGACCACCTCGGTGTCACTCAAGATAAACAGTTTGGAGTCGAGGAGCCGCAAGCGAGCGTTATGATGACACCCCGATTCTCCTCCGTACACACCGACAGCTACTAACACAGCTGCCTTGCTACAGACGATGTCAATGGATTCCGTTCTCGTCGGCAACGTGTGGGCGGAAGTACTCAGAAAACGGTGAACATTTACTGGAGTTTGGAATCTTCTTAAAGGTCTTTGGGCGGAAGGGACACCATTGGTTCGCGGGGCAGCAGGAACCCCGCTGGTTCGCGGGGCAGCAGGGACCCCACTGGTTCGTGGGGCAGCAGGGACCCCGCTGGTTCGCGGGGCAGCAGGGACACCACTGGTTCGCGGGGGGCAGCAGGGACCCCGCTGGTTCGAGGGGCGGAAGCGACCTCACTGGTTCGTGGGGCGGAAGCGACTCCACTGGTTCGTGCGACAACAGGGACTCCACTGGTTCGTGGGGGGGAAGCGACCTCACTGGTTCGTGGGGCGGAAGCGACCTCACTGGTTCGTGGGGCAGAAGCGATCCAACTGGTTCGCGGGGCGGCAGGGACCTCACTGGTCCGTGTGACGGCAGGGACTTCACTGGTTCGTGGGCCGGAAGCGACCCCACTGGTTCGCGGGGCGAAATTAAACCCACCAGTCCGTGGGGCGGCAGGGACTCTAACGTTTGGTCGTGCGACAGGGATGCTCCTAGGTCGAATTGTGAAAGCCATTTTACAGTCGCAGGTGTTTGACTCGTTGCTGTGTAATGATATGTGACCCAAGATATCGGCCCGTTCTGATGCCGTCAGCAGTGAGGAGGTATGCGTGGCGCTTGCGAACTCCACAGCAGTCATCAGCGGAAACCGGATGTGGAAGAGCACTTCCCCTAACGCCGACCTTCTGTTGGCATCATTGACCATTTTGCCTTCAGCCACACACCGGGCATCGGCCCAATGCTTACAGGCATCAAATATGTCTACTTCCTTTAATCCTTTCAACTTGTCTGATTTAATTATTTCGAGCAGGGCCTTGTTAGATATTTTCACGAAATGCGGCGAGTTGAGAATGGCTGGAGTATGGTCGTTCACAAACGAGATGCAGGCCTTGATGAGCGCGTCCTCGCTGTAACTGATGCCCTTCTCCAGAATGGTACAAACTGTGTCAGAGGTAAGGGTATCCTCCAGGAACCCAGCACACTTCCGGCTCAGCTGAGTCACGTGGTATTTATTGGCGATGCGAAACAGAGCTGTTGCGTTTTGGTTTGATATTGTCACTTCCTCATAATAAATGAACCTATAGACAACAAGGAAACTCATTAAGCATCCATTCGCATAACATACTATAACATACTCTATATATATATATATATATATATATATATATATATATATATATATATATATATATATATATATATATATATATATATATATATATATATATATATATATATATATATATATATATATATATATATATATATATCTCAGGGGAAAACATTAACGATCGCCCGATTGTCCCTGGCAACTAGGTGAAGCCGTCGGACAAGTGAAGCTGCCATCTAACTTGCCCGACGGGACAAGTCGTTTTCATATTCTATTTTTTTTGGTGTCTAAACGAAGATCGATCGGCGATTCCTGGGAGCGTGCGCTCAGTTAACCGAGAAAGTAAACCTCAATCGTCCGTTTGCTAGCTCAAGGTCTTAACTTACTGCGTTGCGAGACTTGTCAACTCAGCGTTGCGATACTATGTCATACTAATATATATATATATATATATATATATATATATATATATATATATATATATATATATATATATATATATATATATATATATATATATATATATATATATATATATATATAATGCTGTAATAATACTGCCTCATCGATTGGGGAATGGGAGGTGTTAATCCCACTACGAAACATTTTCCAGTAATCATTATCCCAAAATAAGTCCGTAGGGCATGTTTGCGTGGAGGAGGGGGAGGGGTCAGACATGTCGTATTTGGAGTTAAGGCAGATGTTTTTAAAGAGGTTTTCGGGAGACAGGGTCCAAACGGACCCAGCTTATTTGCAGATTACTCGGCCCTCTACTTAAGACCAGACCCACCTCATCATCTCCCGAAAAGCAGCAGCTTCGTCGTCAAGTAGAGTGATTGGATTAGGTTGAACCAAAGACCTCCTTTCCAGCATCGCTTCAAACACGGCCGAGGCGCAGACCAGTACGAATCTGTGAGCCATGATTGTCTGCTTAGAGTCACCGACGACGAACTTGACGTCAGCGCCATATTGTCCCTCCAGCATGTACCTCTGTCTCTGGAGGAGAGATAGACCGACCCTCCAGTCCTCCGCCTCCACCGACGCCATGGTTGATCAAGATCTATCACGACTGCAACAAGTTGGAAGGAATCAACGGGTCAAAGGGGATGCACCATGCGGGGAGAGGTAGGGTGTGGGGGAAATATAACTCACCGAGATCACACCTGACACAGATTGGGACACGTCGACAGAACACAATCCACAATGAAAATGAAAGTGGACTCACTTCTTATGGCCGTCTTGGTTGGGCTAATCTGGGTCATCGATCGCGCTTGTGAGTTATACCTCACCAACAGAGGTATTATGGGATGCGAAGTGAATTGGAGGGGTCACTTCCACATCGCCTTGTTTTTTGACGTTGCCGTGGCTACCATCTGACCCGGGAATGTGACGTCGATTTTTTGAAATAATTGTAACAATTAATTGTCAACAGCGTTAAGCATCAATTTCTACACACTCAATCAATTCAAAGAATCAATACTCTGGAGTCAATGAGGGAGGACTTCCTGAGATGCCTGTCGACAACATCGCGTCATGTTCGCATTTAAATGATAGTGCGGGAGGCAAAAGTAGTATAGGTAATAGCGGTTCCAGTGCAGCCAGAAATGGAGACCCACAAACCGACGATAAGGATTCCCCCACTTCAGAGCATCATTTACCCATTTTGACTATTCTTTTCAGGGCCTAAGGTCTCAAGAGCTGACGTCTCCGGCCGAGGATTAAAGCCGAAAGCCTATTGGTGGGCCGTGAGTCGCAGGGGGCACAGGGGTAGGGGCAGAGGGGCAGAGGGGCAGGGGGCCACAAGTCATAGGGGGGCGGGGCAGGGGAACCCCAATTACCTATACTACCAACCCCCAGGGTCTATCCATAGAGGTCTTTAAGCGTAAACATCCTTTGACCGCCAACCCCGGACCCCGTATAGGTTCCGTTTTTCACGCGGTCGAGGTTCTCCATAAACTTGGTGACCTCACCATCATTCTGCTCGATAAAGTCGGGATTGGGGCGAGAGGTAATCAATCTCATCGTAAAGAGCTTCCAACAGTAGAACGCCCCCGTCGGCCTCTCTGGAAGCTCAGTCAGCCTCCCCAACCAAGGACCGTGATGCTCCTGTTCCACATCCAGGCAACTATTAACCTCCCATTCGCGCCATAGTCACCATCTTCAAGCCCTTCAATCGACGCCCTCCCCTAGCCACCGTCTCCTTATACTTCGTCCGATCCTTGTGATACGCCTGGTTATACACTGACTTGATCGAGGTGGACATAAAGTGGGTTAAAGACGCTATAGTTAACAGGCCAGGGGGCATCGTAACGACCTGAAGGAATCCATCCTCCAACCAGAGTTGGCTTATCAAGACACAACATTTTTAACACACCGTCGCCACATAATATAGCCCAATCATCAGGAGGGCGGTAGTCCCATCATGAGCATTATTCTCCAAAGTAAACCCTAGATCTAGAGCTGTTAATACATCCTGCCGAATTTCCAGAGGCCAGGGGGCAAAAAGGCCGTTTTCGCTTGTCCGGTAGAAATTTGCCCCGTTCTAATGGACACATATGATTCAGTGTTATACCAACCCACAGTATACGTGATTGACCTAAGACCTACACAAAGATCACCTACACTATTGTCAATAGCATTTTACAGGGACACAGCCTTGCCGCTTCGAAAATTACATATAAAACGGGCGGGGTGTATCCAGCCATTTTGGTGGGAGATAAACTAACCCGACAAACAATTCAAGTTGTTCACAATGGCAGTACATTCCCAGCAAAGTTTCCTGATCTATTCAGTAACTATAAGGTGCCGCTGGTTACAGCGGACAAAGTAGTAAAAGACTGGTTGACAAATCCAATCCAGTTTTGGCAGAACCAGATAAACTTTGCAGTGTGGTGTGCAACATTCGGCTGTGGCGTGTCATCCCACGACCACCTCGAGGCTGGGATTCCACTCGTGAAAGCTCTCTACACCTTTCACCTTTATTACACAGTGCGTCGCCTATTAGCAGAACTACAAGCGCCTCTACTTCAGGATCATGCCTATGACCCCTATTATAATCCATATGACAAGGGGCATATCAGAGACTCTGCGCCGACTTTGGTGTTCAACCAAACACAGACTGGCGCCAGAAGGCAACCGCTACTAATAGTGGCCTAGTGTCTTACATGCACATGATGTGTATGGTTACGGGAGTGTCGTCAAGGTTGCTGGTCGAAACGTTCGTTTTGACCCTACACGGATGGCCTTTGAGGTGGAAAAGGATAAAAAGCCAGGTTTTGCCCACGCGAGTAACCTACAATCCTCTCAGGAGAAAATGGGGGCTGTTTTACATCATGCACAGGGACCTGAAGCAGACGAGGCCTGGAGTACCTTCAAACTAGACACGTCTGAGGGCTTTACACAGACCGACGTTGAGCAAATTAACGACAGCATCAGGACCTATGTCTGGGCCATTCTTGGTGCTCAGGCGCAGACCCACTCAGAGATACTAGGTGATGGAACGTCCTTTGATGCCCAAAAGCAATTTCAGGCTGACGTTGAGGATGCCATCAACTCCCCAGTGGATATTTCCTCATCCATCCGCGGGTATCAGAACGTCCTCCAGAATGCTTCCTCTAAGGGTGATTATGTGTTTGGAACGGGCCTGTACATGGCCCCGTCGGATATGACCCTAGCAATTGGCGATATTGCTGGGTACAACAATATGATTACCATCGTGACTGAGAAACAGCACATCGGCAGCAATACTGATGTCAACTCGGTTCCAGTGGTTCTGGATAGAGGAATCTTTGAGCCGCCGCCAGATACAGATATGAGAGTCCCCTCTCCAGGCGTTCCAAGCAGCGTGGCCAAGACCGGTTTGCGTGGGGCGCACGAGGATGAGAAAACCACTCTTAAAAACCGCCATGATACGATGAAGTCAATGATTCCTGGAAAGGGCAGCTGCTGCCTTACTTGCTAGGCCCTTCAGGACGTTTGCCAAGGAGTTAAGATGTTTTTTAATCCATTCCGTTACACCTTGCTTATCAGCTGGCGTCGGTGTTGGTGCCGGGGTTGCACTAGAGCACCCTCCACCCGTCAAAACAACTACCAGGGTCGAGATTGCCAATCCAATCACAGTGAGGATGGAGGCTATTGTTATGCCCTGCTCCCGGAACAAGGTGCATACACATTCAGCTTGCGTTGTGTCCTTGTTAAGAAGTCTGCATGCTCGACTATCACCCCTCCTATCCTCCTCCTTAGCTTCAGGCAGGTGTATATCTCTTTCTTATTCAGTTAGCTAGGTTGGTGACCAGCTCACCCCTCTGGATCTGCATAGCCTTGTCAAGCCCTACAAGCTCTCGGAATGTCAGACCATCTGTCTGTGCACCCACGTCTTCTATAGCATTACGAACGTCCTCTATAAAGCTTGTTTCTTCCGCGCCACCTGTTACAGTCATGGCTTCAGGGCCACTCATTTCTAAATTCTCTGCAGCTTTAGCAGCTGCTTGGTCAACGCCTTGGAGGGCTTTTGCTTCCTTTTGTGACACCACTTGTGGGATCACTCAGTGAACCCCAAACCATCACGGACGGCCTAAGCCCCCCTCCCCCTTTAATATCAATGTCAGGGTAGTCCTTCAACTGTAACTCTCCTCCACGCGACCTGGCTTTTGCTATTGCCGATGTAGCTCTAGCCATGACCGCAAAGGATATGCTTATTAGACAAGGGATTATACCAGGTGATATACTGAAGTAATGTTCACCATTGCGCTACTTGTTTGGGGTGCTCTTGTTAACGCCCTTGCATTCTCTGGGAGCAACTTTTTATTCTCTAAATTCAGGGATGCCAACAGGAGTTTGTAAAAAAAAGAGGAAAATTTGCCTGGGGCCATGGGGGCCACAAAGACCCCCTGGGGATTAATGGATCCCAATGGACCCTGGCGGCCATGAAATCCGCGGATTTCCACGGAAAATTGGCGTCCCTGTAAATTACGAAGCAGCTAAGTGGATGCAGAACCTAAAAGCCATGATATGGCAATCAAGCAGCTTCAATCTGCTCAGGCAGCATGGGCTTAGAAGTTTGAACTGAGCGTTCAGACTTCATCAATGAGCAACTGCGCCGCCAGGAACATGCCGAGCATACTTTTCAGGATGTGGACAAGGGTATGCGTGAGTACTACATGATTACAGGTAAATCCGTAAGCCGAGGCTTTCAGACTTCTACGAGGCTTCAGATGGTAAAAAAAAGCGTGAGGCTGCGACTGAGCTGGTTGCATACAGGCTTGCTAAGTAGGTCATTTTGAGACACGAGCATTTACTTTGTCGCATGCAAAAGATCTACTATAGTCCTAGGGGCTACTGGAAAGGCATTACAGCTATCAAGAAGCTTGCAACAGAAGCGAGGGTTTCTGAGGAAGTTGCCAGGGGGGTGGCTAACAAAGCAAGCTATATGGCAAATCTACCTGCCAGTGCTGAAAAAACATTCCCAGACCAAAATTTGATATGTCTGGGCCTAATGAGGTTCATCAAACCGATCTCTTATTTCTTCCTCATGACATTGTGAAACGGCAGACTTACAAGTATGCCTTAACGGTGGTGGATGTGGCCTCACGCTTTAGAGCGGCTGAGCCTTTGACTACAAAAGAGGCTAGAGATGTCGCAGGTGTACTCGAAAGGATATACAAGCGAGGACCGCTGCATTGGCCTAAACTACTTCAGGTTGACCCCGGATGGGAGTTTATGAGAGCAGTAAATCAGCTGCTAGCAAAACATGGAGTCTCAGTTAGGCGTGGCCTTGTGAATATCCATCGAGACCAGTCTATAGTGGAACAATTTAACCAAACACTTGCAAAAACGATCGAATGAATGGGTTTCGCAACTGCAGGCTGTAGTCTCTGAGATAAATAATGAGGTGACCAGCTTGACTGGAAAAAACCTATAGATGCTATTAAGGCAAAACGAGTTGCTCAAAAGCCCTCTTCAATCGTACCAGGACGCCCGCCGGGGGTCAAAGTGCAAAAGCTTCCCTCTGGTGTTGGTGTTCGCTACCTCTACCAGCCTGGTGAGGCAGAGCAAGACCACTGTCGTCAGGCCACTGACCTTGTGTGGTCACTCAATGTTTACCGGATTGGACGCTCTGTCACTAAATCTGGTGAGCCTGTACTATACTATTTGTTAGATGGACTACTCCATGGCTATGTAAAGGAGGAGCTTCTTGTGGTGCCGTCTAATTCCCAGTTGCCACCAGACGGTATTCTTAATTAGACAGATAGATATCTATATATATAACAATGGAAGTATTTGAAAATAAGTGCCCGTGGATATTACTCGAAAGAAAAACCCCTGTAACAAGAGTTTTGAAACTTACACAGATATAAGATAAAACATGGTGTCGTTACATTTTGTCAGAAGGGTATAAGAAATAACGTAGGATTGTGTATTGATTGTGGGTTCGATAAAGTCAACCACTGGCGTGTTAACGATAAGAAAAAAGTTGCTTCACAAAAGCCTATAGCCAGGACACTGACTCACCAGCCGGCAACACTGAGCCATTAAAAGAACGGGGATTTCTCACTGTATAAAAATAGAAATCCTGTGGCGCTGTCAAAAAGGTCCGCTTGCTGTATAGTCGTTGTCTTTTGTGTATCATAAAATTTCCTTTTAGAGATATGGATATGTATAGTTAACATGACTGACAATACGTGAGCGCGTAAAGACCAAAACGATTGTTACAATTCACGGTTTTAACCAACCTTACCCACGCTGTAAGGTTGCACTCCAAGCACTTGAAAAGCGTAATGAATTTGACTGCGTATACAATGAGATATTTGCTATATTAAGGGCTGGGGTGGCGATCATAAACGTAAAAAACGCACAGGACTACTGCCTTCTATGGTCTATTGAATCGGCTCTGCACCCGGTTGTCAAGGACCCACAGTGACCATAGAAATATAACATTCAGTGGCTGTTAACCTTGTCGGAAAGTAAAGGCTTAAAATATCCAAAACATGTGTCGCATATTGATAAGGTAGAAAAGCATGCTAGCCTAGCCTTGAACGTCTTTGGCTTGGATGGGAAGGTCACTATCATACACCACATCAGTAAACAGCCTGGTCCACGTAGAAACCTCATGCTGATTGAAAAGGATGGCAAGTTTCATTACATGCTAATCAAAGATATAAACGGCTTGCTTTATGATCAAAGTAAATACGAACACCGCAAGTTCTTCTGTGAGCGATGCCTACATGGTTATACAACTCACAAACTGCTCTCTGAGCCTGGGTAGGGACGCTGTACGCGACCACTGCCATATAACAGGTAAGTACAGGGGGGCAGCCCACAACGTATGCAACCTAAAGCTGCCGTTGAATCTTAAGACAACGGCCGTGCCTGTAGCATTCCATTACCTACGGGGCTATGACTCCCACCTCTTGATGCAGGCCGTAAACAGGTGGAAGGGAAGATCAACTGTATCCCAAACAATATCCCTATTGATCGGACAGTTGCGCTTTATTGACAGTGCACAGTTCCTCCTAGCCTCACTTGACAGGCTGGTGTCTGCAAATAAACCAGAGGCATTTACAGCGACGGCCAAGTATGAGCCTGATGAAACGAAGCGCCAGCTTCTACTGTGCCAAGTGAGTGTATTCCTATGAGTTTATGGATTGCTGGGATAAGTTTGATGCCTCGCTACCGCCAATCCAGGAGTTCAACAGCAAGCTCTCTGAGCAGGGTAAAACCACTGCAGACTATGAACATGCACATGTACTACTTTTGGCTGATGTGTTTGAGATATTCCGCAAAACCTGTCTTAAGCAGTATGGCTTAGATCCAGCACACTACTATACCAGTCTTGGCCTTTCATGGGATGCACTAGTGCCAGAAATGGAATAAAAAGCTAGTACCGAACCTGCGCAATAAAGAGAAGAATTTGGTCCACTATAGGAATCTCAAGCTTTACCTATCTCTGGGAATGAGGCTTACCAAGAAACCCTGTGCGCTTGTATTCAATCAGAGCCCCTGGATGGAGCCTTACATTCGCATGAACACAGAACTGCATAAGGATGCCAGCAGCCACTCTGAGAAGGATCTGTACAAGCTGATGAACAACTCCATATTTGGTAAAACCATAGATAATCTCAGAAGGCGAGTCTATGTTAAAATTGTGCGCTAGGCAGAAGAGGAAGAAATACGCAGGCTTGTGGCCAGCCCACTCGATATAATGTATTCGATGATGACCTGGCCGCCCTGCATATGCACAAGACCCACTTAGTGTTAAATCGTCCGGTGTATATAGGTATGTGCATACTTGACCTCTCCAAACATATGATGTAGGACTTATATTATAACACAATGAAGTCCAGATATGGTAGCGACCTTGGCCTACTGAACACTGACATGGACTCGTTGCTTCTGGAATTCCGCACAGCTGACGTGTTTGCAGACATGAAAGAAGATAATGATCTCTTTGATACTAGCAATTATGATCCTTCCCATCCCTTGTTCACTTGTTCAGTAACGTAATGAAGTGAAGAAGGTTGTGATTAAGAAACACCTGCGCCATGCACAGTACATGGAGTCTCTATTCACAAAGAAGCAGTTCCGTCATGGAGTCAACATGCTACTCAGTGATGGTCATAAGTTATATGGGCTCCACGTCAACAAGGTGTCCCTCTCTCCCTTTGATTCAAAGAGGTGGATAGCCGCGAATGGTGTAGACACCTTGGTCAATGGGCACACAAGTTTACCTACAAATAGCACCTCGGCCCCGTTTGGGGGTCGGGTCCGAGGCGCCCTTAGGGTGAGAAAAAATCTTGCATAAGCTGTCATAGGGTGAGTAGTATGGATGAGTGGCGGTGCGCCAGAACCGCTACTCTCTATACTACTACATCCCCAATTCAATTCAAGTGATTTAGAATGAAAATAAGTTATTGCAGACTAAAACGAGTCAGTTACTAACGTCAAGTGTCTATATGTGGCGTCGCCAATTTACATGTATATATATAATGCTATGCCTCTTTTCAATTTATGCATTCTTGTCCATTGCCGCCAGGTTAATATGTATTGTTTTTATCGTATATTTTGATAGGCGAATATCATCATCATCATCGATTCTGTTTGATCACAAATTCACAGAGAGTGTCTATGTATTTGACAGTGTTTTGACATATTTGGCATTATTAATTGTTTTGTGATGTCATTTGTTTGTATACGTCAGCTCGTGATCGCCTGACAAATGGTATAAATAGGACTTTTCCCCTCTCGACACACTTGCGCTGCTAAAGCTCCACATAGCGTTGCTTATGCTAAGCTAATCTCAGTCGCTTGCCGTCGGCTTTCTCGCTCTTCTCGTCAGCTTTCTCGCTCTTCCCGTCGGCTTTCTCGCTCTTCCCGTCGGCTTTCTCGCTCTTCCCGTCGGCTTTCTCGCTCTTCTCGTCAGCTTTCTCGCTCTTCTCGTCGGCTTTCTCGCTCTTCCCGTCGGCTTTCTCGCTCTTCTCGTCAGCTTTCTCGCTTTCTCGCTCTTTCTCGTCTTTCTCGTCAGCTTCTCGCTCTTCTCGTCAGCTTTCTCGCTCTCTCTCGTCGGCTTTCTCGCTCTTCCCGTCGGCTTTCTCGCTCTTCTCGTCAGCTTTTCGCTCTTCTCGTCTTTCTCTTCTCGTCAGCTCTCGTCGGCTTTCTCGCTCTTCCCGTCGGCTTTCTCTCGCTCTTCTCGTCAGCTTTCTCGCTCTTCTCGTCGGCTTTCTCGCTCTTCTCGTCTTTCTCGTCTTCCCGTCGGCTTTCTCACTCTTCCCGTCGGCTTTCTCGCTCTTCCCGTCGGCTTTCTCGCTCTTCCCGTCAGCTTTCTCGCTCTTCTCGTCAGATTTCTCGCTCTTCTCGTCGCTTTCTCGTTCTTCTCGTTCAGCTTGTCTGTCCCTACTTGGTCACGTATGTAGAAGCAGGGGCAGATCCTCTCTATTTATTCATGTTATTTTATTTCAGATCCTCTCTATTTATTTATTTAATTTTCTTTCACATCTATAAATTATTTGTTTGACTTAAGAGTCTGTAAATATATGTCTTTTTAAAACTTATAAACCTGTTTTTCATTGAATGATTGAGCCTGCTGATAAGCAGCTAGTAATGAACATCCGGTTTGTTGTAGGCTACACATATACCAACCATCCTAATCAACGTCTACAATGGAGGCGCCTATATACCAACCACCCTGATCAACGTCTACAATGGAGGCGCCTATATACCAACCACCCTAATCAACGTCTACAATGGAGGCGCCTATATACCAACCACCCTAATCAACGTCTACAATGGAGGCGCCTATATACCAACCACCCTAATCAACGTCTACAATGGAGGCGCCTATATACCAACCATCCTAATCAACGTCTACAATGGAGGCGCCTATATACCAACCACCCTGATCAACGTCTACAATGGAGGCGCCTATATACCAACCACCCTAATCAACGTCTACAATGGAGGCGCCTATATACCAACCACCCTAATCAACGTCTACAATGGAGGCGCCTATATACCAACCATCCTAATCAACGTCTACAATGGAGGCGCCTATATACCAACCACCCTAATCAATGTCTACCGAAAATGGGAGAGGAAACAGAGGGTGCAACGCCTATATATATACCAACCACACGATTCAATGTCTACAGTGTCGGCGCCTATATACCAACCACACGATGTCTACAATGGGGGCACCTATATACCAACCACACGAATCACACATCTATGCACATTAAAGCATACAAATATAAACTAACGCACACTCAGAAATATAAACTCAACCAGAGACACGAATGCGCACCTGCTTATGCAAACAAACGCATACGCGCGCGCAGAAACCAAAAAAAAAACAAAAAAAAAAAAAAAAAAACAAAAAAAACAAAAAAAAAAAAAAAAAAAAAAAAAAAAAAAAAAAAAAAAAAAAAAAAAAAAAAAAAAACAAAAAAAAAAAACAAAAGTCGTAGGTCATTATCAACACCAACCACAATCATAAACAACAACTTCATAACAAGCACAAACACACCAATCAAGGCAGAACAACACCAACTACAATCATAACAACACCAACCACAATCATAACAACATCAACCTCAATCATAACAATACACAAACACACAACCAACAAACACATCAACCACACACAACAACACCAACCACAATCAAACAACACCAACCACAATCAAACAACAATACAAACAAACACACAACAACCAATCAAACAAACACCAAAACCAAATCATAACAACACCCAAGCAGAACAAACAACACCAACCACAATCAAAACAACAACACCAACACACATAACAACACAACAACATCACAACACCACAATCATAACACACACACCTCAATCATAACAACAACACACCCACAACAATAATAAACACAAAACACAACATAACACCAACCACAATCATAACAACACACATCAACCACAATCATAACACCAAACACATTCAACACACCTACCACAATCATAACAACATCAACCTCAATCATAACAACACCAACCACAATCATAACACAACCACAATCATAACAACACCAACCACAATCATACACACAACCACAGCAGAAACATAACAATAACAACACCAACACAATCATAACAACACCAACCACAATCATAACAACATCAACTTCAATCATAACAACACCAACCACAATCATAACAACATCAACCATCAACTAATTATAATACCATACACATTCATAACAGCACTCACCTCAATCATAACAACACAAACCACAATCATAACAACACAAACCACAATCATAACAGCACTCACCTCAATCATAACAACACAAACCACAATCATAACAACACAAACCACAATCATAACAGCACTCACCTCAATCATAACAACACAATTCACAATCATAACAACACACACCAACCACAATCATAAAACCAAACACATTCATAACACCTACCACAATCATAACATTATTAATCTCAATCATGTCAACATCAACCACAATCATAACACCAAACACATTCATAACACTACCACAATCATAACAACACTCACCTCAATCATAACAACACTCACCTCAATCATAACAACACAAATCACAATAAAAAAAACCACAAACCACAGTCATGACAACGTCAACCTATACAATTACATCACACACCAACCACAATTATAACACCGAACACAATCATTACAACAAATAATGCGTACCCAAATATTGTCAGCACATCGCTAATCATCAAAATAACTCAATAAACAGTCACAACAATAAACTCATTACCAATTAAATAATTCTAACCCCAATAAATATCTTACATCATATAAATATTATCCCACCAATTAGCTCATTCAAGGGTCAATAACTTTAATTCTGACACTAATGAACGTATCGAGACATCAACACACAATTTTAATGATTTCTTGTAATGTTTAATCTGGTGATTTTGTGTAGGTACATCTACTACGAGGAAGTGGTCATCACTACAGAAAACGTCATCAGTCTGCTTCATGTCGCCATCACTTACAGGATCAGCGACCTGGTCGAGCAATGTTCGGCGTTCGTTAGCCGCGTCCTATCCGTGGATTCCGTCAGCCTACTCTTGGAAGACAGCATTAAATTCAGCGTAGACTCAGTCACTAAAACCTGTATGACCTTCATTGATGACAACATCAAAGACATCTTAAAGTCGGATCAATTCACCCAGATATCCAACAGATCTCTCCTAATGATCACGGCATCAGAGACATTAACGGGGATCGAAGAAAGTGAGATTGTTCAGGCTTGTCTGCAATGGGCGGACGCTTTGTGTCTCAGGGAGGGAAATGAGGTCAGTGACCTCAATAGAAGGGCAGCTTTGGGAGACGTTCTCTTTCAGATTCGCTTTCCTATTATGACTGCCGCTGAGTTTACGCGGGCAACACGGAATTCAAGATTGCTGACGTCATCAGAACGTGCAGGTGTGTTCGATCACATAGCGGCGCACGGCTCTGGATCAGAAGAGTGCGATTGTAGCATGAAGTTTAAGACTACAGCCAGGGGCGCGTCGACCACCACCGCTAAGATAACCAACAAAGGTGTTGTCATCAAGCGCCTGCTCGGCACGTTTTACAACGGCAAGCCACCCGGACAGGAGGCTATTGACCTGGTGTGTAGCCGGCCAGTCGTGCTGAGGGCGGTGGGGATCTACGGTGGGTACACCGGACATATTCATAAGGTTCGCGTTCAGCTGATTGACCCCAATGACCAAGTCGTATCTGATACCGGTAAGGTGGAGGTCACATCGAGCGGTTCCTACCGGCCCGTCCGCGTCCCCCTGCCGGGCGGAGCTCCCCTGGACGCGGGCACCAGGTATTCTGTCGTTGTCAATATACTTGGCGCCGGCACTTACTCCGGCCGGCACGGCGTCGCCAATGTAACCACGCACGATTTAACAGTGACATTCCATAACTCATCACACCCATCGAAGCAGACCTCAGTCTCCCAAGGCCAAATACCAGTACTGTACTTTAAACTATGAGACGAAACGGCCCAGCTGCAACAATATCGGTACCATCTGTATTGTAGTAACATTGTAGATACCTTATTTATTTTGGCTAATTCCACAACGGACAGCATTCTTACACTTAACTATCTATATAAATGATTCCTTGGAATCTCCAACAATAAACCAGATTGACCTTAGTTGCGCGCGACTGGCTCATGAAACTGGCTTGTGATACGCACCCTCGGTTTTATGTGACGTCATGTACATTGTTGTGGTCTGCGACCAATGAGAACACACTGAATGTCATCTGGAAAAATGGGGCATCTCAAAGGTTCAATTAACACCACAACAAGCACTTTAATTGCTTAGCTGGATGATAGTGTGACGCACACGGTTTTCATCATATTGGGGATTACCGTTTATGCGAATGTACCTGCATTTTAATGATTAATGTATTTTTATTGGCAAACGTTCATTGGTGGGTTTCTTTATGTAATTCGCTATTTAATGTGTTTTGCCAACTTATTCTATTCTTTTGATTGTTATAACTTTAATATTTGTCGTTTGTTATGGTGTGGTCACGTGACCCACTTTAATTGTATTTAACCTGGTTCATGAGCCCGTCAGGTCAGTTCCGACACAGTCGATTCGATTCTCAGACGTCGAACACAACCGACGTGTTTGGAGGATGTGTATATTTCAACCTTTCGCGCCAAAATCGATTTCGTTATTTTCGCCATCTTGGACTCTCAACTTGTACATAGGCTATATTATCTTGGACTTTCAGTGAATTTAACTTAGTTCACTATTATTATTTCTCACTACATGTATCTACTGGTGACAAATCAATAGAAGGGCAGGACTCTGTCCACCCTGTGACCCTCACTGACGGAATAAGAACGGCGAACAGTGTTGGGACTTGAGCCAGAATTCATTTAAGCTAAGACTTTTTATTATTTCTTGCACCCTTATTTCTCTTTATTTTCTCTTCACTTTTGAGCTATTCTTCATCATCACTACTTTTATGTTCTCTCCCGATATTACTACTTTTATCATCTTTCGTTCACTCACCAAATACAAACATGGAAAGCCCTCTCTCAATAAATAACTTAGAACCTCGGGCAGATATACCCACAGTCACCTCTTCTCCTCAAAGCATTCATCATTCTTACATTTCCCTTCCAGATGTATCAATGGATGATTACTCTTCGGAAGAATCTTCCACAGAACACTCGCCCAAACGAAAACGAAAACATCATTTTTCCAGTACCTCCCCAACTAACAACGAAACCACCATCAAACAACAAACTACAAAAGTCAACATCTACAGCACTCAGATAAACATCACCAAAATCAACCCTATAGTCGTCCAAAAAGAAATTACCTCCCTCATTGGACCTGACTTTTCAATACAAAAAACAGGATCTTCAATCACACTCCATATTTCTAAAAGCCAAGCTTCACAACTCCAAAATGTACAACACTTAGGAAAAATACCCGTCACTACAAAATTAGTTCCAACCAAAAAACAGAAAACAAAGGTATAATACATGGAGTCACAGTTGACATTTCGGAACAGGAACTGCTGCAAGCACTTTCACCATACCAAGTCACCACAGTTAGGCGCCTTGGCAAAATAAATCCCACTGAATCCATTGAGTTAACGTTTTCCTCCCCCCACCTCCCCTCAAAAGTCCAAATTGGCTACGCCTCCCATAATGTCAAAGTCTACA
Organism: Urechis unicinctus; assembly: GCA_034190875.2. NCBI lineage: Eukaryota > Metazoa > Annelida > Polychaeta > Xenopneusta > Urechidae > Urechis > Urechis unicinctus. Next base: position 59,815,459 of record CM067356.1, read on the forward strand.
TCCCTAACCCAACAAGATGCTTTAAGTGCAACAGTTATGGCCACACAGCTACATACTGCCCAAATAATACCACCTGCCCTAACTGCGCCATCAATACCTTCAATGTAAAGCTACCACCCAAAAATGTCCAAACTGCGGGGGGCAACACAGTGCCGCCTGTGAAGGTGGCAAAACATACAGCAAAGCAAAGACAATCAATCAAATTAAAACAACTGATAATATTACGTATGCTCAGGCGGATTCCCTTGTTCCCCCAACACCACCCCCCTGTCCACCCATAGGTCTCCCTCATCCCCAACCCCCTCAAACGTCCTTCATCCCACCCCCTTCCCCCAAAACTCAATCTCTCCCACCTCAAACTCATTCACCTAAACCTGCTTCGTCTTCAATACCTTGTCACCCCAAAACCGCAAAGCCCCCCCCCCAAAAAACCTTCCCAAACCCTCTCCCTCTCCTACTACTCCAAAACACCAATCAACTCCCACCCCTTCTGCCATCCAAACACCAAATGTAACACCACAACCCTCCTCAGCCAACCAACTGTCAGATTTTGTTTATCTCTCTACCGCCATCCTCTCTTCTTACCTATCATCAGATACTAAAGCAAAAACCTTGAACGCAATCGCCTATGAACTTCTCAAAGTCACCGTTCCGGTACAAACCCTAACTCATGCTATTAACTATCATTATACTGTAACCAGCCAAATCTCTAAATACCTCAATCAACCATCTTCAGTCTAAACATAAAAATCACTTCCCATTGTCAAATTCCTTATAACCCCATGGCCTACGTATTTATATTATCTCTGCTCATCATCTCCCCCCTATTAAATTTCCCTTCCCATTCCCAACCAGATCAACCTTTAAGACCCAACTTTCAATCTAAAGAACAAAATATAACTGTTTGGTCATGGAATTGTCGAAGCCTCTAAACCCAACTACCTGAATTCACCCAATACCTAATTAAAACTAATCCCAAACCTAATATAATATGTCTCCAAGAAACTTTTTTAAAACCCAATCATAGACCCCACTTTCGAAATTATCATATATTAAGGAAAGACAGAACATCAGCTAATCACGGAGGCCTAGCTATCATTGTAAATAAAAACATCCCATATAAAATTATAAGCACAGAATCAGAAATCGAGCACCAAGTAATTGAAATCAACTTTTCTAATCAAATCTATCACATCTCAAATGTGTATGACAAATCCAACACTATAGACCCAAAACAATATGAGCCAATAGTTAACCTTCCCAGAAACATAATAGCTGGGGATTTCAATGCCTATCATCCCTTTTGGCACCACCCTAGTTCAAACACTAAAGGAAATGCTCTTTTTAAAATAATACAAGATAATGACATTACCCTCCATAATGATAGCTCCCCCACACACTTCTATAATAATGGTAAAAACATACTAGATCTTATACTTACATCCCAAGATATATCGCACAAATTTTCATTTAAAAATACCCACATTACAATGGGAAGTGACCATTCTATCATTTCAATAACAAATAATAAACCAAATTTACCTAACTCCTTCCACCCCCCGCACAAGTGGAATATCAAAACAGCTGATTGGTCCTTGTTTCAAAAACTCTGCAAGCAAAACATCAATAATCAAATCATTTCTTCAAACCCCCCTTACCTCTTACGACAACTTCTATAATAATCTAATTCAAATAGCTAAACAAGCCATTCCTCTAAATAATAATCACCATAAACAACTAAAATCCCATCCTTGGTGGAATCCTAACTGTACGCTCATAATTAAAGAAAGAAACAAAGCCAGGAACAAATACTATCATAATAAAACTTTAGAAAACAAAATTCAACTAAAAAGACTTACAACGAAAGTCAAATACACACTCAAACAAGCAAAGCTATCCTTTTGGCAAAATAAATGCTCCTCCCTTAACAAACCAAATTTAAAAGAACTGTGGAAAACTGTCAATATCCTCAAAGGAAATTACCCTAACACTAATATTCCACCAATCCAAAACCCAAACAATAACCTTTATACAGAAAATAATCAACAAATATCAGACACTTTAGTCTCTTATTTTGCAGAAATCAGTTCAAATAACAATTGTCCCACGGATTTCAACCCCATAAATTTAGAACCGATTGGAACTAATCCAAATTCACCAATCAACGAACCCTTTTCCTTAACAGAACTCACTAAAGCTGTCAACAAATCCAAAAACACAGCCCCAGGCAAAGATTTACTTATATACTCCTTTTTTCAATCACCTTCCACCAGACTGCCTCGAGGTGCTCCTACAAATCTTTAACCAACTCTGGCAATCATCAATAACCCCTCCTTCCTGGAATTCCTCTATCATTGTCCCAATACTTAAATCTAATCAGAACCCACACAACCCAACCTCATATCGCCCCATTAGCTTAACCTCAGTTGCCTCCAAAATATTTGAAACTTTTCTAAACAACAGAATCACATGGCACCTAGAACATAATAATCTCTATAACCCAAATCTAACAGCTTTTCGACCTCATCATAGTACTACTGACAATATTCTTCAAATTACTGATGCAGTCAATAAAGGATTTTTAACTAAAAACAAAACTCATGCAATCTTTTTAGACATAACTAAAGCCTTTGATATGGTAAATAGACCCGCTATAGAAATAAAGGCACAAAACTTATTACAGGATTAGCTTTAAAATGGATACACAATTTTATCAACAATAGATCAATACAAGTTAAAGCAAACAATGCCCTTTCAAACTCCCATTCCACTGATAATGGAGTACCTCAGGGCAGTGTACTTTCTCCAACCCTTTTTAATATTTTCATAAATGATATTCCAACTCCTTCTTCATCGTCCATTTATGCAGACGACATAGCCATCTGGTCTACTGGTAACTTTCAACTAAATTAAAAAAACTCCTTCAAAATCATTTAAACAAAATTCAAAATTGGGCTTCTAAATGGGGGGTTACCTTTTCTCCTTCAAAATCTAAAGTCATTCATTTTGGAACCAATATAAAACACAAAATCCCTACTTTCTTTATCAAAAATCAACCTATCCCTGACCAAACCTCTACTAAGTTCCTTGGAGTTATTTTAGATAAAGGACTTACCTGGAGAGAACACATCTCACACACGGTAACTAAGTGCCACAAAATCACTAACCTCATCAGATTTATTAGTGGCACTTCCTGGGGTGCAAACAAACATATATCTTGCAAAATACACTCATCGCACTCACTTCAACACATTCTCTATGGTGCCCCAGCCATAATCACTGCATCTAAAACAAACATTCACAAACTAGAAACTGCACATTCAGCCACTCTCAGAGCCATCACTAAAACACATCGCTCTACACGTATCAACTCTCTCCAGGTATCCACCGGCTTCCCCCCTATACCCCTTCAACTTTTAAAAGCCACTCATAAATACCGAACCAGAGCTAAAACGTTCAACCTCCCAACTCAACACAATCAAATCGATCGTAAACACAAAAATACTAGTAGATCAACACTCCCATACACCCAATCTCACCCACACGTATCCCCATTAAGACCATACCCCCCCTCCCCCCCACTGGCACCTGGTGAACCCACTTCTCAACACAGACTTAGCGAATAAAGTTATTAAAGACTATCCATCTTACAATAAATCCCTTGCACTACAACTTATTGATGAATTACCCTCTAACTCTACACATATATACACCGATGGCTCAAAAAACAATATAAGTACATCATATGCAATCGCAATACCGTCTCTTAAATTCAAAAAATCTTCACGCATACAATCATATCTTTCCATCTTTATAGCAGAAGCAATAGCAATCATTAATGCCTTACACATATCTCTCCAATCCAAAATTCACAATCCCATCATTTTCTCTGACTCCCTTTCAGTTATTACTGCCCTTCAAGGATAAACTATCAACCCATTTATACGAGAAATAAAATACCTCTCCACTCTCCTTGCCTTTCAAAATTCCCATACTTCTATAATTTGGATACCAGCTCATTGTGGAATAACAGGAAACGAAATTGCAGATGCAGAGGCCAAAAGATCTCATTCAAATATTTGTACTCAAGATATTTCAATAGATTTAAACACTCATTACTCTTTGATAAATAAATTTATACTACAAACTTGGCAAGATGAGTGGAACAACACCACCTCTACCCTCAAAATACTAAAACCCATTATAAACTATAAACCCATTATCTTTGACAACAACATCTACTCAGATAAAATCCTTACTTCCATAGCATTGGATAATCCCCCCCTTCAATATTACAAAGCTAAACATAACCAAGTACAACACAATGATCCAAACTGTCACACCTTTCACACCCCCGAAACCACTTATCACTTTTTCTTTACCTGTTCCAAGTTTAACAACCACCGTATTCCACTAATCAATAAATTAAAATTACACAAATATAATAGCAATATCCAAAATCTCTATAAAAAAGAAATAATAAAACATCAAGGCTACCATACACATAACTCTTAACATACTCTGTGCACTTATTCTTTAGTTTTTCTTCTATCCCTCACTATTTGTATACTATCTAGGAACCCCTATGTCCTCATGAGGACATAGGCACTGTAGGGCTATATTTCTTCTTACTTTAATGCACTGGAGCGGCCCCTAGTGTGAGAAACCTCCTTATTTTGCACATTCGCTCAATCTAGTTAGGTACACATCATTTCATCTTCTCCCCTATTTTTTTTTTAAAAAAAATAGCCACACATCCTCCAATAATTAATTTCATTTCTGTGTTTTCTCGGTCGTACCTCCTCCTAAACCTAGTGATATAAAGCATAACTAAACACATTAATAGTGGTACATGGCCAAAGCTGCCAAATCCACTCTAATTAGATTAAACAACAACAACAACGTCAGGTCAGTTCCGATTAGTTGGTCTACGAGCAAGTCGGATAAACCTCACCAACTGATCCGAGAAAGTCGGACGATCCAAGCGCCAGCATTATTCTGATTAGTCGAAAATAAAATCGCTTGTGGTAAGTACCATTTGTGGTACTGATTTTGTGGGTGCCGTTGCTCGTAACAGTTGTATTGATAGTGGTTCGGGTTTTGGCGCCCTATTTTCGAGGGCGTCGTTGGTTGTATCATTGCATCGCATTGTTTGTGGTATTTCTAGAATTCGGGTTTTGGCGCCCTAATCTAGAGGGCATCGTTTACTCGATCGCTGGTGTGGGGTTGTCGTGGCTTATAATATTGCATTTGTACCCTGTTTGTTGTATTTCTAGTGTTCGGGTTTTGGCGCCCTATTCTAGAGGGCGTCGTTTACTCGATCGCTGGTGTGGGGTTGTCGTGGCTTATAATATTGCATTGTTTGTTGTATTTCTAGTGTTCGGGTTTTGGCGCCCTATTCTAGAGGGCATCGTTTACTCGATCGTACCCCTGTTTGTTGTATTTCTAGTGTTCGGGTTTTGGCGCCCTATTCTAGAGGGCGTCGTTAGTTTGACTGCTAGCGTTAATTTGCATTGTTAGCGTTCGGGTTTTGGCGCCCTAATCTAGAGGGCGTCGTTTACTTGGTCGATTGTGTCGCGATCTTGCAGTATAAGAAGTTAATAAAACTTGTTTTTACACTAAATGTCACGGTTATTTCACTCGGTTGAACTATTCCCGGTCGTTCACTTGTTAAGGTTAAGTTTGGTTGCGGACTAGTTTATAGAAATTGAAGTCATATACTGGGCGCTGCAATAGCGCCAACAATCGGTCAGGGTTCACGCTACAATAGTATGTTTATGTAATACAGTCAGTTAAAGAGACCAATTGTGTGTCTGCTTCTCTCGCCGACTGTGTGATTAGGGGTGCCACTCAGCGTGAAACAACCAATCGGGGTGTTGTAGAATGCAATCCCGGCTCATAACAATCACTCTTCCGTTGGACAAGTTGACTTGGCAAGTCACTTGTCCGACATGACAAATCACTTGTCCCGGGCAAGGGGACAACCATTGGTGTCGAACCCTGACCTATTCCAAGCATTGCATCCAGAGCAGTAGCTAAAACGTATAGAAAAATGTTTCCCCGCCCCAGTAGGCATATTCAAGAGAATATACTTTAGTTTTGGTGAAAAGAGGTGTAAAACGGAGCGTAACAAAAAAAATATGGCGCCGAATCTTCGGAAAATGTGACACTGACCAATGAGAGACAATGACTCAAAAGCACCTGAGAGTGACCGAGAGACACGGCTTCTGATTAGAGCATCCCAAATCTGGGATGCTAGACCAGTTCAAGAACTCTTCCTAGCCTAGACTCTTGGCGAGACTATTGAATATCATTAACATGTAAACAGGGCCCGCAGCCAAGGGGTCAGGGAACCTTTAAGTCCTAGACTTAATTCTATGAATATTTTACGGCCTTTTTACAAGCTATAATGTTCATCAATTGACTGTATTAGTGTCTGTTTAACAGGCCTATTTCATGGTATCTGTCCGTGGCTCAACCGTTAGTGAATCTGAGCGTCGGATCTTGAAGAAACTTGGAACATCTGGCTTATGGTCACAGTATAGTTTGAGGAGGAAGAAGGGAAAGCGAATGTTATACTAGAGTTCCTAGCTTATGCGCTCTCCTTCGTTCGTTGCTGCCTGTGTTTGGTGGAGAGGGGACTAGCCAGAGGATAATAATGCGAGTCCTGGAGTAGAGTTCCTTATTCGATTTATTTAAGTTTCAACAATGAAGCTCCCTGGAAATCTCGGTCCGAGTCTTGTCCCTGACTAGATGGTCTCTCCGTCTGACTCATGTGTGCTCCTATAAAGGGTCATCTTATAACTATAATTGCTCCTTATAGCTATACTCTTGTTATACTTATATTTCTGCGCACTCCTCTAGCCAGAGAAAACACACGAGTCCAGGAGTTGAGTTATTGTTGATTTATTCGAGTTGGTTTATTAGCTTTCTCTGGAATCTCGGGTCAGAATCTTGTTCAGATACTTCGTCTCTTCGCTGGGTATTTCTCCCTGTACTTCCGCGAGGCCAGCTATTTTATCGGGGTTCCGGCATGGGATTACGCTCGGAACCACACCCACAGCTGGCCTCCCATTGGTCCAGGTATAGCCGGTCCCCCTTCACAAAGGTCAACCCCAACAGCTCACATGGGGCGTGGGCACGAAGGGTCATTGGCCAATGGGAAAAGGTACCAGACAGGTCTACTTATCAGGGTCACACCCCGTCTTAAGGGCAGAGGTTGACCCGGGCTAGTGAAACATGTCGTGCTGACAATGGTAAAGAGGGGGAGGGTTTCAAGAGTCAAAAGAGCTAGATTAATATCATAACAGTCACCGGTCATCTGGTTTGCTTACCCGTGACCCTTGACCAGTCCACACGATAGGCCTGGTTAAAACAATCCCCGTGACAGGACGAGTCCACTTGGAGGATGGAAGTCAAGGCTATAAGAATTGCTACTGTCAGGGTTATACTCCTCCCCACCGAGTGGTGTGATGTAACCCGGGCTCTTGTGCTGATAATTAAAGGGGGAGGCTTTTTAAGAACTTATGAGCCAGAATAGTATTATAACACGAGCCTTCATTGACCTGTCGATCTGCAGGATGATAATAGGTAATGGGCTTATTCTGACTATCTTTATTTTTATCATATTTTTGAAAACTTTGAAGAAGACAATTATGTGATACAAAATTATTTACTGCACAACAGCCAGTCAGAAGAAAAACAAAACTACGAAAGTTGCAGACGTGGAAGTGGAGATTACAAACATGCACGTAAGAGAAGGTGAAGTATAATAAGCTCTGTTCTTGTATTCTTCGTTTATTCATCATTAATTTATTCGTTTAGTTTTATAATATTTTGAATAATTATGTGTTTCAGGAATCAACACTGACGAAAAGCAAGACACCGTGTTTACCACTCATGGATTCTGACCGCGAATGATTTTTTCATTTCTGAATTGTTTCCTTTTATAGTTCAATAAACTTCAAAATGAACTCCATGTGTTGTTTTATTACTAAATTATCATTAATAAAAGCTATTTATGGAGTAAATTTTTGGTGGTACAAAAGTGTCTGTAAAGTGAAAATGCAAGATATAGATGTCACGTGTCCACACAGAATCTGGGACTATACTCAATCACGTAGTGGCAACATAGAAATATAACGTGGCAACAAAGACATGGCCACGTGGCAGCTACGTTGTGACTGCGTAGATGTGTTAGCTGGGCAGTCTAGACCTCGAATATTTAAACCGACTGTCCGGGGTATTCACCAGCCGGGAGATCGGTAGTACAGATCAGCGATACCCTTGCGGAATTCACCGGATGTGTCAGTGCACTCCGAGATGTACGTCTGAATTGAGTCGTTTGATTGACGGCATTATCTGTTAATGGTGTAAACCATTAGCACAAGTTCTGCACTGGGAACACTGCTAGAAGTACGGTGTAAATGAGGCTTACATAAGAAGCACCTGCCAATAAAACTTCCGTTGGAACATCCACATTAGCCAACATTTTACGCAGGGTGTCCTTGTACAAATCAATGTCATTACCCTTTGCGCTCTTCCACATCCGTTCAGTACCCGATGGGAATTTGGCGTTATCTACATGTAACATTCTAAAGCACAATTTTAAGATAACCGGACTATGATCCGACATATTGTCACCATCATGAATGCATTCATAGCTTACAATTGATGACTCTAGATTCCCGTCACCCCCTAGAACAAGTCCCCGGTTTTCTGCCTAAAGGGCTGCAAACAACCATTGTTGACGCTCCTGCCACACTTGCCGGACTGATTGGATTAAAATATGTTTTTTGGTGGCGGAAGAATGTACGCAGAGAATAGCAAGCCACACCCATGTGCTTTAGAACCCTCATGGTCTTGGCAATGAGAGCACCGCTGTAGAGGATTCCCGCTGAGAGCAGCAAGTTTCCTGCTGGAATTTTACCGACATAGGGCTGGCCATTCCAGACAACAGATTTAGTACAGCTGGTGCATCTCAAGGTGACAGCTACTAATGTGCCAACCTCCCGGTTGGATGCAGCTAACCCAGTGGCACCGCAAAATCTGCACACACAAAGAGCAAATAGAGTCTGCAGTGAAGACCAAAATACTATATACTTTCTTTCCTCAATAATGTCCAAAGAATCTGTTTCATCATTTTCAATCAAAGGCCTCTCGTCATTGATGACCACATCATCTTCTATGTCTGAGGGGATGTAGTCAGGATCTGTGTCCTGGTGCATTCTCGCCCCGTGTTCATTGCACTCATTCTCCATCTCATCCCACCATGGGAAGGATGTTTCATGGGTCTGAAATGATGTTGTGACTGTGGTGCTCACATGAGTCTGCACAGCTTTTAACAACACGTTGCTACTGTTAATCATATATCAGAAAAAGGCCATAAAGCATCATAAATTATCAAGCATAATTTATATGTGATAGAACACAGAAGAGAAATTCCACTGAAGTCACCTGCTTCCCTGGATTTTGGTTTAAATAGGGTGCCCACTGTCCTGCAAGCACGAGGTATACTTGCAGAGGTGCTTGCATCCTTTACCAGAGCAAGACCACAGTCATTTTCTTTTTCCTGGAGAGGTGAGTCCAACAACAATGTCTCCACAGCCTGATTATTAGAACAAAGTCCTTGTTTATAGAACAAAACTATGGAAAAAGTAAACATCTAAGAGATTTTGGCAATATGTCAGCTCTCCTTTTGGTGCTCCCTTTTCTCCACTGCCTTAGACTTTCTGACTGGTGGCGATTCGGTGCAACCTCTCATGAATATGGTAGGAACAGCAGTTGGGAGAATATTTCGGGAACATTTGTACCCAAATCCGAGAGATTCTCTCACTGCAAGTGCCTGGTCAAAACATTCCGGTCCAAAATGCTCGCTACACAAAAGCGAGTGGGTTGTCGGACCCGGCCAATCTGCCCTTGTACGCCGCACTTGCGATATCCATTGGTTGCGCAACTTCTCCTCCCGAGGAAAACTGTATAATCGAACGCTTTCCGAAGAAAAGTTTGAACAATTCGCGGCCACGCAGCTTTTTGGCATGACTGATCCAGACTAAACAAGATATAAATTCACGTGGGTTTTATGGTAGGCAAAGAAACTCAGGCTCTGACAGCGCCAGCGCATCTATCGAAGCTGACTTTGGCTGCTGAAACTGGGACCCCTATATGTGTCATTTCCGGTTGACCTTGGCTCACGCACGAAATGCCGCTTCGCTCCAAAGAACGTTTAATATCATCGGAGGCCAAAACTCCAACACCATTCGATCCGCATCGATTTGTTTAGTTTATACTCAAAAATCACATTTTAGGTGTCATAGGCACTTTAAGTGATCAACTGACGATCTGGCATGCGATCTTTCATAAGTGAAATCAACATTTGCAAGGGGTTTCATAAAGCATGGGATTAGACATTCCTGTTCACAAAAATTATTTAGCGATGTAGTATGCCTGGAACTACCCCGTGAAAAGTCTGTGTTCAAATCACCACCCATAATAACGAAATCAGCTTCCGTATGAGATGTAATAACAGCATTTGCTTGATCTAGAAACTCATTGTATAAGTTACTAATTGATATGCTGTTATCCTTATCACATGGCATGTAAACTTTAATAATCAACATTTTAACAGGTCCGTTAGTAGTGTGTCAAATAACCTCGCATGCCTGACACCTTCGACTTTTTCCAAAATCAATTGGCGTAACAGAAACTTTGGTAGATGTCTTATGTAGAATTGCACAACCACCAAAAGGTCTACCGATTAACAATTCCGATTCGTCCATACCAGATATACCAACGACGGACACATTACCAATAATACGTTCAAACAGTGCCAACTCATATTCAAATAACCAGTGCTCCTGTATACCGATAGTAAAGTTTTGACTTAATATAGAGGAAAAACTAGAACATATAATACAAAGGTATGACCAGACTAATAATGTACATAAAACCAAGATTATTGACGAACACTCTTACGATAATACTTCCGCACGCAGATACCAGTGGGCCAGAATTATCCTTCATCTATTATTTCATATCAGAGACTTTCACCTCAACTCTAAAGTTCTCAAATTTCGCTTCACTATTGGAAACGTGCCAATGATTCTCACCTCTATCTCCGATTCTGCAATAAACGAATTTACGTCCTCTGCACTTGTTCCTTTTTCAACTCGGAACACAAACACATGCCAGCTTGGCTCAGGTGCGCCTCTAATTGTTCGCGGGGTAGAAATAACTCCCTTCACGGGCTGTTTTCTTTTCCCTGGCCTGGGTCGACGATGCCGAACCTCTTGAAAGCCATCGTCCGCAGGTGGTGAAGCCTCACTCATTCTCGATTGAGGCGATGGGTCAGCTGTGGATGCAGAGGCTATTGGGTAGTCATCACTGCCACAGGTCAGTCAATGTGAGGTCTCGATGGTGGGCATGTTGTGCTAACTACGGTGGCGTAAGACTTGGTCCTCTTGCAGACCATCTCTTCTAGGTGCTTTGAAAGTACTTTGACGTTTTCCTCCAACTGCGTCACCCTCTCACAGAGGCTGATTGGGCATGCTTCGGCAGGGGTTGCTTTGGGTATCCTATGCAAAACCTGTGGACTGATGGCGAATTTAGGAATCTTTCCAGTTTTTTTAGACCTCCTATGACATCTTCCAGCACTGCGTCTACCTCAGCTCGTGTGGGAGAATCGCGCCGTCGTACTAAAGGCGGGAGGATTTCATCATCCACTACACTCCATAATGCTTCCTTCGCTTGTTGGATTTCCTCCAACGAGTAGAAATCGCGACAGGTCTGGTGTATCTTAGCGGCGGGGGAGGTGTCCATACGGTACATAATGTAGATGAGAAGTGAGCTCAGTGTCACCTCCTCGATCCACTCACTCGCCATAATCACGCAGACACAGATTGACAGTCTTTTAGACAATTAAGTCATTGACACAGAATTGAGTTGGTCCAAACTGACACTGCAATGAATTCAATGTTCAGAAAAAAAAGAGAAGCAACATTGAACCAAATAGAAAATGCTCAACAACGCAAACTCCACACGACAAATTTTCGCCTATACTATCCCATGCGCAGTGTAATTGTCCGTCCAAAGCACCAAATTTCATCCAAATCAACAGACGAAACCCGGCCTGATAATCCTTAATGTCAGAGCTCACTCGAGGCTTCCTCCCGAGGAAATTCCTCCCGAGCACAATATACTCTTTATAAGCACATTACATTCTAAATATTTGCATTACAGTCGATACAATCACAGTACAGTCTATATAACCGCATTAGCGTCTAAATAATCAAATTTCAGTCTGCATGATCTCATTACAGTCTATATAATATCATTACAGTATATGAAATCACATTACAGTCTATATAATCACGTCACAGACTATACAATCGAATTACAGTCCAAAAATTACATTACAGTCTACATAATCTATGTAACTTATCACTCTAAAAGTGAGAAGATTGGTGTGAAGCGGGAGTGCTCGAGCTCTCAGATATATTACATTGTACAAGCCCCTCTCCTAACCCCTCCACCCTCCGCCCCCCCACCCTCCGCCCCCCCCCCCCCTCGGTGAATGAACATTGTTATCCTTAATTAACTGTCGTGTCATTCATTAACCTCCAGAGAATCGTAATATCAGTGATTTGAGTGGCTTCTCAGATGACAACGACTGCAATTAACTGATTAAGAAATGCTGTACGAAAAAGACCACAGAAGACAAGCATACGAACGATGCCCGTTTTAGAACGGGTGAGAGCAACTCGAATTGTTGGTTTCGCTTCCTGGAATAAGATGGATATTTGGTTTCGTTTCGCTAGTGAGACACTACCTGGCGACGCTACGAAGACATGGTTTTTGCTTGGAATGGCTATTACTGGAAGAAGATAAGGTGACTTGTACAACTGAGTTTATTACAGACTACCAATCTGAGTTATATTTAAGCAATGTCATTTAGAATAAGCTGGCTTTATGTTGTATTTTGAATCATTCAACAAGAGATTCGTAGTTGTCACTTTCGTTTTTATACGTTAAATGAAAATGAACGGTAAATAAGTATTTATCAGTTACAACACGAATGCTTATATATTACCTTAAGATCGTGGAAAATATAGAATTTTTATATGTGGGAAACCATATTTCTCATAAACGAGCCCGCCCTCGCTGATTTGGTGTTTGTTTGTTGGAGATTGATGGCTTCCCATTGTGTGGTCCTTTATAACACTCCCATTATATATATATATATATATATATATATATATATATATATATATATATATATATATATATATATATATATGGGGGTAGAATAGGCGCATTGTATCCTCCTGCATGTCGTAAGAGGCGTATATTAGGGGGAAAACCTGTTATTGCATAAACAGCTGGGTGGGAAGACCTGGCTGTAACAGGACAGGGCTGTGGCATAATGGGGATAGAGTTACTCTCTGCAAATGAGGCTGTAGCTCCGGTCAGACGGTAATATAAATATATACGGTCCTGCTTGAGGCGACGCCATTGAGCAGTGATGGTATATTTTGAGTGTCAATACCTTCTCATAAATGTTGTATACTTCCGTATCTATATTTGTCAAGAAATCAAGATGAATATCTCCACATGGACACTATTTTGGTTATCCACTGTCTCGTGATTATTTAGCAATTGTCACATACACTTTGAAAATTGCAACTTTTGTTCACGGCAACCTCCATCTTGGAAGTAGTACGTCACATTACGCAGTTTCAGTTTCACGTGGCTGCGGGTATCCAGGAGCGAATTTTTTTTTATAATTGGCGATAATTATTGACAAAATTAAACACGTACTTAAATAATTAAATTCGGAAACCAAAAGTTCGCATGCGAAGAACTGTCAACCAATCTTTTCAAAATTTGTCTGGCTGGATTAAATCGCTATAGAAGAATTCTCACACGTCACTTGTTGATCAACATTCATGTTTGGGTAAATCATTTCATGTGTGAGTATCTTGCATGATTAGAGCTTGTGTATCAATCACCACAGCAAGTTGGGTTGCGATCAGCGTCACAAAGACGTCGCGTAGGGCTACTGAGGCTGGTGCCCTGACCCTGTACCTCCCTTGGTTCTGTAGATGCTGCGGAACTACAATGGCCCTACCTAACCCACAATGTCTTTCTTGAGGAGTTAGTGGTAGTCACCCTCTGTGGAACAGGGCTGGGCAGGGATTGACTCCAGTCATGTTTTCACTTCATTATTTTCAGGGTTTGAAATTAATTTTTACAGCTAGGCCCCCAGGTCAAGAATAATGGGATCCCTGGAGCAGAATTTGGTGGCGCGGTAAATATTGGAAGTAAATTGGTAAAAACAATAGCATGCAACCATTGTGCTACCAAACCACTTTATTTTCATTAAACAAATAAATGAATTGAAAACTTATAATATAAGACTAAAAATATAAAACTTCTTCAAAGAAAACGAAACACATGGAAATCATGGTTGAAAATATATTGAGAATTTTGATGATACCCATGGAAGGCAACAATAAAAGAAAGACGTCTGCAGTAAATAATTAGATTGAGCACACATAGCATCTGACCCGGAGAACAAACTGTTGCAGGATCCTCCCTATATCAAGGCACCGGAGGTTGTCGCTGCAGCCTTAGCCCTCATGTCAATCATCGTCCTACCACAGGGCAAAGCAATGCCATGCTCCACTGAGTATAGATTGATGCAAAGTTTATCGGTGTAAGGTATCCTTGGTCAAATTCTAAAGCTCCTCCCTTGGGGCAACTAGCCCATTCTCACTTAACCCCACCCTTGGGATTTATTGTAATTTACTGAAATAAACAACTGCCCAGCAATGCTCTAATACACTGACAAGCATACAAGCTAGCAACGACGCTCGGCAGACAGCACAACACAACCACACCTGAATGGTATCTAAGGTGTCTATTTAAAACTATTAACAATGGCATTTCAACTCGCAGCTGCGACCATACAACAACTTCTGTTGACACTGAATCAGGGCCAAAAAAACATCAGGCATGAATTGAAATACCTCGCATTTAGCAGTGAATTAGCTTTGTTGTGTTTCTCTACTGCTAGCCTGGTGTCCAGTGACTAATCAACAGGTACCAATTAAAGCCCAAGGCCGACACTCAGGAGCTGTGCAGATCACGAGCTGATAAGTTAATGCCATGAAAGTGATCTAGTTGTCGCGCATCACCATGACTCATGGAATACTATTCATGGATGTCTGATTAATGTTTTCAGTATGGTGACCAGTCATCCCTATGCACCATGAATCCTTCCTTTGCTGAGTTTCTGCGATACTGTCAGTTGAACAATGTTGATCCTCAGCATATACCAGGCTTAATGTCCAGTGGTCAGCCTGGTTTCTTCAGGCCACCAGGAGCTGGCCCGTGGCAACCAGGTGCTGGTTCACGGCAACCAGGTGATGGTCCGTGGCCACCAGGAGCTAGCCCAGGGCCACCAGGAACTGGTCTGTGGCCACCAGGAGCTGGTCTGTGGCCACCAGGAGCTGGGCAAGGACCATCAGGAGCTGGCCCAGGGCCACCAGGAGCTGGCCCATTGACACAAGGGGTTTTTAACCCTCACAGACAGCACTTTACCCCTGCACCAAGGTCCCCAGACCCATCTGTTGGCCCTTTGTATCCAGGTGCTGGTTGGTATGGAGGACAAGACTCAACGGGTACAGGATTCCCAGGTGCCCATCCCCCTTCTGCAGTGCCACCTGAACCAGCAGAGATGCCTGGACAGCAATATCCTCCCCCGCCTCCTACACAAGGTAAACTTCTTTGGCCTTACATTCATTTCAGTATAAATGTACAATTACCTGGGACTCTGTATTAGTGTTCAATTACAGAACCAAGTTGAGCTTGCGCAACAAGGTAGTACTCGATCGACTGTTGGTCTGTAGGGATGCTTGAGACTCGGTATAAGTCTACAATGACCTGGGAATCAGTATTAGTGTATTATAAGCAGGGACTCAGTATAAGTGTACAATTACTGGTGACTCAGTTTTACTGTACAGTTACTAGGGACACAGTATTAGTGTATAATAAGCAGGGACTCCATATAAGTGTACAATCACTGGGAACTCAGTATTAGTGTACAATTACCGGCAACTCAGTATAAGTGTACAATCACTGGGGAATATTACTGCGGGAATCAGTATTAGTGTATATATACTGTTGACTCGGAAGAACACTTCAGCATTGTGAAGGTGTAATGTGTCATTTTTCTGATAGCAATTTCATGGTTAAAGGAGCCTTAGTCATTTGGATTATCTCTGTGTGACCAGAAATGATGCAACAACAGGCGCAGAATCTTAAAGATGCTGGTAATGATGCCTTGAAGAAAAGGGATTTGGCCACAGCACTCAACTGCTACAGTAAAGGCCTGGAGTTGGCATTTGAAGTGCCAGACAATGAAGACCAAATCAAATTCCTCCTCAGCAACCGCTCGCGTGTCTTATGTGACATGGGGCAGTATCAGCAGTCCCTGAAGGATGCTGAAGAATGCATCAGCATAGCACCCACTTGGCCAAAGGTGACTGGGCAGTAGCTTTCTCCCTCTCAGCTAAAGCTTTCTCCCTCTCAGCTAAAGCTTTCTCCCTCTCAACTGAAGTTTTCTCCCTCTCAGCTAAAGCTTTCGCGCTCTCAGCTGAAGCTTTCTCGCTCTCAGCTAAAGCTCTCTCACTCTCAGCTGAAGCTTTCTCTCTCTCAGCTAAAGCTTTCTCCCTCTCAGCTGAAGCTTTCTCCCTCTCAGCTAAAGCTTTCTCCCTTTCAACTGAAGTTTTATCCCTCTCAGCTAAAGCTTTCTCCCTCTCAGCTAAAGCTTTCTCCCTCTCAGCTAAAGCTTTCTCCCTCTCAACTGAAGTTTTCTCCCTCTCAGCTAAAGCTTTCTCCCTCTCAGCTGAAGCTTTCTCCCTCTCAACTGAAGTTTTCTCCCTCTCAGCTTAAGCTTTCCCCCTCTCAGCTTATGCTTTCTCCCTCTCAACTGATGCTTTCTCCCTCTCAGCTAAAGCTTTCTCCCTTTCAACTGAAGTTTTCTCCCTCTCAGCTGAAGCTTTCTCTCTCTCAGCTGATGCTTTCTCCCTCTCAGCTAAAGCTTTCCCCCTCTCAGCTGATGCTTTCTCCCTCTCAGCTGAAGCTTTCTCCCTCTCAGCTTATGCTTTCTCCCTCTCAACTGAAGTTTTCTCCCTCTCAGCTTAAGCTTTCCCCCTCTCAGCTGATGCTTTCCCCCTCTCAGCTGATGCTTTCTCCCTCTCAGCTAAAGCTTTCCCCCTCTCAGCTGATGCTTTCTCCCTCTCAGCTGAAGCTTTCTTCCTCTCAGCTTATGCTTTCTCTCTCCCAGCTGATGCTTTCTCCCTCTCAGCTAAAGCTGTCTCCCTCTCAGCTAAAGCTTTCTCCCTCACAGCTGAAGCTTTCTCCCTTTCAACTGAAGTTTCTCCCTCTCAGCTAAACCTTTCTCCCTCTCAACTGAAGCTTTCTCCCTCTCAGCTTAAGCTTTCCCCCTCATAGCTGATGCTTTCCCCCTCTCAGCTGATGCTTTCTCTCTCTCAGCTAAAGCTTTCTCCCTCTCAGCTAAATCTTTCTCCCTCTCAGCTGAAGTTTTCTCCCTCTCAGCTGAAGCTTTCTCCCACTCAGCTAAAGCTTTCTCCCTCTCAGCTGAAGCTTTCTCCCTTTCAACTGAAGTTTTCTCCCTCTCAGCTAAAGCTTTCTCCCTCTCAGCTAAAGCTTTCTCCCTCTCAGCTAAAGCTTTCTACCTCTCAACTGAAGTTTTCTCCCTCTCAGCTAAAGCTTTCTCCCTCTCAGCTGAAGCTTTCTCTCTCTCAACTGAAGTTTTCTCCCTCTCAGCTAAAACTTTCTTCCTTTCAGCTGATGCTTTCTCCCTCTCAGCTAAAGCTTTCTCCCTCTCAGCTGATGCTTTCTCCCTTTCAGCTAAAGCTTTCTCCCTCTCAGCTGAAGCTTTCTCCTTTTCAGCTGATGCTTTCTCCCTCTCAACTGAAGTTTTCTCACTCTCAGCTTAAGCTTTCTCCCTCTCAGCTGATGCTTTCTCCCTTTCAGCTGAAACTTTCTCTCCCTAAGCTGATGCTTTCTCCCTTTCAGCTGAAGCTTTCTCCCTCTCAGCTAAAGCTTTCTCCCTCTCAGCTTATGCTTTCTCCCTCTCAACTGAAGTTTTCTCCCTCTCAGCTAAAGCTTTCCCCCTCCCAGTTGATGCTTTCTCCCTTTCAGCTGAAGCTTTCTCCCTCTGTACTGAAGCTTTCTTCCTTTCAATCCATTCTCCTCATTGCCATTGTTACAACTCTACTTGTTTCCACCAGGGGTACCAAAGGTTGAGCAAAGTGCATGAGATGTGCGGTCGGCTGCAAGAAGCAATATCCAGCCTGGTAGACGGGTTAAGCAATGCTTCAGAACAAGCCGATGTTAATTACTTCCTCCAGCATATATTTGACATGCTGCCTTCTACACCAGGTGATGTTTGTCAATCAGTCTCAGGTACAACAAAGTATAACATCCCACTAAGCTGATACATTCTCTCACAGAGGAATAACATTCCACTAGCAGATACATTCTCTCACTGAGGTGTAACATTCCACTAGGCAGATACATTCTCTCACAGAGGTGTAACATTCCACTAGGCAGATACATTCTCTCACTGAGGTGTAACATTCCACTAGGCAGATACATTCTCTCACTAGGCAGCAGATACATTCTCTCACAGAGGTGTAACATTCCACTAGGCAGATACTTTCTCTCACAGAGGTGTAACATTCCACTGGGCAGATACATTCTCTCACAGAGGTATAACATTCTGCTAGGCAGATACATTCTCTCACAGAGGTATAACATTCTGCTAGGCAGATACATTCTCTCACTGAGGTATCAAGCTTTCATGTGAATTCTTTCCTTGAAATACATCCTTATTAAGTCACATATTAGTTTACAGTCTCCGTATTATTTCAATATTTCCCTTACAGAGACATTTGTTGCTGGGGTATTTGAGAGGCTGGAAGAGATGGACTTTGGCAGTGAAAACATCTGGGATTCTATTGTGAAACATGTTGTGAGCAAGAAGAACTGGGTGGCTCTGATGTGGCTCACCCTGGGTACAGAGAAGACGCCCGGGCTTGTCGACAGCTTCAATGCCAGGTTGTATGATATGCCTCTCACATCATTTGGGTTTCATCTGTTTTGCCATGAGCCCTTGTATGTCAGTGATGCTGTGTTGAGCCCTTGTATATCAGGGATGCTGTGTTGAACCCTTGTATATCAGGGATGCTGTGTTTAGCCCTTTTCCATTGTCATGGTGTATTGTATGGTGTGGTACCAGATAAGTCTGTTGTCATGGTATATTGTATGCTGTGGTACCAGATAAGTCTGTTTGTCATGGTGTATTATATGCTGTGGTACCCGATAAGTCTGCTGTCATGGTGTTTTGTATGCTGTGGTACCAGATAAGTCTGTTGTCATGGTGTTTTGTATGCTGTGGTACCCGATAAGTCTGTTGTCATGGTGTTTTGTATGCTGTGGTACCAGAGAAGTCTGTTGTCATGGTGTATTGTAGGCTGTGGTACCCGATAAGTCTGTTGTCATGGTGTTTTGTATACTGTGGTACCAGATAAGTCTGTTGTCATAGTGTATTGTATGCTGTGGTACCAGAGAAGTCCGTTGTCATGGTGTATTGTATGCTGTGGTACCAGATAGGTCTGTTGTCATGGTGTTTTGTATGCTGTGGTACCAGATAAGTTTGTTGTCATGGTGTATTGTATGCTGTGGTACCACAGAATTTCATTGTCATGGTGTTTTGTATGCTGTGGTACCAGAGAAGTCTGTTGTCATGCTGTATTGTATGATGTGGTACCAGAGAAGTGGTTCTGAGGGATGTCTACTTTGAGACCAAGCTGAGTCTGAACAAGCGCATCAAGTTTTTGATTAGGTGTCTCAAGAATGGTTCACCCTGGTGGAGTCTAGGCGGAACCAAGGCTGTGTCTCTGCACACAGCCGTGGGTATTACC
Organism: Urechis unicinctus; assembly: GCA_034190875.2. Lineage (NCBI taxonomy): Eukaryota > Metazoa > Annelida > Polychaeta > Xenopneusta > Urechidae > Urechis > Urechis unicinctus. The sequence continues at coordinate 59,835,471 of CM067356.1, forward strand.
ATGGAATCAGGCGAGTTGTGCATAAATGTGTGTGCTTGAGGGATGAAATGTGAGTGTGTTTGTGTGTGTGTGAGGCTGTGAGATGAAGGAGTTTATGTGTATTTGTGTGGGGATGTTGGCAACATGGGTCTCCTCAGAGAGCTGTTCACCAAGCATGTGCATGATCCAAAAGAGCGGAACGTTTGTGATAACTCTGGCAACAACTTGCTCCACATTGTCTGCCAGCATAGCGCCATCACTTTGACTTTGAGGGACACATTGGTTCGCTTCCTACTGGCCAATGATGTAGACCCCCATGCCGTCAACAGACAGAGGAAGCTTCCTGTGGACCTCCTGCCTCACGCAGCCTCCAGCTCACGCAACCTGCTTCCTCCTCCACACAACACAATCAGCAAGTCACTTTATTTATGGAATGGTTAATTTATGGCATTGTTTATGAAACTTAAATAATAGTCTGAGTCTGAACAAGCGCATCAAGTTATTGATTACCTGTCCTCCACACAACACAATCAGCACGTCACTTTCTCGCTAGTTTTATTTATGGAATGTTAAATTTATGGCATTGTTTATGGAACTTAAATAACATAACATATGACTGCAGACATACATTATTTAAAACTTAATCACAAAGTACCCGTTTGAAATAACTGAATTATCTACTGTAATGAAACGTGGATTTCACAGTTGCTAAGCACGTGCTTATTGAGCTATTTGGTATGTGACTGTGGTGATTGGATGCCACAGAGTTGTTGAAGCACAGAGTTCATTCTGCTGACGAGCTCTTCAGAGTGGAGAATTATACCCAAGCAATCTCTCTGTACAAGGAATCCTTCGATATTTACGAGAAGCTAATTGAGCGAGATAAGAATGCAGTAGACCGGGGCATGATGTCAGAGATGATGCACAACGCTGGTGCCTGTCTCTGGCTTCTGGGCAAGCCTGAAGAAGCCCTGCCGTATGTCCAGCGCTGCTGTGAGTCCAGTCCCGAGTGTATCAAGGTAAATGCTCAGCCCAGTGTGGCTGCTGTGTTTATAAATTACACATCAAATGGATTTAGATGTGTAAGTTTAACCCTCCTCCCAGCATCATAATGAAGGTATTATTCGGTTAGTCTGACATCAGTAGAGATGTTGGTCTGACATCAGTAGAGATGTTGGTCTGACATCAGTAGAGATGTTAGTCTGACATCAGTAGAGATGTTGATCTGACATCAGTAGAGATGTTAGTCTGACATCAGTAGAGATGTTAGTCTGACATCAGTAGAGATGTTAGTCTGACATCAGTAGAGATGTTAGTCTGACATCAGTAGAGATGTTGGTCTGACATCAGTAGAGATGTTAGTCAGTAGTAGAGATGTTGGTCTGTCATCAGTAGAGATGTTGGTCTGACATCAGTAGAGATGTTGGTCTGACATCAGTAGAGATGTTAGTCTGACATCAGTAGAGATGTTAGTCTGACATCAGTAGAGATGTTGGTCTGACATCAGTAGAGATGTTGGTCTGACATCAGTAGAGATGTTAGTCTGACATCAGTAGAGATGTTGATGTTAGTCTGACATCAGTAGAGATGTTAGTCTGACATCAGTAGAGATGTTAGTCTGACATCAGTAGAGATGTTGGTCTGACATCAGTAGAGATGTTAGTCTGACATCAGTAGAGATGTTAGTCTGACATCAGTAGAGATGTTGGTCTGTCATCAGTAGAGATGTTGGTCTGACATCAGTAGAGATGTTGGTCTGACATCAGTAGAGATGTTAGTCTGACATCAGTAGAGATGTTGGTCTGACATCAGTAGAGCTGTTAGTCTGACATCAGTAGACTTGTTAGTATGACAGAATCCCATATATATTTGTGCTTCCATTCGGTTTGCTGTGTGTTTGGCTAGGGACACCTATTGTGGGCTAAGCTTGTGTTGAAGATCGATGGATACACAAGCAATGTGCAGCAGAGATTGGCTTCTGTCTACTTACGCTGCCAGGGAGTCCCTGAGAGGGCCGGTTTCCTGCAGGAGGTTGTAGGGATGACACACTCATTACAAGGTACAACAGGCATCATCTGGTAGCTTGTAGGGAAGACTGTGCTGTGGATTAAGAGAGGACAGAGGTGTGGTTTAAAAGAGGACAGAGGTGTGGTCTTAAAAAGGGCAAAGGCGTGGTTTAAGAAATAACCGGTGTGGTTTTAGTGAGGACAGAGGTGTGATTTTAGACATGACTGAAGTTTTGTTGTAGGAACAACAGAGATATGATTGAACGGAGGACAGAAATGTTGTAGGTTGTATAGAGGTGTAGTTGTTAGTAGGAGAGAGGTGTGGTTGTAGGTTGTATAGAGGTGTAGTTGTTAGTAGGAGAGAGGTGTGGTTGTAGGTTGGGTAGAAGTATGTTGTAGGGATTGTTGGTGACTGTCATAATTACAAGCCTATGTATTGATGGTCTCTGTTCAAGCCAACCAAGTCAGAGACTGCCTATCAGGTCTGAAGGCAGATTCCAAGATGTGGGCACAAGTTGTGTGCCGTCTGGGGGATGTGAATGGTTGGAGCGATATCAGAAGACTCCTGGCCACCAACTGTCTGCAGTGTGCTAATCTGAAGAGTAAACTCTTAGTTCTCAGTTTCATCGCAATGTAGTGTTCTGTCAAAATATGTATTTCCTTGATATTGATCTTATCTACTCATTGTTATACACATTTGGTGTTTGGGTTCCTAGTTCTTAACTCTCACTTGTCAGTTGTTGATTCAATTGATTGTAGAATTGGACTACAGTTATCTTGTTGCGGCACTGGGTGACAAGGACTGGAGGAACTGGGGTGAGGGGCTGGTCATTGATCTGTTGGAGAAGAAGGCTGATGTCAAGCATGTGAAGAAAGCGCTTGAAGCATACACACAATGTCGCTGTGACTCAGTGATGAGGGGTGCCATGGAGCTGGCCCTGTGGAGTGGTATGTTAGATATGGCGCGTCATTAGTGCAGCTCTCGTGTCCCTCTAACCATTGCTGACTTAACCCCGTTCTGTTTTCCATCAGGGTCATTGGCGCTTTTCTACTGGCTCCTGCACCATTACCATGACGCTGTCAAAGAGGTTCTCCGTCGATATAACAGGGGCGACACTTTGCTGCATCTTGTGTGTGACTGTGTCGGACGACAGTCAGCCCTCAGCTTCAAGAAAACTGCCAAACTTATAGAGGTTCTCATTGAAAAAGGTCTCAAGTCTGGGATAAAGAACAGCTTTGGTAAAACCGCCATGGACCTCCTGCCTCGAGGCCACCCACTGTGTGAGGTCATGAGGCACAAACCAAAGGGTGAGGATCTTTGTACACTGTTGCCGCACCATAACGAAATGATTTGTGAACAACTATGCTCTCTAAAGATGAGGTTTCTTAATGTGTGGCTTGCTAATATTATTCTTAACAGGTGCCTCTAGACATCAGCCCGGCTCCCAGAATGTGGGCAGCCAGGGACCACACAGGAAGCATTCTCCTTGCATTGAGAACATACAAGCTGCCAATTCATCATCAAACGACAAACATGCGTTTGACAAACTCACCTGTGTGTATGATGCTGAGCACTGTTCTGAAGACCACTCACAACATCGGGGAGCAGCCTTCGAAAAGTTGTCTGCACTTGCAAAGAAACATAACAGCACAGGTGAGACATTTGACACCTCATCCAATCAGTGGTCAGGTTAGTCACTGAACACCTTATCCAATCACTGTTCTGGCGAGTCTCTTAACACCTGATCCAATCACTGATGAGGCGAGTCTCTTAACACTTGATTTAATCAATGTTCAGGTGAGTCAATTGTCACCTGATCCAATCACTGAGTCACTTTGTTTGATGTGTACAGGAATACATTTCTATTGGAGTGTTAAGTATATTAGTTAACCCATTTTTTTTGATTTTTTCTAAGATGTTCCTGAGGCATTGCTAAAGAAACTCCTTGTCCACGAGTACCAGCGTCTGGTGAGTGTGGTTGTGGCGGGGGAACTGTGGCACAAACTGACTCATCTACTGACCGTAGCCAAGACGGCAGCATCACCCGTCACTGGCCTGATGCTCGACACCGATCTGAGTCTCTACGTCAGGAGCAAATACTGCAAGAATGATCCCAATAAGAGACTTGCTCTGCTCAATGAGATGGTGGATCAAGGAGCTGATGTCAGTGGTATCAACAAGCCATCCCCCTTACAGGTTATACAGCAGGGTTTGATGGACACTCCTGGAATGCTAGTTTGCTGATATAAGATGATGTTTTCCTGAAAAACCAAATTATACTTGGTGTGGTAGAAAACTTGCTTCTGTTCCTATTCTAGGCATGATTGGTGCATTTGTTGATGCAGACAGCATTAGATGTTGGCGACTACTCTGCCATTAGCGTCCTGTTGAAGCGTGGAGCACAACTAGCATTAGCTACATGTTGGTGACTACTCTGCGATCCATCAGTCAAGTCCTGTTCAATCGCGAAGCGTGGACACCACTGACACAACTAGAGCAGTTGACGCTACATGATGGGGACACACCACTACACGCGGCGCTCGACATAGCTCTCAATCACGACCCAGGTCAGTCGAGTTACATTACTGACATAGCTCTCAATCGCGACCTAGGTCAGTTTAGTTACACCACTGACATAGCTCTCAATCGTGACCCAGGTCAGTTGAGTTACACCACTGACAAAGTTCTCAATCGCAACCCAGGTCAGTCGAGTTACACCACTGACATAGCTCTCAATCGCGACCCAGGTCAGTCGAGTTACACCACTGACATGGCTCTCAATCGCGACCCAGGTCAGTCGAGTTACACCACTGACATGGCTCTCAATCGCGACCCAGGTCAGTCGAGTTACACCACTGACATAGCTCTCAATCGCGACCCAGGTCAGTCGAGTTACACCACTGACATAGCTCTCAATCGCGACCCAGGTCAGTCGAGTTACACCACTGACATAGCTCTCAATCGCGACCTAGGTCTGTTTAGTTACACCACTGACATAGCTCTCAATCGCGACCCAGGTCAGTTGAGTTACACCACTGACATAGTTCTCAATCGCAACCCAGGTCAGTCAAGTTACACCACTGACATAGCTCTCAATCGCGACCCAGGTCAGTCGAGTTACACCACTGACATAGCTCTCAATCGCAACCCAGGTCAGTCGAGTTACACCACTGAATGGCTCTCAATCGCAACCCAGGTCAGTCGAGTTACACCGCTGACTTGGATGTATTCCTTATTCTTTACTTCCATGAAATTCCATAGCATCACTGTTCTTTTTGTTTTATTGGCAGGTAACTTCGATATCTTGAAGATAGCCTTGGAGATAAAGGAAGCGGCGTGTTGTTCTCCCAGTCGTCAGGATGTAGAAGGAAACACACTGTTCCACACTCTGGCGCTGGAGCCGTTTAGTGAACACAGTATCCATGCTGCCAACCTGCTTCTGGAGGCAAACATCAATCCCAACTATGTTAACAAGGAAGATAAAACCGCTTTACAGTGCCTTCAGAAGAAGAACAGTAGACTCCGTAGTTTTATTGAACTAGCAGCCAAGAAGTTCCCGGAAGAGCCAGAGGTGCAGAGTCGAAGATCGAAAGTCAAATCGCAGAAAGTGGAGGAGATGAAGGAGACGTCTCGAAGCACAGCTGAGATCTTGGACAATATTGAAAAGCTGATTGCAGAGGTGGACGTTACTTCTTGGCAAAGTTCTCAATCAGCAATATTAGAGTTGGACAGAGATGAGAGTCAGAGATGCTGTGAAGCAGCACCCTCTGGTGGGGAGGCTGGTCAGGAGGAGGAGGTCGGTGAGGAGAAGGAGGAGGAGGAGCCAGGAGGTCCAAATGAACCTGCTCCTACAGAAGGCGATGACATAGCAGACATTGATTGCCGTCTTTTTGACAACCTGGCATGGGAGGTGGTGTGTTCTGCAGATGTGTGGAAATGTCTTAAGAAAACCCAGAAGGATTTACAGAGACGTGCCATCAAGCTGATACAGCAGCTGGCCAGGGGTGTATGGCAACCAAGCTACACCAAGACGCTAGTTCATCAAGGACCTAGTGAAGTCAAACTTTACTCGGCCAAGCTGACAAAAGGAGCCCGGATCATCTGGGAAATTCCTGTGATGTTCTCAGCCAAGCGCAGCACAGACAATGCTGGTCTTGAGGAAGATGGGGAAGGTCGGAAAGGCCGGATATACTCTGAAATTATTCGTATTTGGGACATTGTGTTGAACCATGACAATATTCACAAGTATGTGGAGAAGATCATTCGGTCCCATAAACGTGGGGAAGATTGCATTGTCAAGCGTTATGTCCAAGGAACAAGGGAAGAGATGGATTCCAAGGGGATTCCTGGCCAAGCAAGAAATCCCCAGTTATTCATGGAAGTTGATGATAGCAAACATGGCCAGTTAGGGACTGTGGTACAGAGAATCTGCCCTCCTGGAAGCCCTGAGCCAACTGAATACCACATAATGAAGTTCTATTCGGTGAACGCCTCCCTCCTCTTGTTCCTGCTACACAACCAAGACAGCAGGAGTGTCGACTTCCCTTTCTGTGTGACCGAGAAAGAACACGCCATCATCAACCTGAATCCCTCGCCCCTCGCTCCCATTCTCCTCCTCGGCCGAAGTGGCACGGGCAAAACCACCTGCTGTCTGTACCGGCTGTGGAGCATGTTTGTCAAGTACTGGCGCAGAGCTATGGAAGCTGATGATGCTCTTTTGCCTCGTGACCTCTGCTATACATACAATGCGGAGGGTACATCAACAGATCTGGCAGAGGTCAATGAAGATGCTGGGATAGCCTCTACATCAGTGGATGCTGCACCAGAGGTATGTGCTGCTGCTGATGATGATGATGATGATGCTGCTGCTGCTGCTGATGAGGAAGAAGAACACCCACATCAACCACAATACGATCATCTTCACCAATTATTTGTCACCAAGAATGGTGTGCTCTGCAGTGAAGTGCTCAAGAACTTCAATGACCTCTGTCGCGGAACTGAGGAAGCATCCCGCTATCTGGCCGCTATGGAGACGAGCAATCAGCTGCCGAATCGCTTGCAGGAGGTTCATCCCGATGGCTTCCCTCTCTTCCTCACCTCAAAGCAGCTCTGGCTGATGCTCGATGCCTCACTGGGAGCACCATTTTATTTCAGCCGACTTGCTAATGGAAGCATGAGGCAAGATATTGAGGGATGGGGTGACCTTGAAGCTCAGGTGAACTTCATCCCGCACCTGACGGAGGACGATGGGATGGAGGAAGCCATGATTGACCAGCGGCATGAACATCCAGCAGGCCATACCCGCACCAAGGACCAGCGCCGTGAAGTCACGTACGAGGTGTTCGCCTTTGAATTGTGGCCCAAATTAAACAAAGACAAACTGCCTTACCATCCCACTTTGGTGTGGACAGAGATAGTCTCATTCATAACTGGCTCCGTCCAATCTCTCCACAGTGAAACAGGCCACTTAACTCTGGACGAATATGAGAAGCTGGGTCGGAAAAAAGCTCCCAATTTCACTGGAGACCGGGCTGTTATACATGAGCTGTTTCATCGCTATAGAAAAATGAAGAGGCATTTTTCTCTGTTTGATGAAGCTGACTTGGTTCACGACTTGTTTAAGCGTCTCCGTGAGGGAGAAGAGCGCCAGTGGGTACTGCATCAGATCTACGTGGATGAGACGCAGGACTTCACCCAGGCTGAACTCTGTCTCCTCCTCCACTTGTGTCAAGACCCAAATAACATGTTCTTCACAGGGGATACAGCTCAAAGTATCATGAGAGGAGTCTCATTCAGATTTGAGGATTTGAGGTCGCTCTTTTTCTATGCTCGTGATTTCTTGAGGCCTTTGGGTAAGAAGGCGGACATTCAGGTGCCATCTGCTATCTATAAGCTTCCTATCAACTACCGCTCGCATCGTGGCATACTGAATCTGGCCAGCAGTATAGTTGAGCTCCTGGAATATTTCTTCCCTGATACCTTTGACATGCTGGAGAGAGATAAAGGGTTGTTTAGCGGCCCGATGCCCAAACTTCTCCTGTCCTGTGATTTTGCTGACTTGGCAGTCATGCTGTCCGGCCACAAGCGCGAGACGTCCCATATCGAGTTTGGCGCCCACCAGGCTGTCATTGTGGTGTCTGACGAGGCTCGGCAGCATCTGCCAGAGGAGTTGAGCAGTGGACTTGTTCTCACCATCTTTGAATCAAAAGGCCTTGAGTTTGATGATGTCCTCCTCTACAACTTCTTTAAGGACTCACAGGTGACTTACAGCAGCCCAGTCTGCCTCAAGTGTCTTCATTTGAAGCCTTTCATTGGACTTGTTTAGAAGCTGTAAAAAGTCTTAACTATGACTCTGTTTGGACGTTTATCTATTGTTAACTTACAAAGAACACTGTTTTGATCAAACAGGCTAAGAAAGAGTGGCGTGTTGTTACGGAGTATCTGAGGGAGTTGGAGCAGAACGTGTGGCGACAGGAGGACACTGACGAGTTCACCCAGATAGTGTATGTGGGTGAGTATTGATGTGTGGTCAGTGTTGGTGTGGGTGAGTGTTGGTGTGGGTGAGTGTTGACGTGGGTGAGTGTTGACGTTGGTGAGTGTTGATGTGGGTGAGTGTTGACGTGGGTGAGTGTTGATGTGGGTGACAGTTGATGTGGGTGAGTGTTGGTGTGGGTGAGTGTTGACGTGGGTGAATGTTGATGTGTGGTGAGTGTTGATGTGGGTGAGTGTTGACATTGGTAAGTGTCGACATGGGTGAGTGTGACAGTTGATGTGGGTGAGTGTTGGTGAGTGTTGACGTGGGTGAATGTTGATGTGGGTGAGTGTTGTTGTGGGTGAGTGTTGACGTGGGTGAATGTTGATGTGGGTGAGTGTTGGTGTGGGTGAGTGTTGACGTGGGTGAGTGTTGATGTGGGTGAGTGTTGACGTTGGTGAATGTTTATGTGGGTGAGTGTTGACGTGGGTGAATGTTGATGTGGATGACAGTTGATGTGGGTGAGTGTTGGTGTGGGTGAGTGTTGATATGGGTGAGTGTTGACATGGGTGAGTGTTGACATGGGTGAGTGTTGACATGACTGAGTGAGTGGACATGGGTGAATGTTGATATGGGTTAATGTTGGTGTGGGTGAATGTTTGTGTGGGTGACTGTTGGCGTGGGTGACTGTTGAGGTGTGTTGGCTTGAGTGAGTTTATACTAATGGTGAACATACCTTGTCCAAGGTAAAACTATCTGTGTATGTTTGTTGGTGAGGCAGATCTTGATGGGCAGGAGAAGGCACGACCCTTGGCGTTTGATCCTGAGAAACATAAAGTGTTGAACTCTGAACTGAAACACTTGTACACGGCAATGACTCGGGCCCGCGTGAACGTGTGGATTTATGATGAGGACCCTGTGGCCAGAGCGCCCATGTTTGAGTTCTTCAGGGCTAGAGACCTGGTCCAGGTTCATCAGACCAATGAAGGTATTACACCCGTCACGTTCAGCTTATATTGTATTGGCTACTCTATACAAGTGTTTTTGAACGGGGAGGGAGTCCACGGGATGGATGAAAGCGTCTGTCATCTCATGACACTTGGTACATGGACTAGAATCACTATCCACCAACAATCCTTTTCTAAGTAACAGCTCATATCCGTGTTGGTGTAGCTCTGACAGAAGAAGTGTTTGCCAGGAGCACCGGACCTGACCAATGGAAGGCACAGGGAGACAGGTTTTATAAACGCCATTTGTATCACGTGGCTGCCAAGTGCTACGAGCTGAGTGGCAATGTGGACATGATGCGTCTCTGCTTCGCCCATGTTACAGCGCTAGAGGCAAACCAGCATCCGATGAAATCTCCTCAGTAGGTTTTTTGTCGGTCAGATTGTGTTAATAAATAAGTATTGTTCAAAGGGGAGTGTGATGAAAGCAGTGATGTTGAGGGTGTGTGTGGTGTAGATTGAGGAGCGGCTATGTGATGTTGAGGGTGTGTGGTGTAGATTGAGGAGCGGTTATGTGATGTTTAGGGTGTGTGGTGTAGATTGAGGAGCGGTTATGTGATGTTGAGGGTGTGTGTGGTGTAGATTGAGGAGCGGTTATGTGATGTTGAGGTGTGTGTGGTGTAGATTGAGGAGCGGTTATGTGGCAGCAGCCGAGCTCTATGTTAAGTGTGGTAAGCTGGTGGAGACGGCTCGCTGCCTCCTCAACGCCAGACAGCCTCTCCTGGCGGCCAAGCTCTACCAGAGCATAGGACAGGTAACAAGCTCTTTCCATGCATTAAGTTGTTGTGCTTAACAACGTGTGTCATGCCTTCAAACCTTCAAATTATTTCTACATTTGTTGTGTTCTTGGTCCTTGAAGTTCAGATTTTTATAATGTTGCAGTACAGTGACGCTGCCGTGATATTCTTGAGACACGGACGGATAAGAGAGGCTTGTGGTGTCTATGAAAACGCCCTCGACTTTGAATCAGCAATTGATACGTACAAGAAGAACAAGATGTACGCTGAGGCCATGGACTGTGTGGAGAGATACAACCTCCAGATGAAAGTGAGTTACTTTACTAAGTGACCTGGGGTTACTAAGCCATGTGACCAGGCTGTTTCTGTTTTAACAAGTCTTTACGTTGATGGATATTGCAGAAATACCAAGATGATCAAGATGAGGTTCCAACAGCGTTTCTTCAACACGGTCCACGCAAGCACACCCATTCTATTGAAGAGCTGTGTAAAGAAGGAGCGAAGCATTACCTCAAGAATCAAGAGCCTCTTCTGATGAAGGAGATGCTGAATAGACACCTGGATGTAGAGCAGCGAATCAGCTTCCTCATCACAAACCGATGTGTCGATGATGTCGCACCTCTCTTGAAAAAGCAAGGTCGAAATAATTGACAGAAAAGTGTATATATATATATATAGTGTTAGGTTATCTATGACTTATCAGAGTTAGGTTATCTATGACTTATCAGTGTTAGGTTATCTATGACTTATCAGAGTTATGGTTGTTGGTTTCAGGACGAAGCCGGGAGGCGGCCCAGTTGTATCGTGCAGATGGTAAACTGGAACTTGCCTTGCAGTATCTGGACTGTGACACCCACCCTGGTCCCTATGCTGAGTGTTTGCTGGCCCTGGGTCGGGTGTATGTGCTCAACCGCCGCTCAGGGTCTGGGGACTCAGCAGGGGAAGTAGACGCAAAGAGGCGACTGGAAGAGGCCGGAAGTATATTCCTAACTCGTGAATAATTGGTCGCGTGTAGGAGAATGTCAGCTGTTACTAGGTGTCCTGTTGGGCGAGCGGACTAGGTTTATTGCAGCAATAAACACATTCAGAAGAGAGACAAAGGCTAAGATTGGCATGATAGCCGCAGCTGTTGAGTGGATCAAGGAGCCCACGTTGATCTATGGTAAGTGTCCTGAGCTGTGTGTGATGATGAAGGACCTGATGCATCTGGTTCACATCATGGCACAGCCTCCTCCTCCCAAACGCAGTGCTCTCGACGAGGAGACCATTCGATTCACCCTCCAGTTCTACGGTCTGAACCAGGGAGAAACTTGGACCGTAGTCAGCCATGAAGGAGCTCGTATAAGGCAGATACATCCTAAATGTGACATGGACATTGCCGAACTGAGTGGGCTGATCAGAAAGGATCTCGTCACCAAGGCGAGCGCTTTATCCAAGGCGATGCAAGAGGCTATTGATAGTCAACTTCCATCTGTCACTCCCTGCCCCCGACATCAGATAGGACTGGAATGCACCCCAACATGCCCGCTCCAACACAGAGAAAGAACCCACCATGAGTACATGGTGTTTAAAACTTGTATGAGCCTCAAAGCTTCTCTTGCTCATGTGATCGATGCTACCTACGATGACAAATACTTCCTCCCATTGCCTGATCGACTAAACACGGAGCATCTTCATGCGTCCTTCACCCACCTTTATGATCTCCTCTTCCCCAAACATGGACACCCCAGACTGATTTCATCCAACTTGAAGCAGGCTTGGAATTTTGTGAGTCACATCAGAAAGAACGCTATACTCGAGGAGGCCCTCAGGTTGTACGCGCTGCGGTGCTGGGAACGTGGCAAGAAGCAGAAGAGACAGGCTAATTCTGACCTGATCATGCGCGTTCATAATCTCCTCGTGCTTTGCTCAGGTAGCCAGAAGACAATGAAACAAAACTTGCTGAATGAAGAACGCTGGATGAAGGAGACACTGAAGACTAATGACCGCTCTCGCACACTCGGATTCCATGTGGTTCGTGGATCTGGCCGAACTGTGCGGGGGTTGGAACACTTCTTCAGGAATATCATCCTCTGCTTTGAAAATATATATGAAAAAAAAATGCCCTTTGAGGCAACAATGGAGGTTTCCAAGTTGCTGAGGTTCTGGTGCAATCATCCAGAGGAACCTCTGATGCCCTCATTAGCTGTATTCTCGTTTAGCTGTGAGTTACTGCTCCTCATATCCACATGTCTCAGTCTGAGATTTGGCAGTGGAGGTTCTGTTCTCCTACCAGCCAGCTACATTGCTCAGGTACACTTCCTGGATGCTATGTATGGCAAACCAGGCTCCACGTTATTCTCCAATGTCCATTTGTCCAAGGTTGAGTGGAACAAATGCAGAAACCAACTACAAGGACGTCTCCACGCCATGGTGAAGGATCTAACTGGCGCTTCTTCTGACCAATTTGACCCGGCCTATGATGCCTTGGCCCAGCCTGAGAGCGTCGTGACGGGGGAGAGTGAGAGGATGATTGTCCTGATCTTGTCACTGCTGGTCAACACAGGTTCTCAGGAACTGTTGTTACCAAAGAACCAAAACTTGTTGAGGCGTGGGCTGACGGCTGTAGATGTAGCTGACGCACCCAGCTACCCTCAACGAGTGCGTGAGGCTTTGATGAGGGCGCAGCAGGCTCGGAGCAGGCACCAGGTCATACAGGCACTCGGCTACCTCTTACAGAAGAGGGACGATGAGTATCTACATTTGTGTACATGGGACAAACACCGCCATGGTCTCCATTACCAGAGAGTCCACCCCAGTCTGAGTGACGTACGTGACTATGTCCTGGAGGAGGCACCAGGCAAGTCTGATGCCGCTGTCGAGGAGGAGGAGGAAGAGGTGGATTTAGACGACCAAGTCAGGGACAACCACGTGACATCAATGTCTGAGGAAACAGCTGGAGAAAACCAAGGTCACACAATGCTGGATGGGGAAAACCAAGGTCACACAATGCTGGATGGGGAAAACCAAGGTCACACAACGCTGGATGGTGAAAACCATGGAAACACAACAATAACTGGAAGTAACCAAGGGAATATTTCAACAGCTGAAAGTAACATAGGAAACAACGCAGCCAATCCCCCAACTAGAGACATTGAGGAGGAATCTCCTGAAACACCTGATACTGACCCCTTGTGCCTTGCTAAGTTCAAGGTCATAGATGAGAGTATGTGTGGGATTTGCGGCGTTGTATTTGGTAGCCGTCCACAGGAACCAGAAGATGATTTTGGAAACGAGCCAGAGAGCAATGACGGTGGGACAGAACCGACGTCTCCTCCAGTAACTCCAGATACCTACATGTCATCACCGCTGGAGTCTGTCTCGCGGGAATGCCACCTGGATTCTACCTCCCACCTTCAAAAGCTCCAGAGCTTCAAGGACTACCAAGCTATGCTTCTTAGACAATATGTACCGATTGATGAAAGTATCAAACAATTTCTGGGGTGGCTTGATTTGGAGTTGGAGTGTATGACAAAACCTAACCAAGACGAAGCCAAGCAGACCCTGGATAAACATTGCGAAGGTTTATCTGAGGAGCGCAAACGGTTGAGGATGTTGCGGGGGAATGTTGAGGGCAGTCGTGAGTGGGACAATCGATGTGATGTGGACAGCTGCATGCAGGAACTGGGCAGGTTGTATGGAGAGATCCAGACAATCAGCACCAGTGTACTGGGCGATATCAAGGTGGGTCACCTTCATTTCATCCAGTAATAGACTTAGTGTAATTAATTGAAACCTAGCATGAGGATGTTTCAGTAGATCTGATACAACCAACGCCCTGACTGATTCAATAGTAATTGCTGCTGCCACTTTGGATGTGTGCACCAGTTGATGATGACCAACCCGCCTGAAGACCCCCATTCAATAATGTGGCCAATCAGGCTGAGGTGTTGTAGTATTTGTAATTGATCTGCTAGATGTCCATCACAGAGGTACATATCTACAGATTATCTGTCACACAATGCAAGGGCCTGCTCAAAGGACCTCAACCACTGCAGACTTGAGTAGTTGACCCCCTCTGACACCTCCCACCACCTCAGCCACTGCATCCCCTACGCCTTTGAGTTTGACTTTGTTGTAAATTTGTACTTGACCATGAGTGGAGATTTGTGTGTGTTATTTAGCGACGCCAGTCGGAGCGGGACCACAGCCCAGCCAGGTGGAGCGTGCCATGGCCGAGGGACAGGAGGTGCTGCTTGATGTGGTACCGGGCAGTGGCCGCAAAAAGGGGCCAAGAAGTAGATTAAGGTTATCCAAGGTCATGCAAGGTCATCAAACACACACACACACACATTCACACACACATTCACACACACACACACACACACATATATATATATATATATATATATATATAATATATATATATATAAATATATATTTTGTATATTCATATATATTATATATATGTACGTGTGTGTGTTACATTCAATATTAACATTATATTTACTCCAGATTTGAGATGAATGTTTTTGATCCCTTTTCATTGTTATTATTGAGTCCATCATAGCTTTCTCGTCTTTTATGCTGGAGAAGTTGTGTCTGGAGTGTGATATGCAGATCTTGCATCTGTAAAAGTGTCTTAATGTATCTCTAGGTTACTGGGACCCAAAACATAACATTCAATATCAATATTATACTTTTTCTAATATAGAGGTAAACGTTTACTCTAATATAGAGGTGTATGTTTATGATCCTTTTTCTTTATTATCATTAAGTCCATCATCAAGGCTGCTGATTAAATTTTTATCATACACGTGCCATAGTAACTTATGTCCCAGCTGAAGGTGGCCGTCTTCCATATCACGCACAGATAATCATCTGACAGGTTATATTGTTGTCTTTGAAATAAATCAGCAAATCACATTTGCTCATTGTGTGTACACGAAGCTTAAATATGGATGACACATGTGAATCTCTTCTTACTATGATCAGGAGATGGCTTGAGATATCTTACTCTGACCAGGAGATTGCTTGAGAGATCTTACTCTGATCAGGAGATGGCTTGAGAGATCTTACTCTGATCAGGAGATGGCTTGAGAGATCTTACTCTGACCAGGAGATGGCTTGAGAGATCTTACTCTGACCAGGAGATGGCTTGAGATATCTTACTCTGACCAGGAGATGGCTTGAGAGATCTTACTCTGACCAGGAGATTAACAGACTGTCAGTATCTGGCATGTTATGAGTTGCTGATGTCACCGGTAAGCTCTACTGACAACACAACCAGACTCGGTTATTATCTTCAACTAACAGATAAGGTTTAAAGCAAAACCATTGTTCAAAGGTTCCCAAGGAGTAAAATATGTTTCCTCACACCAGTGAGCAGTTCATTTGAACTCAATGCAGGCAGGTGTTATACAGAGCCGGTCATAAGAACAGCGCTCACACATCTTTATTCTCCTACAAAACATGGTTTGAAATTTCCACAAAATAATTTATGCCAGTTAATAAACTAATAACAAGAACTACGCTATGAAAGAGACATGACAGAAGAGCTTCTCAAAACATAACACATCCAGATCAAATGGTACCATGTAAAATAAAGTGTTGAAAGCCCGGGTAGAAACAGATTGCTTCTCCATTAACCAGCCACAAAACATGACATAGAAAGGAGCCTTGGCCCTCAACTGCCATACAGCCCTCGATGCCCAGCTGTGACATCAACTGGTCCCATGATGCCCAGCTGTGACATCAACTGGTCCCATGATGCCCAGCTGTGACATCAACTGGATCCATGATGTCCAGCTGTGACATCAACTGGTCCCATGATGCCCAGCTGTGACATCAACTGGTCCCATGATGCCCAGCTGTGACATCAACTGGTCCCATGATGTCTAGCTGTGACTTCAACTGGTCCTATGATGTCCAGCTGTGACATCAACTAGTCCCATGATGTCCAGCTGTGACATCAACTAGTCCCATGATGTCCAGCTGTGACATCAACTGGTCCCATGATGTCCAGCTGTGACATCAACTGGATCCATGATGTCCAGCTGTGACATCAACTGGTCCCATGATGCCCAGCTGTGACATCAACTGGTCCCATGATGTCTAGCTGTGACTTCAACTGGTCCTATGATGTCCAGCTGTGACATCAACTAGTCCCATGATGTCCAGCTGTGACATCAACTAGTCCCATGATGTCCAGCTGTGACATCAACTGGTCCCATGATGTCCAGCTGTGACATCAACTGTCCCATGATGTCTAGCTGTGAACTGGTCCTATGATGTCCAGCTGTGACATCAACTAGTCCCATGATGTCCAGCTGTGACATCAACTGGTCCCATGATGTCCAGCTGTGACATCAACTGGTCCCATGATGTCCAGCTGTGACATCAACTGGATCCATGATGTCCAGCTGTGACATCAACTGGTCCCATGTCCAGCTGTGACATCAACTGGTCCCATGATGTCTAGCTTTGACTTCCCATGATGTCCAGCTGTGTCAACTGGTCCCATGATGTCCAGCTGTGACATCAACTGAGTCCCCATGATCAACTAGTCCAGCTGTGACATCAACTGGTCCCATGATGTCAATGAAGCCCATAACACTGATTGACATCTGAGAGAAGCTTAACTTCACTGAGTTGGTTCAAACAAATAGGAATAGAAAGAAAACCACCCAAGAGCCATGATTTTAACGAGTCCTGCCAATAAATACGATGCAGGTTCTAACATCCAGTATAGAGAACAAAGCTAAATATAATATCTCCATTTCATTTTGATCCCATAGGTCCAATGGTGAACCATAAAACACTATCATTAACAGCATGTGTGACTATTAACATCGTCACCTACTCGACTACTTATTATCACACAAAAAGAATTCTCGTTAAGAGAACAATGCATCATATACACTAACATACATAAAACCGGGTCCATCATAAAAACTGGTTTGATTCATTCACGTTGGGCTTGTCCTTAAACGGAAGTTCACCTTGTAGTGTTTTGTGAACTTGGTTTTTATGCGAAAACCACATGTTAATTAGTGACTTGTTACAACCCGTATAATTAATGACTCCATATTTAGTAATGCTGCTACAACACCATATACATCCAATCCACGATGCCTAAGAACGACTTGTACCAGCGGCCAGGTGTGCTTGATGGATACCAACCTGACGCAGACTTATACACTCATATCACAAGATGTCAATTGCAACAGATGTTATATGTGATCACTAATGCAGTGGTTGGTTGACTATATCACGGCTGGCTACAGCCCTGCCAACTATAGCATGAAGGAATGTCATCACAATCCAATTCAAGATTTCCTCCATGTTTACCTCCTCACAAAACTTCAACACTACATCCACATAACTTTGTGTTGCGTCATATAACCACAATGTAGTCGGATGGGGGGGGGGGGCGTCAATGGGAGGAGAAGACGGGTCAGTGGGAGGAGAAGACGGGTCAGTGGGAGGAGAAGACGGGTCAGTGGGAGTAGAAGACGGGTCAGTGGGAGAAGACGGGTCAGTGGGAGAAGACGGGTCAGTGGGAGGAGAAGACAGGTCAGTGAGAGGAGAAGACGGGTCAGGGGTCGATAGAGCAGTAGACTTGAGATGCATCGTTTGGAATGGCAAAGGAGGGCGAGGTGTGCAGAGCGTCAAGGTCAGCTGGGGGGATGATCTCCACTTGGTAATAAAGCGGCTTGCTGTTCAACCAACTGTATGTATTGTCAAACTGCAGCAGGTCTGAAACATAAGAGAGAACGGGTAATTCTTACACTCCTGTAAAGAGAAACATTTACTCACACGTCCCGGCTACTGTGCATGTGAAGAGAGACATTTACTCGCACATGCCAGCCACTGTGCATGTGAAGAGAGACATTTGCTCGCACGTGCCGGCCACTGTGCATGTGAAGAGAGACATTTACTCGCACGTGCCGGCCACTGTGCATGTGAAGAGAGACATTTACTCACATGTGCCGGCCACTGTGCATGTGAAGAGAACACATTTACTCACATGTGCCGGCCACTGTGCATGTGAAGAGAGACATTTACTCACATGTGCCGGCCACTCTGCATGTGATGCTGCCATCCTCTGGGACCATGTGACTGTTAACGCGGACGCTGGGCACCAATTCAACCAACTCGGCCTTTTTCCCATTGCTCTCTGTTTTGAAGAATACACCGAAACCAATGTCCTTGCCTTGACTGCTGAACTGCCACCTGGTGGAAACACATAGAACCATGACAATAAGGCCTCCCTATCACCAAATCGGCAGCAGATCAATCAAATTGGGGTAGCATACCACCCCCCCCAACTCCGGCTACAGACCTGAGAATGCTCCCTGCAACGGCCACCTGGTAATCGAGCTTCAGACTTGACATTCGACCAATGGTAGCTTTGGTGAATGATTCAGTGTCAACGAGAGCCTTCACATCCATGTAGAGTTCCTTGGGAATGTCCCCTCCCATGTTTACCTGACACACCACACAGCACATATATTCAACTATCACCACACAGCACATAGCTGGAATGGCCTGGTCCAGTCAATCGGCTGTTGGTGACTTGCCCTAGGATAATTGTTTGCATTTTTATCTTTTTCATCGTCATCCCTGTTTTAACCGTCTTTTTTTCCATTTATCCTAGACGGCGGCTGCTTTAGCAGGTCAATCTATTGACCTTTCCAGGCGCCATATAACACATTAGTGTTGGTGTGCCGTTAAACACTATAATCACTCACTCTCGCAGTCACCACACAGCCACATGACACTTACAACACACAGCCACCTGACACTAACACCATACATCCACCTGACACTAACACCATACATCCACCTGACACTAGCACCACACATCCCCGTCACTAACACCATACATCCACCTGACACTTACATCACACAGCCACCTGACACTAGCACCACACATCCCCGTCACTAACACCATACATCCACCTGACACTTACATCACACAGCCACCTGACTCTCTAACACCATACATCCACCTGACACTAATGCCACACAACCACCTGACACTAACACCACACATCCACCTGACACTAACACCATACATCCACCTGACACTAACACCATACATCCACCTGACACTAACACCATACATCCACCTGACACTTACATCACACAGCCACCTGACACTACACATCATACATCCACCTGACACTAATGCCACACAGCCACCTGACACTAACACCACACATCCCCATCATTAACACCATACATCCACCTGACACTTACATCACACAGCCACCTGACACTAACACCATACATCCACCTGACACTAATGCCACACAGCCACCTGACACTAAATCCACACATCCACCTGACACAAACACCATACATCCACCTGACACTAACACCATACATCCACCTGACACATTTTGTGCAACATATATTTGAAGTTGATACGTTTTGTACTGAGGTGACACTATCTGACCTTTGACCTGCAGAAGGGGTCACCATCAGGGTCGGTCATGGTGCCTCCCCAGTGGACTGGAAGCTGGTCAGCAGAGATGTCCTCAAGTAACTTCTGCTTCCAATTCTCTGACGTCAGAAATTCAAAATAAAGGCCAAGCAAAAACAAATGAGTGACTTGAATCAAGCGAAGGGAAAACCAGAACTCACTTCCTAAAACATGAACTTTGTTTCTTGTCTCTTCACTCAAAAAAGGTTTAATGAGGTTGTATGCGATGGGGAAAATTCTTGGAGCTAGAAGAAAAATATAAAGAGGGGTGGTTTTGAACGGGAACAATACTTCAGCATCAGCTGTTGTGGAGAATAAACAGCAATGAGGAGGGGGCACTCACCATTGATGAAATAGAGAATAAACAGCAATGAGGAAGGGGCACTCACCATTGATGACATAACATCGCTTAAGGGCTTCTGGGTAATGAGCTTCAAACATGGATAATATTTCATTGTACGAGTCCACGGCTGCAACAGAGATCGGAGGAGGGAGAGCATTAGTATCCGCATTAATGGCTCAGATCCAGGGCATATCAGCAAACGTTTGCAATGTTTCATAACAACAACGAGCGATTACCTGGCTTCCACAGATGTTTGAGTCCGTATTTTTCCAGGTCAAATATTGTGACCACCCCTTTAGCTTTACGGCCAAGCTGGAAAAAAACCAGAACACTATCAAGTCAAAGAATACTGAGCACCCACATATATCATGCCTCCCCTACTGTAGCTACGGGCAGTGGACGATTAATGATGGCTGCCACCAGTACTGGCCTGCCTGATTCAGGGCAGATCACTGGAAATCGCTCTAAGCAACATGGACATGATAGGCCTCATGAATAAACATGATATGTTTCCAATATGTCATGAAATCTGTGCATATCAAGCATCCGCCTTATAATGCACAATCTATGTCCTCCTAATCCACACCCTGACTGGCACAGCAGTGCCTCATCAGAACCCCTGCAGTGCCTAACCTGACCCCCAGCAGAGTCTCACCTAACCCCCAGCAGTCTCACCTGACCCCCAGCAGAGCCCCACCTGCAGCACATCTCACCAGAGCCTCACCTTCTCTGACTGGAGCCGCAGCTGCTGCTGACACTGTTCACAGTGAATCATCTTGTACCGCAAGATGTCACTCTTCTTGGCGGAATACAGCAGCCCTGGTACAAGCCATAACACACGCAATGATGATACCACAGAAAGATTGGTACATCAATTATTGTACATGCACATATAGTAAAAAGCAGCTTATTAAGGAAACTTTGCTGGTACGGTCCATAAAAGAAAAGTACTGCTGCATTGGTTGCGATACAAGGAAAGCAAGACTAGGAAAGAATGAACCAAGTTAATAATTAGCTACATCTCCTGATCGTATTATGAAGAACGAACCCTTGACATCAGCGTAACCAATAGGTTCTATCCAGATCGGGTCTCCCTCCTTGTCGTAGCCATACAACCCCCCAGGGTAATACTTCTTGAGCACCTCAGGAGGACTCCAGTCCTCCATAACTGTATCTGCTCCATTCATCTCACGCCAGTGCAAACTCTGAAGGCCAACACATTTAACACCTTGGTAACAGAACTCGCACACTATCACCATGGAAAGAAAAACCACCCATCAATACCATTCTGTCATTACAGTGTCACTGACATTGTACAATGTTACTGACACTTTACTGTGTCATGACATTGTACAATGTCACTGACACTTTACTGTGTCACTGACATTGTATGATGTCACTGACACTGCATAATAGAGTTATTGTCCCACATTTGCAGTGATGAGATTGAATCAGCTTTATATATTCACTGCATGTTAAGTGAGGTGATGTCAAGGGAGGTGTTGCCATGCTGTTGCTATGGTGGCATTATGAACATAGTAAGAGGAAGAGGAGCATCTTACATCACGTAGCATCTTCTCTGACTTCTTCAAGTCAAACTGCCGAGCTGCAACACAGACCGCAACGTACAAGCAATGTTGTAGAACAATATGAGAGTAGAGTTGAGGGAGCCAGGCTTCCCTCGGTCATCATGCAATCAGAGTTGAGGGAGCCAGGCTTCCCTCGGTCATCATGCTATCAGAGTTGAGGGAGCCAGGCTTCCCTCGGTCATCATGCAATCAGAGTTGAGGGAGCCAGGCTTCCCTCGGTCATCATGCAATCAGAGCCAACATGAATCAATATGCAATCATCGAAAATAAACTTGATGTCTGCAGCTATAAAGCTGATTGGAGACATAAAGGAGTGAGTTGTTGACATGGACATGTGATGCTCATGAAGATATTACCCCGAAGCCAGCGCAGCAAGTAATGGTCGTCATGCTCCGGTTTGAGGACATCCTCCAAGTTATCCCTGAACTACACACAAAGTGGGTTCACATCCAATCAAGTTTGTCATTCTGTGGTCAGTTGATATTGTTGAACGGCAGTTTGTCATAAAGTGAATTCGAAACTATGTGATACCGATATGTAAAGATATATATAGCCATATACTGATACAGCTCATACTGTCATTCATGCAGAGTGAACGCGGTCATTGAGGCAAAACGACCTCGTTATGCAAGGATCGACAGTTAATTTCATCAGTTAGTAGTTAGTAAATGAGTTCGAGAAAGAAACAGAGCTGCGGTAATCAATACAGGTGGGAAAGCTGGTTGCATACAGATTACGAAGGTTTCATCAATAAACGCCTGACAACGGTAGCTCCGGCGTAATCAGTAATTATCACAACTGGACAACATATATGAATAGTCTATAGTACTACCTTGGTCAGGGATGCCGTCTGTTTATCGCTCAGATCGCCCAGGTGGCCACTCATCTTTAAATGTAATGCGAATCTTCTAAATCCTTCTAAATCTTTCACAAGTTTGACGACCCGACAAGCCACCGTCCGCAGCACAGAGCACAATATCACACCTCTGTGATTCCGTCATGCGTGCCACAGACCGCTGATCGATCGGCTGATCGGGGTCAGTAAGTGCGAACCCAAACACAGGTAACGTCATAATGTGTATTTGTGATGTCATAATGTGTCCTGACAGAAAATGGTCCACAGATCTGGTGTCACATGCAGAAAGTAGCGTTATGCACAAAGTAGCGAAAAGAGCACTACGCATGCGCACAAACCTCGGATACTTTTAGCACGTCGTTGGCGTGCAGAGAAAAGGGCCACATCTATAAACTCAGGCTAGGGGTGTCAAATGCAATATTAATTGAACTTTTTTTATAATTCGATACATTGCCTCCCATTCATGTTTGATGTCGAAAGTAGACGGTTTGACGATAATTTTGAACGGAGGAGCCTTGAATGCACTAAGTGTCCTGAGTTTTACGTCGTGCGGTGAGCGTTTTATTTCGAGCGTCCAATTTTGTGTACTTACGCATATATATATGTCCGTGTTCGGTGGGTTGGGGCGGGGGAGGGGGGTGGGCTTAACTGTATAGGGGTAGTATATGTTATATCCGTCATGTAATTACGTTATGATTATGTTCGTTGATGATGTGATTTTTTGGCTCGCCATCTTGATGGAATAACAGTACAGCTTGTGTTGTCTACCATCCGTCTCATCATCATGATTATAAAACATGGTGGCAACGGTTGAATGGATTTTTACACTCTTGGACATTTGATAAAGGAGGTGACATATGTATTTTGGAGATTTTTTCTCAGATGAAGCATATTTTCGGATTTTTCGACGTGCCATGTGACTGACTCCAGCAGCGCTGGCAATGAAGCATTCAAGAACTCTCACTCGCCCTCTCTTAGATTGCTGCTGGTGTGTATATCTCCCGTCTTCTCCTCTGCTCTTAGAACCTGTGAGTTGAAGACTTATCTCATACCAACATGTCAAATGAAAACCCTTCTCCAGTATTACATGGCATCCCTGGTCCCGAAAAACTAACTCTTGACGGTGAGCTGGTGAGGGTACTGTTACTGTAAACTTCCGTCGTTTAAACGTGGTTGGTCAGTGTATGAGGTTTGTTCACGCATTGATAAACAACCAGCAAATTTCAGAGCGTCTATCCTCCAGTCTTATCTCTCTGCTGAAGTCATAGAACTTTTAGAAACACTTCCGTTCGATGATCCACAACATCGTAATGATGCTACTAGAATACTTGGTTGGATGCTTGGTGCAGCTTGGTACGACGATACAAATTTAACACTCGATATCAAAAGAAAGGTGAAATGTTCGACTCCTTTCTCGAAGCAGTTCACATTTTTGCTCAGTCATGCAACTATGTAGGCAAGGCAACTCGACCCTGGTGTTTTGATGATCTGATGCCACCTTAGGGGCGAGGGTCCGATTCCGAATGGCAGAATCTTTAGGGATATAAGGAAATTTGCTCCTTCTCGCAATGCAGACAAGGGACAGTTTAAAAAACATATTTTCATATCCATGAATGTCTTAACATCACTCTTGCCTACAGTGCAACAACAATCATACTCCTTAATCAACAGAATGAACGAAATCCAACACAATTTTAAGAATTGTTGTTCAAAATGGCTACCGCGCGAATCGAAAACCTGGGCGATATCACAGCGAATTAACTAAATTATGTTGCATTGTGGGAGTCGGCCATGTTGAATTTTTGAACAAAATTTCTTGATGTGCCCTATTTCAGTGCTCAAACAGAACAATTAGACAAAACTGTAGTAATAGAAACAGTCCTCGTGTCATTTTGTGATATAATCTTTCATTTTGTCTAAAAAAAATTTGGCATGGATGGCTTTTAACGAGTTCATCTGTCATTTTGACTTCCGAACCTTACAAATTTCTCAGGCGGCTCTTTGCCTCTAGAGCAAGGATGTGAGAGATCGAAAGTAGTTAATAGCGCGGCGCTGTCAGAGGCGGAGTTTCTTTGCCTAGCAACTATGGCTCCATAGCTAATCCCATGCTAAGAGACAAGATTGTCTGTTGCATTACCGAAGAAAGTACTGCTAGCTGATGCTAAGTTAGATCTCGACAAGGCGATTAACATTTGCCAAGTAGACGAATCTGCAGAAATACAAGCATCTGCAATTAGTCAAGCCGCAGATCCAAAAGAAACAGCTGTACACAAAATACACCATGACAATGGAAAACAGCACCAATCCAATTCTGCTTCTTGAAGACCTTATAAAGGTCCAACTCGGAATAGCTCGAATAGCTCTCTTAAAGAACAGATTAACAAATGTAAATTCTGGGGTAAAATTCATGCATGGAACAAAGAATCATGTCCCGCATACAGCAAAACATGTTCTGCATGTTACAAGTCAAATCATTTTGCTGTGCTTCTCAAAAGTCAAAGAGCTCATCTCCAGCAAACCATATCTCCGCTACTATGACCTGAGAAAGATCTCACTGTTCAGTGTGATGCATCACTGCGTGGACTCGGTGTTGTACTCCTCCAGGATGGCATACCAATAGCATATGCGAGTCGTGCACTCAGAGATGCTGAAGTAAGTTACTCTCCCATTGAGAAAGAGCTGTTAGCGATTGGATGGTCACTTGAGAAATTTCATCAGTACACATATGCACGTCATGTACACGTCAGGGTTCGACACCAAGGTTTCTAACCAACTTGTCCCGTAGGACAAGTGCTTGGTCCATTTACTTGTCCTTCCTAATTTGTACTTGTCCCAAAGGTGTAATTTTTATATACGCAAAATCTGGAAAGTTCTAGTTGCAATTAAGTAATTGTATTACAGTATGTTTAATAAGAATACCTGCTTTATGAAACATCAGTTTATTGTCAGTTTATTTACAATGATAACTTCACAAATATGACAGTACTACATACAGTTTAAACATCCACAATCAAACCCTCGTAACGTCTAACCCGCTTTGATCCTGTCAGCCAGAGCTGAACAGCCTGCTGGACATGGTAATTTTCTGTAGTTGGACCACAAATAGATAATGCCATCAATCTGTGATTCTGTCCAGCATTTCAGCATCAAGCTGGCATCTGTCTTTATCCGCTTCATGGTGGAGAAGCCTCTTTCACATACTGAACTTGAAGCAGGCTGGGAAAGAAACATCGTGAACAGATGTGGCAGGTTGGGGAAACGCCTCTGCAGGTCGGTGTTGAGTGTCATTAGTACATTATGCCACAACCTTGTCCATCATCATAACGGGCCCCTCTCAGTCATGCCCACGAGTGACCTTCGTGTCACCTGCCAGCCCCACCCCCTCTCCTCATACATACCCCATATCTAGTAGCCACGCCCATCCCCCAGTCCTCTGACTAGACTACTGTATGTCCCATGAGAATTGGGATAGGGTACCAGAGTCGTTGAGGGAATCAACCTTTAAAAATCAGTTCTACCCTTGCCTCCGAGCTCGACATTCTCTCTCCATCTTTTAGTTCTTAGGTCATAATAATCACGCACATCCAACACCACAGATTGCGATACGACATCCGGTGGAGAATCCACTTGATTCCGGCTACCAAATTTTAAGTACAGTTTGTTTTTATATATTCCATTTATTCTATTTTCTCTTTGAATTTTTCCCTGGTCTGTTCAAATGGATTTGTCATTGGAAATTGCAAATATGCAAAATCAATGTGAAGTTTTCACACACAGGATTCATAAAGAAATAGATCGGTGTTCCAGTTGTTTGAATGTAGTTGTGCATCATCATGAATGCGTGAAGGAAAATTATAAGTTGGCAAAGGAGAGGTATAAGTAAAACTATAACAGAGCTAGGTGGCTTGAGGCGTTAGCGCGGGCTGACTATGAGTTTTGTCAAATGCGGTATGACAAGTCACGTGATAAATGGTTTCGTAAGTGCTGCGTGAAATTGCATGAATTGTATGAGGATTCAGTTCAGGAGTTAGTGGAGTCTAAGAAGTAGGAGTATGTACCTCTTTACACCCCGCGTTTTGACGTCGCTGACTTGGCTGATGTGAGAACCTATTGCGCAATATATTTTTCGCTGACGGATCGTTTCTGGATTCGGTGCGTGGTATTTCATTTTGCTGACCTCAGATGATGGATGTGCGGTATTTGGGTGAGGTCATTTGCGGCGATCTATTTTTGGAAGGTGTGTGCTATTTTTGGATATGTCATCATCATTTTGCTGAGGTTTGCTAAGTTAAGTAATACCTCATGTCATGAGGAGGTATATAAACGCGAGAGTGTCTCAGTTCTGCATTTACCATGGGTGGGAAACGGATGAGGGATGCGGACTTGTTAAAAGCAAATCGAAATGGAGGAAGTGAAACCACTATACACGCGCTACTTTGCGCAGTATTCGATAGTGGTTTGGAATAAAGATGTAGTGTTTTTGAAAAATAATTTCAAGAAATGCCACATAGAGTTGGGGATGAACTGTGTATTGGACTGTGGTTACGAAGTAGCTGCTGTCAAAGAAACATTGAAACAGAAGCGGGAGAGGAGAGTCGTGTCGAGGTCTCTATGGGTGCAGACGTGACGATGAATGTAAGACACCCGGTCCCTATGGTGCTGATAAAGAAGGGCCACGTGACAATGCAAATGGACAGTTACTCGTGGTATATGTTTGTAGAAGCGTGGGACCAGTTGAAACAGCTCTACGGAACCCACGTGGAGAGAGCAAAACTAATGGAGGAATATCTGACGGTGGTGTACACAGACAAGCTTGTCGATTTAATTGAAACCCTAATACCAGAAAAATGCCATGGATGTCGGATAGACCACCCGAGCCAGCAACAGCATAATGTCATATTCCTGGGTTGAATATGTAGTGTTTCATCTTGGCTGGGCGTCTTTATTGTTATCTGTTTTATTGCCATCGTTGTATGTGTTCTATGTCACATCCCGTCTTTCTGACCATCGTTGTACCTTTGATGTTTCCTTAATTGTAATTGACCCATCTGGACATGCCTAGTCGCCTGTGTGCATTTGACGTTTATAACATCCGGTCAGTTGGGATTGCCCATCGTGAAAATGCTGAGGCGGGTGTGCCACAATCAGCCGAGATGGACCCTACTCCTCGCATCCTCTGATTGGATGTATGTTATTTAATATATATGTATCGATATGTGATTGGCTGGAGGACCAGCAAAGATTGTGGTACGGTTGAGGTGCGAGGCAGTCGAGGCACGAAGAGAGAGAGAGAGAGAGAGAGAGATATTGGAAATAAAGAGACTTGTTACTCAAAAACGGACTTGTACTATTTACCCCCAATCCTAGTACATAACATGGTGGAGAATTCAAAGTCGATCATCGATGGAAGTACCGTTAAATCTGACAATTCCAGCTGTCAGAAATTCTAGTTCCGATCTTCTCGTCCTCTCGCCGCCATTTCTAACGTCGACTCCTCTGCCCAAGTCGGTATCGGCATCTCACTCCGTCTCACTTGTCTTTTGACGGAGACGAGCAAATCTTCGAGAAGATGGCCAGCTCGCCTAGGTTGACGATAACATCTTTCAATGGCTTATCGAATGAAGATGGTGAGACATTCCTTCGGGACTTCGAGAGCTATTGCACTCTGCATCAGCTCCAGGGGCAAGAAAACGACGCCAGGAAAGTGGCTGCTTTTCATCTTCATCTACAGGGCCCGGCTCTTGTGTGGTTCCACACAATCAACTCACAACGGAAAAGGACTTGGTCGACCATTGAAGAATCCTTTCAGGCCAGGTATGTTCCAACCAGCCACGACAACCCTGCTCTACTTGCTGAAGCGGATGTGTTTAACCAACTATCGCTAGCAGCGCACATGACTGTCGAAGAATTCCACAGTCTGATACTGAAAAAGGGAACGCGAATCGGGAAATCGGATCGTGACATGCTCCTTCACTTTATACAGGGACTACCGCCACAGCTGGCGTTTTTCGTCAGAGCTGGTAATCCTTCCTCAACGGAGGACGCTTTGCTAGCGGCCAAAAGAGGTGAGGCATTTGGCTACAGGCACGCTGCTGTCCCCAGCAACCCCGCTGTTCAACCACGCCAAGACGCCAAATCCAACCACTGTCAGATATCCGAGGCTCCCGACTGTACAAGTGCTAGATTGGATTATTTAACTGATCAAGTAGCTTCAATAGCTGCCAGACTCAACACATGTCAACCGCATCAGCCACGTGCACAAGCGGCGTCACGGCGACCGGAGGATCGCCGATGTTACACATGCAATAGTACGGATCATCTCAGATTCCAGTGTAAACTTCGACAAGGTGGACGCCAGTCTCCCGCGATCACCTGCCAGATCTGTCAACAGAGGGGCCACTCTGCCCCAATGTGCAAAAAGTTCCAAAGCAACCAGGGAAACTAGAACAGCCCAAGGGACATAGCGCTTGTTCCCTTGGGCCTAACGCTGTTATAGACAGTGCCATCAACCAACCATATACCACCCACAGAACGCCGACATCAGAAAAGGTACCATATTGTGACAAACGATGCGGTGGTAGTTCATGTAGTGACATGGAGTCTTTAGATGATGAGCAACCTGGTCACTGTATATATATGAATGTTGTTTTTTGTCAGAAAACTATTGTTGCTCTAGTTGACTCAGGTAGTGATGTTTCTTTGATGTCAGAAAGTTTATTTAGATCGCTTAGGTTGTACATGAATTTCGAGAGAGCAAGGACACCCTTATGGTGGCTGATAGCTATAAAGTTATTGTTGTGGGAATTGCTAGAGTGCAAATCAGCACGAAATATGGTAAGTTTAAAATCACTGTGTATGTATTGAAAGATGTTTCTCATCCACTCATTCTCGGTGCGTCTTTCCTGGCCGCTAAAGGAGTCCATCTTGATTTCAATAACTTGTCAGTCTAACTGGACTCGACGAAAGTAACGCTTCCTAGCAAAACACTTATACCAGCCAATTCCGAAAGTGTTGTTTGGGCAAGCGTTTCTAAGAAGTTACCCCTTGGCTTACCCGGCGTGTGTGAGGCGAGTTCGCGGCCGCGTCCTACTGATCTGCTTGTCGCTACTGCTGCTGTAACGGTAACGGTTAATGACAAACACCGTGTCCCCGTCAAACTGATGAATCTTTCTGACAAAGACATAAATATTAGGAGGGGGCAAGTTGTAGCTACATATAGGCCGCTTAATAACTCTGACATCATCGCCAGGGTAGGTTGTAACAAGAATACAAAGCGAGTTGATCAACAGGGGTATAGTCAGAACAGAGCGCAGACAGGTGACAGCTCCGACAACGAGAAATTCCTTTCTTGTTTCAATCTCGAGAGTTCCCTCAATGAAACCCAACACTGTAGCCTTACTAACCTCCTCCTTGAAAATAAGGACATTTTTGTGACCCCGGAAAATCCGAATTTGGGAAAAACCACTGTTGTTGAACATAAAATACACCTGAAACCTGACGCGTCATTTAAACATCAGCGCCCTTATCGCCTGCCACCATACAAGAGGGAAGTCCTAAGGCACCAACTAGATGAGCTTCTTTCACAGGGAATAATATCTCCTGTTGATGATAAGGACGACTTACCTATCACAAGCCCCATTGTATTAGTATCAAAGCGCAAAGCATCCAAAGATGTTCCGCTGGGCTCAAAAGAGGCAAGTCTCTCAATGTTTAGGTTTTGCTGCGACTTCAGACATCTAAATGCTCAAACCCAGGAATTCAACTATGCTATTCCTGATTTACAGGAGTTAACTGAATCATTTTCATCCAATGTTCCTTATTTCATATCAACCATTGATCAGTCTAGTGGTTTCTTTCAGATGCCCATTTCCGAAGATTCCAGCCGTTACACAGCTTTCAACACATGTTTCGGCACGTTCAAATTTCAGCGTCTGCCTCAGGGACTTAAAACCGCCCCCCCAACACATTTCAACTTTTGATGGACAAAGTACTCCGGGGTTTGACATTTAGATCAGTCCTTTGTTACCTTGATGATGTTATTGTATTTTCAGCAACATTTGACCAACATATGAAAGATCTACAGGATGTATTTGATCGAATGCGCCAAGCTGGTCTGAAACTAGGCCCCAAGAAATGTTCCTTTGCTCAAGATAAGTGCATCTATCTTGGTCATGAGGTTTCCAGGGATGGTATTAGGCCGTCCTCTGATCGAGTTCAAGCGATCAGTGAGCTACCTGCCCCTAAAAACGTACGAGAAGTACGCAGAGTAATGGGCCTTCTCAATTGGTTTAGGAAGTTTATCCCCAGCTTCTCTGCTAAGGCTAGACCGTTAAACAAACTGCTTGGTAGAGGCAATTCATTTTGCTGGGGCAACGAACAACAAAATGCCTTTGACAATCTCAAACGCGGTCTTCTTGAGTCTCCAATACTAGCCTTTCCTCGTTTTGACCTCCCCTTCAGACTAAGTGTAGACACGTCTAGTCATGGCATTGGTTATATGCTGTACCAAATTCTCCCCCCAACGGAGTGCAGGAAAGATGCAACAGACAAAGAGAGAGTTCGTGTAGTCAGATTTGGTTCCAAAGGCTTGTCCAAATGGCAGAGGTCATATGGCCCGACTAAGCTCGAACTTTTAGGCATGGTTAGCAGCGTGATTGAATGCGCAACCTACCTTAGGGGGCGCAAATTTGTTGTAGAATGTGACCATCAAGCCCTAAAACCACTTTTTCAAAAGAAATTGAGTGGGGTAATCTACGAAAGATGGCTGGCCATTCTTCAGCAGTTTGACGTCGATCTGGAGAATAAACCAGCAGCACAAATGGTTGTGCCAGATGCACTAAGTCGTTGTCACCCTAACCCTGACCTTGGTGAACTAACTCACAGTCCGGACGAGGACGATAATTACTTTCCATACACAGAGGAACCGGCTGGAGACGTCCGCTTGCCGGGCGGGCAGCAGCTAAGAGATTTCATTCATCATGGTTGTGAACAGGTCGCCGGCTCTAACAATGTGCATTTCAGCGTCACAGTCCAAGTCTTTGTCAGACACTGAAGGTCTGACTAATGATGCTAATAGCAAATCTAATCATCTTCCCAGCAGTTGTACAAATCAAGGTAGTTCAGGTGGTGACCTTCATACGACCTCTGATCCTGACACGGCTACTGACAGCCCCGTTTATGACCAGATAAACAAAATCGCTCTATTCAGTGAGTGTGATTTCACTCCGGAGAGTATTGCCGAGATGCAGTCGGCTGATCCTGCGCTAAAGCCGATCATCCAATACTTAAAACATGACAAGTTGCCTAGATCTCAGCGGGCAGTGCGGCGACTAATCCTACTTTCGGCCGACCATGTGATAATGGGGGGTTTGCTTTTCCATTCCAGGTTAGCTCGCAGTAAGAGGACGCTAAATTTGCAACAGTATCAACTGGTTGTTCCTGATGTAATGATTCAGACTGTTGTTAAAATGTACCATGACTCACCACTAGCTGGACACAGAGGTATCCAGGATACGATTGATCGAGTACGGGAGTGTTACCACTTCCCGAGGCTGGACCAAGTTATAACTGAATATGTCCAATCCTGTCATGAATGTCAGCGACGGAAAACAACTAAAGCTCACACCAAGAATGGTATTGTTTCTTTCCCGACACCATCTGGACCTTTCCAGATTTGGGAGATTGACCTATACGGCCCATTACCGCACTCGCAAGAGGGAAAAAGTTACATCTTGACCGCTGTTGACATGTTTAGTAAATTCCTCGTCACCATTCCCCTGGCAAACAAAGATGCGTTATCTGTCTCTAGCGGACTGTTCACACTTTTCTGTTCTTATGGCGTATGTGACACACTGATAAGCGACAAAGGGTCTGAGTTCGTCTCCATAGTTACCAAGGAGTTGTGTGAAAAAATGCATGTCCTTCAACAATTTACCCCTAGCTTCACACATCATTGCTTAGGTGCTTGCGAACGGACTCATGCTACGTTAGCTGAGAGACTTACTCCCTTCATGGATGCTAAAATGAAGAACTGGGAGGAGGTACTTCCAGCTATTGTGTTTTTCCATGAATAATTCAGTGAATTTCTCTACAGGGTTTTCCCCATATGAAGTCATCTTTGGCCAGCGTCCCCGTTTCCCCCTATACCCTCCTACCTGTGACACCCGAACCATCCCCAAAGATATGTACGGGTTTATCAAATCACATGAGAATAAACTCGAGTTAATACGTCAACAGGTCCTGGAGAATGCCACCAAAGCCAGCACCAAAATGCTCGAACGAGCGAATCTCAAATTACATTCTTTGAGTTTGCAGGCAGGTGATTATGTGTACATGTTGGACGAGCAGGGAGGCAAGGGTAAAAAGTTGAAGCCCAAGTATTCTGGTCCATATGTTGTAAAGGAAATACCGAGTCCTCATATGGTTCAACTGGAAAATTTGGAAAGTAGAAGGAAGCTGAGAGATCCTGTCCATATAAATCGTCTCAAAATGGCCTACGTTCGTGTCCCAAACCCCTCTCGGTATTTTGCAGATCGCATTATCACTAATGTCACCCCTGAGCCATTAGATGGCGCTGACACGGAGTATGATACTGCCCTAGAAGACCAC
Organism: Urechis unicinctus; assembly: GCA_034190875.2. Classification (NCBI taxonomy): domain Eukaryota; kingdom Metazoa; phylum Annelida; class Polychaeta; order Xenopneusta; family Urechidae; genus Urechis; species Urechis unicinctus. The sequence continues at coordinate 59,868,538 of CM067356.1, forward strand.
CCGCCCTCAGTTGATGACCGTCTGTGTTCTAACGTTTCCCCCACACCTCCACCAACAACTACAGTTCGACGTTCTAACCGTCTAAAGCAGAGTCCTTCTAGGTACGGGATACCTATTGGTCTAGATACTGTGTTGTTGAGTTCTCCCTCCAGTGACTCGCGAGGCTACTACAAAATTAAGCGTATTTTGGGCCAAAAGGGGAAAGGGCGAGACATACAATATCTCGTACAGTTAGTTGGAGAACCGTCCCAAAAATCATTTTGGATACGCCCGTCACAGCTTGATGCTAAAGCCAGGAAAGGCATAGTTGAGAAACCTCCCCCTGTCATCAATACTTCGTGAGCTATTATATTTGATTTTAAGGGTATTGGGATGCGTAGTACCCGATGAAGCGGGATAGTAGACCGCGAAAAGCGACTCGTTTCACACTCCAGTCCCCACTAGTATCAGCCGCTCTGTTTGCGCGTTCGGGAAAGACCACCAAGATTACCAATTGTACGAATCATATCGTTATTATGGCAATGGTAACTCAATTTGATAACTTGTTTGTTGTGTAATCTTTTCGGTTCTCTGTCAAGATTAATTATGTATCACATTATCATTTACAATTGTACAATTACTCGAAATGACACTATGCTTGTATGTGATGTTTACACGGTGTTTTGCTGTATGGCTAACTGTTAAGGGCATGTAAGTGTAAGGCAGATATTTTATGGAATGAGAATTTTGTTTGTTTGTTTGTTGATTAACGTGATTTGTTACGGTACACGTTTTTCTTTTATATGTATGTCATAACTACATTGGAACATCAACTCTTGTATCACTATCATTGTTTTACGATTGAGAGAAAAAAAAAAGGTAACTTTTTTTTTTTTTTTTTGTGGCGGGATGTCATATTCCTGGGTTGAATATGTAGTGTTTCATCTTGGCTGGGCGTCTTTATTGTTATCTGTTTTATTGCCATCGTTGTATGTGTTCTATGTCACATCCCGTCTTTCTGACCATCGTTGTACCTTTGATGTTTCCTTAATTGTAATTGACCCATCTGGACATGCCTAGTCGCCTGTGTGCATTTGACGTTTATAACATCCGGTCAGTTGGGATTGCCCATCGTGAAAATGCTGAGGCGGGTGTGCCACAATCAGCCGAGATGGACCCTACTCCTCGCATCCTCTGATTGGATGTATGTTATTTAATATATATGTATCGATATGTGATTGGCTGGAGGACCAGCAAAGATTGTGGTACGGTTGAGGTGCGAGGCAGTCGAGGCACGAAGAGAGAGAGAGAGAGAGAGAGAGAGAGAGAGAGAGAGAGAGAGAGAGATATTGGAAATAAAGAGACTTGTTACTCAAAAACGGACTTGTACTATTTACCCCCAATCGTAGTACATAACAATAATCATTGTTTGATGGCCGAACCTGAAGAACAAGTTCGGATGTGTATGGCGGACGCCCTCGAACGTGTTGATGAACTGTATGTATCAAGATTATGGGAATTGAGTATAGCTTTAATTGACCCTTGCCCCTCGTGGTTGGAACGTAGCAAATGGTTGTGTGTGGACTATAGGAAATATTGGTTAGAGTTGGTGAAATCAGATATTGAAATACGTGTAATTAACAGATTGTGTAATAAATGAGTGAAAATACAGGACGGTGTTTTTTATTTGGAATGTATGTTATAAAGAGTTAAAATTTGCTGGGTGGTCATTTATGACTAAGATAGTCTGAGAGTGACATCAACATGACGGATGCGTATAGCAGGTGGTCTGTTTTAAAAGACAAGTACTCACAACTTACTCGAGAGACAATAAGATCTATAGACAAATTAGTATAAATCAACAGCGCTTGATGGTCCATGGTTACGATTTTGATACGGCTCTTAGTAAAGGGATCGAATCTAGAGAGTGTTTAATGGATCGTCAGTTAACTGCGTTCGTGTCTGAAGATGAGGTGGATTAAAGTAATTATAAATATCTGTTAACAACAAGTGTACTGTCAGTAAAGGTTGAATCTTTAAAATGACGAGATGGAAACTTGTGTAGAATGCGACGAATGTCAGAGAGTCGCTAAGACCCAACAACCATATAGACCCAAGTCACCTGCTCAAGGTAAACACAGAACCCTGAGGCTAAGGCAATGTCCTCTGTGTCAATGTGGGTATGTTACGAAGGCTCTTTTGACCCAACAATTGAAATATCACTGTAATTATAAGCTCTACATTCACAATCGAAAATTAAGAAAAACAACAGGCACAACAAAGCAGAGGAAGGTTGTGACGTAATCGGAAAAGCTTAACTTCCACGTTCGAAGAACCCCACAACCCCGGTGTGAGTGCGATACCAAGTGATTTGCCGGATCTGAAATTAATTTGTCACGTGATCACGAAAAACCGCTGACATCAGCTAAATTAATTCGTCACGTGATCACGAAAAACCGCCTACATCCGCTAAATTAATTCGTCACGTGATCATGAAAAACCGCCTACATCAGCTCGATCAGGGGGATAAATAAGCGAACACGGACAGATTTTTGTTTCATTCAGGATGGCGGAGGAGAACTGCAAGGAGTATGATTACATTGATGGACCTTTGTATACCAGTCGACGTCGGGGTCGCTTTCAAATCACCCAGTGGTTTAGTAACCCAGTACATTTGATCAATGATTTACAAATTCGCGATCGATGGAGCGGACATCAAATAAACTTACCTGCAGACGGCTGTCTCAGAAGTGCGACAGCTCTTACATCACTCACCGTATCGTTGATTGACGTGGAAGCTGGCCAATCAGACGTTGATAAAGAAGAAACTGTTTGTGACGATGTGATTGGCTGAGTGAAAGCCCCATTCCCCTATATTGAAATTACCCGTGGAAGTGTGACCATGCGCTTTGATAGTTTCAATTGGTGGCAGCTAATAAAAGCTTACGAATAACTTTATTATGGCGCGTATTGTGTGAACAACACAATTTGACTGAACTATGCCTTTGGCTCTCTAGAGAGTATCGGCGTAACATGTTAGGTTTTTGTGTGACCGCCGAACACTGGTCTAAAGTCTTAATTGGGGAGCCGTATAACTGTGAATATAACCGAATTATTAGGCGCATGAATTTACATGATTGGTGATTGAATAAAAAGTGATTATGTACTTAAGTTGAATTTCTTTTTGAGTTTTACTTATCATGACACCCAACGCATCACACACAGCACCTATCTATAAAAAGAGCAGGGAACTGTGAATGATAACTTAGTATAAGAATGGATCGAACCTTAAAACACCCCTTTAGTTGTGTGATGGCTGGTATCATAGCCCTCAATCACTGCCAGACCCTCATACATTCACAAGACTCTCCGGACCTCTAAATGCACGTCATATACACTAATCCCTTTGAAACAAACAGAACTTATTTCGATCTAGCCATAGCCCTCACACAATTAACATTCCAAGCTATCAACTTCAAACCCCTTTAACTCCCGAAACATCAGAATTACAGGTAATTTACACCAGGACCTTTGATCTCAACTTTAAACCTTTCCATCCCTTTCATGTTTAGTTAGTAATTGTGGCAATGTCCAGTGCGGGCAGATGCCAGTGGACATCCAATCAGAAAGCGCCACCTATGTCCAGCCCACATTTTGCCCTATAAATACAACGACAAACCTCATATATCTGACTTGAAAATATATATCGTACGCATCTACAACTTCAAACATCTCAACATCACAGTTGTAGTAAAGACCATCCAAACATTCTCAGAGCGTGCCGATCTACAAATTCGTAAATAAAGGATTATATATACAGTTCGCCGGATCAATTACTCGCTACACCTCTAGCAAGTCATCGTCGAATCCCCGACGGTCACACTGGTCCGAGCGGATGTGGAAAAACTTACTTTGTGAGTGAGTTAACTAAAAGTAGTCACATTGAGCCACCACCTGACCAAATCGTGTGTGTTGTTTCGGAGAGTGGCAAACAATGTACACTTAACTACCCCACGTGGAATTTGTAGAGGGGTTGAATTTTGAGACAGACCCCCAACAAAGAACCTTGTTGATCATCGATGATTTAATGCTAGAAACTGACGAACGCGTTACTCGCCTATTCACCAAAGGGAGTCACCATGGCAATCTTAGCGTGTTGTATTTAGTACAAAATTTATTCGGAAAGAATAAAGAATATCGAACAATCAGTTTGAACGCTCATTATTTAGTTGTATTTAAGAACCCTCGGAACGCTTCATAAATCATGCATTTAGCCAAACAAATGTACCGGCGAAGCATCAAGTATGTACAAGAAGCCTTTTCGGATGCTACTTCACAACCTCACGGTTATTTGTTTATCGATTTGAAGCAACAAAAGCCAGATCACTTACGGTTACGAACTGACATACTACGACCCAATCAAGTTGTATACCTACAGAAATAAATACCGGCGATCATCGGGCGAACGCCATTCTTATCGTTAGACATACACCATGGCAGAGCGTCTCAGAAAACACGCTGATACATTACGAGTGATGGCTAAAGCCAAACCCTCTGTCAAACCCTCTGCTTTGGTTCACACGGCTGTCAAAGAATTGATGAATTGTCTATCTGAATGTGCCCTCAATGTTTTAAAAGGAAACGTATCCTTGACTTCAGTTCAGAAGCGTAAATTAACCCGACACAAACAAGGTCTGCTCGCTTTGATTTCACCTTAAACAAGGAGTTATAACCAATAGCAGGAGTAGACACGACGCCGAGATCAAAGAGATCTCGCGCGCAGTGCCTGCCTCGGCGAGATCGCCACGAGATCTGTGCCTCGCTCACATTTCAGTTCGGCAAGTTGAGGCGTTAGCTGCTGTGCGAAAACTTTCACCAGTATCACCAAACCTGATGCATTTGCCCGATGAGGTAATTAATTATATATCAATAAACACGCTGATTATCATAGTTTCCTTTTTGGGGTAATCAATATATTTTATTCGATTAAAGTTGCAAGTATTTATTCCGCATCGAGACGCCATATTTTCGGCTTGGAACTTCGACATATATTTTTGTATCTCTTGAAATTTGTGAAATATTCCCGTAAAAATATTCTGTGTATTCGCTGAGTGAACAAAGACAAATCGAATGGTCACGTTTATTAAGCTGTTAAATGCGTACTTTTTATTGTATTGAGCTAAATACGTGAGCGATAATACCTTGAATTCGAACAATTCGTCGAATCCCCAGCTTCCAGAATTTTTCAAATTTATCAAAAACTATGATGTATGCACAAATGCCTTAACCAATAACCAAACAGAATCCATAATCAATAATTGTAAATTCCCTTATAGTTTACCTCCAAATCGCATCCAAATACGACTTACATTTGTCAGTCCAATATGGCTGACAGTGGGCGATAATTTGTTGTTATTACTTACCGGTGGCATACTTATGCAATGTCAGAATACTTATATGTAACTAACTATAACCTAGAATATGTGAATATAATTTCGTTGAATGATTAATGGATAAATATTAGTTGGTGTTGGCAACTGTGTATTGGAACATATTTTTAATCTTTACAGATCCATTTCAATTACGTTTTGCAAGCAAAACCCTTTCCAGTTGGCAGGAAAAGGAAAAGATCCAGGCGTAGCCACCTCTTCTTTAGTTATGTAACTTCTTGGTGTAGGCTTGTTCTGTATTTTATTAATGGTATTCTGTTTATATGTTTGTCATATTGAAGTGCAAATAAATAGTTCTCACTTTATCTCATTGTTTACATAAACCTACAGCTACTTCTGTTTTAGCATGAAGAAACATGACATCAGCATTTGGTTGTGACATAAATATGTAATTTATTATACAACGTTAATATGAATTTATGATATGCAGGCAATCAGAAAATAACCCAGTTTATAGATATATATTTGATAACAAAATATGACTGACTATCTAACAATGTGTATGAAAAATAAAAAAATAAAATATAAAAAAAAACCTTGGCCAACATTACATTACATCTCAATCACTCAACGCAGTACTAAGAGTAGTACATTCATTTGAACACCGCACACAAGTCACAGTTAACATGGTTCGAGATCTTTAAGTGTTTTTCTTAAACCCTTTGAACATTTCATGGACACTATCTCCAGCCTTTATGGCGTCTTTTTAACAGTTAAATCCACTGCCAAGCGGACCAGATGTGCTCCGAGTAAATCAAAATGAACAGAAGTCGCGCGTCAGATTTGCGTTGCGTGTCATCGAAACTCCTGGCATGCCAACGCGTTTCAATTCTCGCGCGAGTACTGATATTTTACTTCCGACTCGTACAACGTGATAACAAGGCACGTACAGGACATAGTTAATGACATTGAGCAATGGAGTACACCGCCTGCTGTTGTTAACTCGTCTATTGACACTTGCAAATATATCCATGCCATTTCGTCTATGTTCCCCGTGAAGTTCACCTCCGGTTTCCTCGCTGGCTCGCTTGATCTCGCTACATGAAGTACACTTAGCGCCGCCAAGCGCGAGCTTATGAAAACACTCGCTGCCGAGGCACACACGCGAGCGCCTCGGCGGCGACTTCAAAGGGCGTTGCGACTCCTTCTTAAGTTATGTAACTCCTTGCCTTAAACTAACGTCAAGAAAAAAAAAGAGTATTACAAACCGGCTGTTTTCTCCCGGCGTTATTAGGACCTATTTTAGGTATTGCTGGTCCGTTGTTAGGCAAACTGTTCGGCTAATTATGGTTAAGAAAATGATGTTGGTTGATCCCCGGGTGTTGTCAAGTACACGTTATGATCAAGCTCCCACTGTCGACGTGTTATCCAACTTGGATGCTGAGATGAGGGATGTCCTGAATCGTAGTGATTTATCAGAGGAGGCTAAAGTAGAATCTTATAACCAGATTTTAACAAAACACCGCGAGTATTACCGCCAGCACAGAACCCCGACACCTCTCAAGACCTTAGCTAATGCCCCACCCCTCACACCCAAACAAGAAGATGTGTCTATTGCGGAAGTTGTAGAAACCATCCCTGGTAAATTTCAGAAAAAAAGGCGTTTGTTATTAGAACGCCTTTGAAAAAACCCAGACGTGGGTTGGAATGAACGAGGGGAATTAACGATTAAAGGACAAGCCGTTAGTGGAACTAACGTGGCGGATTTGGTTAACCATGTGTTGAGACGACGTGAACAGTTTGAACAAGAGGGCTGGAAAAGATTTGCCGAAGCGTTGCAAGACTCCAACATTTCCCAAGATTTAGTAGGTCACCCCGATCGATGGAACTATATCCAACAGGGTGCGATGCGAATAGATAAAAGACCCGGTGAGGAGGAGGCTGTGACACAAGGCTGGACGTCATGGAAAAGTTAAGTGTGTAATTCGACCCCGAGACACCGGGCCGCATATGGAGGGGTGCAGCCATTGGTTAGAGCTACGAAACTCAAAACAAAGGCAGTCAGACAATGGCTGGGTGAACAAGATGCGTATGCATTACATAAACCGATCCGTCGTCGATTTCGAAGACGACGCGTCATAGTCGGGGGGATTGACCATCAATGACAAGCAGATTTAGTGGACATAGCTCGCTTAGCCAAACAGAACCAAGACATGAAATTTTTCTTCACCTGTATCGATGTTTTCTCGAAATATGCGAAAAATAAAACGGGAGACACTTGATTTGAGCCTTTGAGAGTATATAAAAACAAGGGCGGAAGCCCCTGTGTTTACAGACCGATAAGGGTGGAGAATTTATCAACCATAAATTTCAGACATTTCTTAAGCAACAGGGGATTCGCTTTTTTACCACTCACAACGAAGAAACCAAAGCTAGCATAGTCGAGCGGTTTAATCGTACGTTAAAAACTAAAATGTGGCGTTATTTTATCAAACACAACAGCAGTGTTTTCTACTGGTTCTGGCTTCGCTGGTGAAAGGATACAACCTCAGCTATCACCGCAGCATCAAGCGCACCCCGATATCGGTCTCATTGCGTAATCAAGAAGACACGTGGATGACATTATACGGGGAACGCTCTGACGGGGTTAAACAACCACGGTATAATATCGGGGATCGTGTCCGCATCAGTCAAGCACGAGGTAAATTTTAAAAAAGGTTACACTTCCAATTGTGAGGAGTTGTTTCGGGTGGACAGCGTTCACTTAGGCTCCTCTAATGTGTATACGATAAAGGATGATAATGACAAAGTATTAGAGGGAACATTTTATGCAGAAGAATTACAGAAAGTAGCTTAGGGTACATACTTCTCAACCCCACTTTGAAATATAAAGCGACATCATGAGTTTCTTTCTGACCCTACCTTCCAACAGTTCAATGAATTATCACCCCAACAACACGTTAACAGGTTACTTTACTCAGTTACCTAAACCCATACAATTAAAAGGTAATTGGGAAGTGGGATTAGCAGAAATTCAGTACCCTGTTTCCTAGTACAACATCGGGGAGAACGTGGGTTTTGTCATAGTGGATCAGTGAGCTGGGTACCATACGATAGACAGACACGTGGAAGGGGATCCTTTGGTCGAGTCCTTGGTCGTTCGCCTGACTCCGGGTTCCTACAGTGCTGATCAATTGATAGACACGCTCAATATGCACATCCGCAAATCGCATCTCAGAGGTGTTGTTCGATTTCAATTCAATTCCCACTCACAGACCGTGAATGTAAAAATAACCGATCCCAAACTTCAAGTTGTCATGACCGAAGGTCTTCGTCAAATATTGAGGTGTGAGGAAAGTCTTTCCCTTTACGATTCTCAAACTAAATACAAGCCTAATGTATTTCGAGGGTTGTACGCACTGAACGTTTATTGTATTAAATTGAATCACAAGTGTTAGGTGACACCATGGCCCCCTTGTTACGCACAGTTCCCGTGGACTACGAACGGGTGCACAAAATGGTGACCCAGACATACGAACAGATATTTTATTACCCTGTGGGCACCGAAACCTTTTGTACCATAGAAATTGATATAAGAGACGACACGGGTCAGTCCCTAGCATTCGAAGACGGCCATGTGATGGTGACTTTACATTTCCGTGAAACCAAGAAGAGCTTAATTTGAGTCTCAAGGCATCACCATCATGAGTTTCTTTCTGACCCTGCCTTCCAACAGTTCATGAATTATCACCCCAACAACACGTTGACACGTTACTTTACTCGACTCCCCAAAGCTGTGCAGTTGGAAGGGGCTTGGGAAGTGGGATTAGCGGAAATATAGTACCCTTACACATGGTACAATGTTACCGAGGACGAGGGGTTTGTCGTCATGGATCGTGTGGCTGACATTGTGAGTGAATTTGCGCTCAAAATCTCCCGGATGTCTGTTGCAGTGAGCGATATGACATATGTGAGTGAATTTTGCGTCAAAGACTCGAGGCCTGTCCCAAATATTTTCACATTACCCCTGGTTTTTATAAGACCGGATCGTTGATAGAAGCCTTTGCAGCCACATTTCCGTAAAACAAGAAAGGAGCAAAATGAGGAGCGAGTGCGTCAGCGTGGGCACCTACAATCGAACACAACGACAGCAACTATGAACCTAGACAATGAGTCAGTTGTAGTTTACATGGACGAGGATTTGCGTCAAAGACTCGGTTTTGAAATGGGGATTTATGAGAATAGCCAAGTCGGTCAGTACATTGTTGACCCTGATCAAGGATTGTACGGACTTAATGTCTATTTCCCAAGTCGATGTCTCTCTCAACGAGAAACTTGTATCCTCCTCCACAAACAGCTATCCGTATCGCGTTTATATGGAAACGCTATTGAGCTATGGTTCGGAAGCCAAAAACTCTATGTTAACAGCTAGTTTATGGTACAAAAACACCACAAAACACAATTTTTTTTCAACTTTTTTTCAACTTGCTCTAACTGGCATTTATATTTAAGATACATGGACGAATGATACATCAAACGAGAGCTTACGTGTTGAATTTCAATAATATTGCTTTACTTTTTGCATTTTACTCCGTTTGAGCCATAAAAATTGTGTTTGTGGAGCAATACGTTAAAATTCCTGGCGAGCATTTTTGACTTTTCGAGATTCAGCCCGTTTCGAATTCTCTAAATCGGTTCGCATTCGTTACTCGTATCGTTTTTATTGTTTAGTAAATGACAAGATGACATTCTAATGTTCGTGATCATATAAAATCTAAAAAAAATGGCCAAAGGGAAAATAATATTATTTACGTACGAAATGTTACGGTGTAAACAAATGTATTTTTTTCCCAATTTTATCAGAGGCACACGACATAGGTACACACTTTTGACAAATTTAAGTATGATTTTACAAATGGGTGAAGTTTTTTTCTTATTAAATGGAGCCGTTTTGTCGTATTTTGCACTTCAAAACGTTGTCCAATAGACCCCTTCGGAGTCTTGCGAGCGAGGCGCTTCCGGTCTCAGGTCAAAGGTCAATTCGGGAAAACTTTTTGTGTACTCGATGTGGATGCGTGTGTTTTGCTGCACAAGTTGTGATATTTTGTGCCTTTCGAGCTTGTTTACTTCTGCTTTAATTCGCTATTTGTGGTGAATGTGACTCAGTATGACGTGGGAAAGTTTAGTTATCAATACTTTGAACCGACGAAGGTGCCGTTGTTGCATGATTAACAAGCAATATAAGCAAGATTATTTCACAATAAATTAAGATATTTATTAACATTGACACGCGCACTTCTGTTGTAACAGCATGAGAACGCAACAATGAACAGTATTATTTTCATGCAAGAAGGTAAATTCCTTCATGAGCAACTATAATTAATAACTTAGATCTATCTTGCCCTCCTATTAGATAAACATTTATTTCACAAGTGGGGGATGCAAGTTGCAGATTGCTACACATATAACAAGAATGTCATCGATGAGAGGCACAAACCATTTAATCCTGTTGATGGCACCCTCCACGTGTATTCGAGCATTGGCTACTCTATTTGTCTTCTGTAAATTTTTTCTTGTCATTTGCTCCAAACCGTGAACGGTAGGTGGGATTTCTAAGTTGCCGCCACGGAAAATAAGGTCACTCTGTATAGGAACCCCTGTCAGCTACGATGACATCTCCTCCGTACCTAATATTTCTAAGGAAGCCTGACTCGCTAGTGATATGACATTAGACTTTAAAATGTTCGATTTTGTCATGCCCGCACCGGGAGAGCGCATAGCTTGCCTTATCAGTATTATGTCATTCGATTCTTGAACTTAATATGGTACCTGATTTATTTATTTGGGGTTGTAGATTCAAAATGTTATCCGTTTCAGGCCAGTAACTTCAAAGGCAAAATGCCGCTAGCGCTGGCGCGTGGAATTCGGCAGTTTGGGTTCACAGAGTAGATGTTGAGCTGCCGACAGTTACTGCGACGGTTGCGCTAGCTGCTCGTCGCCAAGGGCACCACCCAAAATTAACACATCATAGAGATTCTGTTAACCACGTTTTGTGTCAGATTCGTTCACGGAGTACAAGCCGAGTTTATCATGAGTTCGCCCCAGCCTTATATAAGCTGCGTAATGGCACACAAATATTCATAACCATTGCGGTTAAACAATTTGCATTTGAATCTCTATCTGACAATTTTTTTGCTTTAAGACGTGAGTGACCTCAGACTTTAAACCATCACTGGTTTAATTGTACCATATATCTCTCATCGATACCTGACGTTATATATATATATATATATATATATATATATATATATATATATATATATATATATATATATATACATATATATATATATATATATATATATATATATATATATATATATATATATACATATATATATATATACATATATATATATATATATACATACATATATATATATATATATATATATATATATATATATATATATATATATATATATATATATATTTATATCATAAAGGGTGTGACAAATCAGTTGTACGGCCATAGTCTGGACCAGGAGAACTTTATTAGTCTTGGTAGGCAGCTAGGACATTTTATCTGATTGTTTTCATCAAGACTTGCTATTGCTGATAAATATTGGACAATAGTTTATAAGTGTATTTTTGTTTGGGAGTTGGTATGTATAGCAAGGCAATAATAGAAAAGTGGAAAGAGGAGGGCGGCTCGGGGTGGCTGAGGTCGACTGTACGTGAACGCTTTGATGTGAGGGTCTGTTTTCCGTTTTTTCGTCCATTCCCATTCCCACGCAGCTACGACATCAAAACCTAATCCTCTCAAATACTGGGTATTTCTTTCTGTTTTGGCACATAAATCACTCATTAGTTTTCCACTGATGGGGCTATGGGTCAATTTCAGACACGGACAACCATGCCATACACATCCGTGAAACTGATAGACTGTTTGGGTTTCTTCGCACCAACCATCTACGGGTAATCGCCGGGCTCCTATTCTTTTTTCCCCTCTGTTTAGTCGGTGTTGTATTTGGTTTTGTGAGCTATGTGCTATCCAAGCCAACCATTCATCCCAATACCACCTTTTCGGGTCTGTATCGGTTTAAACTCAGGCGCGTGACGTCGGGTCGGAAAGTTGGCTGGCATGGGTTGAGACAACGCCCACAGATACAATGCGTTGGCATCGTAACCCACGATTCCTAATCTCCTGTGTAATGTTAATCGTACGTTTATATGTAAATGTCTTGGCCAACTGAAAGGCCATTCAAGTTTAAGGTGAAATGCCTTACATATAGCTTAGTGAATTCATGATGAATTAATGAGGCGTCTGCCCATTTGGTCGCACGCCAAACGAAATGGTATATAAAGACCTCAAGAACTGAGGAGAGATCATTCGAGATCATTCGAAATCCAGAGAGACCAACAAACTGCGTTGTCATTATTCATTACCAACTATCTCTCTGGTGCGGAGTCTAGCAGTAGTGTAAAGTCTAATTCAGGGACTACACTCTGTGAAGCCGAACACGCAGAATGTCTTTGTGCTAGTGCATATCCAATCTAGGGTATGTTCATAGCATAAAGTGGTGACCCCGACGTGATTGCCGAAAATGTCTTAGAACCGATAATCCGCTGCCCACAGACCGGGAAGGACCCAAGGACGTGTGACAAGCCACAGGCACACGGGCAAAATGGACACCACTCAGATATTGTTGTGGTAGGCAAAAGTTATTATTGCTGTTTTATCGTGAGCGCCATGTTAACTGGGTATTGTTGTTAGACGTAAGATGAGGTTGTAGATGAAGTAAGGTTAGCGCCGGCTAGTGTTTTTTTTTTCTCTCGGAGTAAACGTGGCGAGTACGGATACAATGATAGGCGAGCACAAATGTAAAACCAGAACCACTAGGTGCGGTGACAACAATCAACGTTTTCTCTAGGCATACCTTTGTAAATTACGCGTGGGCGTGGCAAACTATCTGCTGGCCAACCAGGTGCCCGAACGCGCATCAATCAATTAACATACCATGCGGCGTCACCTACGCTAGCTAGCTCTTTGAATACAAGTAGCAATTAGCGTTCCCGGCGGCATTCGATTTCCCCGCTGTTTGTATTTGTGAGAATATGGTCCATGTCCATCCACTTGTATCGTGTACTTGCGTCCATTCACTCCTTTGTTTGTATAAGTGGTTTAATGGTATTAGCGCCCACTGCGTAATTGAGCTGCACCAATTGGCTGTACCTAAATGCCATTTAATGCTGTCACGAAAGAGTGCCAAACCTTACCCCATTCCACACAATCAAACACTTAGGGACAGGCATCCGGTGGCCCCTTAACTGAACAAGATGTCGTAAAACGACCCCATTCATCATACCCCTGCCCTTGGCTCTAGTTCAGCTCCAAGTAAAACAATTCCCGAAGTTCCTGAAGACGTTGGCGTGAGTGAGGGTGGATCTGACCCTAGGCCTTCTAATCCTAACCATGACAATCAAAGACTGAGGGCGCCTGATCTACTGTACGATAACATGACCGATTTGTGTCCCTTGCTGGTGTTCTCCTTCCGATTACTGTTATTTTGATGATGTGTGTGTTGTCATTAGAGCTGTTTAGCCTACAGGCTGACAGGTTATGTGGTGTTAGATATAACGTGTGCAGCATCTATTATGGATGATAAATGGCGTATTGTTCGCGGTCAGCCGTGGTGATCTACCAGGCTACCTCACCAGTTGTTGCAGATTATCTCTTTGTTGTGTGTATTGACAGTCAGCTTGGATTCCGGTTACTAGAGTTGACTGGTATATGGTTGCAGACAAACCAGCACTTTATGATGATTTGTGTAGTGTATGTTACCTCTTTATTATTTTTTTTATTTATTCCGCTCACACATGCCTTGTCTGCTGTTTTATAGTTATACTCCTAGCATCTTGTAGTTTGGGATCCTGATTTTTAGCTCCACATCTGCTAAAATTGACTGTATTGTGATAATATTGTAGCAGTAAGAGTAGCTGCTGGTTACCCAGGATACCTAAGCAGCTTTGAATTTAAGGAGTAACTATGTCTCGATTTTAGTTTGGAGCTAATGGCTGCCAAGTCGCATGTTGGCTCCAATTCTGCCAGGCATTTTGCCTTGTCAAAGATACGAAGGTGGTACAATTTTGTTTTTAGATTTGTTGTTGTAAACAAAATTTGGGTAAAATTTTGTTGTTAGGGACGCCTGTTGTTAAAGAACGTGAGGTGATCTCGATTAGCGCCTTCTCCTCGCCCTGTGCCGTCCATAGCCCCAGCGCGTGTACTAATGGCCGTATCGTATGACAGCCACATGGCTGGACCTGCTGACCAACGCGTCATGCAGTACCCCATATGTGGGGTGCGTAACTTCCATTGATCGTCCAATGCTATACTCACACATCTATTATCTGTCTTAGATGGACTATTTTTATTCAAGATGAGTGGAGGCGAGTTTTAATGCGTGGGGGTACTTTCCTCTGATATACATTGGTGCTAGTAAGAGATGCGCATTTTTCACTGGCGCTCTCTCCACGCTGGCATGCAGCGTTCCCTACGTCAATAATGTAGTGAACGTCGACGACTATTGTACACTAAGAAAATCATTCCTGCTAATCTCAGTTTGTATTAGCACTTGGCCCACTTAATGAACCGCCTCCATGTGCCAAACTGGATTTATATTCCTGAAATTAAACTCCTTGCTTATGGTGCCAAACAGCCCATAGTCGCAAAACTTAAACCCTGGTGTTCCTGGTTGTTGATAGGCCTAACCATTATTACATCGCTAACCGCGGTGCTGTGGTTTTGCAAGCACAATGTTTACCCTAGACTGTCCAAGGGGACTCACGGGAGAGAGTTGTAAAATATGAAAACAAGCGACCCTGATGAACCACAGGTCCATGTTATGCATCAGGGAACTAATCCTAAAAAAGGTCTGTGACCTGGTCTTAAGGAGGCCAGTTAGGGAGATCAACCAATGGCCTAGAACAGGACTTAAAGATTTACTATGTTATTTTAAGCAAAAAGGAGATAATAATAGCGCTGTTATCTCCCCATTTATCAATGTATGACCTGTGTTAAGTATATAACGCAGAAATTACTATAGTGGAGTGATTTTATTGTAATTTGATGCTAGGTAATTTTCTTTTGTAGAATAGGTATTGTTTAAGATTAGTATTAATGTAGCAACTTAGATATGAAGGAATAGTAAACAGGCAAACAAACTCAAAACCCAACAATGTCGAGCGTTCCTAGTCCTCCAGCCAGCCCGCCTCTGGATGCATCACTCCCATGGTCCTGAGATCCAACAGCTTGCCAGACGAGAGGTGTGGGAGCAGTTGCCGTCGCCCGTGCAGTGCAGACTGAGCTGACATCCAGGCCTCCACCCATGATGTCCAAGTGCCGCTGCCACGTCCAGCCACAGTCTCCGTGGGTCCATGATCTCACGCCAGCCTGCGGCCTGGGTCCATCCTGCACCACTAGAGTGTGGCCGTCACCAGACAATCTAACACCTTCCCTGCTTCTCCATGCCATTGCTGTGTGACGCCGCCGCTGCTGCTAGTTACCCTGCCGCACGGCCTGCGACTGGACTCTGAAGCACCGCATCAAACGTCGCTGGATCTGAAGGAAGGACAGGACGAGAAACTCGATGTGCGATCACGTGTTGCCGCCCAGGATTCCCGACAACCACACTAGTATCTACTGAACGTAGACGATTATTGTGCCTGACGTGACCTGTGGTTTATCCAGCATGCCATGAAGGTGAACTTATTTGCCACCTATGCCAGGCATATGGCCGCGAACTAATGCCACTTTCCGGATATGCGTGCTACCTCCCAGTGCACTTACGAGTATGCTATACCTGTGCCCACCACCCCAGAACTTGAGGACTAATTCTTAATGGATAACGATGGAGTAACGTGAGTAACTGGAATGCAGTTATGAACTTTACGGATAACATTGACCCATGCCACGCAACTAAACCCAAGGGTGATAGACACTAGCCACTTCCAAGGATTCTTGCCCCCACACCACGGGCTGTCACCGCATCAATGGAAGATGGATGCCCCCACTTGGCGTCCCGCATTGCAGAAGATTGTGTCCGACATGTAATATGGACTATAAGACTCATTAAGCGTGGATGAACATTTCTCATATATATATATTTTAATGTATCCGAGTTGTATGTACTAAATGTGTTTACTCCATTTACGTTTGATTGCATGTATTTCATTTGCTTATGTATGTGCGTTGATGCAATATGATTTAATCGCTTGATTGTGAAGAATGTACTGGCGTTGTAATGTGTATATCCGTAGAACATAGTAGCAATATATGTTATATAGAAAATTAGGACCTGTATTAAGTTTTTCAATTTTGTGGAATTTCCAAAAACTTAGAAAGAGAGGGAGGTAATGTTATGATTGACGGCTTAGGCCAGGCTCCTCCTGTGGAGTAGAACCATGTTTCATAATGTAGCGGTCTAAAGTCATAACGGTTTAAAGTGATAATGTTGACCTCCGCCAGGTCACGTGACGAGTGTTCTTTGATGTTGCCGAACCCTTTGAAGTTTAGAAATAGTTGTTGGGGGTCATTCTAATTTATGCATGTATGTTAATGTTCTGGGGCCAAATGGAAGGCCATTTCAGTTTAAGTCACATTATATGTAATCTCCTGTGTAATGTTAATCGTATGTTTATATGTAAATGTCTTGGCCAACTGAAAGGCCATTCAAGTTTAAGGTGAAATGCCTTGCATATAGCTTAGTGAATTCATGATGAATTAATGAGGCGTCTGCCCATTTGGTCGCACGCCAAACGAAATGGTATATAAAGACCCCAAGAACTGAGGAGAGATCATTCAAGATCATTCGGAAATCCAGAGAGACCAACAAACTGCGTTGTCGTTATTCATTACCAACTATCTCTCTGGTGCGGAGTCTAGCAGTAGTGTAAAGTCTAATTCAGGGACTACACTCTGTGAAGACGAACACGCAGAATGTCTTTGTCCTTCACACAACTTCGCTTCATTTCCGTTCTGTTCACGCCTAATGTAAGTTTTTCCCTTTTCGTGGTAACGATGAAAGATGCTTGAGGGTCCGCCCACTATTCCATTTTTTATCAACCAATAGATGTCGTTTTTTTTTTCGTCGGGTGAGGTAAAATAATCTTCCAAGTCTTGAAACAAATATCGCATGGTTCATCCGGGTACTGATATTCCATCCTTCAACATATCTATACCTCTATCACTGTAAAAACGACTCTGTTTATGTATGGCTTCCAGAAAAGGTTTGACATCTAAATTGTTGTAATATATCAAAAAGTCTTTAAAAGTCGGCATATGACCTGCTTCCCATGCTTCTTGACATTCAGCGTATTAGTCAGCTGTAATGTTTTCTTGTTTTAAGCACTGTAAAAAGCTGCATGGGGTGGTAATTCTGTATTGTTCAAACTATCCAGTGTCACCCATTCATACGGGAAATATCCCTTTTTCTGTTCACATTGAAAGCCTCGTAGGTATTTGTCGTATGTATATCCAGGTGCAATAAAGTTAGTGATATCCAAAAACCGTACATGGTCCGTTTCAATGCACATGAATGAGTTATTTTGTTTGATGGTAAACTTGATTGATGAGTGTTCTTGCAGGTAAGTTGTCAGCAGTATTTTCACAACGTTGAGGTAATAATTCGATGAGTTGAATCCAACTAACGGTAATGGTAATACGTGTAAATAGTTGTCAAATTTGCTCTGTAATTTCTGCAATGGGTGATCTCCCTTGGCAGCCGGGTCCTGTTGATGGGCTTCATCGATTTTCTCTTGTAACTGGGTTAGGGTAGCTTCGTATTGAGCAAGCATCAGTAGATAGACGGCGTTTGATATCTCCTCTATGTACATCATCATCCTGTCAATCAATGTTTGCGCGTTTCCTTCCGTTACAAAGCATTTTGGTTCTGTATAATCAGGTACATTGCTGCATACACTCACTGATAAGGCACATGTTTTTGATCCCAGGTGACTTTTGGTAGGTTGTCTTCTCCAAAATAACTTTCAAAATCATAGGTGGCTCGGTAAGGGTAAATACTGTCTTCTATTTCGATTCCTTCGTCCCATAACGCTTCAAAGATAGTGGGTGGTAGATGAAAAACACCACCTGGGTACTTGTATTTCGTTTCCACAGCACATTTGTTTTCGTGGCGATGTAATTTTTTCTCACTTTTCCACAGCTTCTGACAGGTACCACAAATGTATGATTTGCTATAAAGGTCAAAGTTTTTTATGTAACTAAAGTGATTTTCGTGCAGGTTGTCCCGCGAAATGTTTTTTTCTTTTGTTTTGGGTAAGCAGTCTTTAACAATGTTTCAGCTGTTTCTCTAGACTCGTGATTTTCGCCCCCTGTGTAAGGCCAGTGCCCTGAAAAAGCACAATCGGTCTTGATACGGTTTACCCGTTTTTAGACTTTGCTCTAACAAGTTGATGGCTCTGTTTCTTTTCAGGTGTTTCGGCATAACAGGTGGTGGGTAGCCGATCGCATGATCATCGATTGGGTTCACAAAGATGGTCAAATTAGTCACTTCCTCTACACTCCATTTCGAATTCGGTCGTTGGTTCTGGGTCATCGATTGGGTTAACAAAGATGGTCAAATTAGTCACCTCCTCTACACTCCATTTCGAATCCGGTCGTTGGTTCTGGGCGTAGGTCAAGATGTCTGTTTGTGTTATTTCATCCATAGCCCTGTCAAAATCGTCCCCATTCCGGCCCGAAGTGTCGGTATCATTAGATGGTTGTTTATTGACGAGTGAAAGTACCGCAATTCATCAGTTTCTTTGTGGCATAATAAGAATCCATAACTCCCGTTGATTTTAAAGGCATTCCTCAAATACATACTGGTTGAGGTTGGGTACATCTTCAGATAAACTATAGTTGTAAACCGTTTGCAACCTTCCAAATCGTGTATGAGTCCGTATAGCTCTTTTATTAGCAGCCAACACGGCTTCTGTCGACATAATCCTCGATAATCTGTCAATATAGATATCCCAATGTCATAAAGATTTCCGTAATTCCTCAATTCTACCCCGTAATAGACCTACCCTGTAATAGACCTACCCTTGGCATTGTCAACTGCAGCGCCATTTCCAGTTTGTGTCGGGGTGGGGGGGGGGGGTGTTTTTTGAACTTGGTTTAACGAATCCAGCGCTGCATTGGCCTGTTCGATTTCATAAGCGTCCATGGCTGTATGTAAAATCTCTTCGTCTCCCGTCAACACTGAAACACACACGCGTAACCAAAGAAAAAAAATCAGTCATGTATGACGTATACCTGGTAATTCTATAATTAGGCACAGAAAATAAAATCATACTCACTGCTTTCCATCTCGATTTTTTCCACGGCTTTTAACAAGTCCGCATCCTCATCTGTCTACTGCGTTTGCTCACATGATAGAAACCTTCTAGTTGTCTTTTAACTGAACTCAAATCATCCTGTCGCGTTTATATACCTCCTCATGACATGAGGTATTACTTAACTTAGCTAAGCTCAGCAAAATGATGATGACATATCTAAAAATAGAATGATGTCACCAAAATACCGCACACCGAATCCGGAAACCATCCGTCAGCGAAAAATATATTGCGCAGTAGCTTCTCACATGAGGTCGCAAAGGTCAGCAAACTCCTTCTCAATAAACAACTCAGGACATATCCCTCGCAAATGGTGTCATCAACATATTGCACATCTCCATCACATGAGGTACTACTTAATTTGAAATCACCCCAAGCTGATATACACTTGAGTAATCTTAAGCGGTTGATGGCGCAAGGTTACGATTTTGACACGAGCTTTTACCTAATGACCATAGAAGCGCGTCATGAATTCAACATCAGTAAATCACATTACCCAATTGTGTAATTATACCACAGATTCATCAAGGTGCAATTAATAACACAAACACCAGTATAAAATTTATATATATATATATATATATTTATTTAAAATTAATTTCTTCTATCTTAATCCTACAAACAAAACAAAATATCTTTTAATTTCTAAGAAAGACAAAAAATGAAATTCTAGAGAATCTTAAACCTTTTTTTTTGTTACTCACGGTTCTCTTGTGATAAATGTTTGGGTTCCCTGCATACAAAGAAATATATACTTACAACAGATACAAAAGCCAACGAATCTATACAATGATATAGCTTGTTTTAAAGTGCATATGACACCTAAAATATGATTTTTGAGTATGAACTGAAAAAATCGATGCGGAACGAATGGTGTTGGAGTTTTTGGCCTCTGATGAATAATAAAAGAGATATTAGTTCTATGGAGCGAAGCGGCATTTTGTGCGTGAGCCGAGGTCAACCGGAAATGACGCAGATACGAGAACCCAGTTTCTGCAGCCCAAGTCAGCTTCCATAGAAACCATGTGTCAAACGTGAATTTGTATCTTGTTTAATCCGGATCGGTCATGCAAAAACGCTGCGTGGCCGCGAATTGTTCGAACATTTCTTCGGGAAGCGTTCGATTATTCAGTTTTCCTTGGGAGGAGAAGTTGAGTAAGCAATGGATATCACAAGTGCGGCGTACAAGGGCAGATTGGCCGGTCCGACAACCCACTCGTTTTTGTGTAGCGAGCATTTTGGACCTGAATGTTTTGACCAGGCACTTGCAGTGAGAGAAGCTCTGGGATATGGGTAGAAATGTTCCCGGAATATTCTTCCAGCTGCTATTCCTACCATATTCATGAGAGGTATCACGGATTCGCCACAAGTCAGAAAGTCTAAGGCAGTGGAGAAAATGGAGCACCAAAAGGTGAGCTGACATGTTGCAATTTATAAAAAAATGTATGGTTTACCCAGCTAGATAATGACGCCGCCCCCCACCTCCAACCAACGCTAGCAGTGAAAATAAGTGGTGTATAAATAAGTATTTAGAAATCCATTCCATTTGAAAGCATCAGCAGAATTAGTTTAACCAGTGTTAACTAAGCTAATCTTCTAATAAAATAATGCAACATAGTATCCAAAATCCCTTAGATGTTTACTTTTTCCATAATTTTGTTCTATAAACAAGGACTTTGTTCTGATTATCAGGCTGTGGAGACATTGTTGTTTGACTCACCTCTCCAGGAAAAAGAAAATTTACTTGAAACACAAAATAATCTTAGTTAAATTGCTCTTAATGTCCTTAGATACAAGGTGTGCCATGGAATTGGAAAAAAATATCACCAACAAGAGATTGTGCAAGGACATCAAGAGACTATCAAGCAATGCCCAGACCTCCTACATAGAGGCTTTCCACAGCCTTCTGAACCAGTTCGCATAAAAAAACCTATGCTTTCAGCTACCCTGGTCTGCTTTAACGGTAAATCTTTCAACTATCCCAGTCTGGTTAGCAGTTAGATTTTACCCTTCATTCAAATGTAGGATTGTTTTTTAGTTCTATGGGACAAGTTTTACCTGAGAGTGGATCCATAAACAAAAACAAAGTGGACTAAACCAGCTGTTTAATTTCATGAAGTATCTTTCTTCACGTCATTCATTCTAGTCATGGATGAAGTTAATTTATTGCTGAATCCAACTTATCACAAAACATCCGATGAATCAAACATGAAAAGCACAAACTCATCCTATTTCAAACTGATAGAAAGGTTCATAAATGACTTCAGATCTATCATTACAACTATGTATTTCAATGAAAATGCTGGACGACAACAAAGCACCAAGCAGTCAATCAGTTCCGCTCACGCTTCTCTGAGTGCTAGTTTCATCTGAATATCCCACATAATTGTTTGTCTCCTCTGGATGTGTGTTTCGGATAATTGATGTCACACAGGATAGTATAGGGATACAATTGTTCTTTCCAAGATAATGGTAGCACCACCGGATGATCTGCCTATATCCAGTGTAACGCTTCCATCTGTAACACACAACCATACACAAACCCTTAAACATCTTTACAGTGCTGAATAAATATTATATTTTAACCCAAACATAGATTTGATGATTGAGTCACAAAAATAATGTTATCCTGGTATAAACTGTATTGATAATTCAGTCTGAATTGAAAACGTCATTCATTTGAGTAAAAATGACCCAGTTGTTTGGGAAAGTTTTTTTAACATAAATTTATAATTTGGTGTTTGTTGTCTGTCAATACTTGTTTCCCTTGTATGGACCATGATGCTGCTTGTAGGCATAGTACGCTGTCTCCAACACATCTTCATTGAAACATACAGCATTAAAATTTGGATGCTGTGTCACACATTTAATTTCTGGTCAATTTTCTATTTCAACCATCACTTGCTCCCGCTCCACACAGCAGATATTTTCCCTGACAGTTGGCATGGTTGAGCAGCCTCCACATTGGAACCTAAAACCAGGGTTTCAAAAACCTATCAAATACATGCCAGACTCTGGCTAAGATTAGGGTGGTCAATGAAAAGGGTTGTATTACATGTGTAAATGTTCCACCAAGCAGGTTTGATAGTTTTATCGGGATGACATAAATTTAAAAAAAGTATTTTAAGCATGACAACAGAAAAAATATTTTTCGCCATGTTCGTTGGCGAATAAAACCACATTGAATACCAGCAAGAAAAACGAAAACGGTATCAAACGAAAAAGGTATTCTTCATTTATAATATAAAATCAAAGGAAAAGATAGTTTCGTGCAGTGATTACAATTCCAATGGGACTCACCAGTCAATGTTTTGAAGACGGTTGATGTCCGGATTATCGCTTCTTGGAACACAAGAATCAGCCCAGTCACTGTCAGATTCGCTGGCGCTGTTTTCGGACAGATATGTTTTGAATCTGTACGGCACAATACTAGCTACAACCTATGGATTTGAATTCTCAAACATTTGAGGCTCTTCAACCCAAAATTCCATCGCCAAATTGTCCAACTCAAATACATCGCTCTCCGAAACTTCAACATTCGCCGTTGTTTACGGTGAAAACTGCGGACCTGTCAGTGATGAGTTTTCTAAGTGACGTCACGGGGTGCTGGGCCGAAAATTTGGAAAATGGCGGCGGGTGCCGAAAAATCCACTTTATAATTCAATTTACATTAGGTTCGGGTGACTTGTTCGGAAATTGAACCAAAAAAACAGAGTAATTGCAACTTTGTCTTTCATTTGGTTTCATAAACATTATCACGGAAATTTGGTGTCATAGGCACTTTAAGTGAATACTCACAGTACAGGGTACGCTGTTATGAGGCACCCACCCTTCATGATCACTTTAACTCATTTGGTGGGGGCAGCGTGATATCCCGGAAACTGCCCTGTGACTCCGACTGTGAAGTTGAACTGCCGGTAATAAATTGTTTTATGAACCCCAAAATGCTCTTCTAAATCAGGATTTTTCAACGTCAGTTTGGTCAATTTGTAATAGTCGGAATTATTCAATTTAGATTTGGCTGGATCCGATGATATAAAATGATTTATATATATATTTCCATAGCGACAAAATAGATAAAATTATTTTGAAGTAAAGTTACCATCCACTATTTGTAACCCATAACTCCACCCCATTTTGAGAAATATCCAATCATCCAGTTTTAACCCACCTGCCGTTATATTATCAATGAGAGTTAGAACACACTTCAAGTTAAATGTATTCAGTATATGATGACAAGTCTCCTGTCATTTTCCCTTATGTAATTGAATACTCATATGCTAGTAAGTTTCATTCATATGAAAACTCCAATCTACTGACATACTACGCAAAGTAGCGTGTGTATAGCGGTTTCACTTGTCAGTTAACTCAAATCTATCAACAACACCATCGATTATCACCCCATTACCAGGCTAGAGGAAATTAATGGCCATCTACAAACTCCAGAGCACCAGCTGACATGAGGTATTACTTCACTGAGTTAAGCTCAGCGCCTTGACGAAATCTCTGAGGAGAGTTGATATACGATTCAATATATCACCTCATTACCTGGGATAGAGGATGTTAATAGCTACTAATAACCTCGTAAAGACCGTCTTCATATTAAGAGATACAGGTGAATACTCACGCCAAGCTAACCATAACACTACCCTTGATATCTCAATCTTTCAACACCATCACCGCTAATTGACTTTTAATAGCCATTTACAAACTCCTTCTCAATAAATAACTCAGGACATATCCCTCGCAAATGACCTCACCCAAATACCGCATATCCATCACATGAGGTTGCTAAGGTCAGCAAAATGACGATGAAATACCGCGCACATCAGCCAAGTCAGCGACGTCGTCTTTACGTCAAAACGCGGGGTGTAAAGAAGTACATACTCCTACTACTAGTCTAGTGGCGAAGTGGTCAGACTGCTTGATACTTTGAAGTCAAGTGTTGAAGATGTTGTACTTTGCCGGAAGGCACCAGAAACATTTAATAACATGCTCATGGAAATCAACGCGAATTTAGCCGAACTTAAAGATCGAGAAGCGCATGTCATGAAAATCAAAGCGAAATCCACAACACTGGTCGAACTTAGAGATCGAGAAGCGGTTGAAAAAGACGCACCCGATTCTAGAATTCCCCCTGATGCTGCAACATCCCTTGATTCTGAAGCACTCGCAGTCCATATATCGTCTCCCCAAAAATGACCTCCAGCTTCCAATTCTGCCCTTTGGCCAACCTCATCCACACCGTCCTCACATGCCCCAAGTCCTGCTATGCTGCCAACCTCTGTTAACCCATCACCAACCCCTCCTGGCTCTGATTCAAAGCTGACTTCTTCCCCGACATTACCGAGCCTTCCCATCTCTGAACCTATACTCACTTCCGCACATACATCACCAACACATCTCAATTTGGGTCCTACATTGAATTCGGTATTACCAACCCCTTCCAACTTGGATGCCACATCGTCTCCCCCACAATCACCAACAAACCCAAGCCAATCTTCTAAGACAAATTATCCAGCTAAATTCCTACCCTCAACTGACGCCGATTCTCAGTTCCCCCACTATCATATCTATCCCCCAGTCCGCTTTCCCCGTTGTCTTCTCCCCCAGCACCCCCACCATCCAACAAGAGCTTATCTCCATCCACTGATTTTCTACTCTTCACCCCAGTCCTCGGCAAATGGCTGTCTTGGTCGAACAGCCAGCAAGTGCGTTTCGACGACATCAGCCGTTTCAAAATAATGCCTAAGTTTGTAAATGCCTGCGGGGAACAGGCTTACAAAGACACTGACACTTATCATTCACTCCAAGCTGCCAACAAACCTCAGTCCATCATCGACAACAAAGCAATGTCAAGTTTCAGTGCTGGTCGTACAGACGCAATAAGCGCGATCAAAGTCGGCCATGTATCCAGTGCCTGTCTAACGAGACACTTGCAGCTTCTGGAGGAAGATTATTACGTAATGGCGACATTTGCTCGGCTCTCGACCTCCGATTTGGCCTTTTACAGTTTAGATAGATCTATTGGGGTTGTGCGCCATTCAAATTTAATTGCCTCGTAAGGCGACAGCCCACACAATATCGTGTTTAATTGTTAAGTAAATTATTGCAGATTTAAGTCCTTGCAGCTGTATGCTGTGCCATGGTTCCCACATTGGTGATTTAATTAAAGCAGTCATTTTTGTTATACTACCCCCCCCCCCCCCCCACTAATTGTCGATATTTACAATCCTGTATCATATATATTGTGCGTCGCACTCCAATCACACCGGTTGTCAATCAATTAACCGATATCTCACAATTCTGCTAAATTATCACAATACGTATTCTTTGGATAGTGAACATGGAATCGGACAGTCAACATTGGCATTCGGAAAATTCAATTTGAGGGAATTGTTTTAACCTTTAAAAAATCAGTTCTACCCTGGCCTCCGAGCTCGACACTTCTCTCTCTCTCCATCAAAGTTCCATCTTAAATTCTAAAGACATAATAATCAATAAAGTTTCTTCTACACCCTACGCCTGAAGTTCGTGTTCTTTCATCAACATCCTCAAGCGCGTGTTGCACATCTCACACCACAGATTGCGATACGACATCAGGCTGAGTAAGAACTCGTTGGAGGAGGTCAGTTGTTGGAATGTCTCGATGGCGATTTGCATACACCTTGAAGGCTGACCATTCCTGGTTCTTTATTAAGTCAGTGTCACATGAAACTTTTTCCAGCAATGGAGTAAACGTATCACAAATGAGCGCTGTCTGCATAAACACAAAACACAGTAATTTAAACAAACAAAAAACATGGCTGCATTACACTATCATTAAAGCTGTTATGAGCTGTTCAAAACCTTAGGCCACTGTACTTAAATAGGATGAAATGAGCTCAAAGTCAACAACTAGTGTGCATGTTGATCATTTGACTGAATATAACAACTACCTCTTGTTCTCCACCAGTAGATAACTCAGCATCAGTGACAGGCCATTCTGAAGGTGTTGTAAGAATGCTTAGGGCTGCCAGCTCTGGGTTAGTCTCAATAGTTTGCAGCTTTGCATATTCATGGTCAATAATTGAGCAGATTGTGGTTCCAATCTTGCCAGTTCTGGAAGCAACTAAACTCAGAGTCGCTGTTGACTAGGCATCCAGAGCATCACTGGTTTTGTCCTCCTGGAATGTGAGACTCGGCTGAAGTCCAGTATTTTCAGCATGAAATGTGCCCAATGCCTTTTTTCCGAAATTCCTTATGATGCGAAGAATATTCTTGGCGCGACCAGTCACCTCTGCTGTTCCAATAAGTGCCTCCACTGTATGTTCAAAGTAAGACCTAACTGAAGAAAATCCCTTTAAGAAGGCAGTCAAGGCATTTTTGTTGTGGGGAGTCTATCTTGTACGCTGAGAACAAACAATAATGTCCATATAAATCAACTCTCTTGTGCTAAAAATCAAAAACATGACCACAACACTTCAGGATTAAACTTACTTTCAAGTTAGCAGGACGGAAGGATTTGTCACCCATTGCCTCAGCTATTGCCTTGAGGTCCAACATAGCTTTACAGCTTTTGTGGTAGTGCTTGTACAGCAGCACCTACACTTGCCTGATGTCGCCCAAATCAGGGTAGGCTTTGTCTCGTGCAGCATCAGCAGCCCCTGAAACACAGCAGGCCTCATCAATGGCATTGTAGATTCCTTCTGAGTGCCCATGTGCATTGTCATTCTGGTACTGTGCACCCATACACCTTCCATTTTTCGCCTGTAGAGTGATAAGTTTGTTGAACATAGAAAATGGTGCCTCTTCCTTAACAACATAATAGGCTGTGTTGAAGAGACGAATCATAGTCTCAGTTTCTCTTTCGTTCATCTGACGTAACTGCCGATCCATTGGCCCGACTGCCCGCTCATGACAACTACGTGTGTCAGCAGCCCTCTGACTCATTGCTGTACAGCGTTCATGTGCTACACTCGCACGGCTGCTGGTTTTGTCAGCTGTGTTGGATAAGGCGGACACACGTACATAACATACCAGTTTCTTCATCATAGTTCACCCAGGATCGTATGACTGTTAGGAGACTTGTCTACTTTTCTTGTACATTTTTTGTGACACTCTGGGTTGGTGAGTGGCATTCACCGTCTGGAGCAGATGTTTTGAAGCCAAATCTAAATAGACTCGAATTGGCCATCTGGAAAAAAGTCCGATCATAAGACAAAAGATTAATAATTATCTCCAAAGCTTCTTATCACTATTGCGTGTGTGACAAGCAGACTTATTGTAATGCCGTAAAGTAACTTTATTGAATGTTCAACCTGATCGCATTATAGTTGCATATATTATTTTTAACAGTGGTTTTTTTTTTTCATTCTTGGGCTACCATCTCTACTTAACTCATAAGTGTGGTACCTGTAATGATGCGGGAACAAGTAGTAACACAATAAAGGCGTTTATTACTGACTGCTTCCTGAGGGTGATGTTACATGTGCTTGGCTGTCGAGTCGAGCCCAATGGAAGTTGTTCTGCGCATGACTGTATACATTAAGGATATACACTGACATTAAGGATACACGAATAGTTCATACTATCACATCCCCCTTACCACAGAAGAATAGAACTGAATACGTTGGTGTAACACTGTCATGTCCATAAACTATGATAACCATTTTAACTGTGTAATAAAATGATGTTAAATGTTAACGAGTTGTTTTCACTTTACAGTCCTTCTCAAAACTCATTGATATAGCTACGAATAATGTCAAATCACTACCTGCGATAAATGATACTAAGCTTATATCATTTTGCTGGAACTGTTCATTGTTCACAAATCATATAACTGAATATTTCGTAGCAATACACTTGAATAGTATAACATACTATTTCCACTGTTCACTGATGACAATGATGATAATTATCACCTTACTGTTAATGAAAACACATCACTAGTCATCGAATCATTGAGGTTTCTTGATCTCACGACCTGATCGAGTCTTGTACATCTCTGTCTGGGATGGCTCGGGCGCGTTTACACTGCTTGGTGGTTTCCATCGCCCGCAGTCGTGATCTTGCACACCGGACTGGGTATCTGTTGACTTACAGGTGTCGTACGCAGGCACAGAATGGCAAGATCTGTGTCAGCTGCAGATTGTTTCGCTTTCAGTAGAAAATTTTTCACAGTTTGTATTTGTCTTTCGACAAAACCGTTGGATCTCGGGTATCTAGGTGATGATGTCACATGGTCGAAACTGTGGACCATTGTCACTTACGACTTTTGTAGGAATGCCTTGTTCGGAAAACACTTGCTTCGTCGCTGCGATGACAGCTATGCTTGTGCAGTGTGTCGGCTTCTTCTGGATAAACGGGTACTTGCTGTAATAATCTGCTATTATAAAATAGTCAGAACCATCCAGGTAGAACAAATCAGTACCGACCACTTCCCATGGGCGGCTTGGAATATCATGCTGCTGCAATGTCTCTGCAGGCTGTGATTTCTGATGCTCCTGGCATATTGTGCAATCTTTCATGTCCTTGTTAATTTCGTTCCAGAAAACTGAATCTTTCGCAAGCAACTGTGTTTTCTAAATGCCCTGGTGGCTGTAATGTAGTCGTTCAAGGATATTCTGTTGTTGTTCTGTAGGAATCACAACGCGTGTCCCTTTGAGGATAATACCGTTTTCAACGGAAAGTTCAACACTGTCGGATTGGTGCTGGAAGGTCTTTAATGCTGTCCGGCCAGCCAGTGACTATTATGTCACATAGCTGACTTGGAGCACGATCACGAGACGTACCTTCTCGAATGCTAGCAATGCGTTCTGTGCTGAACTTCACCAAACTTACTCTGACGTCAAGCTCGATAGTGTCACTGTTCTTTGCACTAGGTAAACGGCTGAGAGTGTCGGCTAATATCATCTCCTTGCCAGGGATGTATTCAATGTCAAATTGATAGCCCTGCAGCTTCAACATCATCCTCTGCAGTCTGGGTGGAGCACTGGTCAGAGGTTTCTGGAGAATCATGGTCAAAGGTTTGTGGTCCGTCATGACACGAAACCTTCAGCCATAAAGGTAAGTGTGAAAACGCTGAACTCCAAATACAATGGCTAAAAGTTCACGTTCAATACAGGCGTACCGCTTCTCTGTGTCTGAGAGGGTTTTCGAAGCAAATGCAATAGGCTTGCTGTTTTGCAGCAGTGCTGCACCAAGTCCCTTGAGACTTGCATCAGCTTGCAAGACTGGTGTAATGTAAGTATCAAAATACTGTAATGTGGAATTTTCTGTGACCTCAGTTTTCAATTTGTTAAAACAGACATCGTGGTGCTGTTCCCACAGATACGGGACGTCCTGTTTTAGCAAACCCCTCAATGTCGCTGCCTTGTTGGCCAAGTTGGGAATGAATGGTGAGAGGTACGTTATTAGTCCCAGGAATTCTTTTTTGCAGTTTGGAGCTGGCATCAATGTAAGATCGTTGATCTTTGCTGGGTCAGGTTGCACTCCAAAATCATTGTAGGTCATGCCAAAGAATGTGATACTGTTGGTCTTGATGTTGCATTTTTCCGAGTTGAACACTAAACCATTGTCTGCGGCAACTTAGAACAACTTGTGAATAATTTTGTCATGTTCCTCTGGCGTCTTGGCATAAACTGCGACATCGTCAGTGATACCAACTGCACCATCGACTTGCTCCAGAATTTGGTCCATTTTCAACTGTAATATGTCTTGGGAGACCGAAAGACCAAACGGTAATCGCTCAAAACAATAGCGACCAAATGGAGACTGGAATGTAGTTAGTAGCTGTGAATCAACATCAAAGTTGACAGACCAATATCCTGCCTTGGCGTCTAGTTTGGAGAAAACTTTTGGTCCAGAGAAATGATGTGTCAGTTCTTCAACTGTTGGAACTCCATGATGAGGACGCTTCAATGCCCTATTCAAATGTTTGGGGTCAAGGCACATGACTTCCATCTTTCTTCTGTGAGTAAGCAAGACTAGCAACCCAGTCTGTAGGTTCTGTGACTTTTCGAATAACACCATTGCTTTCCGTTTTGTCAAGTTCTTTCTTGATTGCGTCTCTCAATCCGATTGGTGTCTTGCGAGGCGCGTCAATATGTGTTGGCACATTAGGATCGACACTAATTTTGCTGGTCCTGGCATAGAACCAATGTTGTCAAACTGATTCGGCTACAGTTTTACAAGCTCGTCAATGTTATTGATGCTTGGTTTACAAATGTTTGTTGTTTTGGCATTGACAGCACAGTGTACTGTCACAAGCTTCAGCTTCTCACTGGATGGTAACCCCATGATTGCAGGTCCTTGGACGTCGACAATGTAGAATTTGCAGTCAGACCAACTTTCACTATTGTGGTTACATGGCATGTCAATATTGCCTTAGCAATGTATAGTTGTACCATTGTATGCAGTGAGTCCGGTCATGTTGGCTGTGTCTCGGATGTGTTTGACTGGATATCCTTCTGGATCTAACTTGTCGTGATACATGAGATGGAATGTTCTCAAAGGTAAAGTGTTGCCTTGGGCGCCGGTGTCTACTTTCAGTTTCAAACTGTCTGTTCCGGGCCTGTTCTGTAATTTGATGTTTATTTGAGCAAAAACTTCATCTCGCTGTAATTTTGGTAGGCACAATGATGATACAGTAATGTTGTCAAATGATAGTGAGTCAAATTGTTCCTCAAATGTGTCTTCTCTCTTGTACATTGCATCAGATTTCACTGAAGAACGGTTCGGGTTGTCTCCCCTTGACTTGTATCGAGCACCTGAACGATATTGAGGTGACGGTGACCGGTATTGAGGTGGTGGTGACCTCCGTCTACTACGATCGTGTGATTTCAATCTTGGGTTTCCTTGTTTACCAGATAGACAGACAGAAGCCCAGTGGTTGAGTTTTCCACAAGATTCGCATGTAGCTCAATAATCTGGACAACAACTTTGTTTGGAATGTTTACCTCCGCAGTTAAAACATGCTCCAGTTTTGAAGTTTTTCTGCCTCTTTATCGCCTGTACTGCAGCTTGGTTTGCATGTCCAGTATTCATGTCTTTTAGTTGTTTGATATGCAACTCTGATGCTTCATATGTTCTTCCTAATTTCAGAGCATCTTCCTGCTTGTATTCACTGTCTTTTCCCAAGAGTTTCTTCTGGTATTCTGCAATGGGTGTATTTGCAATGATGAGCTCTATGATTCGTTCACGTTGCTCTGTGTCTGTGAATTTGCACAGTTTTGCTTGTAAGTTACACCTATTGACAAACTCGTCAAGACATTCACCATGTTTCTGTCTATACTGCATCGACTTAAATCTGCTTAAGCGAAGTTCTCAGATGCTTCAAGCTGCGCAACAAATTTTTCAAAGATTTTTTCTGCTGATTTTCTGTCATCATCAGTCAGTGTCCAGGCATTATAACGACACAATCCTTCGTCTCCTACTCGCAGTAGAATATGACTGACTTGATCTTCAGGCTTTATACCCTTGACTATGAAATATAGCTCCATCCGTTGTTTGAACATTTTGAATGTATCAGCTTGATTGGGTACAGCATAACAGGTATTCTGAAAACACTCGTTGAAAGCTACAATATCTTTTAGGATATATCGAAATGTAGCTATACATCCGTTGCATCGTGTAATTGAATTAAATAGTGCACTTCATTCTGATCACTGTTAAGTTTGCTTTTTAAAGTCTCGAACCAAGCCCTTGTACTGGTGAAAGTCATGGTAAATCCGTGCTTGTTGTGGTTCAGGTCTACTTCAGTGCCCTAAACCCCCCATATTTTATTGACGTTCTAAATTATTTGCAGTACATGGTGTATCAAATTTGACAATCCGAGCATGGGCAAACATAATATGCGTCCCGGAACTGTATCTCATTGTTAGCATCTGAGTACATTCTTATTCGAACCATAAACAACAAGACTGTCATCTCTTATCTATCGATCGGTGTATTTACTTAATGCAGTCAATTAAAGACGGTAGTCGCGCGCCTGCTTCTCACCGACCGTGTGATAAAGGCCCCGCTCAGTGTGAAACTATTTCGCGCGGAATGCAGGCCTGGCTCATAAAAATCACTTTCAGGGATTGCAGGCCTGGCTCATAAAAAATCACTTTCAGGGAATGCAGGCCTGGCTCATAAAAATCACTTTCAGGGCAAGCTGACTGGACTCTGCACGTCAAGTCTGACCATAAACCTCTCGAAGCAATACTTCGAAAACCTCTCCACGAAGTATCCGCACGTCTCCAACGCATGGTGATGCTCATCCAGACTTACGACATTACTGTTACATGGATTCAAGGCAAGCAACAAGTTTTTGCTGATGCTCTCTCCCGGGCAAGTCTCCCAAATGACAATCACAATGACTCTCAATATGATTTCACTTGCATCCACTACACTCAGTACCTGTCAGTATCACCTGCAACCGTTTGTAAATTAGAACGACGTATGGGCTCAAGGTCAGTTTGTAAAGAGATTGGATGATCGATAATATGAAGTCCAGTCTGGCGACCATGTATTCCGACGAAATCGTGTACATCTTAAGAAGACCAACGAAATGCCTGATAAGGACAGTCCTCCTCCATCGGTGACTCCGCGACAGCCCAAACCATCATTAGTTGATAGTTCCGTCAAGATGACCCCCATAGTGGAATCACCACCGCCTCGTGCTCCAGCAACACCTAAGAAACTATCTTCTAAGTCTTCTTCCCCAACATCAAGATCCGGCAGAGAAACTAAGATGCCAAGCAGATATGAAGATTTCAAAGTTAACTATTAGTTAGTTGTGTCAGGACCTGATGTATTGAGTCAGAATAATACTCAATCATCTAGCATTTTGTTAACTCTAAGTTGAAGGCTTGACACAGGGGTGAACGGCAGTCTACCCGTGATCCTCAAGATACTTATTCATTTCTTCTTGTGTTTCAGTACTGTTCAATCTCTTTGTCTATGTTGTGAAATTAAAATGGACATTTCAACTTATGAGAAAGGTGGGATTTTATATCCGTCATGTAATTACGTTATGATTATGTTCGTTGATTCTGTGACGTTTGGTCTCGCCATCGTGATGGAATAAAAGTACAGCTTGTGTTGTCTACCATCCAGATATAAAAGCCGTCGAAAGCGTGGTTGCAGTAGCAGATGTTTCTTCGGATCTTTGGCGCCAAAATTTTCGCTTAAATTTTTCTTCGTTCTCTTTTCAAGTTTATTACCTCAGAGGAGTTTGTTATCCTTGAAGGCACCCATTTATTTGCTTTCCTTATCACAGTTGTAACATAAAAATCCTTATTATAGGATTATTTAGCTACATTTTGGGTAGGACTGGGTCCCCTTCCAGCTGGACATCGGATTAGTGTTGGGATTACCTTCATCAAACTGTTGTCTTTTTTTTTGTTCTGTTTTTGCACCTCATTTCATTTACGATTTAAGCACCATTTCCCTATTTTAGTTAAACGGCATCATATTATCATTTTGTGTGTTCATTTCATACTTCCCAATCACCCATATCATGAACAGCCCTCTATCCATGAACAATCTAGAGGCTCGCTCTGACAACCCCTTAACTATAACTTCCCCTCACAAACTCTATTCGTCTTGCTTGTCCTCGCCCAACATTTCAATGGACAAGTCCTCAGAGGAACAACAACCCCTTCGAAGAAAACGACCCCATGAATCATCTCCCTCACTTCCTCACAAACAACAAATGAACCCCCCAGAAACTGTAAAAGTCTATGTATTCAGCAACAAACTCAACCCCAAAATAAACCCCATCATCGTTCAAAAAGAGATCATCAACATCATAGGTCCAGATTTCATCACCACCAAAACAGGTTCCTCTATTACGCTTATAGTTTCAAAATCACAAGCCACCCTTTCGCAAAACATCGAATCTCTTGGAAAAATCCCCGTCACCACTAAAAATTTTCAACCAAAAAAACCTGAAACTAAAGTCATCATTCATGGTATTACTACTGATATTCCAGATTCTGATCTCCTTTTGGCACCCAAACCTTTTGATGTGATCAATATCGGAAGACTTGGAAAAATCACACCTACATAATCTGTTGAACTAACCTTTTCTACTCCTATCCTCCCCACCAAAGAACAAATGTTAAACTTTACATACCCAACCCCACCAGATGTTTTAAATGCAACGGATATGGCCATACTTCCCCTTTCTGCCCAAATTACACCTCTTGTCCAAGCTGTGGAGAGCACCACCCCTTTACTCAATGTCAAACTAAAGAGAAAAAAATTCCAATTGTGGTGGTAGCGCAGCCTATAAAGGCTGTCGCTCTTACAGTAAAGCCCAATCAATCGATCAAATCAAATTCACCAAAAACATTTCATAGGCCCAAGCAGCATCCCTTGTTCCCCCGACTCCCCATCCTCAACCATCTTATGTTTCTCCTCTCCCTACTTCGACATCACCCTCTATCCCCAACACTCAAACCTCCTACCTCCCTCATTCATCTAAATCAACCAAACCATCATCGACCCCTCATCCTACTATCCCCTCTACTACTTCCACAACACCTCCCAAAACTACAACTCCTTCCTCTGCTCCAATTTACCGATCCACTCCCCCTCCCACTCCATCCCCATCTCAGTCAACACAACCCTCCCCAGCTATCAAATTATCTGACTTCGTTTACCTCTCCACAGCTATCCTCTCATCTCACCTCTCACCCAACTCAAAAGGTAATATTCTCTCCGCATTTGCCCAAGAACTACTCAATGTCAACCTCCTCCCCAGTACCTTCATCCAAGCAATAAACCAACATTCTATCGTTACCAATCAACTACAACATTATCTTAACCATCCACCTTCATAAATCTGTTGAAAGCTTCCCATTGTATATCCCATTCTGCCCCTCTCATCCTTTTATCCTTTCTGATATCATCACTTCTCGTCACTCTTCTCAACTCCAAATTCCCCCCTCCACATGACCCAAAAAATTCAAATCACTCTTTGAACTCCTCTCATCAATCAAATGTCACAATATGGTCTTGGAATTGCCTTCAATCTCAACAACCTGAATTTTCCCATTTCCTCCAAAATTCCAATCCCAAGCCAACAATAATCTACCTACAAGAAACTTTTCTTGAATCTATTCACAACCCAAAAAATCCAAATTATAATATCATTCGCAATGACAGAACTTAAGCAAACCATGGAGGACTAGCTATTCTAATCAATCAAAACATTCCATACAAATGTATTAGTTTAACTTCAGAAATAGAACATCAAACCATTCAATTTAACATTTCAAACCAAATTTATCATATCTCAAACATTTATGACAATCTGAACTCCTTTGACCCAGATCAATATAAGCCTTTCCTCAATCTTTCTCGAAATGTTGGTGATTTCAATGCCCATCAACCCCGGGGGGGGGGGGGGGCACTTGGCCTTATTCTGGATAGGGGTGTACCGAGGGACCTCGAAAACCCGTACCCGTCCCCGTACCCGTCGTACAAGGTCAAAATGGCCAAAAGCATACCCCGTCGTACAAGATATTATGTGAATGTATAACCCGTCGTACAGATTGAAGCTGAAAACATACCCCGTCGTACAAGTATGAGGCCGAAAAAACCCGTCGTACAAGTCGAGAGGCCGAAAAAACATACCCTGTCGAGCGGCACATATATACTACCTCTATACACTTAAGTGCCCCCCCCCCCCATTAATATGGTCTCCGTCGTACAAGTCGAGAGGCCGAAAAAACATACCCTGTCGAGCGGCACATATATACTTCCTCTATACACTTAAGTGCCCCCCCCCCCATGCCATCACCCCTTTTTGGCATCACCCCCTCCCAAACAGTAAAGGCAATTCCCTGTTAAAAATAATCCAAGACAACAATATTATTCTTCTCAACGATAGTTCTCCTACTCACTTCCATAATAACAATTCTCATTTCTCAAGATATTTCGCATAAATTCTTCTTTAAAAACACTCACAATACAATGGGAAGTGATCACTCTATCATCTCCATTACCAATAACCATTCAATCTCACCCCCCGCTTCCTCACCATCACCAAAATGGATCGTAAAAAAAACTAATTGGCCACTTTTTCAAAAACTCTGTAACCAAAAAATTACCCCTGAAATTTTATCAACAAATCCGCTTACCTCATATGAAAATTTGTACAACACTCTAATTGACATAGCTCACTTGTCCATTCCTTTCAATCCACATAAAAGTAAACAACCCATCCCTGGTGGAGTGATGCTTGTACTTATGCAATAAAAGAAAGAAAGAAAGCTCGTAATAAATATTATCATAATAAAACCCTTGATAACAAAATTCAACTCAAAAATCAATTGCTAAAGTCAAATACACTTTAAAGCAAACAAAAGCTAAATACTGACAATATAAATGTTCATCTTTAAATTCTCCTAATCTCAAGCAACTTTGGAGCACAGTTAATATTTTAAATGGCAATCATTCTCACTCTCCAATCCCCCCTCTTCTAACAACCCATAATAATCTTTATACAAATAGCCATCAACAAATCACTAATGTTCTAGCATCTCATTTCGCAGAAACTAGCTCTAATCATAATCTACCCCCTGACTTTACTCCCGAATCCATCACCACCACTAATCCACCAAAAATCAATGAAACTTCTCCTCTTAATGAACCTTTCACTATTCAAGAAATAACGAACGCAGTTAACAAAACAAAAAATACATCGCCTGGAAAAGATCTTCTTATATACCCCTTTTTTCTTCATCTCCCTCAAAAAATTTGAATCCATCTTAATAACAGAATTTCCTGGCACCTTGAGCACAATAATCTATATCCTCCCAATCTCACAGCTTTTCGACCCCACCATAGTACTATCGATAACATTCTTCTCCTTACTGACTCCATTAATAAAGGTCTCCTCAACAATAAAAAAACACATGCTATTTTCCTCGATATCTCCAAAGCTTTCGACAGACCCTCAATAGAAATTAAAACCAAAAATTTAGGAATTACAGGCCTTGCCCTTAATTAGATTCATAACTTCCTATCTAATAGAACCATTCAAGTTAAAGCCAACCACACTCTTTCCTCTTCACTATTCACAAACAATGGAGTACCTCAAGGTAGTGTACTATCCCCTACTCTCTTTAACATATTTATTCATGACATTCCCACCCCTGTACCACTGTTACCACGACTTGTGGCGGACTGCACAGGAGAGACAGGGCCTCCAGTACCAGGGCATTGACACATCAGATGACAGAAACGCAACTAAGATACGACTGGGGGAATGAGACAAAGATGAGACTGAGGTAGAGGAGAAGGCCGTAGCCGATGTCTTTACCTAGTATTTATGCAGATGACATTACCATATGGGCAACTGGTAAACTATCTTCCATACTCACCAAATCTTTACAAAATCACCTCCTCAATATTAAAAAAATGGGCCTCTAAATGTGGCGTCTCCTTCCTTACCGGCCCGATTACCACCTCACATACCGTGTTGGCTTCATAACTCGCCCGACTGCCACCTCACGTACCATTATGGCTTCCTACCCCGCCCCGACTACAGCCTCATGTTCCGAGTCGGCTTCCTACCCCGCCCCGACTACTGCCTCACATGCCATGTTGGCTTCCTACCCCGCACCAACTGCCACCTCATGTACCATGTTGGCTTGCCACGTACTGTGTTTGCTTCCTTCTCCGTCACGACTACTGCCTCACGTACTGTGTTGGCTTCCTACCCTGCCCTCATATACTATGCTATGGTACTGCTGTACTGTGACGCTGGTACTGCTGTAGCTGTGTACGCTGGTAGTGCTGTAGCTGTGACGGTGGTACTGCTTTAGCTGTGACGGTGGTACTGCTGTAGCTGTGACGGTGGTACTGCTGTAGCTGTGACGCTAGTACTGCTGTAGGTGTGACGCTGGTACTGCTGTAGCTGTGTACGTCAGTACTGCTGCACTGTGACGCTGGTACTGCTGTAGCTGTGTACGCTGGTACTGCTGTAGCTGTGTACGTCAGTACTGCTGTAGGTGTGTACGCTGGTACCCCTGTAGCTGTGACGCTGGTACTACTGAAGCTGTATATGATGCAGTGAATAACACATTTGAAGTGGTCATACTGGCTCAAACAAGTTCGTATCTGATAAGCTGATAAGACAGGCGTTCTTGGTACTGTTACCTTTCACTCGCGCGAATACCAGCTGCTTTCAGAAAGCATAATTTCAAGCTCGAAAGCTGATGTAATATCAAGAAGTCTGTAAATTTTAGAAATACCCCGGTATTTTTTGTGAACATACCATCGATCTTTTAGCATTGAGCCACGCCCTTGTGTTTATATTTTATTTTCCATGAAACCAGGTGGCGCGCTGGTCGCGAGTCTCACAGCGGAAACGTTCGAGTCGGGTATCTTATCATATCAAGATCTTTCGTGTGGGTTCGACTCCAAAGTGTGGCAACCTGGCTAGTTACTCATGACTTGGATGATCATGAATGTTTTAACTCTATCTTATTAGTAATCAATTGTTAATGGTCATTGGCAGGGTACCTCGGGACATAGCAGTCTTATTGGTCTGGCCAACCAACGGTTATAATATTGTTTCCTTACGTGACCACCCATATCACCTATCACATATCATTCTCGCCATCTTGATCTGTCAATTTTTTTAAAAGGAAATTTACCCACAAGGGCAAACGAACTCGGTGACCGTGATGACGTTGGTATCATGTCCGACCAGCCGCAAGACAAAGCAGCCATCTTGCTTCAGGTAAGTCTCGACGAACTTGATTACCTGTTTCTTGTAGGAGTCATTAGGGATTTTATCCATGAGTTGGATGTGCTTCTTGACGTAGCGGTATCCGTCAGCCCTGACGATGGAACGTAAGATCCAGGTGATGAGAGTGAAGCAGGAAATGGCAGCCATGAACACCATCCAAAACCAGACGAACAGGTAGATGTTCTTGCTAAACATGTTGATAATCAGCACACACTGGACCGTGAAGTGCTGGGCAGCACACACTGGACCATGAAGTGCTGGGCAGCACATACTGGACCATGAAGTGCTGGGCAGCACACACTGGACCATGAAACGCTGGGCAGCACTTACTGGACCTTGAAGCGCTGGGCAGCGCACAGTCATACACGCTAACTTCGAAATGATGGTGGGTGAATACTGATGTTCTTGCTAAATACTCTCTAGACGACTGAAGATGAATGTAGTTGGCTACATTTTTTTGTTCACTATTTTATGATAATCTCTGTGTTTGAGAACTGTTTCAAATATGCTTATTGCGACGTGACTGCGTTCAGATGAACTTAAGAGAAGTTCAGGTTACGCTTGACAGTTTTGGCGACGTCTTTGATGTTCTTTACAGCTATAGAAACACGCAACAAGAATGCGCGCAACAACACAGGAACTTAAAACAGCAACTGGTAAAGTGCGAACAAAGTGCTGACAGCTTGACAGGCAGAGAAACATGCCCCCAGTTCCGCTAAAAATCGATGTGCGCAAAGGTGGCCCTCCTAGCGGCAGCGACGGAAACCTGAGAATGTGAAGGCCTCTATTGCAACATCCATCCCACTTTATTATTCCACTTTTGCTGATTTTTAAAAGGTTATTTTGTGATGCAATCATAAACTATTCCGATTGGTCAGACTCTTTCGTTTGTTGATCTTAAGTTCTAATGGTTGCGTCTGTGTGTCAGGGGACTATTTCTGTATCAGTTTTTCTAAAATATCTCTAGGGTAATGATTACCTGGATTTGGAAACACCAAATAATTGAAAATGTATCAATATTGGCGCCTTACGTGACACGCAACAAGATTAACGACTGGCAAGCAAATGACTCTTGAGAAAACCCCGTTATAACACGCAAGGTATGCCTTATATAAACCACCCCCATAGTGTTGTCATGTGAGACCTATGAGTCTCCGTAAAGGACCTTCTCAAATTTGGAGGGAGCTAGGTGATATTGCGACACGGTCTGCGAGCTTATATTACTCACACGTGCCAGCCAC
Organism: Urechis unicinctus; assembly: GCA_034190875.2. Classification (NCBI taxonomy): domain Eukaryota; kingdom Metazoa; phylum Annelida; class Polychaeta; order Xenopneusta; family Urechidae; genus Urechis; species Urechis unicinctus. Next base: position 59,909,277 of record CM067356.1, read on the forward strand.
TGAACATGTGAAAAGAGACATAAAATCCGGATAAATCTTGTATCAATGTGACAACCAAAGCTGTCCTACTGTTCGGACATGTCTGCATAGACGTTCTTTGTTTGAATCTCCCTCAATAAGGAGTCTGTATCCGTGTACAGGAGCTGGAGGTTATTGCCAAACTGTCGTTTCATTGTGTTGTAAGTAAAAGTCGTACATAGAGGTATTTGGATAGGTCCAGTATGCACATACCAACGTATACTAGGACTAGCCTGCTCTTATGCATGTTCAAGTCTGCACGAAACATCCTCAAATACATTATGTCTTGCATTGGCAGATCTAGCCACCAACCTGCGTGTTTTGTCCTCTTCTGCTGAAGGCAACAGCTTAACATGCATGTGAATCTTTGTTAGCCGCATCTCGAGAGAGAAGTATAGATTTAGGTTCCTGTAGAGGATCACGTACTTTTCTATGCTACGTAGGTTGAGTACCAACTTCTCAACTTCAGAGGGGGGTCCCCACTCCCCCTAGGTGATTGTTGTGGTAGTCTGACAACCATTCCTTTTGTACCGCCATCCTTTCAGGGGCTAGAGTGACTTTGTAATGACAGAATGGTATTGATGGGTGGTTGTTCTTTCCATTGTGATAGTGTGCGAGTTCAGTTACTTTTGTGTAAATGTGTTGGTCTCCAGAATTTGCGCTGGCGTGAGATGAAATAAGCAGATACAGTTAAGGGGGACTGGAGTACTCCTGAGGTGCTCAAGAAGTATTACCCTGGGGGGTTGTATGGCTACGACAAGGAGGGCGACCCGATCTGGATAGAACCTATTGGTTACGCTGATGTCAAGGGTTCGTTCTTCATAATACGATCAGGAGATGTAACTAATAAGTTCATCTTTTCTCAACCTTGCTTTCCTTGTATCGCAACCAATGCCGCGGTACTTTTCTTATTTCCTGAATCAGGCAGGCCGGCACAGCCCGTAGCTATAGTAGGGAAGGCGTGATATATGCGTGTGCTTAGGCGCTCTGCAGTCTTTGACTTGATAGTGTTCTGGATTTTCCCCCAGCTTAGCCATAAAGCTTAAGGGGTGGTGACAATATTTGACCTGAAAAAATACGGACTCAAACATCTGTGGAAGCCAGGTAAAAGCTTGTTGTTGTTGTTGTTGTTGTTGTTATGAAACATTGCAAACGTTTGCTGATATGCCCTGGATCTGAGCCATTCATGCGGATACTAATGCTCTCCCTTCTCGCATCTCTGTTGCAGCCGTGAAATATTATCCATGTTTGAAGTTCGTTACCCAGAAGCCCTTAAGCGATGTTATGTCATCAATGGTGGGTGAATGTGTGGCGTCAGTGTCAGGCGGATGTTTGGCGTTATTGTCAGGTGGCTGTGTGGTGTTAGTGTCAGGTGGATGTGTGGTGTTAGTGTCAGTTGGATGTGTGATGTTTGATTTTATTTGATTTATTTGTCAACAACAACAACATATCATACATTATAAATGATAATTCGAGTAAGATATACAAAGTTTGTTGGTGACAATGAGGACGAGACATCATGAGATGTATAAGTCCTCTTATCATGTTCAAAAGAATTAACATTCAACAGAATAAAAAATAATTTATCATACACTTATGGGTATAGTGCTGTAAAAATAAAACAAAACCATGTGCCAGGAGAGCATACTTCATACAATGTACTTGGCAAGAAAATAAATTCGTAGAGCTATTTTAAAAGAATGCAATGTGCAATATACATTAAACTTCGTGCAATTTGCGTTCCAGATATTCACGCCTTTCGAGCGCACGTTATTATAGGCAACTTGTGATTTACATAAAGGTACAATAAAAGCTTATAGGCATTCAGCCAGAGTACTAAATTTGTAAGCTCCACATTTCAACAGTTTATCATATCATCAATGTTCTTACCAGTTACAAACATATTAGTGTCATCTGCATACAGTGTAGGATGCATATGTAGCGTGCGAATGGTATGGTTCAAATAGCGAAATGGGATCGTTATCAGACTTTCCGTTAGCTTCACTAGTTCTGACTCAGCCACAACTATTACCGATAATTCGAGACAGCCTGTGCCATTTTTGAGGTCCCGCTTTACAGAACCTCCAGACAACCCTGACTGACTGAAATACCCGCAATATAGTTCCACTGAATAGAACTCACCAGTAAAACTTCAATAAGGCTTTCTTAACAAAACTACAAGTCTTTATTCAGCTCCAAAAATGCTCTCTCGCTGCCGAAGATGCAACAGCTTATATAAACAAAGTCACGTGACCACGCGGTAATCCATGCGAAATGTTTACATCATAATAAGCGCATGGACATTAAAATTTCATACAAGTTATACATTATATAAAAACACAGGAAACATCAATATACACAGGAAACATCAATACAAAAGTACATTAAGACACAAGCGCAACCAATGAACCAAATATATCACACATCATTTACTGGCGACACGACCCCCCATCTAGAGCGGGAAGCAGTTTAGCGCGGAAACCCGCTTACGCCACACATACAGTTCGAAACATTAACAATGTCGTTGACATAGATTGAGCCTTGTGGAACGCCACAAGTAATACGCCCTCGTTCAGAGTGGACACCGTTGTAAGTAACATATTGGTATCTTTTGAGCAAATAATTTTTTATCCACTCTAATGCGATGCTTCTAATGCCGTAGTGTTCCAATTTTCTTATAAGAATACGGTGATTGATGGTGTCGAACGCTTTACTTAGATCAATGAAAATCCCTAAAACATTTTTATGTTCTTCGTGAGCATTAATAATTTGATCAACCAAGTAGCTTATAGCTTGAGTGGTACTGGTTTTTTTTCGAAAACCGAATTGATACTTATATAATATATCGTGCTTACATATATATTCAGTAAGTCGTGTAAGCATGAGTCGTTCTAGTATATTAGAAATACACGGAAGAACTGATATTGGTCTATAATTACTAATCTGAGAGGAGTCGCCATTTTTAAATATTGGTATAACTCGAGCGATTTTTAGTTCTTTTGGAATAATTCCACTTATAAGTGACATGTTAAGCGTGTGAACTAAGGGTTTTATAATGTGTGTTAAAGTGCTTTTTGTTGTGATTGGAGATATGTCATCCCAACCTGGACTTGAGTGTTTAAGGGATTTTACTATATTAGTTACCTCTATTTCATCTGTGTTTCTAATAAATATAGAGTCAGCATTCGTATACTTTAAATATGTAAGAACATCTGCATCACAAGGAGGGATCTGTTTTTCAAGGGTAGGTCCTATATTTAAATAAAATTGGTTGAACTAGTTTGCAATTAAATTTTTATCAGTGGTAGTTTTACCATCAATAATGAATTCTTCTGATAGTTTGGTCTGCTTTTCTTATTTAGGACATTTTTTATCAACTCCCACGACTTCCTCATGTTACTTTTGTTTTTAGAAAAGGCATTTTCATAGTAGTTTTGTTCACTTGTTTTCATTAGTGAACGCAATTTACATTTGTAGCGTTTGTATTGTGTTTGGTTGGTCAGCGTGGGGTATTTGATGCTTTTTACATTCAATTTATTTTTTACTTTGATAGATTGTTTTAGTCCTGATGTTAGCCATTTATATCTATGTTTATATTTCGATTTTGATAGTTGAATTGGGAAGCAGGCATCGTATGGATCTTTAACAGTACAATAGAACCTTGTGTATGACTCCTGTTCGCCATTGGTATCTAAAACATCCCTCCATTCAATTTTTCCAAGTTCCGCACAGAATTTATCTACTTTTTGGGCCGAGATTTGTCTGTAGTAAAATTGGTCACATTCAGTATTAGTTTTGATGCCGTGGTCGATACAGAACACTGGAAAATGGTCACTAACATCTGTACACAAAATATCGGATATATAATTGTACTGTGGTTGAAAATTGGTAAAAATAATGTCTATAAGTGTGGCGGAACGATTTGTTACTCTCGTGGGTTTGGTAATGAGTGGGGTAAAAGAGAAGAGAATACATCATTTCAAGGAATTCTGCTGTAGCGACATGGCTATCTACATTTAACAAGTTAATGTTTACATCGCCCATTAAATAGCAGATTTTGTTTTCATGCTTTATGGCAGACATTATATCAGATACATAATCTATGAAGTTACTGTTTGAAGTGTTCGGTGGTCGATAGACTGCACCAATTATTATATTCTTACGATTATTGTGAAATTGGAGAGACGTACATTTAGGAATTTCAACGAAAACCCATTCAATGTTACAGTTGCAGATCGAGAGGTCATTTCTATTATGATAATGTAATTGATCATTAATCAGGAGAGACACCCCTCCACCTGGTTTATTTGTTCTGTAATAATTGACTGTATTGTAGCCGGCTGGACTAAAATTGCCAACTGTTATATCTGTCAGCCATGTTTCAGTTAGAGCAATAATGTCAAATGAGTATTTCAAAGAATTAATATAGGCATCAAGATTGGCATAGTTTTTTTGAGCACTGCGAATATTCACGTGCATAAGTGATAACATGTCAGAGTTACCTTGAGAAGCTTTACAAAGTGCGTTGAATTCATCTTCGAAATAATTACAGTTTGCTATGGTATAGTCTTTTTGATTTCCGTTGTAGTAATTCATATCTGGATCAAAAGCGGACAGCGGATTGTCTTGTTCAGTATCATTAAATTCATGTACATTCAAAATCATGCCCTCTACATTTGCCATGTTATGTGGTCCACATTCCACAATATCATTAATAGCCTCCATAAAGTCTCTATCATCATTCAAATGATAAAATGGGAATATACTGACAACATATGGAACATTTAAGATAAAAGGAATGAAGGTGCACACGTTTGTTACATATGTTACACGAATGTGATCTTATAGTTGATTCCACAAGTGTACAAAATGTAGTGCTAGTGTATATAGTGCGCAATATATGGATATAAAGAATGGTGATGAGACTTACATAAAGGCGGTTTCGTACAACGTTATTTCACAGTTTCTCGAGATCTGTCACCTCGCGTATATGGAGGATTTTCGCCTTCAGATCTTTCACGAGTACTTTTCCATCATGTGTCCAAGTGTCGGCAACTTTCCGTTCTTTTTCAGCTGTCTTGCTTTCCATAGTATTTCGGAGCGTGTTTTAGTTAAATCCTCGTTAATAAAGTTAGGTCTGGCCTTTGGCCTAGTGCAAATGTGGTTGACAATCAAAGATCAATCTCCATGCATTTCATAGTTAAACAAATCCAAAGATGAACCATATCTGGTTATTCTTAAACATCTTACGCTGCTCACTGAAAAATCCAGATCGTCATAAATCTTCGTTATATGCAGCAATCCACCAAAAAACACATCGCAAACATTTACGCTGCTTCTTCTCTCGCCATTTTGGTTTAGGGTGACAAAGGGCGCTATGACGAAATTGCTTCCTGTACCAGTGGGGGTCGCAATATACCAACGCTCCTTATTATATATCAACTTGGGGAGAGAAGTAACGGCGGTTATCATATTACTTTAAGCATATTTATTTATCAACAATGGCACCAAGCAGCAAGCCGTATATAAAATTTGCCAATTATTATTAGATGTCTAGTTACATTTACCACACTTATCATCCCTACTCATTGGTATTTTACGTCGCGGCTCTGGGTCCATTTGTTCTCTCTGTATACACCAAGGCAAGGAAGCAATTTCAAAAATACATCCAGTCTCGATTTCACATAGACTAGAGCAGACAAGCAGACGCATTTGTGGACGATATTCGGATGCGCATTTATTTTCCCGGAATATATACAAGTGCTTTGTAATACAGCATTCCGACAATTTCAGCGAACAAGGTAATCAACAATTGAATCGAACAAAATGACATCAGTATGGCTATGTCAAATGGATAAAGAGTATGGCGAATAAATATTTCGTGATTGACCATTCCACCACATTTGGCTTGGCATGAGGTAGGCCTCTACTGCAGACATAGAGGCCTACTGTAGGTCTACGTGGAACAATGTCTTAGGCTGGTCCGCTTTTTGTAGATTTTCTCACGTATTCTGTATGTCGCCAGTTTCAGTATGACAGGACGGGGTCCAGGTCTGCTTTCTGTCGGCGGTATGCCAACTCGGTGCACCCTGTCGATGTCCGATGTTGTGATTGGTGGAGACATATTGAGATCCTTATTCACAAGTTTGATTATCTCTTCACAACAGTCCTCATGTTTATGTTAAGGAATGCCGTAAATCCTAAGACTGTTCCTGCGGGTATACTGTTCAAGAGTGTCGGCTTGAGTTTCAAGACTGAGCACCCGTTTTTCTAGTCGCTCAATGGAGTCGTCTTTTCTCTTTATTATTTTGTTCAGCGCAGTGATTTCCTTGTGCAATGGATCACAAATTGTGGACTTTAAAGTCTTAATGACGCAGTGTCACTGAGAGCAGCTTTAAGTCCTTTAATAAATTCATCCATTTCCAGGCCCATCCTTCGCGATAGACATCTCGGCCACCTTGTGGTCATTAGTGATTATGTAACTGGTAGTCGCGCCTGGTCGGCTGTAGAGGGGAAATGGTGCGCTGCTTGACAGAAAATTGTTGATAACGTTGACTTCAGGTGTACACAAAAGTTGCAATTTTCGCTTTCTAGAAACACTGTAAGCCTATAACATTTCACTATGGTCTTCTCGCCACCATTATATATCCATGTGGCGGGTTACATTTAGACGTTGTAACCAGAAATACGCTAAAAAGTCCAAAATAGTAGCACACAGATAATGTGTGCCTTGCGTCAAGGTTATGTGCATTTCCAGGTTGGTGTCAGTATCATAGAGGTGATGTGTGGCGTTAGTGTTAGAGAGGTGCTGTGTGATGTTAGTGTCAGGTGGCTGTGTAGTGTTACTGTCATAGAGGTGCTGTGTGATGTTAGTGTCAGAGAGTGAGTATAATGTTTAACGGCACACCAACACTAATGTGTTATATGGCGCCTAGAAAGGTAAATATATAAGTTTGACCTGATTAAGCAGCCGCCTTCAAGGATAAATGGTTAAAAAAGACGACAAAAACAGGGATGACGATGAAAAAGGTAAAAGTGCCAACAATTATTCTTGGGCAAGTCACCAACAGCCGATTGACTGGACCAGGCCATTCCAGCTATGTGCTGTGTTGTGATAGTTGCATAGATGTGCTGTGTACTGTGTCAGGTAAACATGGGAGGGGAAATTGCCAAAAAACTCTACATGGGAAAAGGGCCGAGTTGATTGAATTGGTGCCCAGCGTCCGCGTTAACAGTCACATGGTCCCAGAGGATGGCAGCATCACATGCACAGTGGCCGGCACATGTGAGTAAATGTCTCTCTTCACCTGCACAGTGGCCGGCATGTGCAAGTAAATGTCTCTCTTCACATGCACAGTGACTGGCATGACTGATTTTATGTCTCTTTTCACATGTTCAGTGGCTGGCACGTGTGAGTAAATGTCTCTTTTCACATGCACAGTGATCGGCACGTGTGAGTTTAAAGCCTCTCTTCAGATTAAGATCTCTCAAGCCATCTCCTGATCAGAGTTAGAAGACATTCACGTGGTAATCTGTAATAAATCCAATTGAACAAGTCACCTTCTTCTTCCAATAATAGCCATTCCCAGCAAAAACCACGTCTTCGTAGCGTCGCTAGGTAGTGTCACGCTAGCGAAACGAAACCAAATAGTGTCCATTTTGCGAAAGATAAACCAGGAAGCGAAACCAACAAATTCCCAGTCGAGTTGCACTCATCCGTTCTAAAACGGGTACCGTTCTTATGCTTGTCTTCTGCGGTCTTTTTCGTACAGCATTTCTTAATCAGTTAAATGCAGTCGTTGTCATCTGAGAAGCCACTCAAATCACTGATTTTACGATTCTCTGGAGGTTAATGAATGACACGACAGTTAATTAAGGATAACAATGTTCATTCACCGAGGGGGGCGGAGGGTTGGGAGAGGGGTTTGTACAATGTAATATATCTGAGAGCTCGAGCACTCCCGCTTCACACCAATCTCCTTTCTTTTAGAGCGACAAGTAATATAGATTATGTAGACTGTAATGTGATTTTTGGACTGTAATTCGATTATATAGTCGGTGACGTGATTATATAGACTGTTAGGTGATTTCATATACTGTTATGATATCGTATAGACTGTAGTGAGATAATGCAGACTGTAATGTGACTATTTAGACGTGAATGCGGTTATATAGACTGCAATGTGATTGTATCGACTGTAATACGGATATTTAGAATTTAATGAGATGATATTGAATGTAATGTGCTATTAGAGAGTATAATGTGCTTATATAGAATACAATGTGCTCACATAGAGTTTACTGTGCTTATATAGAGTATAATGTGCTTATATAGAGTATACTTTGCTTATATAGAGCATAATGTGCTTATATAGTGTATTATAATTTTAATAGACTATAATGAGATGATGTAGACTTTGCTAACATCATATTTAATAGCATCGTTTTTGAAGGCTTTATTGATCACCGAATCCATGTCAATATCAACTGTCAGATGAGATGTAACTCATGATTGTCACACAATGCTCATGTCAATGCTTTCGATATTAGAGCTTCACCTTCATTTATGGAAAAAAATAAATGCTGTTTTCTTATGTTGTCTTGCCACCCAAGCCAATGAAAAAAGGATTGCTTTGTCCTGATAGATAACCTGCCAAGGGTTTACAATAATGAAACACAATATCCACACCCCATAACACATTACGAATGGCTTCAAACATTTCTTAAAACAGCCTAGTTTGAAAAATACATCGAGTTGGTTTTGTAATGAGTTCGGTGAGCTGTAATTGGTCTTATTACCGCGAGTATTGACAGTAGCTTCTTATGTAAGCCTCATTTACGCCGTGCTTCTAGCAGTGTTGCCAGTACAGAGCTTGTGCTAATTGTTTACACCATAAACAGATAATGCTCTCAGTTAAACGACACAATTCAGACATACATCTCAGAGTGCACTGAAATATCCGGTGAATTCCACCAGCGTATGGCTGATATGTACTACTGATCTCCCGGCTGGTGAATACCCCGGAGAGTCAGTCGGTCTAAATAATGTAGGTCTAGACTGCCCAGCTAATGCTATAATACTATTCCAGCTAATAAGTTTTTAGGCCCCCCCCCCCCCCCCCCCACTTAATTATCAGCAAGACATCCCGGGTAACATCTGACCACCTGGTGGGGAGAGTTGTAACCCTGATAGTAGCAATCCTTATAGCCTTGACCCACAAGCGGGTCCACCCTCCTAGTTGGAGTCGAGATTCAGACCGACATTTCAAGGAGATTCATTGTTGAAACTTAATAAACCCAATAAGCAACTCTACTCCTGGAAGAAATTAAGTATAAGACTAAAACATCTACGTAGTCCACAACGACGGCTAAAAAATCTACGGAAGTATAAGACTAAAACATCTACGTAGTCACAACGTAGCTGCCACGCGGCCATGCCGTTGTGACCACGTTACATTTCTACGTTGACACCACGTGATTGTGTATAGTCCCAGATTCGGTGTGGACACGTGACATCTCTATGTTGCATTTTCACAGACAGGCTGCTGTGCAATAAATAATGTTTTATCATATAATTGCCTTTTTCAAGCTTTATTGAAATATAAAATATGAGTAAAATAAAAATAGTCAGAATTAGCCTATTACTTATTATCACCCTGCAGAGGGGCAGGTCAACGAAGGCCCGTTTCCCCTTCTTCCTCCTCAATCTATACTGTGACCATAAGCCATTTGTTCCAAGTTTCTCCAAGATCCGATGCTCCGATTCACCAACGGTTGAGCCACGGACAGATACCATGAAATAGGCCTGTTAAACAAACCCTAATACAGTCATTTGATGAACAATAGTTTGTAAAAAAGCCTTAAAATATTCATAGAAATACGTCTAGGGCCGCCTATTTCAACAACTGAAATATGGGCCGCCTATTTCAACAAAGCCTAAAATATTCATAGAAATATATATATATATATATATATTATATATAACTATATATATATATATATATATATATATATATATATATATATATATAGATATATATATATATAGATATATATATATATATATATATATATATATATATATATAGATATATATATATAGATATATATATGGATGTATGCATATATATATATAAATATATGTATATCTCTATATATATATATATTCATTTATATATATATATTCTATTGTATATATATTTTTATATATGTATATATATATATGTATATATATATATATATGTATATATATATGTATTTATACATATGCATATATATCTATATGTATATATATGTGAATGTATGCATATATATATATATATATATATACATATATGGATATATGTATATAAATATATATATATGTATATATATGTATATATGCAAATATTTATATATATATTTATATATATATATATATGTGTGTGTGTGTGTGTGTGTGTGTGTGTGTGTGTGTGTGTGTGTGTGTGTGTGTGTGTGTGTGTGTGTGTGTGTGTGTGTGTGTGTATGTCTTCATTGATACACGACAAGCAGGCATAGACTAGCAAGTAGTGTGCTAGCTGATATGTCTTACGCCACGCAACGTTATCTTCAGTCCATTACCAGATTACATAGGGTTATAGCAGCCTTGGGCGAACAATGAAAATTAATATCCTCACTTTTCGCAGTTGACCTGAGGAGTTAGTTCGACAAAACACGTGGAGGATTAAATCGTCTCTAATGCCGCAGCGTTTACCTGACCTCTTTCATAATCGGTGCTACAAGCAGATTATTGACTCGCCAGTGCTCCGCCGGCTGCATTGTCCGCTGCAGTTTGAATGACGATAGCCAACCAGCATGCTTTACGGGGATGCTACATTGGTCGTGACCTCTATTTTGTGCGCCGTTTGATCCTTCCTGCTAAGTTTATGACTCTGGCATGATCTGACTATTGTTACCTTTCGAAACAGCTTAGTAACCCTGGGTCAGTTATGCTCTACAGTAGAATCCCGTTGCATAAATCAACGTCTAGACAAGTCATGAAAATAATGACTTGGTCACTGGGGTCAATCAACTGTACGTGACCATATGAATATGTCCGGTGTACCCCCGTAGATACCATACCACCCTCAGCACGACTGGCCGGCTACACACCTGGGGCCATATCCATAAAGAATCTTAACTTGAGTCGTCTTGACTTGAGTTGGTGAGCTTGGCCGAGTCCGCGAACACAAAACAAATTGTCAGCGAACTCAGCTGAGACCGCCAGCTCAGGGCTGGCAAACAGCCAAAAAAGATTAGTGGCTATAATTTCACACATGTACCAAAGACGTCTAGTAGTATCTTTGCATGTACCATCGCGATCATAGTCTGTGACTTACAGGAAAAGGAACAATATGTTTTTATGTGTTCATTAGACAGAAAATGGAATAAAATGGCGAAGAATGATCGATTAAGACGAAGGTCTAGTCTGACTCTTTTATATAATAGTCTAGACCTATCGTCATTGTCATTTATCAAAGCTAAGTCAAAAAGGAATAGCCTTAAAACCGTTTTCTTATGAATATGTCACTCACCTTTATTCAATCAGACTGTACAATATTATATGATATCAAGTATAATATACGGTGCAGATTTTCGATCTACGCCATTGTTTCCATGAACGTAACCACAACGCCAACGGCACGATGAACCATTGTTTCTTATGTAGACGATTTACACACTTACTGGGTCTTATAATCTGCAATATAATCACGGCTAATCCACACGATAGGGAAATAATTCCACCAACCATGCTTGCACAAATAACATTATTATTCCGCGATAAATATAAACACTCTATGTGGAGATTTGTTGTTTGACAGTCCGTTGGAATTCGCGCGTAACTGGGTCACTGCGCGTCATTAGTCATCTTGAACACCGAGCTTTGCGCTAGCCAGCATCGCTTCAAACACAACCGAGGCGCAGACCTCTACTTAAGACCAGACCCACCTCATCATCTCCCGAAAAGCAGCAGCTTCGTCGTCAAGTAAAGTGATTGGATTCGGTTGAACCAAAGACCTCCTTTCCAGCATCGCTTCAAACACGGCCGAGGCGCAGACCAGTACGAATCTGTGAGCCATGATTGTCTGCTTAGAGTCACCGACGACGAACTTGACGTCAGCGCCATACTGTCCCTCCAACATGTACCTCTGTCTCTGGAGGAGAGAGAGACCGACCCTCCAGTCCTCCGCCTCCACCGACGCCATGGTTGATCAAGATCTATCACGACTGCAACAAGAAGGAAGGAATCAACGGGTCAAAGGGGATGCACCATACGGGGAGAGGTAGGGTGTGAGGGAAATATAACTCACCGGGATCACACCAGGCATAGATTAGGACTAAACGCAACAATCCACAATAGAAGTGAACTCACTTCATATGGCCGTCGTTTTCGGGAGATGACCAAGGGAGTCTGGTCTTAAGTAGAGGGCCGGGTGATCTGCAATTAAGCTGGGTCCGTTTGGAATCCCTCTCTCCTCTTAACCCCACTTTTGACATGTCTGACATGTCCTAACTCCTCAGTGCACACTGGAATAATGATTACTGGAAAATGTTTCGTAGTGCGATCAACATCACATCTCCCATTCCCAAATCGACGATGCAGTATGATTACAGCATTCTATATATATATATATATATATATATATATATATATATATATATATATATATATATATATATATATATATATATATATATATATATATATATATATATATATGCATATATATATATATAACAGGAGGCTATATATATATATATATATATATATATATATATATATATATATATATATATATATATATATATATATATATATATATATAACAGGAGGCTATATATATGTATATATATATATATATATATATATATATATATATATATATATATATATATATATATATATATATATATATATATACGGAACGGAATCCATTGACATCGTCTGTAGCAAGGCAGCTGTGTTAGTGGCTGTCGGTGTGTACGGAGGAGAATCGGGGTGTCATAACGCTCGCTTGCGGCTCCTCGACTCCAAACTGTTTATCTTGAGTGACACCGAGGTGGTCCCTGTGCGCTCGGATGGAAATGAGAGTACGGTGTGTTTTGACCTGCCGAGCCCTGTAGAACTTGCCGCCGGCGCTCGCTACACCATCCAAGTGGCGATGTCTGGTCCCAGTACCTACATCGGGGTACAGGGCGTCCCAGAAATCTACGCCGGAAACTTCACAGTTCACTTCCATACATCCTCTCAGTTTTCTCGTTTTACGACCAGAGACCAGGGTCAGATCCCCGAGCTCTACTTCATTGTGTAATATGTTCACATTGGATCAATGTTCATCATTATCACTGACTATTTCACTTACTGAATATCGGGTGTTTTTCATTGGTGTCATGAGTAAACCCCGGGGCAGTCACCAGTGTCTTTAACGTTATGACATTCACACATCCCCGTACAATTCTTTACTAGTTTGTTTTCCAAATAATGAAGAGCTGAATCAGAAACGCGACCCACTGCATCAATAATGCTTCATCGTGTCAACAACCCAATTAGTATGCTAGCATATCTAATCAATTTAACACACTACAGACACACGAGACAGCATTACACCTGCAGCACACGTAAGCCTCCTGTAAAACACATCTGCTCCCTGTTATACACATCAGCCTCCTGTTACACACGTCAGCCTCCTATTATACTCGTCAGCCTCCTGTTACACACGTCAGCCTCCTATTATACTCGTCAGCCTCCTGTTACACACGTCAGCCTCCTATTATACTCGTCAGCCTCCTGTTACACACGTCAGCCTCCTGTTGTACACACGTCAGCCTCCTATTATACTCGTCAGCCTCCTGTTACACACGTCAGCCTCTTGTTACACACGTCAGCCTCCTGTTATACACATCTGCTTCCTGTTATACTCGTCAGCCTCCTGTTACACACGTCAGCCTTCTGTTACACACATCAGTCTCCTGTTACATACGTCAGCCACCTGTTACACACGTCAGCATCCTGTTACACACGTCAGCCACCTGTTACACACGTCAGCATCCTGTTACACGCGTCAGCCTCCTGTTGCACACATCAGCATACTATTGTACATGTCAGCCTCTTGTTACACACGTCAGCCTCCTGTTGCACACGTCAGCAGCCTATTATACATGTCACCTTCCTGTTACATCAGCCTCCTGATACACACGTCTGCCTCATTTGCTGACAAATTAACGTGACCATAGGATAAGGTGTCAACTCCGTTCGTGACTTTCCACCGCTTTGAGTCAAACGAGGAGACAGACACCTTGTTAACACGCTGGCCATATATCAGTGACCTTCACTGCGTAGCATGTTCATCCCATGGCGGAACGGTTTCTTTGTGAACAGGTACTACATGTATTGGTTGTGGTGTAGGTACTTCTTTACCACAGCCTTCTTAATCTCGCCCACGTCAGACATCATTTTTACCCAAGACCTTCTTATTGTTGTCGGTGTGGAGTGTGGGATCAGGTGAGTAGTTGCTGGTGTCAACGTGGGCGAGGTCGGCCTGCATGTCTGCGTACACGTCAGCTGCGCGGATTTCGATAAGCAGCGAGTCCGTGTCTGTGTATAGCAGCTACCATATCTGGACCTCATTGTGTTGTACATCAGATGCTTTTGGCATTGTCAGGATGGTCCTGTATCTGTAAGGCAGCCGGCAGATCCACCCACTCAATCGCCCCGTGGGAAGGTGCTGGCTAATTGCCCACCCATGCAGGTTGTTAGCGTCAAGGTACTGAATATAGCTCGCCGGCTCATCCTTCTCGAAGGCCTCCACGTACAGGTTATTGACTTAAGCGTGGCAACGCGACACCATGCTTATCCCACCGCGCAGGCCCTTCTCAACAAACAGGGGTTTGTCATAGTCTGTGAGTAACTCTAGCTCCACGGCTGTGCTCTTAAGCAGGGCCTCGCATGACAGACTGGGGCTGGTGTAGTAGTTGGCTGGGTCCAGCACGTACTGCTTCAGGCAGGTCTTGCGGAATATCTCAAACACATCCGCCAGGAGCAGCACGTCTGTGCGCAGGTACAGGTTATGGTAGTCGCCCATGTTTCTACACCCGAACATGTCATGTTTATAGTCTGCGGCAGATATGCTTTGCTCAGACAGCTTGCTGTAGAACTCCTGGATCGGCGGTGTTGAACTTGACCCAGCCGTCCATCTCCCTTCCACATTAGCATGCGGAGCTTTGCCCAGTCCGGCTGATACTTAGCGGTCACTGCAAAGACTTCTGGGTTAATTGCAGAGACCAGCTTGTCAAGCGAGACTACAAGGAACTGTGCACTGTCAATGAAGCGCAACTGTCCGATCGATAGGGATATTTACTTCTCCATGTTGTTTGGGTTGCAGTTGATCTGCCTTTCCGCCTTGTCGATGGCCTGCATCAATAGGAGGCCGACATTGTTTCCTAGGTTATTCAAGACCACACACACGGCCGTTGTCTTTGAACTCCGCCGCAGCTTCAATTTGAAGGCATTATGGGCTGCGCCTACGTAATAACCCGTCTTATGGCAGTTATCGCGGAAGGAGTCGCTGTCCAGTTCATTTTTACACACATGACAGTGGGTTGCCACCTTACGGGTTCTTCTATCCTCATGCGTCATGTGCATGGGAGCAGGCTTTGACAGACTTTGACTACTTTGATCTTGCGCTCTTTCTGCTCGCAAGAATTTCACCACAGCGTTTAGTCCTCTGTACACCACAACGGGTTCAGTCTGAATGTTATACTAAGAATTTCTCTGTGGGTGTTCATTACTTAGCTGCGTTAATCGACGAAATGATCCCTGAGCCTGCAGAACAGCCTTTAAGCGATGCAGAGCCATCCAATAGACAGGAGGACAGGAGGCAAGGCAACTCGCCCCTGGTGTTTTGATGATCTGATGACACCTTAGGGGCGAGGGTCTGTATGGCAGAATCTGAGCGTTATAAGCAAATTTGCTCCTTCTCGCAATGCAGACAAGGGACAGTTTAAAAAACATAGATTTTCATATCCATAAATGTGTTACCATCAATCATGCCTAGAGTGCAACAACAGTCATACTCCTTAATCCACAGAATCGACAAAATCCAACACAATTTTAAAATTGTTGTCCAAAATGGCTACCGCGCGAATCGAAAACATGAGCAATATCATAGCGTATTAACGAGTATTAACTCCATTATGTTGCATTGTGGGAGTCGGCCATGTTGAGTTTTTGAACAAAGTTTCATGATGTGCCGTATTTTAGTGCTCAAACAGAACAATTAGACGAAACTGTAGTAATAGAAACAGTCCTCGTGTCATTTTGTGATATATTCTTGCATTTTGTCACAATTTTTTTTTCTTGGAGGGCTTTGGTAAGATTTAAGCGAGTTCATCGGTCGTTTTGACTTCAGAAGCTCCGAAATCTCGCAGACGGCGCTTCGCCTCTACAGCTCGGATGTGAGAGATCGAAAGTAGTAAACAGTGCGGAGCTGTCAGAGGCGGAGTTTATTGCCTTTTTATATGCCACTCGGTAGTGGCAGATAGGAGCCACCTTTGAATGGCTGGTAGCGGGCATTGTCGATCCACAGAGATGCGACTGATGCACATTCCCAGCTGGAGCTCCTGGAGGCCCACTTCTCCCACCGCTATTCGATATTGGCCTTGCTCCTGTTCAGGATACCACATCATGCTTATTGCTCAGTAAAGGCTCAACATGCTCAGTGATGCCATTGCTGGTGAACTTCACCTGCAGGGCAAAATGACAGTTGATCCCATTCAACTCCTTAAGCTCAGCGGTCAGTACTTCACGCATCTGTTTACGCAGGCCTCTTAAGAATATCAGAGTGTCCCTGCCGAGGCGGTACCCACAGGAATGCTCATCACCCACCCACGCTGATAGTTTTTAACAACCCACTTGGTCTTCGTGAACTTTACATGTGGTTTGCGTGGTGCGCAAACTAGCTTGAACTAGGAACTGGCTTACGTGGCAGGGGAACTGGCTTGTATGGGGCAGAACTGGCTTGCGTGGCGCAGGCATTGCCACTGTGGACAAAAGTCAAGCAGTAAGTCAAGCAGTAAGTCAAGCAGTAAGTCAAGCAGTAAGTCAAGCATTATCATTATACAGGCGGCCATAAGTAAGGCGCTCTTCGAGAGCTTGTAGTGCAGCCTTGGAGCGTGGGTAGGGCAGTTTAACCCCATGAGCTGCAAGGTAATCCCCTTGGGGTTTTTGTGCGCGCGTATGTTGAGCCATTTCCATACTGATCCATTTGTCTTACTAGTGAAAAACACCAGCAGGGTACAGAGCGCTGTGTTGTAGATGTATCAGGTCAAGTGGAATGCTCTACCGGCAAAAACACCTGTCCTCAATTCTTGGTGACCCAGGGTGGTTGTACAGATCATTGGGAGTTTTGAGTCAGCTCACGTCATTAGGTTGTGCAGTTATATGGTTGATCGGGATGACACCGTGGGGTTTTTCTGGTGGTACGCAAGCCTGTGGTTGATCTCGTCCAAAACGCAGTCAATACACAGGCCTAGTTTGTTTTTACCGCATTCTTGCAAACTCTACAAAGGATGTTAACGACTCTGTGTTTCATCTTATTTCTGTGTAAATTGCAAAACTCTTGCGTACAGGGCCTGTTACAGGGGTTTTTTTTCCCCAGCAATATCTAAGGGCATTTATTTGCCAATACCGCCATTCTTGTGTATATAGTCTAGATATTGCATATTGAGGTGTTTTTTACAGTCACCTCATTGTTTATATTCAGAGACAACAGCTTGCACCTGAAAAAACCACCCCCAGTCGATCGTTCCCCTGCATACTGATGTCCAAAGAAACGCCCAGCATGAATGCGGTTTAAGTGTTCCACAATAGCCTGGTCTTGATGGATATCCACACGGCCATGTCTGATGGAGGCCCCATGTTTGGCCAGAAGCTGGTTTACTGCTCCCATGAACTCAAGCCCGGGTCGACCTCAAGTAGTTCAATGCATTGGTCCTCGCTTTTATATACTTTCAAGTACATCTGCAACCTCTGAAGCCTATTTTGTAGTCAATGGCTTAGCCACTTTGTAGCATGAGGCTTCATCCACTACTGTGAGGGTGTACTTGTAACAACGGTGTTTCACGCTGTCATGAGAAAGAAGCAAGAGACAGGCTTGGCGAACCACATTAGGCCCAGGCACATCAAATTTTGGCATGGGAATGTGATCCAGGATGGACAGGTAGATCTGCCATATAGCTTGCATTGTAAGCCAACCCTGGGCAACTTCCTTCGATACTCTCGCGGCTGCTACAAACTTATTCATAGCTGTAATGCCTTTCCGATAGCCCTTGGGACTATAATGGATCGTTTGCACGCAGCCAGTCGAGCAATCCATTGTTATATATGCTAACGAGCATGAGTCTCTAAATGATACGTAAAAAAATCACCGTTGACCTGCGCCAATACGATTGGCCTACTTAATAAGCTTGAACGCGACCAGGCCAGATGCAGCCATGCCCATGATATTGAATGTCACCTCATGTTCCTTATGGTCATCTGAAAGTAAGGGTCCAGGCTGCATGTTGCTCAGTGAGTTGTCACCAGGGTGTACTCACGTACAGCGTAGTTGACTTCCTGGAAAGCGTGCTTGGCATGTCCCTAGCAGCGGATCTGCTCGTTGATGAAGTCTAACCGCTCAGACCAGAAAACCAGTACCACCATGCTAGTCCAAGCAACTCAATGACACTAGCAACCCAGGGCGCCTATGTAGCTGTCGGCCAAAAATGATGAGGCCTTTCCACGACCGTGGGATGAGGCTTTTCTACTGCAGCAATTTCCTTGTCTCTAGCTGATGTAAACGTGGCCTTGGGCTCACATAGCTCTCACAGAAGCTTATTCTAATTGGCTTTTCGAGCTGCAGTGCTCTTTTGCCCTGCATCAACCAGTTTTTTGTGGGTTCAATAGTCACCCTCTCATGGTGGTGGTGATATAGCTTGCAAGTAGCAGTGCTTAGAGCGTGCCCAACAAACAGGTCGGGCACGAGGTCTGTAATTAGTTTTGGCTGGTATTCTAGTGGGATCGGGAGAAACATAGAAACAACACATGAGAATTGCTGGAAACTGACGGGCCTGACCCCCGCAGACATATCTTTGAAGAAGAAATGTCTGCTCTGGGTTTGTCAGCTGTAGCAGCAGCTGCAGGGCGCTGAAACTCGGCGTCCAGAGGAGTTGATCAATAATGCTATCATGATCCATATTGCGTGCGGTATCTAATATATACGTCTAAGTCTAATACATTGTCTCTTTATGATGATTACTACCCAAATGACAATACCTAATCCTGCAACTGATGACACCAGCTGCTGTCGTGGACAAAATTATATGTGGCAGGTTGATCAATCTTCAGCAGCAGTGTTGCGTGCTTGGTTTCCGCTAGTAGCTGGTGTACTTAAGCACGTTCCTCCCACGTCGGGAAAACATTTTTCTCACGCAGGGCGCATTCAAAGGAGTCATGGTCCTTGGCGTGAAAGAGCATCACCCAGCAAGTCTGCGTGTCTTTCTGCTTGGTTAGGGCCTTTGTTGCCCTTAAACCTATTGTAGAAAGCCCTAAAATAGCTATGGAGCTGCTCCCCTGGATCAGACCACATCCATGGCCGCGACTGATAGACCTTGTTGAAACGGATGGTAGATCAGAAGATCACAATATGCTCAAAGGCTCTGAAGAAGGGCTCAGCTGGTCCTTCAAGTAGGTTGATCATGAAGACGGTTTTTCCGCATCCCACAGATAATAGGGGAGGACCCTATAGATGATGATATGCTACCTGGGGAGGCGGGTGCCATCCCACCTGGGGAGGTCATTGATACGGATTAGACTATACCATGCTGGCCGGGTTGACAGAATATCAGAAACCAATGTCTTAGTTAGGAGGTGTCCATACGTGGGCTACAGGACACACTGGAGCTCAGATAATCTAAAGAAAATAAACTGTGGGTTAAGTGGAAACTTCTGACATGGAAGGAAAATCTCTTCAACTTCCTCTCATCTAGTGCAATTGAGAAGTAGGGTGCATATCTTGCTCGGGCACTTAGAGTGATCACTGAATTATCCAACAAGGCAGCAGCAGCCCTCCAAGGGATAACCAAGCAGCAGCTAAAGCCACAGGGAATTTAGAACTACCAATGAGCGAAACGTCAAGGTGGCACGGAAAAAAACAAGCTTTATAGAAGGCGTTCATAACGCTATAGAAGACATATGTACACAAATGGTCTGCCACTCTGTGAGGTTATAAGACTTGACAAGGTTATGCAGACCCAGCGGGGAGAGCAGTCCATCAACCTAATGTGGCTTAGCCAATTAGACTAGCATATAGCCAGACAAGGATGTAAGCTGGAGAAGCTGCCAGATGAGGAAAAGAAACTCCAAAAGCGTGAGCTTGCATGCCTGTGGGAAGAAAGACAAGTAAGACTAAAAGCTGCCTCTGTTAACCGGGAATGGCTGCCGACACAAATCAACCCATTCAGGGAAACGATCAACAGACTGCTTACAGAGGACACAATGCTAGTCGAGTGTATCCGCACACTATTCCGGGTACAGGGCATTACAATCGCCTACACACTCACTACGATTGGGATGATAATCTCAGACCTGGTACTTGCTCTGACAGATAGGGGGACAAGTATCCCGGCACCAACCCTGACACAAGCTGACAAGCCTGATGTAAAGAGATGGATAAAAAAATAGGTGAACTCCTAGCCAGTATCTGCCCTGTGTGTTATCATCGGCTCCATAGTATCATGGATGCTCAAGTCAGCTGCAAAGGTGGCTGGTTGAATGGCAGAGCATGCCTGGGTCACAGACACTGCTCCTGATGCTCCGCAACCTGCTACGTAGGAAGCCAAAGCACAACTAAGTCTATCGCTATTCCGCCCACAATAAGAGCGGTTTTTCCATTAGTGTGGGAAGCCCTGGGCCGTCGGTGCGGCAGGTGCTGCGGCGGCGGGCTGTAGGTACCCATATTATCCGGCAGGTGCTGCGGCGGCGGGCTGTATGTACCCACATTATCCGGCAGGTGCTGCGGCGGCCGGGCTGTAGGTACCCACATTATCCGGCAGGTCTAGTGTATGAAAGCTTCTCGTTCGCAATGGTAATCAGGTTGTTGTACCCAATTACTTTTTCAACGCCGAGTCTCATGTCTGAAGAAGCCATGAAAAGGCAAACAAACACATAATCAATCTCTGACAAAGCGTTCTGAAGCAGGTTTTGATAACTGCTGATGGCCGAGGGAATATCAACTGTCCTAAATATTCTCATATTTTAACAGTTCTACGCGATGAGGCTGTGCCCCTGCAAAATGCTATTACCACCAGTGCAGGTGATCTAGGCATAGGTCTCAGGTCAATTACGTATACTGTGGACTAGTACAACATTGAAATAAATATGACCATTACATGGCAGTCAAGGACTGCAGAAAAAGAAGGAGGTGCCCATTTGAAACCTGGCCACTGGAACTTTAAACCTATTCAGGGGGTGTTTGCATCTATAGGTCTTAGTTTGGAGGTTGATGCCTTAGATGGGACTATTTCCCTCCCAATTCCTGATGGGACTTTACAATGAGACGATGGTGTGTTAAATATGTTGGGTCTTGATAACAGTCCGGATGGAGAATGGTTTCCTTCGGGTGATTACAAAGGTGCCTGGCCCATCAACAGCAGTATCTTTAACCCACTTTATATCTATATACATCAAGTCAGTACCACGCACGACATGCTTGATGGGGCCCCAGTACGCTTCTTGAAGTTACATATCTAATCTTGTCCCAAAACGTACTAGCGGAGCTGTGAAGAAGTTGAAGATTCAGTTAAGGGATAAGAAGGGACAGCTATTGGACAACCATGACCTTCTTGTTAGTGCTGTTCTTGAATTTACAAGATGTCACTGAAAGCAAGTATCTATGGACCTCAACAGAAAAAGACCGATCCCGACCTCTCTGAATATGTATAAAAAGCGTATGTCGATGCGCTACACACCAGCCTTCATTGGACCTCTCTGAATATGTAAAAGAAACCTATGTTGATGCGCTACACAACCAGCCCTCACTTAAGCCCCTCATTTGTATTTGGACGGAAGCAAGAGGTCATATGGCGATAGTGTAAATATTGACCATGGATATCCCATACCAGCGCCGGACCGAGTTGTGCGTATGGGGCTATCAACCAGTGTGAGTGGATGGCCTGCCTTTCTAGATGGTTGTTAATCATGTTCCAAAGAGCAGTTTTATGTAACCAAGCCAAGGAACGATCATGTTAGCATCCGAATATTTGTCACACCTCTCGAGTTGGCTATAGGAGACCAAATCAGTTTCTGAACACGTGGGAACGCTTTCCAGTCATCTAAGTCAGTAATTTTACTGTTGATTGAACTTGTACGCTTAGCATATAGTTATGCGGGTGTGAGATGCAGGGCTTGTGTAAGGAGTCATAGGGGCCTAGGTGTTGAGAAAATGAAGTTTGTGACTGAAATGAAAGGCACAGGTGAAGGAGTCCACCCGTAGGAAATATATATACTATTGACAATGGGAAAAAAACTATGCTCTCAGAAAGTGACCTAGAAAGTTTATCCGGCAGGCCACATGCAAATACAATATAGGAGTGTCAAAGAGAGCCTTCCGTGTAACCAAACAGTCATAGATCCGTTTGACTCAAAGCGGTGGATAGCCTCGAACGGAGTGGACGACTTAGCCTATGGTCACGTTAATTTGGTGGAAAACTCGCATGGCAGAGTTGGGACCGTTTGGGGTCGGACCCGAGTGAAGCTCACCGTAAAAAAAGTGAGCAGGGAGCAAACATCGTTCTGTATAAGTCACAATTTAACGTATAGTACGGATAAGTACCAGATCCTCTTATTTCTATACTACTCGGATATAGCCTGTAAATAACGAACTCTCATAAGGTGCAAGTTTTTGTGAACTCCTGATATAAGCAAAACATATTTGTGGCCACATTTGCTTTCATTCCTTCAATTAAAGCGCAGGTCGGCGTTTGTGTACCGGGTCTCCTGCGACGGCTCTGGGTGAAGCGGCATGGCATTGTGGGAATAGGACAGCTTTAATCGTGAGTATTCAACGACATGTCATATATTACACATTGCGGAAAAGCAATTTCAACTTGATATAAGCATCACATAGTTGTAGTCATATCCCGTAGGGACTTGACCATGTCCTTTTCAATAGAAGATCCTAAATCAGCTGGGCGTTCACCAGTAGTCAGGTGTCAGGTGTCAGGTGTCTGGTGTCAGGTGTCTGGTGTCTGGTGTCAGGTGTCTGGTGTCTGGTGTCAGGTGTCTGGTGTCAGGTGTCAGGTGTCTGGTGTCTGGTGTCAGGTGTCAGGTGTCTGGTGTCAGGTGTCTGGTGTCAGGTGTCAGGTGTCTGGTGTCAGGTGTCTGTCTGTGTCAGGTGTCTGGTGTCAGGTGTCAGGTGTCTCAGTGTCAGGTGTCAGGTGTCAGGTGTCAGGTGTCTGGTGTCAGGTGTCTGGTGTCAGGTGTCTGGTGTCAGGTGTCAGGTGTCTGGTGTCTGGTGTCAGGTGTCAGGTGTCTGGTGTCAGGTGTCAGGTGTCTGGTGTCAGGTGTCAGGTGTCTGGTGTCAGGTGTCAGGTGTCTGGTGTCAGGTGTCAGGTGTCAGGTGTCTGTCAGGTGTCAGGTGTCAGGTGTCTGGTGTCAGGTGTCAGGTGTCAGGTGTCTGGTGTCAGGTGTCTGGTGTCTGGTGTCAGGTGTCTGGTGTCAGGTGTCTGGGTGTCAGGTGTCTGGTGTCTGGTGTCTGGTGTCTGGGGTTCAGGTGTCTGGTGTCAGGTGTCTGGTGTCAGGTGTCAGGTGTCTGGTGTCAGGTGTCAGGTGTCTGGTGTCTGGTGTCAGGTGTTGAACACGAGATCATCAAGGAAATGGCGTATATAATATACCTAGGCATATGCTGTTATTACCCCCTTTCTCTCTGTTTCTATTACTCTTTGCATGTGTGTGCGTATGTGTGCGTGTGTTTGTAAGTGTGTGTGTGTGTCTCTCTCTCTCTATATATATATATCTATACATATATGAATATATATATATATAAATATATATATATGTACACATATATATATATATATATATATATATATATATATATATATATATATATATATATATATTATATATATTGCTATGTATACATATTCATATATAAACTATTTCAATGGAATATTCTAGTGCATAAACTTGCAAGTGGTGTTGTCACAACCGCTGCAGTGTTTTGGGAGAATCAACCATGGCGTCGGTGGAGGCAGAGGATTGGAGGGTCGGTCTCTCTCTCCTCCAGAGACAGAGGTGTATGTTGGAGGGACAATATGGCGCTGATGTAAAGTTCGTCGTTGGCGATGGGAACTTGAAGCAGACTGTCATGGCCCACAAGTTCATTCTGGTCAGCGCGTCGGCCATCTTTGAGGGAATGATGAATTCTGAGGCGGGCGCAGAACTCGATCCCATATCTGTAACAATTATGCCCCAGGCTTTCTGGGAAATGCTCAGGTAGACTTCAAACCTTATATTATATTTAACCACATATTCCATCTCATATGAAGGCCGTGTTTCGAAAGCTTCGGCTTGTTATAAATGCGATGGAAAAAGGGTCAAGGTCGAACCTGAAGGGACAAGGCTGTGCGGTGTTCAGGTTTTTTGTTGACATATAGGAGTATAGGAATTTGTTTTTCGGCATTTACTCATCTGTCAATTGCTATGTTGCTTTTCATTATATTCTATTGTATCATTTTAACATTAACGGTTTAACATTGTTGTGAAGGTTCATCTATTACGAGGAAGTGACAGTTACAGCCGACAATGTCATCGCTCTGCGCCATCTATCTCGCCAATACGGCATCACTCAGCTTACTGAGAAGTGCGCCATTTTCCTAAGGACAGTATCCAGTGCCGAGGCGGTGTGCTGCATTTGGGACAAGTGCGTGGAATACAACGACCACGTTATAGCCAAGCAATGCTTCTCCTTCATTGCAAAACACCCACATGACATCCTCACAGCACCCAACTTTGTCAAGATCTCCCATCGATCTCTCGTTGAGATGATTCAATCCGATGAATTAGATGTCGATGAATCGGCGATCCTTAATGGCTGCATCCAGTGGGCTAATGTTAAGTGTTTGACGGAAGGTAAAGAACTGAACGGCTCCAACCGGAGGTTAGTTTTGGGAGGCGCCATTTTCCAGATTCGGTTTCCTATAATGACGGCAGTAGAATTTACAAGGTCAACACATACGTCATCGCTGCTGACGTCATCAGAACGAGCGAGCATTCAGGATCACATCATACTTCATGGCAGCAGGACGACTCTTTGTGATTGCCATATCCAATTTAACACAAAACACGCAGACGGGATGGTGGTAGGTCACGTGATCTGTGCGGCGCAGTGGACGAACAACCTCGTCAATCGCCATTAATCGTTCAACGTTTCAGGAGCATAGCCAATAATGTCTTGGCGGCAGGACAGGACTTCTTGGACGTGACGTGTGATAAGGCGGCCATGCTGGAAGCTGTCGGTCTTTATGGTGGCATAAACGCTGGGCATCATGAAGTCAAAGTGCAAGTCATTGATTCAAACGGTCACGTTATATCTGACACCGGCATGGTCATAATGGAATCAGACGGAAGTAGGCGCCCTGTGCGGATTGACCTCCCTCGCCCAGTGCAACTCATGGCTGGAGTAAGATACTCGTTAGCGGTTACAATGTCTGGCTATATGAGTACCTACATCGGCGATGGCGGACAATCGGTCGTACGAGCCGGGCCTTTTCAGATTAAGTTCCATAGCTCATCGCGTCTGTTTCTCTTCAGGAAGTCATGTAGACAAATACCAGAGTTGTATTTTCACGTGTAGCACGCTTTATTGAAGCAAGTCCATGTAGCCATATTCAGCGAACACACACAAAGACATACACACACACACACACTCACACACTCACACACATTACATATATAAATATATAAATTGGTATACATTTATACACCCACACACACACACACACACATATATATATATGTTAATATATATATATATATATATATATATATATATATATATATATATATATATATATATATATATATATATATATATATATATATATATATATATATATATACACACGTATATATATATATATATATATATATATATATACATATATATATATATATATATATATATATATATATATATATATATATATATATATATATATATATATATATATATATATATATATATATCTACTTCAGTCAGGTCACCATGTCTGACTCAGTTGGCAGCACAATTTTTCAAAAGCGTGTTTTACCATGAGATGCATTTTGTTCAGCTGTTGTTATTGACTATTTTGTTGACGGATGCTTATTCCGTCACTGGCAACATCTATTGGAACCCCATGTTTATGTTAAGAATAAAAAGTTGAACATTCTAAATAATCTAAATATATATAAATATCATATGCTCAAAGCACCATTAACATAACTTGGTGAAATCCCACGGATAACGCATAAATGCAAATGACCCGTTGAAAGAGACGGAGAGAGATCAGGACGTGACTCCTCTCCAGCAGGTGGACATGACCAGATGATAATGGAGGAGAGAGATCAGGACGTGACTCCTCTCCAGCACGTGGGCATGACCAGGTGATAATGGAGGAGAGAGATCAGGACGTGACTCCTCTCCTGCAGGTGGGCATGACCAGGTGATAATGGAGAAGAGAAATCAGGACGTGACTCCTCTCCAGCACGTGGGCATGACAAGGTGATAATGGAGGAGAGAGATCAGGACGTGACTCCTCTCCAGCACGTGGGCATGACAAGGTGATAATGGAGGAGAGAGATCAGGACGTGACTCCTCTCCTGCAGGTGGGCATGACCAGGTGATAATGGAGGAGAGAGATCAGGACGTGACTCCTCTCCAGCAGGTGGGAATGACCAGGTGATAATGGAGAAGAGAGATCAGGACGTGACTCCTCTCCAGCACGTGGGCATGACCAGGTGATAATGGAGGAGAGAAATCAGGACATGACTCCTCTCCTGCAGGTGGGCATGACCAGGTGATAATCAGGACGTGACTCCTCACCAGTGGATGGGCATGAGAAGAGAACCATGGAATGGACACTGCAGAGAAGAGAACCTTGGAATGGACACTACAGAGAAGAGAATCTCGGAATGGACACTACAGAGGAGAGAACCTTGGAATAGACACTACAGAGAAGAGAACCTTGGAATGGACTCTGGGGAAAAGGTCTCCTCGTAATGGAAGGGACTCTCGGAATCGACACTGGAGAAAAGAGATTCTCGGAATGGACACTAAAGATGAGAGTTCCTTTGATTGGAGGGATAGAGACTTGCCTTCAATAATCTTTGTTGACTTAACCAGTATATGAAGCTGTTTATTAACTCACTCAGTCGAGGAACAAAAGAACGAATTGAATGAAAACATCGGTCCTTCCGGTGCATCGTTGATTACCAGCCCATCATGCAATGATATCGTTAACGGATGTTACTGCAGTAACGCAAGACTATAGTGAGACATTTAGTTCAGCCAACTGCAAAGATACCTGCCTTTTGCTTGATCCGACTCTCAAGACCTTCAACAAGTGACATCAAGAATATTTTCACACAAAGAATGAAAAGATCCGGCCTGAACAAGAGGTTTGTGGTTGGAGCTCAGAGAGGTCTTCCTCAACATCACCAGCAACAGACAATGAGGAGATCCTGATAGGATCACCGACCTAATCACGTGAGGAGATCCTGATGGGATCACCGACCAAATCACTTGAGGAGATCTTGATGGGATCACCGACCAAATCACGCGAGAAGATCTTGATGGGATCACCGACCAGATCACGTGAGGAGATCCTGATGGAATCACGGACCAGATCACGTGAGGAGATCCTGATGGAATCACGGACCAAATCACGTGAGGAGATCCTGACGGGATCACCGACCATGTCACGTGTTGTCGATCTTCTCCCCACTATTTGACTACCAGAACACAATGCGTCACCATTGCTGGCCTGTCATCAGAAGATAAAGACGCCTATCAGCGGGCGTGCCTCAAAGGGGCCGGGTTGGGCCCACTGCTATTACTGGCGTTCATCTTACCATTGAACAAGCTCATAGACCGTCATGTGATAGACAGGTATGGTCACACAGATGACATTCAGCTGTACAAGAACTTCAAGCTGAACAACATCAGTGCAACCCAAAATGCCATATCGCGTCTTGAATCTTGTGTGGATGATAGGGAACAAATTGAAGTTTAATGGTGGACTACCACAATGCTCTCCTGGTCAACCACCCTGATGCTGCTTCTCAATCTCCTGAGGTTCTCCAAAAATACTGGAATCCAGGCATTTTCTGTGGCTGAACCTCAGTTATGGAAGTCTTTCCAACCGAGTCTACCTCTCGGTGTTTTCAAAAGAGATCACAAGACACATCTTTTTCAAAATGTAATTTCTGACAGTACAGCGCATACAAATGCGTGACGCTATATATAAATGAACATTATTATTATTATTGGGTGCTTCCGGCAATGCCAGCTACCAAGTTGGTGATGAAGGAAACATCCACAGCGAATGAAGGGGGAGCTGATGGCCGTTATAATGATTGAGCTAATTCTTAACACAAGAGTAATCATGTCCCCTGCTCTGTCCACGAAGCAGTGGTTCGGAGTAGAATTTTCTCATTTACGTCCGTTAAAGCACAAAGCTGTTAGAATCTCATATTGTGTCGTAATATATATTCCAAAGAGAAATGTATCTGCCGAATACGAACTCACGGTACTTGCTATGCAGCCATGTTACGAAGTTTGACACATTTCGGTAACTTCATGGTGTAAGTTTAAGCCATTATATTAGTTGTTGGACGAATCATGCTCACCACTCATCATGTGTTGGACGAATCATGCTCACCACTCATCATTTGTTGGACGAATAATGCTCACCACTAATCACCCATGCACCAATCAAGCACACCACACTCGTTCTTTATGGTGCCATGTATATATTATTTGCTGGACCAATCATGCTCACCACTCATCATGTGTTGGACGAATAATGCTCACCACTAATCATTTGTTGGACGAATAATGCTCACCACTCATCATTTGTTGGACGAATCATGCTCACCACTCATCATTTGTTGGACCAATAATGTTCATCACTCATCATTTGTTGGACCAATCATGCTCACCACTCGCGTTCTTTATGGTGTAATGTATAGACTGTGTAGAATCCTTTGTCTTAGTTTGCGTTGTGCTTATAGACGTGACTTCATCAGGGTGCGTTGGGTTGTATGTGAGAAACCTTTAAATCCTGCTATCACCGTTGTTCGCTATTCACTTTGCTAGATGAGATTATTATCATTATTATTGTAATTGTTATTATTAAGGGAGGTTTGCTTCGTATTTGATAACAACCGACGACTTGGATCGTATCCACAGGGATTTTGCATTGGCCTGCCGGCCGCTATCTTCTATGTATACATAAACCCAAGGGGAACAACGATTTCGCCAAAAATCTCGCTAAACCATCTTTAGCGTCGTTTACGAGCCTGGCGCCCCATAGCCATTGAGAACATACTCTTCTACCTAGCAAAACCATCCGCCCCGACATTTGCCACCTAAAAAGATTTTTTTCGCTATGTTAGCCATTAAGGCGATTTACTGTACCCGGAAGTTGATTGATCGTCTGCCCGTCGTCTCTATTTCATTAGTCACTGTGGAACCAGTGTTGAAATAATTACTAACCAGAGATAGCATTCACAAAATGCTTTCCAATACAGTTGTCCAAATATTTTCGTCAGTATCAGAATGAATTCAATTCCATGCCAATCGCCTGACCCAACCCTTACAATGTCATGGTAATCGCCTGACCCAACCCTTACAATGTCATGGTAATCACCTGACCCAACCCTAACAATGTCATGGTAATCACCTGACCCAACCCTAACAATGTCATGGTAACCACTTGACCCAACCCTTACAATGCCTTGGTAATCACTTGACCCAACCCTAACAATGCCATGGCTATCACATGAACGAACAGCTAAGTATGGCAACATAACTAAATCTTTTCAGAACATTTTGACATATAACACAAATTTTATCACAAAATTAAGTCTTGTCACATAACGAAATATTGCTCCATGGCTATCTTCCACACGGCTAAGTCTTGTCACACAGCTCAGTCTTGTCACACAGCTCAGTCTTGTCACACAGCTCAGTCTTGTCACACAGCTATGTCTTGTCACACAACTCAGTCTTGTCCCCTGTGGGCGTAATTATATAGCTCAGTCTTGTCCCCTGAGAGCGTAACTACACAGCTCAGTGTTGTCTACTGTGGGCGTCGCTACATAGCTCACTCTTGTCCCCTGTGGGCGTCACTACACAGCTCAGTCTTCTCCCCTGTGGGCATCACTATTCAGCTCAGTTTTGTCCCCTGTGGGCGTCACTACACAGCTCAGTCTTGTCTACTGTGGGCATCACTACACAGCTCAGTCATGCCCCCTGTGGGCGTCACTATACAGCTCAGTGTTTTGTCCCCTGTGGGCATCACTACACAGCTCAGTCTTGTCCCCTTTGGGCGTCACTACACAGCTCAGTCTTGTCCCCTGTGGGCGTCACTGCACAGCTCAGTCTTGTCCCCCGTGGGCGTCACTATACAAGTCAGTTTTGTCCCCTGTTGGCATCACTACAAAGCTCAGTCTTGTCCCCTGTGGGCGTCACTACACAGCTCAGTCTTGTCCTACACAGCTCAGTCTTGTTCCCTGTGGGCACACTACACAGCTCAGTCTTGTCCCCTGTGGGCGTCACTACACAGCTCAGTCTTGTCCCCTTCACTCACTACACAGCTCAGTCTTGTCCCCTGTGGGGCGTCACTACACAGCTCAGTCTTGTCCCCTGTGGGCATCACTACACAGCTCAGTCTTGTCCCCTGTGGGCGTCACTACACAGCTCAGTCTTGTCTACCTGTGTGGCGTCACTACACAGCTCAGTCTTGTCCCCTGTGGGCGTCACTACACAGCTCAGTCTTGTCCCCTTTGGGCGTCAGCTCAGTCTTGTCCCCTGTGGGCGTCACTGCACAGCTCAGTCTTGGGGCGTCACTATACAGCTCAGTCTTGTCCCCTGTCAGTCTTTGTCCCCTGTGGGCGTCACTACACAGGTCCCCTGTGGGCGTCACTACACAGCTCAGTCAGTTTTGTCCCCTGTTGGGCGTCACTACACAGCTCAGTCTTGTCCCCTGTGGGCGTCACTACAGCTCAGTCACTGCACAGCTCAGTGTGGGCGTCACACACAGCTCAGTCTTGTCCCCTGTGGGCGTCACTACCCCTGTGGGCAGCACTACACAGCTCAGTCTTGTCCCCTGTGGGCGTCACTACACAGCTCAGTCTTGTCCCCTGTGGGCGTCACTACACAGCTCAGTCTTGTCCCCTGTGGGCGTCACTATACAGCTCAGTTGTTGTCCCCTGTGGGCGTCACTACACAGCTCAGTCTTGTCCCCTGTGGGCGTCACTACACACAGCTCAGTCTTGTCCCCTGTGGGCACTACACAGCTCAGTCTTGTCCCCTGTGGGCGTCACTACACAGCTCAGTCTTGTCCCCTGTGGGCGTCACTACACAGCTCAGTCTTGTCCCCTGTGGGCGTCACTACACAGCTCAGTCTTGTCCCCTGTGGGCGTCACTACACAGCTCAGTTTAGTCCCCTGTGGGCATCACTACACAGCTCAGTCTTGTCCCCTGTGGGCGTCACTACACAGCTCAGTCTTGTCCCCTGTGGCACTCACTACACAGCTCAGTCTTGTCCCCTGTGGGCGTCACTACACAGCTCAGTCTTGTCCCCTGTGGGCGTCACTATACAGCTCAGTTTTGTCCCCTGTGGGCGTCACTACACAGCTCAGTCTTGTCCCCTGTGGGCGTCACTACACAGCTCAGTCTTGTCACCTTTGGGCGTCACTACACAGCTCAGTCTTGTCCCCTGTTGCCGTCACTACACAGCTCAGTGTCCCTGTCACTACTGTGGGTCCCCTGTGGGCGTCACTACACAGCTCAGTCTTGTCCCCTGTGGGCGTCACTATACAGCTCAGTTTTGTCCCCTGTGGGCGTCACTACACAGCTCAGTCTTGTCTACTGTGGGCGTCACTACACAGCTCAGTCTTGTCTACTGTGGGCGTCACTACACAGCTCAGCTCAGGGCGTCACTATACACAGCTCAGTTTGTCCCCTGTGGGCGTCACTATACAGCTCAGTCTTTTTTGTCCCCTGTGGGCGTCACTACACAGCTCAGTCTTGTCCCCTGGGGGTCGTCACTACACAGCTCAGTCTTGTCCCCTGTGGGCGTCACTACTACAGCTCAGTTTTGTCCCCTCAGTCAGTTTGTCCCCTGTGGGCGTCACTACACAGCTCAGTCTTGTCCCCTGTGGGCGTCACTATACAGCTCAGTTTTGTCCCCTGTGGGCATCACTACACAGCTCAGTCTTGTCCCCTGTGGGCGTCACTACACAGCTCAGTCTTGTCCCCTGTGGGCGTCACTACACAGCTCAGTCTTGTCCACTGTGGCCGTCACTACACAGCTCAGTCTTGTCCCCTTTGGGCGTCACTACACAGCTCAGTTTTGTCCCCTGTGGGCGTCACTACACAGCTCAGTCTTGTCCCCTGTGGGCGTCACTACACAGCTCAGTCTTGTCCCCTTTGGGCATCACTACACAGCTCAGTCTTGTCCCCTGTGGCGTCACTACACAGCTCAGTCTTGTCCCCTGTGGGCGTCACTACACAGCTCAGTCTTGTCCCCTGTGGGCGTCACTACACAGCTCAGTCTTGTCCCCTGTGGGCGTCACTATACAGCTGAGTTTTCCCCTTTGTCCCCTGTGGGCACTACACAGCTCAGTCTTGTCCCCTGTGGGCGTCACTATACAGCTGAGTTTGTTGTCCCCTGTGGGCGTCACTACACAGCTCAGTCTTGTCCCCTGTGGCGTCACTATCACTACACAGTCTCACACAGCTCAGTCTTGTCCCCTTGGGCGTCACTACACAGCTCAGTCTTGTCTACTGTGGGCGTCACTACACAGCTCAGTCTTGTCCCCTGTGGGCGTCACTATACAGCTCAGTCTTGTCCCCTGTGGGCGTCACTATTCAGCTCAGTTTTGTCTACTCACTACACAGCTCAGTCTTGTCCCCTGTGGGCGTCACTACACAGCTCAGTCATGCCCCCTGTGGGCGTCACTATACAGCTCAGTTTTGCCCCCTTTGGGCATCACTACACAGCTCAGTCTTGTCCCCTTTGGGCGTCACTACACAGCTCAGTCTTGTTCTCTGTGGGCGTCACTACACAGCTCAGTCTTGTCTCCTGTGGGCGTCACTATACAGCTCAGTTTTGTCCGCTGTGGGCATCACTACACAGCTCAGTCTTGTCCCCAGTGGGCGTCACTATATCCTCGAGCCCATACGCGTTCTGTGTTATATGGCCTTGGATGATGGTCTATCACAGGGAAACTATGGACCAAACGGTCTTTTTTCCTTGGCCACCATTACCATGAATTCTTGGGTGGTCATCTTAATAAATCTTTGTACCCCGTCCTCTGAGTGTCTCCATGCGTCACCCACGTGACCATGCCATAATATACTTATCGCCAGGGCGCCTACACGCTATAATCAAGCGCAACGTTACACCATGATGATCACAGAGCTTCGCAAGCTACGGTGACGAAAATGACACGAGGGTTGTGTCTGAGCCGTTAGGAGGTTGAAACCATTTCATATGGTGCTTTGTATGTAACCGAGAGTCCGACGAGAGGAGTTCACCTCAGGTACATATTGAATGACATCAAAGCAGGCAGCTTTTAAAATCAGTGTCGGATGGGAGTTAGATTACAATATCACTGCCGCTTGAGGAAGACACTTAAGTAGATAGCTTACACATATGAAATAGTCTTCGGTCAGTCTTAGTTCGTTCACGTGGTGTTGTGGAAGTGGAAAAATGCTTTATATGTGTGGTGCATTCTTGGGCTGAATCCTATGCATCAATATAATTGATACGTTAAGGATAACAACACGCGTGTCTTTCAAAGTCTGGCTGTATCAATTTGTTGTCAGTTTGCGCCAAATTGAGTTTATGTTTATCTATGTTAACTGTTGAATTTAATTCTAGACGTTAGAGCAAACATTCAAGGCTTCTGATTCATTAATGCCCAGGGTATAGTTATGTCATGTTGCTGTTCAGCCACACGGCACAAAGTGCATGATGTTCAGCCACACTGCATGATGTTCAGCCACACTGCATGATGTTCAGCCACACTGCATGATGTTCAGCCACACTGCATGATGTTCAGCCACACTGCATGATGTTCAGCGACACTGCATGATGTTCAGCCACACTGCATGATGTTCAGCCACACTGCATGATGTTCAGCCACACTGCATGATGTTCAGCCACACTGCATGATGTTCAGCCACACTGCATGATGTTCAGCCACACTGCATGATGTTCAGCCACACTGCATGATGTTCAGCACAAAATGCATGATACTAACACGGACTTTTTCATGGCATTTCAGGTTTATAGTCCGTCAAAGTTGTTCATTTATCTTCGATTATAGAAATGTATTTTAAACCTGATAACTTATACGTGTCTGCTGTCGCCGAAATCCCTCATTGGATGACGATTTGAGCTCTGGTCGAGGATGCAATGGCGCACTCATATAGCCGCTGTATTGTTGACGAAGTCCTCCAACGGATGTGATGTTTTTTTTATTCATTAAACATTCAATTTATAAAACGCAGAAAAAGCTACATGCATGCCTGCTTCCATTGACGAACATTCCTCTGTATTATTGATAAAGTCTGAGCATTCGCTCTTTGTTAACGCGGAAAAATCACAAATCGAAAGTGGTGTTTGGGTAATGAATCATGGAAGTCGTTTGAACACTCGGGGAGATGATCCACGTTGAAGGTGATCGGTTGACCAAATTGTCGGCTACTACTGACCCGCACAGCTCCGCCACGAATATTGTTAGTGGTGGTCAGTGGCAGTAAGTGGTAGACAGTGGCAGTAAGTGGTGGTCAATGGTGACGCGTTCCGTGGTCAGCCACCAAAAGCGATGAGGACCGCTTATTTGCGTCCTCCCGAATGACGTCATCATAAGATGGCGGCAGAGCGTCCCTGCCATGGCATCTGTCACAGTTTACGTTACATGGCATGAAGGAAAGGGAGGTGTTGTTTTTTTTGTATGCAGGTATTAAGGATTCGAACACAATTAGGACTGTGTGAATATAAAGAGCGCAATACAACAGAGCTTTGTGGCGGTGGAGTAAGTAGGGTTGGCAGGTAGAAGTTACAAGAGTAGGGGGAGGGGGGAGGGGGGGGAGAGGGGGCGTGGGGAGCGGGGGAAGTGGGGGAGTGGGGATTGGGGAAGTGGGGGAGTGGGAGAGTGGGGGCATGAGAGAGTGGGGAGCAGGGGGGGAAGTGGGGAAGTGGGGGGAGTGGGGAAGTGGGGGAGAAGAGGAGAAGGGGGGGTGGGGGAGCGAGGGGGGAGCGAGGGAGTGGTAGAGTGGAGGAATGGGGAAGTGGGGGAGGGGAGGGAATGGGGGAGTGGAGGCGTGGGGGAATGGGGGAGCGGGGGGAGGTGGGGGAGTGGGGAGCGGGGGAGTGGGGGGAATGGGGGAAATAGGGGGTGGTAGAGTGTGGTAGAGTGTGGGGACTGGGGGAGTGGGGGAGGAGGGGGGAATGGGAGTGAGGGAGTGGGGGGGAGTAGGGGAGTGGGGGAACGGGGGAGTGGCGTTAGATATAGACCGCAAATCCAGTTGGATGCATAATTCAAGCGTCATATTGTGGAGTAGGGGCGGTCCTGGTGAGTGGGGTGGAGTTCAAAGTGTGTGTGTGTGCGTGTGTGTGTGTGTGGGGGGGGGGGGTTGTTGTTGGCGTCATGATATGGCAATACAATTATGCAATGTAAATACTGAAGATAATGTCTACAACCCTCAACACACGGTTCAGTGTACGAGCATGCATGCATACATACATACATACACATACATACATACATACATACATACATACATACATACACACATACATACACACACACACACACACACACACATACACACACACACACACATACATACATACATACATACATACATACATACATACATACATACATACATACATACATACATACATACATACATACAGACAGACAGACAGACGGACAGACGGACAGACGGACAGACGGACAGACAGACATTACTCATTTGAGAGATACCTTAGCTCTTGTGTCGGATTAACACTTTTGGGGGGCCTTCCGGTGTATACCGGAGGTGACGTCGCTGATTGTATACTTCCTGGCCATGGATTCCTTCCCTCGCCGGAAATCACCGAGTTGATTGACTGATGAGTCACGTGGTGGTCGAGATCCCGGACGAGACCTGGGGCGAACGACGGGGAGCAGGGCAAGGCTTGCCATGAGGCAACTCGGCTGTAACCATCCTCGAAGGGGAGACCGAGTCGGCGTGCGTGATGGATTCGCGGGGGCCGCGCGGAATGGGGACGCGCGGGCTGCGCGGGATGGAGACGCGCGGGCCGCGTTGAAGACTGACACAACTTGTTATAGCATCCCAGCATCCAGAGGCCAGTCAACAGGACGGTTGTTAACACGGCCAATGACATCCCACCAAACAGACACATAGAATTACCAACGAGGGATCCAAAAGCAATCAGTCCCATCCCGAGAAACATTCCAAGAGCTGCGCTCCATGATATGTAGCTAACTGCCTGTAGGCGATACTGGTCCCTTCTAGATTCGCCCATGGTTGCTTGGAATGCTCCTGTTTGATGCTAATAACGAATTCTCTCAGAGAATCAGCTGTCCAACAGAGATCAGCTTTACAGCTGGCCTATTTCGGTATCCGTTACAGCTGGTCAGTGTAACAGATTTTCGCAGGTGTCCTTGACCTTTGCCCAATTAAGCCGAAAGATACCCAGGTATATACGAAGGCCTGAGAACTTATCTGTGAAGATAAGACTTATAAACCATTCGTGAGACTCCAAAGGTCTTGAGCATAACTATTTACATGATGGCACCTAGACAAACAGCGAGTGACGGAAGCTCGATGCTGAAGAGAGCTATCTTTGGGGCGACACCGACTTCATCTGATGGACTCAACAGATGCAAACTTCCAACCACGACAATGATCTGATAATACGTGACACAACGATGACAGACGGGTGTGACTGCGTGTTGGCGGACGGGCCGGACTGTGTGTTGACAAATGGATGCTAGCCCATATCTAGCACATAAGTGGTGCTTAATGTGAAACTAGTTGGTGGCGATGAGTGGTGCTAAATGCGGACTAGTTGGTGATTGACACAACAGAAGTGTTTCACAATTCAAACCACGGCAATAATCGGATAATAAGTGAAACAACGGTGACAGACGGGTGTGACTGTATGTTGGCCGACGGGCCAGACTGTATGTTGGCCGACGGACCGGACTGTATGTTTGCCGACGGACCAGACTGTATGTTGGCCGACGGACGAGACTGTGTGTTGGCCGACGGGCCGGACTGTATGTTGGCCGACGGACCGGACTGTGTGATGGCCGTCGGGCCGGACTGTATGTTGTCCGACGGACCGGACTGTATGTTGGCCGACGGACCGGACTGTGCCTTCAACTAGTGCACATCGAACACCACCCAACGAAAGCTACTACTCAACATATAGCACCACTCATCGCCACCAACTAGTCCACATCAAGTAACACCCATCGCCACCAACTGCTCCATATCTATAACCACTCATCGCCACCAACTGGTCCACATCTAGCACCACTCTTCGCCACCAACTAGTCAAAATCTATGACCACTCATCGCCACCAACTGCTCCATATCTATAACCACTCATCGCCACCAACTGGTCCACATCTGTAACCACTCATTGCTGCCAACTGGTCCACATCTATCACCACTCATCCCCACCAACTGGTCCACATTTAGCACCACTCATCGCAACCAACTTGTCCACATCTAGCACCACTCATCGCCACCAACTGGTTCACATCTAGCTCCACTCTTCGCCACCAACTAGTCAATATCTATGACCACTCATCGCCACCAGCTGGTCCATATCTATAACCACTCATCGCCACCAACTGGTCCACATCTGTAACCACTCATCGCCACCTACTGTTCAACATCTAGCACCACTCTTCGCCACCAACTAGTCAACATCTATGACCACTCATCGCCACCAACTCGTCCACATTTAGCACCACTCATCGCCTACAGTTTCACATCTATCTGCCAACTACTCCACATCTTGCACCATTTATCACCACCGTTTAGTTTCACATCAAGCACCACTTCGCAACCAATTACTTTCACATTTAGCACCACCCATCGAAAGCAGCTAGTTCACGTCAAGCACCTCTCAGAGCCACCAACATCTAGCGCGACCCATCGCCAGCCACTACTCCACATCACTCAGAGCCACCAACTTGACCACATCCAGCACCGCTCAGTACCACGAATTAGTCCACATCTAGCACCACCCATCGAAAGTAACTCGTCCACATCAAGCACCACTCAGTGCCACCAACTAGTCCACCTCTAGCACCGACTAGTCCACATCAAGCACCACTCAGTGCCACCAACTAGTCCACCTCTAGCACCGACTAGTCCACATCAAGCACCACTCAGTGCCACCAACTAGTCCACCTCTAGCACCGACTAGTCCACATCAAGCACCACTCAGTGCCACCAACTAGTCCACCTCTAGCACCGACTAGTCCACATCAAGCACCACTCAGTGCCACCAACTAGTCCACCTCTAGCACCGACTAGTCCACATCTAGCATCACTCATCGCCATCAACTAGTTCTACATCTGGTAATAGGCATCGCCCCCAACCGGTCTACATTATGCAACACTATCGCCACAAAATAGTCCACATTTCGCATAACTTACCGCCTCCGACTACCTGTACATCTAGAGACACTCATCGCCATTGTCACTCATCGACAACTCCACATTTAGCACCACTTATCGCCACCAACTAGTCCACATCTATCACCACCCATAGCCAGCAAATAGTTCCACATCTTGCACCACTCATCGCCACCAACTAGTCCACATCTAGCGTCACTCAACTAGTTTCGTATTTATCACCATTTATCGCCACCGACTAGTCCACATCTAGCATTCAGCATCACAAACTAGTCCACATATAACAAAACTCAGAACCACCAACTGGTCCACATCTAGAACCACTTATCGCCAACAACTTCTTTCACATTTAGCGCCACTCATCGCCACCATCTAGTCTATATCTAGCACCACTTATCGCCACCAACTAGTCTATATCTAGCACCACTTATCGCCACTAACTAGTTTCACATTTAGCACCACACCTATTACGCTCTGAGTCTGTCAGCTAAGTCTCAAGCCGCCGAGTAGACACCCTCTTGTCCTGATGGGTAATATACCAGTGTGAATTCCCAGCTGGCATCGATAACTTCTAAGTCTGCTGCAGTGCATCCCCTGCTGAATACGAAGGCGCAGGGCCTGTTACCCCTTTTGATCCTTCAGTCTGTCTGACATTTTCTATTGTATTAAGCAAAGATGCCGTATTTAATTGGCAATACTTAGCTTACGCGTATGGTAACCAGTTCTAACAAAGGGGTACACAGCATTTACCCAATTAACGAATGGTGAGATGAGGGAACCATACAAGCTACATTTATGTCAAGCTTTTCCTAGCATTTTAGTCATAATTGGTTGAAGTCATGCCTGAAACCAGGTGTATCGCGTTACCAACTGGCTGTACCAAAGTACCGTTGTATCTGCCTCTAAGAAGCCAGTCCTACAAGTCTGTCCAGCTTCATGATTGATTGGGTCATTGACTGGTCGTTACTGTTGCCTGTGGGGAGGTGGTAAGAGCCTCTCTGTCGAACCACTGATGCAGGACGATCCATGATTACCGACGCCCGGTATACTCTGCCTCACAGTAGTTTCCACTTCGCGCAGCAGAGCTGTCACTGACCTCAGGAAGGTGGACATTGCTATGTAATTGTTGTACCCATGGTAAGTTCCTTATGCGGAAAAGATAAGCCCTTGACACCAACCTAGCACTTAGCATATGCTTAATTTTGCTGCCTTTAAAGGTGAGTTATGAATACATGATCACTTCCACAGAGACGGTCGCCGGGCCAGCAGTTTCCATTTGGCTAGTGGTACAGATGGTGATACTCGAGCTCGCAATCATCACATTGTCTTACGACTGTAAGCCGCAGGTCCTTTGCAACATTTGCCAACAGGTGGCGGGGAGTGGGGTGGGGTGGTTAATACTTTGGTGAATGAACCAGGATCAAAGGTTCCTCGTAAATCTTTGCTGATGCATCGCAACATCTGTGGGCTAGCATTATGCATGCTCAACAGTGGACTAACATTGAGTATGCTCCTCAGTGGGCTAGCATCGCGTATGCTGATAAAGGTTAATGCTTTGCCCCAGGTATGCATTTACATTTAAGTGTTTATACTGCCCATCCCTTAATATCGAACAGCTGTTACGCAGCTGAACATTAATTATTGGCATCTGCACAGTCGTTACGGTGTCCAGGAATATTTCACCGATTCTGCACGTGACCTGACTGTTGAACTTATAAACATCATATAGCCAATGTTAGGGAAGGAGCTTGGTGGTGGCTTAATCAGTCCCCGGCTCGATCTGCTCGGCTGCGGCTTATGACAGTGCATGGATGCACCAGGAAGCGGAGTAACGCCTTGTTTCTAGGTACATTGCCTTGACAGTCCATAATGTGTGCACTATCCTGACAGTCCATAATGGGCTTATTAATATGACAGTCCATAATGTGTGCACTATCCTGACAGTCCATAATGTGTGCACTATCCTGACAGTCCATAATGGGCGTGTTAATATGACAGTCCATAATGGGCGTGTTAATATGACAGTCCATAATGGGTGCATTATCACGATAGTCCATAATAAGCTTTTAATCATGACAGTCCATAATGGGTGCATTATCCTTGACAGTCTTGCGGAGGAGAGTCTCGTGGCTGGGAACGGTACACTTCTTTGCACCATTGGAGCCAGCACCGCAAAAACCCAAGTACAGGCCCTTATGACCGTGGAACAGGGGTACATAGACAGAAACACTAATGGCGAGCTCTATCAATGCATGCAAACCAGCATTGTACACACGGTAGCCACAAGGGAGGGGGTGGGGATACGGAAACCCATACTACGCAACAAAAGGTCAAGCTACAATGTAAAATGCCGCACCGAGACGGTGGAGGGTATATTGTCGGCAAAGCTCGACGTGTCCCAAAGCCTCATAGAGGTCTTACAAGACCAATTACCAACGCTATCTAGGTAGCTGATAGTTCTTCAGTGTTCTCAACCACCTGGCATTGGTGGAATATTTGTGCAAGAAAAGCTTTCGTGTTTGGCACTGGAGGACTGAGAACGAACAGTACTGGACAATGCTGACTCGGTTGGCAGCAACCTCTGTAGCTGAGAACGTTCGTGAGATGGCTACACAGCTCGTACCAAGCGCTACAACTAAGTAGTGTTAGCAGCATTAGACAACTATCTTCAAAGCGCTTTGCAATGCAGCTGCCGCCAAGGAATGGCGCATACAAACTAGGGACGACAAGAGAGGAAACGTAGACGCTTCCAAGAAGTCGAAGAACTAGCAACGTGCTAGGCC
This sequence comes from Urechis unicinctus, assembly GCA_034190875.2. NCBI lineage: Eukaryota > Metazoa > Annelida > Polychaeta > Xenopneusta > Urechidae > Urechis > Urechis unicinctus. The sequence goes on from CM067356.1 coordinate 59,951,083, forward strand.
GCCTGGACCAGAGGAAAAGACAAAGCCAACGATCCTACAAGTACAGCCACAGTCACCACAGTCACCACAGCCGCCACAAGTCCTTCCAATCCGGCGACATAATATATATATATATATATATATATATATATAGAGATAGATATATAGAGATATATATATATATATATAGATATATATATAGAGAGATAGAGATATAGATAGATATATATATAGATATATATATATATATAGAGATATATATATATAGATATATATATATATATATATATATATATATATATATATATATATATATATATATATATGTGTGTGTGTGTGTGTGTGTGTGTGTGTGTGTGTGTGTGTGTGTGTGTGTGTGTGTGTCTGTGTCTGTGTCAGTTTAGCTGACAGCTACCAGTTTTCATTAAGGACACATATTTATAATGATTGGAGGTCTCTGCAACCAGCGACCACCACTAGCAAAGAAGACGACCATTCCCTGCCTGTCACTGAGGGTCCTGACATCCAGATGGACATGGAAGAGAGTGTGGCGAAGTCGCTCAACTCAAAGTTGCCGCAGGATATGCAAATCTAGTATGTAGATTTTGAAAAAACAGAATAAGGCCATGAAAGATCAACTACAGATCGAAGTTTGGTATTTGTCGGTTTTCAAATGACCCTGACATACTGGGTTCAGCAACTATCATGAATATGAGCATTGTTTGAATGTCTACAGCCGGTAGGTAAGAACATAACCAGCATGTTCCTAGTACATATGTAACAATGGCAGGTAAGCCAAGAGGAATGCACCTGATTGATGAGTTATTTATGTTTCTGTGTCGTCTTAGAGTGGGACTTTAAACTAAATTTAACTGATTTCCGGCCTCAGTCAGTAGGAAAGTAATTACTTGGGCCAACCTGTTCACTGTACTTAGTAGAATACCCTTATAGCTTCCATGAATTTCAAGAACTCCTTCCCAAATACCAGACTAATCATCGACTGCTGTGAAATAGAAATCGAACAACCCTCATCTCTAGCTGCCAACTCACTATTTTATTCACACTATAAGGACAGAACAACTGGTTTGGTACAGCCCAACATGGAGCCTTAACATTTCTGTCCCCCGGATACAGTGGCTGCATGCCTGATGTCTGAAATAACCAGGGATAGTGTTAGAGCCACCCACAACGGCCACATGTGGTCAAATGACTAGCAATTACCCAAATCCAGGCAGGTTCAGATTTATCTGGTTAGCCGTACGACATGCCACACAACACCAGCTGATTGCGGTCTGGCACTCAGCTGGGTGATGCGGTCCTAGCAGAGTCTTTGAAATCAACCACGCGGCAAGCATTGTGGCCAAGGACAAGAACGGCAGGAGGCCCTTTGCGGTCAGCCTCCTAAATGACGGCTGGAGGCCTACTGCGGTCAGCCTCCTAAATGACGGCTGGAGGCCTACTGCGGTCAGCCTCCTGAATGACGGTAGAAGGCCTACTGCGGTCAGCCTCCTGAATGACGGTAGAAGGCCTACCAACGGCCCACTACTTCCTACCATCAGCACGGGATTTGCCGGAGTCCAGGAGTCGAAGTTTAGGGCGGGAACTCACCCCGTCTTCTCGGACTGGTTTGGCAAGCACTTCATCTGCAGGTGCGTAAGGCCATTGTCCAATCGGCAAACAAAATGAGGTGTTGCTTCTACCAGACCGTGACCCCGGGCTCTACCATCATCGGCAAGTTCACGCAAGGTAGCAAGGCTGACTGTAAAAGTGTCCCTTGCAGACCTGTGACCGACCCAGGTGAGCACGACTTGTTTATCCGGTGAGGTAGATGGGGGCACATAATTGCCTGCTTAACAATATCTTGGCGTACTTAGACGGCCACAATACGCGCACTTACAAGCAAGCATGCTGGCCTAAGCCCACATTAAACTCACCATCATTCTCCAGCGCTTCACACCCAATGAGGTCGTGTGCATAGCAACTGACAGCATCTACTTTTCCTTCGACTGTGGTACGCAAACTCGCCAACGTCGAGTCTTATGCTGGGTGCATGTGCGATTGCCAAAGACATGCGCAAGCTGTTTCCTGAGCACCCTGCACCTTCCTGAGGTGGCCTAGACTACTGGCACGACAAGGGTGAGTATCTGTGCCCACCAGTAGAACATGTGGCGTATGATCCCACTCACAGCACAGGCATGCATGCACACCCGCCCAGCAACGTGCCACCCCAACGCAATCCATGAGCCAGGCACCAGCTAAACTGTCTCAACCGAGATATTCCGTTCAAGAAATCCCATACTGTTCACATCCACCCACCGTCTGGACAAGGGGATGTAAAACAGAGACGTACGATCTCGAGCCTATCATAACTTGTTGAGGTGGAGAGGCCTGACTGAGTGCACACCAGAAATACACCCCATGCATTGACATCTAGGATGAGGTCTGCACAGCACCACGCACCAACCTGCAGACCTTCCAGAATTGGTCAGAATCACAATGCGTACAGGTCATCTGCGACCAGGGCCTGCCACCACAATCCCAGAGAAAAGGCGCACTTTGAGATGTTCACCTTCGACTATTGGGCAAAGGATGATGCCCTGAAAGTCCGAATGGAAAGCACCCACCCCAATGTCCATTGCCAGTAGATGCAAAATAACCTCCCGCTCTGACTGAACTGGGATTGGTTTGTGGAGCAGTGGACTCTTAAAGACCACATAGAGTGCATAGATGGCGTTAAGACATGGATACACAGACATAATTTGATGGGCTGCCACTCTGAGAGCTAACAAAGCTGTGCGGACCCAGAGGGGAGAGCTGTCTTATAACCTAGTGTGGCTTAGCGGTATAGCCAGACGGAAGCATAAGTTGGAGGAGCTCCCAGACGAGGCTAAAGACAAGAGGAAATTCCAAGAGCGTGAACTCTAAGCATACAGGATGACCAGCGTGTCCGTGTTGAGGCTACTCTATAAACCATGTACGGCTACGAACCCCAATGCTGCCAATAACAAGTACGGTGATGCCAGCAAAGAGAGCAGTGCATGTAGACACACGGAAGAAGCCCATCACAACTGTTTGGACAGAAGCACGGGGCACCCCACACAGAGGATAAGGATGGTGGTTTGGTGATACAAACATCACATGACGGATACAGCATGTCATCAAGAGGTAAAGTCATCCGTATTGGGCTGTCGTCTGGTGTAAGTGCTGATGCTGATGTTATAAAAGTCATTCCTTTTGTAAATGGAACAAATCTATCAGTGGGGATCAAACAGCCTGCTGGCCAACGGGCTGTTGTAATATCATTCGCCCAACCTTTACAAGTGGAACTAGGCAATGTTATTAACTTTTATACAAGCAATACAAGCAGAAGAGCGACCTGTTCAGTAGTGTCACTTCTTATTGAACTTTACTTGTAGACTTATAGACACAGTATGAAACAACAACAACAACCAACCGTTCCGACGGCACCACAATATCCTGAGCTGCCCCATGAAACCGAGGCTGTCAGCCCATAGCCTGATCCAGCCCAGCTAGTTAGGCTTGGGGATATTGTCCGGGTGCCAAGTCATCTCGAGAGTGAGAGGGACAAACGAGCAACCCTCTACCAAATATATTGCTGAGAAATCAGCACCATGAACATTATTGATGGTGCCCTGGTAAGAGTCATCTTGGAAATGGGAATTACTGGCTGAGTCCTATTATCCACAGGAACATAGACTATGACTGGACATCTTGATATGCGAGGTAATATGGTCCTTAAGCTGAAGAACCCGATATCACCAAAGGTTGCCGTCAATAAAAAGTATGTTGATATGCAACACAGAGAGCAGCAGAGAGGAATGATATAATATATAGACACATGGAAGAAAGCCCCTCATTTCTATTTGGCAGAAGCAAGTGCCCCCCTATACAGGGGATATGAGTGGTCGTTTGGTGATGAAGTCAGACGTCATACCTCACGAAACGGAAGCTGTGGATATGTGTTAGTTATCGCATGGTCACGTGGGTTATGTTATGTAAGGTATCTGTCTGGGACCTGTAAATATGAGAGGTATTGGCTTTATTCCCCATTCGGCATCAGCTGCCTGAGATGATAGGTTCATCTATAGGAGATATGGGAAATTTTTCCTTTTGAGACGCCAGCGATTTTGAGACGGATGTTAGTTTTCCTGGTGCGTTTGCTGTTCCCTTGGATCCATCTACATATACCAAAGGGGAAGTAGGAGGTGCTGCTCGTGCTGGTCGGTACGGCACTCCGCTTACAACGGTCAAATTTAAAGATTTATTGAAGAACAGGGTGCCAAAAAACAGAATATCTGAATGTTGGGCTGTGATAGTTTACAAAGACTGGCGGGATTGGAGGCAGACCCATCCGGAAACTGCGAGGTACCCTAATGGACCTGTTCCCGAATGTGGGCAAGCTTCGTTCCAGCAACTAGACCACTGGCTTGACCGTTTGTTTATTAGATTGGAATATGCTTCGATAATTTGTTGTTTGAGACTTGTAGATTATTGCCAACTCCGGCAATCAGAGCTCCGCCGACTTCCCAGCAGCTTTAGTCTTCGTTTGGTGCTGGCAACACTGTACCACCGTAGAAGCGGCTCGGCAGGTGTTTCGCGCCTTAGCTATATTGCGGGGAAATGGAATAATACCTTGATTTCCCGATGAGTGATACGTAACCTAATTAGCGGCTGGCAAGCAAATGACTCTTGGGAAAACCTTCGTTATAACACTTGCAAGATGTGCGTGATATTAGGACCCTCCGCGGATGATTTGGAGAAGGACATTCGGACACCCTACACAACTCCCATACCACTACTAACACTCCTCCACCCTACACAACTCCCTTACCACTACCAACACTCCTCCACCCTACACACACTCCCTTACCACTACCAACAACACTCCTCACGCCGCCACCCCCGACACAACGCCCCCCGACACAACTACCACCACTACCAACACGCCCTCCACCCGAGACAACGCAAACTCCCCTACCACTACCAACACGACCAACACTCCTCCACCCGAACACAACACCAACTCCCCAACCACTACCACACACACTCCTCAACCCCACACAACTCCCTTACCACTACCAACACTCCTCCACCACCCCACCACAGACCAACACGCCCACCCTACCACCACTACCAACACTCCTCCACCCTACACAACTCCCTTACCACTACCAACACTCCTCCACCCTACACACTACCACTACCAACACGCTCCACCCTACACAACTCCCCTACCACTACCAACACTCCCCACCCTACACAACACTCCCTACACCACACTACCAACACTCCTCCACCCTACCACAAACTCCCCTACACAACGCCCCCTTACCACTACCAACACTCCTCCACCACCCTACACACCACTACCAACACTCCTCCACCCTATACAACTCCCTCCTCCACCCTACACAACTCCCTTACCACACCAAACACTCCCCACCCTACACAACTCTCCCTTACCACTACCAACACTCCTCCACCCTACACAACTCCCCTACCACTACCAACACTCCTCCACCATATACAACTCCCTACCACTACCAACACTCCTCCACCCTACCAATACACTCCACCCTACACAACTCCCTCCAACCCCTACCACTCCAACACTCCTCCACCCTACAACACCCCTACCACTACCAACACTCCTACCCTACAACAACACAACACTCCTCCACCCTATACAACTCCCTTACCACTACCAACAACTCCCTCCACCACTACCCAATACAACTCCCTTACCACTACCAACACTCCCTCCACCCAACACTCCCTCCACCCTACACAACTCCCCTACCACTACCAACACACCCTATACAACCCCTTACCACTACCAACACTCCTCCACCCTACAAACTCCCTTACCACTACCAACACTCCTCCACCCTATACAACTCCCTTACCACTACCAACACTCCTCCACCTCCCCCTTACCACTACCAACACTCCTCCACCCTACACAACTCCCTTACCACTACCAACACTCCTCCACCCTACACAACTCCCTTACCACTACCAACACTCCTCCACCCTATACAACTCCCTTACCACTACCAACACTCCTCCACCCTATACAACTCCCTTACCACTACCAACACTCCTCCACCCTATCACAACTCCCTTACCACTACCAACACTCCTCCACCCTATACAACTCCCTTACCACTACCAACACTCCTCCACCCTATAGAACTCCCTTAGCACTACCAAACACTTCTCCACCCTATACAACTCCCTTACCACTACCAACACTCCTCCACCCTATAGAACTCCCTTAGCACTACCAAACACTTCTCCACCCTATACAACTAACCAAACACTCTCCACCCTATAAAACTCCCTTACCACTACCAACACTCCTCCACCCTATAGAACTCCCTTAGCACTACCAACTCTCCTCCACCCTACAAAACTCCCCTACCACTACCAACACTCCTCCACCCTACACAACTCCCCTACCACTACCAACACTCCTCCACCCTACACAACTCCCTTACCACTACCAACACTCCTCCACCCTACTCAACTCCCCTACCACTACCAACTCTCCTTCGCCCTACACAACTCCCTTACCACTACCAACACTCCTCCACCCTACGCAACTCTCCTACTCCTACCAGCTCTCCTTCACTCTTTAAAACTCTTCTAAAACGAGTCTACCATCACACGTGTTAGTTAATAACATAGAAACGACAACTCGTGTGGCCCGTGAGCCATGCACCCGGTGCACGCACCAGGGCATGGCGTGCCACCTGTGAGCAATTCATCTCCCACAATAAATGAAATAATGGCCTTGTTTGGCTACACCAGCATGCGCGTACGTCGTTGGGAGTATTGATTCGGGACGACTAAAACTTTCACCAAGTTGGAACCATATAATCGACTTCACATAGGAGGAGTTTAATGTTGTTGTAGCGCGGAAACATCTGTAGCTGTAGCTATAGTAAGCCACGCCCGAAGACCCGTATGTTATATCGCGCCATCCATGCGTCGCGCGAAGCGTAGAACAGGGGCACGAGAAGGACAATTGCTTTGCCCTGATCCCCGTTAACCAGACAGGCAGAATTGTGTGTGATTGGTGGCGGTGTGTGTGAGTGTGGGGGGTGGGGGTGGGGGAGGAGGGGGAATGGGGGGGGGGGGGGGGGTCGGGGGGTTGGGAGGGGTAGCTTTGAACTGTTGAAGCGTGCATCGTAGACCACGCGTCCTTTAAAGTGTCACTGGGTGGGAGGCGAAGAAATCGACTTTTATTTCAGTATAATATTTCAACATTCGCTATTTGAAAGTCAGCATATGGTGCATTTTAAAGGTTACATGTTGTGAGTGAGCGCAAAATGATTATGCATGACACCATTAAAGGCGCGGGTAGGTGCACCACTGGAGGCCCCGAAGGGCCACTCCCTCCCCCACCTAGAACTGCTTAATCCTGCTTCATATCTAATCCAAGCTTATCCCTTATCCAAGCTCTTCCCTCATCCAAGCTTATCCCTCGTTCAAGCTCCTCCCTCATCCTAGCTTATCCCTCATCCAAGCTCCTCCCTCATCCAAGCTTATCCCTCGTCCAAGCTCCTCCCTCATCCTAGCTTATCCCTCATCCAAGCCTCTCCCTCATCCTAGCTTATCTCTCATACAAGCTTATCCCTTATCCAAGCTCATCCAAACGTATCCATCGCCCAAATTCATTCCCCATCCAAGCGCATTCTCCGCCCCTTCTCAACCCTCGTTCCAGCTTCCACTTCCGCTCCTCTCCCGTCATAACACTGTCCACGACCGCCAGGGGGCCGTCTTTATACAGCACGCATGAAATGCCAACATACACTTGGAGTGATGATGAGCGCTGTCGAGGAAGTGCCCGGTTCAATTCCACCATGCCGGCCCAGGATAATTGGACGCAGCGCTGATTGATGTTGCTTGTGTTATCAATGCTCCCAGCGCCGATTGATGTCGCTAGTGTTACCAATGCTCCCAGCGCCGATTGATGTCGCTAGTGTTATCAATGCTCCCAGCGCCGATTGATGTCGCTAGTGTTATCAATGCTCCCAGCGCCGATTGATGTTGCTTGTGTTATCAATGCTCCCAGCGCCGATTGATGTCGCTAGTGTTACCAATGCTCCCAGCGCCGATTGATGTCGCTAGTGTTATCAATGCTCCCAGCGCCGATTGATGTCGCTAGTGTTATCAATGCTCCCAGCGCCGATTGATGTCGCTAGTGTTACCAATGCTCCCAGCGCCGATTGATGTCGCTAGTGTTATCAATGCTCCCAGCGCCGATTGATGTCGCTAGTGTTATCAATGCTCCCAGCGCCGATTGATGTCGCTAGTGTTGATCGCTAACGCTCCCAGCGCCCCATTGATGTCGCTATGTCGCTAGTGATGTCGCTAGTGTTACCAATGTTCCCAGCGCCCATTGATGTCGCTAGTGCTACCAATGCTCCCAGCGCCCATTGATGTCGCTAGTGTTACCAATGTTACCAGCGCCCATTGATGTCGCTAGTGTAACCAATGTTCCCAGCGCCCATTGATGTCGCTAGTGTTACCAATCCTCCCAGCGCCCATTGATGTCGCTAGTGCTACCAATGCTCCCAGCGCCCATTGATGTCGCTAGTGTTACCAATGTTCCCAGCGCCCATTGATGTCGCTAGTGCTACCAATGCTCCCAGCGCCCATTGATGAGTGTGTTCCCAGCGCCCATTGATGTCGCTAGTGTAACCAATGTTCCCAGCGCCCATTGATGTCGCTAGTGCTACCAATGCTCCCAGCGCCCATTGATGTCGCTAGTGTTACCAATGCTCCCAGCGCCCATTGATGTCGCTAGTGTTACCAATGTTCCCAGCGCCCATTGATGTCGCTAGTGTTACCAATGTTCCCAGCAATGCCCTACCAATGCCCATTGATGTCGCTAGTGTTACCAATGCTCCCAGCGCCCATTGATGTCGCTAGTGTTACCAATGTTACCAGCGCCCATTGATGTCGCTAGTGTTACCAATGTTCCCAGCGCCCATTGATGATGCTAGTGCTACCAATGCTCCCAGCGCCCATTGATGTCGCTAGTGCTACCAATGCTCCCAGCGCCCATTGATGTCGCTAGTGCTACCAATGCTCCCAGCGCCCATTGATGTCGCTAGTGTTACCAATGTTCCCAGCGCCCATTGATGTCGCTAGTGCTACCAATGCTCCCAGCGCCCATTGATGTCGCTAGTGCTACCAATGTTCCCAGCGCCCATTGATGTCGCTAGTGTTACCAATGTTCCCAGCGCCCATTGATGTCGCTAGTGCTACCAATGCTCCCAGCGCCCATTGATGTCGCTAGTGTTACCAATGTTACCCCTGTCGCTCCAATGTTCCCAGCGCCCATTGATGTCGCTAGCGCTACCAATGCTCCCAGCGCCCATTGATGTCGCTAGTGCTACCAATGCCAGCGCCCATTATCCAAATGTTCCCAGCGCCCATGTCGCTAGTGTTAGTGATGTACCAATGCTCCCAGCGCCCATTGATGTCGCTAGTGTTACCAATGTTACCAGCGCCCATTGATGTCGCTAGTGTAACCAATGTCCCAGCGCCCATTGATGATCCTAGCGCTACCAATGCTCCCAGCGCCCATTGATGTCGCTGTGCTAGCTATCCCAATAGCTCCCAGCGCCCATTGATGTCCTAGTGCTATGCTCCCAGCGCCCATTGATGTCGCTAGTGTTACCAATGTTACCAGCGCCCATTGATGTCGCTAGTGTAACCAATGCTCCCAGCGCCCATTGATGATGCTAGAGCTACCAATGCTCCCAGCGCCCATTGATGTCGCTAGTGTTATCCAAGCGCCGATTGATGTCGCTAGTGTTATCAATGCTCCCAGCGCCGATTGATGTCGCTAGTGTTACCAATGCTCCCAGCGCCCTTGATGTCGCTAGTGTTACCAATGCTCCCAGCGCCGATTGATGTCGCTAGTGTTATCAATGCTCCCAGCGCCGATTGATGTCGCTAGTGTTTATCAATGTCCCAGCCGATAGTGTCGCTAGTGTTACCAATGCTCCCAGCGCCCATTGATGTCGCTAGTGTTACCAATGTTACCAGCGCCCATTGATGTCGCTAGTGTTACCAATGTTCCCAGCGCCCATTGATGTCGCTAGTGCTACCAATGCTCCCAGCGCCCATTGATGTCGCTAGTGTTACCATGCCAGCGCCCATTGATGTCGCTAGTGTTACCAATGTTCCCAGCGCGCCCATTGATGTCGCTAGTGTTACCAATGTTCCCAGCGCCCATTGATGTCGCTAGTGTTACCAATGTTAGCCGCGCCCATGTGCTAGTGTACCAGCGCCCATTGATGTCGCTAGTGTTACCAATGTTACCAGCGCCCATTGATGTCGCTAGTGTTACCAATGCTCCCAGCGCCCATTGATGTCGCTAGTGCTAGTGTTACCAATGCTCCCAGCGCCCCATTGATGTCGCTAGTGTTACCAATGCTCCCCCAGCGCCGATTGATGTCGCTAGTGCTAGTGCTAAATGCTCCCAGCGCCCATTGATGTCGCTCGCTAGTGCCCATTGATTTCGCTAACCAATGTTCCCAGCGCCCATTGATGTCGCTAGTGTTACCAATGTTCCCAGCGCCCGATTGATGTCGCTAGTGTACCAATGCTCCCAGCGCCCATTGATGTGCGCTAGTGCTATCGCCCAATGTGCTAGTGCTACCAATGCTCCTAGCGCCCATTGATGTCGCTAGTGTTACCAATGCTCCCAGCGCCCATTGATGCTGCTAGTGCTACCAATGCTCCCAGCGCCCATTGATGCTGCTAGTGCTACCAATGCTCCCAGCGCCCATTGATGTCGCTAGTGCTACCAATGCTCCCAGCGCCCATTGATGTCGCTAGTGTTACCAATGCTACCAGCGCCCATTGATGTCGCTAGTGTTACCAGCGCCCATGATGTCGCTAGTGTTACCAATGCTCCCAGCGCCGATTGATGATGCTAGTGCTACCAATGCTCCCAGCGCCCATTGATGTCGCTAGTGTTACCAATGTTACCAGCGCCCATTGATGTCGCTAGTGTTACCATGTCGCCCATTGATGCTGTGTGCTAGTAGTGCTACCAATGCTCCCAGCGCCCATTGATGTCGCTAGTGTTACCAATGTTACCAGCGCCCCATTGATGTCGCTAGTGTAACAAATGTTCCCAGTTGATGATGCTAGCGCTACCAATGCTCCCAACGCCCATTGATGCTGTTAGTGCTACCAATGCTCCCAGCGCCCATTGATGTCCTTAGTGTTACCAATGCTCCCAGCGCCCATTGATGTCGCTAGTGTTACCAATGCTCCCAGCGCCCATTGATGACGCTAGTGCTACCAATGCTCCCAGCGCCCATTGATGTCGCTAGTGTTACTAATGTTCCCAGCGCCCATTGATGTCGCTAGTGTTACCAATGTTCCCAGCGCCCATTGATGTCCTTAGTGTTACCAATGTTTCCCAGCGCCGATTGATGTCGCTAGTGTTACTAATGCTCCAAGCGCCGATTGATGTCGCTAGTGTAACCAATGTTATGCTATGCTGATAATGACTATAAACACTGGAACGACAGGGAGATGAATGCCTCGTCAAAAGCATACACATCAGCCGCAGTAAGTATAGATGCGCCAAGTACGGGAGATCCTGCTGCACTCCCTCTTAGTCGTACTACAATTCAGTTTGGGAATTAAACGGAATGATCTGTGTTCCCGTGTTTTATTTAGTTTTATCTAATAAAATCAACTCACCGAGCATTTATCTGAACTTAAGGCGAGTTTAAACAACTTAAGACTCCTGTGAATTATCCCGGCCTAAAATCACACCAATTGGAATATAGGCGAAGCAGCTGGCAAGACGCGGGTTCGCAGGGACTATTTGTGGCATTAAGCTAAAAGGACCTTGTCTAACATGTAGAAAAGGACACAAACAATCACTGTCGCACAAATACCACACCGAATCGCCACTAAAACAACGACAACTTGGGGAAAAGGCGACAGGAACGATCAGCGATAGTTTTTGCCTATGTTCTCACCGCCTTATTTACATCGAAAGTTTCTGGGGCTCTCTGGGATACCGTCCTCTACGCTTGCATTTCGCATGGTTTAATCACCGGTAAACTTGGAAAATTATTGCAAATATATTTTTCACCTGGCGTTAGGAATATGAAACATTATCTTGATCAAAACTAAATTATCACTTTCGACACTGATCGCCTGAAACTCAATTGAACATGCATATTTCGTGACAAAAAAAGTGGTGTGTTCTGTCAGGATGTGTCAGAATCAACAACAAAATAAGTGGTTGTTCTGTTGGACCAAGAAGGTGATAAAACCTGACGTTGGTCTGTTCAGCTAATACCTAGATGCGCCACGAACCATGACGACAGGGCGGCTGCGCGCTATGCCCAGCTATACTCACGGCGAGTTTTGCTTCACGCCATTAGCTGTAGGAGCAAAACTCTTCTGCAAAGAACTCCGTCGAGGACAGACATAGTGGTCGGTGGATTGGTGAACTTATGTAACTATTGGTCGCGAGTGCAAGTATAAATGTTTTAATATGTGTCTAGACGTAGTTTTGAAAGGGATGTTACATTCGCATATCATCTATTGCGCAGCTGTGTCGGAACTGAGGCTTTCCCGCTGTATGGATTTATGTGTTCCCATATGGTAAAAGGCCGTGTAGCATATGTACGCGCCAGCCTCGGTGGGTTGGCTCAGCGCCGCTCAGCCGTACAGCAAGTAACTACCACCGTGCAATTATATGACGCTATATAAGTAAGCGCACGAGCCGTGAAAAAAAAATGACAAAGCAGTTGGCGTCAACATACGGGAACTTTGTGCGCTGTCAGGCGTTCCCATTACCGCATATAGTAAGTCTAGTCAGCTAACATAGTGACGATTGCAAGCTAACATAGTGACGATTACCAGCTGACTAAGTGACCGTTGCCAGCTAACGTAGGTTGGATAATCGGTGTGGCCAGGATGACTGCCAAAGAAGACCTTGATTACGATACAGTGGCCGTCATCAAGCCCGTTAACTCGCTCACCAGCACGCTCACAAGCACGCACACTAGCACGCTCGACACAATGCCAGCTGCTCAGGTAACGGTTGCTATAGCTCCGACAAGGGCGCTGTCATCTTCTCCGCACTCTGATTCATTGCAAAAGGTTCGCATATTGTCCAGTCTGTCGTTACTACCACGGGATCTGACTGAATCATCCTCGCATCAAGACGTCTCGGATCTGACTGAAACATCCTCGCATCAAGACGTCTCGACTCTGACTGAAACATCCTCGCATCAAGACGTCTCGGCTCTGACTGAAACATCCTCGCATCAAGACGTCTCGGCTCTTAATGAACCATCCCCATATGAAGACGTCGCTGCTCTGACTGAACCTTCCCCAGATGAATACGTGTCTGCTCTGACTGAACCTTCCCCAGATGAATACGTGTCTGCTCTGACTGAACCATACCCATATGAAGACGTGTCTGCTCTGAATGAACCATCCCCATATGACCACGTGTCTGCTCTGAATGAACCATCCCCATATGAACACGTGTCTGCTCTGAATGAACCATCCCCATATGAAGACGTCGCTGCTCTAAACGAAGCATCCCCACATGAAGACGTGTCTGCTCAGACTGAATCATCTCCGCACCAAGACGTCTCCGATTTGCCCGAATCAGCAAAGGCAATGGGTAAGTCAGCTTGTGATAACCTGGCTGTTCGCCCGCCACTGATCATGGCTTCATCCGGGACAGTTCATCAGTCTAGCGCGACCACACCACCGGGACAAACAGTGAGTTCCGCGACCACACCACCGGGACAAACAGTGAGTTCCGCGACCACACCACCGGGACAAACAGTGAGTTCCGCGACCACACCACCGGGACAAACAGTGAGTTCCGCGACCACACCACCGGGACAAACAGTGAGATCCGCGACCACACCACCGGGACAAACAGTGAGTTCCGCGACCACACCACCGGGACAAACAGTGAGTTCCGCGACCACACCACCGGGACAAACAGCGAGTTCCGCATTGCCACCACACCAAGCCACACATCATCTTCATGCTTCACGTGTTCCTCACAATAATACGACCGACAGCACTCAGACATGTACGGCTAACACGAATCCATGCATTGTCACGGCTGCCAGGTTTTTACCACCGCTTACATCACAACAGCAACAGAAAGACGCACCAATCGTGCCAATCAAACCAGCGATGGTGATGATTTCTCGGTCCGACGGGGCCGGACTGATTCCATCAGGCGGGTCACTGCCTGACTCTGGTGTAGAGAGTGGTGAACACGGCTCGACAATGACTGCCTCCCGCCCTTTATACTCGCCGCCAGGTCTCAGTGTGTTATCCAGCTCGGCGATCGTGGCGCCACTGCCAGCGCCACCCTTGCGGTCCATATCGAATGGGTCACTTCCTCTTCCGGATAAGATGACTAACCCAAGAGGATGCCTACAACTTCCTGTTTCCCGTCCCTCGATAAGCAAAGAGAAATCCCTGCCAGCGTCTGCATTGTTCTCGGAAGAAAACCATGGGACTTATTCGCAGGAAACAACACACGATGAAGCATCCATTCCTGTACAGTCACCTGGAGAAGCCATGAAGACCTCATGGCCTAACACAGAGCGCCATCTGCGGGTGGATGAGCAGAAAGTCGCCCGACTCACACCAATGCAGAAGGAACAGGCACCGGAAGAACACAGCCCAGCGGAGAGTTATGACGAGGACATGGTGACACACTTCCAGTCGCTTCTCCACCAGGGGCCCCTTGACTCCAACAACCTCAAGGACCTTCTCGAGTCCCTACGACTGCGTATCAAACAATATAAGATCAAGTTTCAGACGGACCGCTCGCTTCTGCGCTTGAAGGAATGTGAACATCAATTACTTCTGCAGAAGATAGACCGCGAGCAACGTGATTTAGCCAAAACCAAGGAAGACTACTGCAAGTTTTTACTAAGTCATAAACATATGATCTCAAATCAGGAACTGACTGACTTGAAATCTGCAGGAGACCTGTCCGATGTCGCCAGAGGAAACTCCAGTCGGCTGCCGCTTACGCAAGACAGAGTGTTTGCCGTTCAGCAGCAGGGTTCAAGCCGTGAAGCACCCACAACATGTGAAGCTACTCTCGGCACTAACTCCTCAATGCTTGAGTCCTTTGGGGATAAATATACTCCTGGTGGCCGCAAACGGAAAGACGTAAAAGCTGGTGAATTAGGGCAGCCCCTTTGGAAAGTGGCCCGACCAACATCGATGCAACAGCAAGATATTGCGGAGGAGACCGAGTGGTGGAGACCCAGGCAGCTTTACATCGGTTTGGTGTCGACGAGAGGAAGGAAACAGAAAGCTGGATCAGGCGGCCGCAGACGGACAGCAACACCCCTGATGAGGCCGCACAAGTGGCGCGCTTCAATCATCTGTCTTCCAGGTGTAGATCACCATGGGGTCAACCAGGTGCCTGGGAGAATGTGACAGACCAGACATCGCCCAAAGAAAGGCGTCGCGTTCATGATTTGAGTCAGGCGTCTGGGGCGGTCTGTTCTGTAGTCAGTGGCACATATGAGATGTCTCCGTGCTGTGACCCTATCGTCAGGAGTAGTATTGCGTCCTGCTGTCAAAACACCTACCCCACGCGAATTGATATGGCCAGAGGCAGAGACAGCTACAACGCTTGTGTGCAATGCAGTCAGCCTGGAGCCATACATGTCAATGCAAGCCCACAGGGGCTGGGAGCCATATCAGCGAGTGCAAGCCTTCGGGCACCAGGAGCCATGCCGGCGAGTGCAAGCCTTCGGGCACCAGGAGCCATGCCGGCGAGTGCAAGCCTTCGGGCACCAGGAGCCATGCCGGCGAGTGCAAGCCTTCGTGGACCAGGAGCCATGCCAGCGAGTGCAAGCCTTCGGGCACCGGGAGCATCGTCTTCCTACTTAACTAGTCAGTCAGGTAAATCGGATCCCAGGACCAAGACGCCGAGGATGACTTCTGAGCGGATGCCTTACCAGCTACCGTATCCACCAGCTGCCCCTGGGCTTGGCACTGGAAGTGGCCCTGGGCCTGGCACTGGAAGTGGCCCTGGGCCTGTGGCACCAAACGCAACCAACATGTACATACCACCATTTGCACTTCACAACCAGAGCGAGACTTGTGTTCGACCTCCACCTCTCTACAAACCAACACCGATACGCCTGGACGGTGGTTCACGGGTTACGCCAGGTGGGCCCAGGGGTCTGCCGGGAGTCAGCCCACATCCGTCAGGGATAAACATGGCAAGCCGGCCCTGCTTTGCAAGAATGCCTTCGAGGGGTTCCAACCTGTGTCAGCCGCCACCCTTCACTGCGCAAGACAACTGTCCTCCCAAGCTTCTGATAAACCCGCAGGTTGTGACGTCATACCAAAATCAGAGGTACCCTGCCGTCCCTCCGGCTCGAGGGATGTTTCCTGGACCAAACAAACGATGGAATAATGGCAGCAGCCCGAATGTTGCTGCTTCGTCCATTCCGTCTCTGTCTTCTAGACCGCCCTACAGACCGCCCAGTCACAGCTACATCCCCGCCTCATTCCAACATGAATTCGCTCAGCCTCAGCAACCACCAACAGGGGACGGTACGTTAGTAAATGGTACACATGGACAGTTCCACCCGGGCTCGGCACAACAGGTCCAGCCTAATGAATCCCCTTACTACATGTCCAATATGGCAGGTAGTGATGACGGTGAAATTCCCCGGAAGCAGCCTTACACACCCAAGATCCCCAAAATCACCAAGGTGTCAGTGGGCAAGACATGCTACTACACGCCTGCTGTATCGGACGACCCGGAGGAGATTCAGCAGTGGCTCAGTCACTACGAGGTCACAGGTGCCACAGCTTCCTCCACTCAGGTGAGTGTAAATCACCCCCCACCCCACCCCCCTCCTACAAGCCAAGCCCTTCAGCATTTATCAGACAGCTTATACGTTCTCGTTATCATCCCCGAACATGATAGCCAATCAACATCCCACGATCCCACTTCAAAGCAGGGACCGTCCTCCCAACGTCAATCAGGTCACGACCTGGATCACCAACTGATTATTATGTGGGCTTTCGTGAACGTTATGATGTTACTTTATGAGAACATTATGATGGCACTCGTTGAATCGGTGATTATGTCAGTACATACCGGACGTCCCAAGGTCAATGCACACACACACATATGTTTACACACAGGTGCTCTGCTTGTGTATATTCATATATATACACGTATATATATATATATATATATATATATATATATAGATAGAGATATATAGATATATATATATATATATATATAGATATATATAGAGAGAGATATATATATTTATAGGGAGGAGCATATATGTATAGGGATATATATATTAACTTTCAAATATATAGAGACATATAGATAGAGACATAGAGATATAGATAGAAAGAGATACAGATATATATATATAGAGAGAGATTAAAACAAATAGATATATATATATTATAGAGGAGATATCTAGAGAGATATATATATATATATATATATATATATATATATATATATATATATATATATATATATATATATATATATATATATATATATATATATATATATATATATATATATATATATATATATATATATATATATCTCACACATACACTCACAAGCACGCTCAAACACATATGAATATACACACATATATAGGGGTTTGGTTCCCAATGCAAAGCTTCCAAGCCGCCATTGTATCAAAGATCTTGCTATAATAAGATACCTGACTCGTACATTTCCGTTGTGGAGCTCGCGACCAGCGCGCCACCTGGTTTCGCGGAAGCTAAAATGTAAACAAATGTGCGAGGCTCAATGGTAAAAGATCGATCGGCGATGATATGTACTCAAAGATACCGCTCTATTTCTAAAAATTCAACCACTTTTTGATTGAGCCAATACATAAAAACCAAGCCAATTACTATTGACACCTTTTTATCAATTTGTGTGACGATTTATTAACTACAACATTGTTTTATGAACGTTTGAACCAAGTCGCATATATCAGTATCTACCCCAGGCCTAGCCCAGATCGGACGGTAAAATACCTACTTACTCAGTCGTCCTGTAGGCTGAATTTACCCCTTTTTAAGACACAGTCGGACGTCTAGTCTACCCTTATTTGATGTTAAAAGATTAATCTGAATCATATTGGTTTTGTCATTATCGTGGACATATTTGCGGCGGAATATAAGAAGTTGATTTAAATACATGCTCATGAGTACCCAAGTTTGGGCAGGTTGAATTTATTTGCCTCCAAAGTGTACCTAAAAACACCCCAAAACACACCTCTATTTGCAGATAAATCATGACCGTTCATTTCTCATTCCTATATTACCATAATAAAGTACACGATAGGAAGGATATTGGTGAGGTATGTTAGCATTAGACGATAAGTAGGATGTTAGCGAGTTACGTTAGTCTTACAGGATAGGAAGGATGTTGGTGAGGTACGTTAGTCTTACAGGATAGGAAGGATGTTAGCGAGTTACGTTAGTCTTACAGGATAGGAAGGATGTTGGTGAGGTACGTTAGTCTTACACGATAGGAAGGATGTTGGTGAGGTACGTTAGTCTTACACGATAGGAAGGATGTTGGTGAGGTACGTTAGTCTTACACGATAGGAAGGATGTTGGTGAGGTACGTTAGTCTTACACGATAGGAAGGATGTTGGTGAGGTACGTTAGTCTTACACGATAGGAAGGATGTTGGTGAGGTACGTTAGTCTTACACGATAGGAAGGATGTTTGTGAGGTACGTTAGTCTTACACGATAGGAAGGATGTTGGTGAGGTACGTTAGTCTTACACGATAGGAAGGATGTTGGTGAGGTACGTTAGTCTTACACGATAGGAAGGATGTTGGTGAGGTACGTTAGCTTACACGTTGGTATTATACATGTGAATATTCTCATACTCTTCTATATTAACGTTGGTTACAGACTGGTCCCAGGGCGCAAGGGTCTATCATCAGAGCTGATGACGCTCTCAGTGACTGTCATGCTTGTGGTAAGAGCGCCAAGTTCCTGTGTTCTCGGTGCAAGCTAGTAGGCTACTGTGGCAGGACGTGCCAGGTACGTGCCCATCCTGTTTACACATAAGAAATGTAATTTATGTTCTTCAACTGTTTTATGACAATGATACACGTTGTGACACATGTCGTGACACGGTGCTTTGTGACAACAGGTGCGTGAATGGAAAAGCCATAAAGCCATGTGCTGTGTGGATTAGTCAGCGGGCGCTCCTGCAGTCACCAACAGGACCAACTTACGCCGATCTGTGACATACACTGTATACCATGAACTCACTTCACACACCGCGATCACATAGCTCAGAGCAACATCATTACAGCCCAACAAGCTGCGGGCTCCACAGTGACACCCCACCAGTGACACCTCGCGAACACGGTCCACACTACAATGGCAAACACGGTCCACACTACACTGGCGAACACGGTCCACACTACACTGTCGAACACGGTCCACACTACACTGGCGAACACGGTCCACACTACACTGTCGAACACGGTCTACACTACACTGGCGAACACGGTGCACACTACACTGGCGAACACGGTCCACACTACACTGGCGAACACGGTCCACACTGCACTGGTGAACACGGTCCACACTACACTGGCGAACACGGTCCACACTACACTGGCGAACACGGTCCACACTACACTGGCGGACACACCGACCGACCGCAAGGATGCTTCAGTTCATGGGCAACAATCGGAAGAGGCTGGCACGTCGCTAGGACACCATAGTAGCAGCACCACACGGATCAACTCCCCAGTGTGCATCTATGCCATCCGTTAAAGGGACAATGCTGCTGAAACTGAGTTCGAAGCACAAGATTTATCGCCACGACAATATTGTCCATATTCCTCGAAAAAATCGGCCAACAAAATCCCAAGAGTACTGAATCTGGCACAAGATGGAGTACGTAATCTAGTACAAGGCGAAGTACTGAATCTGGCACAAGATGGAGTACGTAATCTAGTACAAGGCGAAGTACTGAATCTGGCACAAGATGGAGTACGTAATCTAGTACAAGGCGAAGTACTGAATCTGGCACAAGATGGAGTACGTAATCTAGTACAAGGCGAAGTACTGAATCTGGCACAAGATGGAGTACGTAATCTAGTACAAGGCGAAGTACTGAATCTGGCACAAGATGGCTTCATACTTAGCGCATTTCTGCATATTCACACCAGCTTCATCATCTGTGTGCTGGGCACATTTTTATTAAATACAAGGTACAACAATGCCACATTCCTGTTTTGATAAAGTTTACTTGACATTTTTGAATCAAATACAGCCTCGTATAGCACACGAATGCGTCAGTAGATCGTTTGCAACGACAGCATCATATTCCACTCAGTAAAGAACTTTACACACTCTAATGCCGCATCATACTTCACGGCGGTGATACTCTACCCTACACCACTCTAATGCCGCATCATACTTCACGGCAATAAAGTATCCTACACCACTCTAATGCCGCATCATACTTCACGGCGGTGATAAAGTATCCTACACCACTCTAATGCCGCATCATACTTCACGGCAAT
>CM067356.1:59976707-60054207 GCA_034190875.2 Urechis unicinctus
ACAGAGTTGTTAACATTTTTTGTAGCATGTACAAGAAGGCGGTGAAAACCAAACCATGCCTGTGAATGGACTGCAGGTTTGACAAGATCAACCAGAGGCTTGCGTACCACCAGAAAAAGAACCCCTATCATCTGATCAACCATATTACTGCACAACCAAATGATGTGAGCTGCCTCAAAACTCAAAATGATCTGTACAAACGTCCTAGCTCACCATGAATTAGAGAACAGGTGTTTTTACAGGTAGAGCATTCCACTTGACCTGAAAAGTCCACTATACAGTGATTTGTTGTTTTTCACCAGTAAGAAATTCCCATTTAGACAAATGGATCTGTATGACAACGGCGAGCACATAAAGCCTAAGGCGATTACCTTGCACCTCATGGTGTTACATCGCCCTACCCACGCTCCAAAGCAGCACTACAAGCTATCAAAGAGCGCCTTGCCTTTGACCATGTGTACAATGAGCGTCAAGGCATGTGCCCGCGTTATGCGAGCCAGTTCCTGCGTCACGACACCCAGTTACCGTGACACGCAAGTCAGTTTCTGCACCGCACAAGCCAGTTCCCATGCAACGTAAGCCAGTTCCCATGCAACGTAAGCCAGTTCCCATGCAACGTAAGCCAGTTCCCATGCCACGCAAATCAGTTCCTGCACAACAAAAGGCAGTTCCCATTCCACGTCTGTAGTTTAAGAAGACTCGGTGGGCTGTTAAGAATTATCTGCGTGGGTGGGTGATGAACTTTCCTGGGAGTCATTCCCTCGACAGGGACGCTCTGATGTTCTTAAGATGGCGTGCGAAAACAGATGTGTGATCCTCTGACCACTGAGCGTAAGGAGCTAAACGGGATCAAGTGTCAGTTTGCCCTGCATTCGAGGCTCATGAACTTCACGGGCGATGGAGACACTGAACATGTACTGTGTTATAAGCAGGAGGTGGTACTCCCGAGAGAAGATATTGATGATATCCTTAACAAGTAGCAATGCCAATATCCATGAGCGGTTGGAGAAGTGGACCAACAAAGGTTTCAGCTGGGAGTTTGAGTCAGTAGCAACTCTGTGGATTGACATTACCCACTACCATCCATTCAAAGATGGCTCCTACCTGCAACTACCGAGTATGCAGGCAGTGAAGAAGGCAGTCATAAATGAGAAGAACAAAGATGACTACTGACATCTATGGTCTATTGAATTGGCTATGCTTCCGGTCGGTAAAGACCCACAGTGACCATCTAAGATTAGAATTAACTGGCTGTTAGACCAGCTGGATGACAAAGGCTTAGAGTTTCCATCACAAGTGTCTCAGCTTGAGAAGGTAGAGAAGCAAGTGCCTAACCTAGCCCTGAACGTCTTGAGCTGGGAAGGAGGCGCTGCTATCATACACCACATCATTTCGCTGATATTCCACTTAATGCAGTTCGAGAAGGATGACAAGTTGTATGATCAGAGTAAGTACGAACACTGTAAGTTCTTCTGTGAGCGTTGCCTGCATGGCTATTCCACTGAGAAATTGCTCCAGACGTACAAGCCTGAGTGTATGGGGAAAGGGCAGGCTGCTGTGCGAGTTACCATGGAATATGAGCCATGCGGTTGCGCCTATGAAATTATTGCAAGCCCTGCAACATGGAGAGCGCAAGATCAAAGCAGTTCTGTAAACCCCTGCTTCTATGCACGTGGCGCGGGAGGACAGAAGAGTGCACAACGCGGCAACCTACTGTCAACTGTGTTAAAAGGAAATGGGCCGCAACACTGTCCGCGGCCACTGCCATATATCAGGATATTACCGTGGCGCAGCGCATAACACCTGCAACTTGAAGGTGCAGCTGAATTGCAAGACAACGGCCATGTCTGTGGTCTTCCCCAACCTACACAACTATGACAGTCACCTCTTGATGCAGACCATCAGCAAGGTAGAAGGGCAGATCAACTGCATCCCAAACAACATGGAGAAGTACATCTCCTTGTCGTTCAGACAGTTGTACTTCATTGACAGTGCACAGTTCCCCCTAGCCTCACTGGACAAGCTGGAACTCAGAAGTCTTTCAGTGACAGCTAAGTATGAGCCTGACTGGGCAAAGCACCGCCTGCTGATGCACAAGGGAGTGTACCCCTATGAATTCACGGACGGATGGGATAGCAAGTTGTCTGAACAAAGCATATCTACTTTAGGCTTTAAAATGTGCAGAAGGTCTGGGACATGTTCGGGGATAGAAACATTGGCGACTTCCATGACCTGTACCTGCACACAGACATGCTGTTCCTGGCGGTTGAGTTTGAGATATTTTGCAAGATCTGTCTTCAGCAATACGGGCTGGACCCAGCCAACTACTACACCAGCCCCAATCTGTCATGAGACGCACTGCTTAAGAGCAACAACCTGGACCTGCTATACACAGACTTGGGGTCGCTGCTTAGATCCACACCGCAGACATTTACGCAGACATGCAAGCAACTACTCACCTGATCACACACTCCACACCAACACCAATAACAAGGTTTTGGGGAAAATGAAGGATGAGCGTGATGGAATACCGATCAAGGAGTATGTGGGCCTGTGCCCTAAAATGAACTCGATCCTGATGTCTGACATGGGCAAGATCAGAAAGGCAAAGGAAGTGAAGAAGGTTGCTGTGAAGAAGCACCTACACCACGCACAATACATGGAGTCTTTGTTCACACAGATGTTGTACTGCCATGGGATGAACATGCTCGGCAACGATGGTCACAGGGTGTATGGTAAGCGTGTCAACAAGGTGTCATTCTCCCCATTTGACTCAAAGCGGTGGATAGTGTAGAAACCTGGGCCTATAGGTACGTTAGTTTGCCGGCAAACTAAAGTGGCAGAGTCGGGCCCGTTCGGGGTCGGACACAACAAGACCTGACACTATCACACGACCTGACATCACCACACGACCAGACACTATCACGCGACCTAATATAATCACACGACATGACACCGCCACACGGCCAGACACCACCACACGACCTTACACCAACATACCACCACCATACGACCTGACACCATCACCAGACATGACACCATCACTTGACCAGACACCATCACACGACCAGGCACCATCACACGACTAGACACCATCACATGACCTGACGCTACCATACGACTTGACGCCACCACAAGCCCTTACACCACTATACGACCAAACACCACCATACTACCTGACAAAACCACACGACCAGACACCACCATACGACCTGACAACACCACCAGACCTGACACCACCATACGAATTGATGCCACCACACGCCCTCACACCAAATAGTTTATAGCTACGCTAAGAGGGCTCACTTCGAGTGGCTCTGCGGCGATCGCTTCCCTAATTATAATACATTTCAGTCTTAAGGTGACGCTACCGTGAAAAAAAAAGCCCATGGCACTGTTGATCCAACGTCTCGAGGCTCGGGGGCTGTTAAAGATTATGGAGTCATCGGATTGGTCGAGGCAACTACAGCAAAGATCTTTTTATAATAAGATACCCCACTCGGACGTTTCTGTTGTGAAGCTCGCGACCAGCGCGCCACCTGGTTTCGTGGAAGCTAAAATGTAAACAAAAGCGCGTGGCTCAATAGTAAAAGATAGATCGGCGATGGTATGTACTCAATAATACCGCTGTATTTCTAAAATTTAGCGATTCTATGATAGAGCCAATACATAAAAACAAAGCCAATTACTATTAACACCCTTTTTATCAATTTGCGTGACGATTTATTAACTACAATAATTTTTTATGAACGTTTGAACAAAGTCGCATATATCAGTATCTACCCCAGGCCTAGCCCCGATTGGACGGTAAAATACATACTTACTCAGACGTCCTGTAGGGTTGAATTTACCTCTTTTTAAGACACAGTCGGACGTCTATGCAACCCTTATTTGATATTAAATCTAAATCATTGGTTTTGTCATATTTGCGGCTGAATATGAGAAGTTGATTTAAATACATGCTCATGATTTCCCGATTGTCACACGAACCTTCACCAAATCAAGCAGCTGCATTGTCGGTTGATGGGGTTCCCTATGTAGACGTATGATTTTATTATGTAATACTGTAAAATGTATTCTTGCTTATTTTGAATAACAATATAATAATGAAATATTTCAGGACATAGCATATACTAAAAACATTGATGCAGCATGCATTTAATCACCATTAACTCTCTCGCTCTATCTCTCACTTTCTCTCTCTGTCTCACTGTCTCTCTCTGTCTCTCTATCTATCTATCTCTCTCTCTCTCTCTCTCTATATATATATATTATATATATATATATATATATATGTATATATATTTAAGTATATATATATATATATATATATATATATATATAAATGCATATATATATATATATATATATATATATATATATATATATATATCTATATATATATATATATATATATATATATATATATATATATATATATATATATATAATATATATATATATATATATATATATTAAGGTCATTACAACTTAAACTCTCAGTCTTAATAGCTTACTCAGAACAACCACAAATGAAATGAGATCATCAGCATACATTAGAAGATTAACAACAAGCACACTAAAACTACACTGAACACAATAATTATTTAAAACCAGAGCTCAATTCATCCATATATACACTCATCAGATAGGTTGACAATATGCTTCCCTGTCTTATGCCATTAAACACACCAAATCAGCCAGACATAGTTCTGCCCCATCTTACACAAACATCTGATATGAGTACCATGCAACCAACCATTCTAACAGTATATCCAGGGACACCTTTTTTCGACAAGCTTCCCCCACCACTGCTATCTAAGGTGCAGTAGTCCTTTATACTGGTGTGGATTTATGATAGATAGTCCTTGTACATCTGCCCTAAAGGGCTTTCAAGGGACTAAGTAAGCAAATATCAATATTTGATCTTTCGGAAATATACACATACAACAGCACTTAAAAAAAATAAGAGCACAAATTTTCAGGCGTGGGAAAATGTCAATGTCTTTTGCTCTCCTTGTGGTCCCTTAACTTACTGTTAGCCTCTCTCAGGGAATGATGCAACCTCATGTTCACCATAACACATATTACTGAAAGATGACACCTGCATGACTCACATCGGAGTTTCTGTAAAGAGAGCTCTTTAGCTAGAATGCTTACAACCCTGGCTTTCACTTGATTACAGTATAATACTGTGTCAATGAATTTGCGGCAATGTTCCTTAACCCTGCATATCGCATCTACTAGTGATTTGCTTGGGACAACGAGCCCTTCCTTTGCACTTCGGTTATTCTTCTGGTCATGTATATCATTGACTACAGATATTTTGTCTCTGCATATTGCACACAACTTAATTTCAGCGCAATATAGCCAGTGACATATGCTAGAACATTCACTTCCTGGCTGGAAAGGCCTTTGTCAATTCAAACCGTTAATTGCAGCGCAGAAATCCCCATTTGTGTTTGACTTCTAGTCAGACATACTCGCAAGTCATAACGAAGTTGGTTGGCTGCTGCGCGTCGAGTAGCTTCCACAAAAGTAGAGGGCGCTGCCTACGCGGTGTCACGGAATTTGTCGGGCGGGCTGCCGAGTCGGGTATCTTATTATAACAAGATCTTTGATGGAACCACACAAGAGCAGGGCCCTGTAGAGGAAGATGGAAGGCAGCCACTTTTCTGGTGTCATTATCTTCCCCTGGAGCTGATGTAGAGTGCAATAGCTTTCAAAATCCCGAAGGAACTCCAGGGGTTCCGCTACGCTTCTCGCCCTAGAGTCTACGACAGGACCAGCTCTAAAACTGGCGCGTCCGAATATTCACAAGACACGTTCGGTAATCTTCGTGAGCAATCAACGCAAAGGTTGTGACCCGGATTGACCTTATTTGCTCGTGTGTGGCTCTTGAAACTGGCTTGTGATACGCACCCTCGGCTCTATTTGACGTCATGGACATTGTATTGGTCTGCGTCCAATGAGAACACATTGAATGTCTTCTGGAATTATGGGGCGTCTCAAAAGTTCAAATTGGCACCACAACAAATGCTTTATTGCTTAGCTGCACGATAGTATGTTTACTGCTTCTCTCGCCGACTGTGTGATTAACGGTGCCACTCAGCGTGAAACAACAAATCGGAGTGTTATAGGATGTGTGCCCGGCTCATAAAAATCACTCCACTGGTTGGACTAGTTCTTCGGAACTTGTAGAACTGACCAATGAGAGACAACGACTTAAAAGTATCAGAGAGTGACCGAGAGACACGGCTTGTGATTGGAGCATCCCAAATCTGGGATGCCTGTCCAGTTCAAGACATTAAGCTCGCCCAGACTTGAAGGCGAGACTATTGAATATCAGTAACATGTAAACAGCGCCCGCAGCCATCAAGCTGGGGGACCTTGACTAGGCTGATGCTGGCCACGGCATTTTTTACAATGGGTTAATCCCGTCTGACCGGATGACATTAACATAAAACGTATAAAGGCGACCATACATGACCCGATGAGGCATACAATTAAGAAAACATCAAAGGTACAAGGATGGCCAAGCAGAATGAGATGATGAGACACAGGATAAAGGAACATGCAAGTACAAGGATTGTCTGTATGGCCCGGTAAGATGAAAAATAGGACAGAAGTGACCAAGACAGCCAGTCAAAGACAGATTAACATATTCAACTCAGGAATATGACACCTGACATCAATGCACAACCTGACACCACCACACGACATAACACCACCACACGAAATTACACCACCACATGACTTTACACCACCACACGACATTACATCACCACACGACCAGACACCACCACACGACCTGACACCATCACACGACCAGACACCACCACACGACCGGACACCACCACACGACCGGACACCACCACACGACCAGACACCATCACACGACGGACACCACCACACGACCGGACACCACCACACGACCAGTCCCCATCACACGACCAGACATCACCACACGACCTGACACCATCATACGACCTGACACCATCACACGACCAGACACCACCACACGACCTGACACCATCATACGACCTGACACCATCGCACGACCAGACACCATCACCAGACATATTACCATCACACGACAAGACACCACCACACGAAGTGACGCTACCACACTAAAGTACACCACCACATGACCTGACACCACCACACAACCTAACACCACCACATGACCCGACACTACCACACGACCTGACACCACCACACGACCTGGCACCACCACACGACCTGGCACCAATACACGACCTGACACAACCCCACGACCTGACACCACCACACGGCCTGCCAGCAATACACGACCTGACACCACCACACGACCTGCATCCACTACACGACCTCACACCACCACACGACCTGACACCACTACACTACCTGACACCACCACGCGACCTCACACCACCACCCGACCTCACACCTCCTGACACTACCGATATAACCCGCCCCCTCCCAATCCTAAACATTCGTCCAGGTCAAAATCGATCACTTCACCCATCAAATATCGAATACAAGTCCCACTGAGTCAATCCTACATATTAAAGAGTCCACAGCCTTTAAGGTTGGCTTCTGAGCTAAAAGATTATTGCAAGTCTCCTCCATGAATTAAACTGATCAAGCGTGTGTGTGCGGGCTTATAAAAACAGTCGCTTCTGGGAGTCGATAAGAAGTTGATTGAATTGGCGAGAGTTCTGAGCACCAACTTTAAGCTGACAAGCTATATGACAGCTCTCTTGGCAACTAGCGCGTCGTCTAGTTGGCTCTAACGTGTTCGATTGGAAAAAGAACTTGGGCGCATGTGTTCGGCAACGCCCGATATTGTACGGTATCATATGCCAGGGAAGGCATCAACGGTGATCAAGATTATAATAATTATCACGAATTGAGGCTTCAACGAGTTGTTAAGGAAGTGTGAAGTGGACAACTGTGCGAAGACCTCATTCCAGCGAACGTTTCGTCATCGGCTCCTTTCTGTGTCGCTCAGCACGATTCGGTCGCTATGCCTGGAACAACAAGCTGGTATTATCGCCCAACTAATAGCACGTGCTATTCTTCCCGACAGGCTGCCGGCCGTAATGCCTTTCTGACCGAGCCGAAGCTGGCGTCCAGGGTTTCTTCTGAATTGGCGAAAACTCCGATGCCATCTTTATCAGCGCGGTCTCCAGACTATCAAAGAGAACACATCGCCTATCTGAGCCGCCCCACTTTGTCCAGTCGACTACGTCATGAAAACCCCCAGCTGTCCTACACCTTCCGTAACCGCTACCAAACGTGGGACGGCCACTATATCTGGAGCAAAATGGATTTCTTTAAGGACAGTTACAGATGTATATGGAACCCTCATGGAGGAATCAAACGGTCGAAGAAAATATGACATTTGTAGAGAAGCCGCTTGTCACAAAAGCGATTATCATGTTGTTTGGCGTCATTGTAGCCGGTTTTTGTTTGGCGTCATTGTAGCCGGTTTTTGTTTGGCGTCATTGTAGCCGGTTTTTGTTTGGCGTCATTGTAGCCGGTTGTTGTTTGGCGTCAATGTAGCCGGGTTTTGTTTGGCGTCATTGTAGCCGGTTTTTGAATGTTGCAGCTTAAGTGTAACTGCTTGGGACGAAGCCAGGAAGTAATGTCACTTCTGGAATATCTGCTATTTCTTTTTGTGTTTATTTTCTTCTTACTATAACTGACTGATTTGACAGTGGGTGATGGGGATGTGGAGCAATCATCTGGAAGGTGAATGGCGTACAGTGTATATACACACGATCATTACATCCAGCAGTGAAATAAAATAAAGTACAAGATAACATTACAACAAAAATGATGTTGGTCATTAGTAAACGCAGTTGATATGACGAACACCAGTTTGTAAATTCCCAGAAATTGACGTGATGTTTATCCAAGGTGCAACCCAAAGCTAGAGCGACGTCGTTCGACTCGATGTCGGTCCACAATGGTCCGGAACGTGACTGTGGACGAGACGTATCCATATGATGTGGGCTGTGTGTCTTGCTATGGGTATGTGTGATCTTTACTGCTATGTTTGGGCTTTTTCCCGTTGTGCTTGGGCTTGCTGTTCACGATCGTGGCATTGCTGGGATACACACGGTGCTCTGTGACGGTCGCTCTGTGAGGGGCGGATGTCGCAATGCCGGGAGGGGTTCGTGTACATGGGGGAGCGGATGTCCGCGCGTCGCGGGATGCCAGGGAGGGCGGTGAAGCTGGAGGTGTACGTCGCTGTATATTGTAGCTCCAGGGAGCAGTGAAGCTGGAGGTCCGCGCGTCGGGGAGGAGTTGTCGCTGTACCATATTGTAGCTCCACGGCGCGGTGAAACTGGAGGTCCGCGCGTCGGGGAGGAGTCGTCGCTGTACCATATTGTAGCTCCACGGCGCGGTGAAGCTGGAGGTCCGCGCGTCGGGGAGGAGTCGTCGCTGTACCATATTGTAGCTCCACGGTGCGGTGAATCTGGAGGTCCGAGAGTCCGGGGCGTCATACATGTTCCATGATGCAGGAGTAATCTGTTCCATTGCCGCCTGTTGGCCGCATGACAGGTCCTCTCGTCTCTTACCTTCATGTAAATTCATCCACTGGTCACTTTGGACAGTATCCAACCGCGGTTGGTGTTGTACTGTAGCAGCAACCTGCGCCATAGGAAGCCGTGAAGTGTGCTCCGTAAGAACTGCAGACGGCCAGGCTGTGGCAGATCCATACGCGCGGCCTGCCGGAGGGTTGGTAAGGTAACGTGCCACTTGGCCGGCTCCTGTGTCCGTCGTACGGGTAGCGGACGTATTTAAGGGGGTGCCAACGTGACGGATCACATGGGGGGGCGCTATAGACGCTCGACTTCCGGTCCCTGTTGCCTGGGTTGTGACGGCATTACGGCTTTTATTGAAGGCGATATTACTGTCCCCAATGGATCGCGAGCCGCACGTCTTGTCATTGTACAATACGTGATTTGGTGCTCCAGACGATGTTTGACGAGAACTCACGCGCTCCGCTTGGTGACTCTCTCCAGACGTGACACTGTGAGTCCGCTTCGGCAAAACAGAGGTGTTATTCCAGAAACCACTCGTAGATGTTCCCGGACAAGCTTGACTGTAGATGCCGGGCGCCGGAAGTACGTAGTTATTGGCGGTTGAAGTCGTAGGGTTAGCTCTGTACCGCGCCAGATACTCGACCATGACATTGCGATTGCGTATGAGCCATTCCATCTTGGCAAACACTTCCTGTTGGCTTCGTCGTTTCTCTTTCGCGTGGCGTTTAAGGATTGCCAGGTCAACGACAGTCTGCCGGTGCTGCTCCAGAGCCAACAACATATCGTGATGGAATTGCCGTGAGCTCGTGGAATGAAATTGACCTGAAGATGGCCACATGAGGGCGCTGACATCGTGATTGCTGTCGACTGATGGCCACATGAGGGCGCTGACATCGTGATTGCTGTCGACTGATGGCTGCGTGAGGGCGCTGACATCGTGATTGCTGTCGACTGATGGCCACATGAGGGCGCTGACATCGTGATTGTTGTCGACTGATGGCCGCGTGAGGGCGCTGACATCGCGATTGCTGTCGATTGATGGCCGCGTGAGGGCGCTGACATCGTTATTGCTGTCGACTGATGGCCGCGTGAGGGCGCTGGCATCGTTATTGCTGTCGACTGAAATCCGATACCGCATCGAGTTCTCCAGCGATTTTTTGAGCAGCCGAACGTGTGAGTTTTTTGGCCGCACAGGGGAATAAGTGATTTCAGTAGGGATTGAGTTGACGTGAAAGTTAGTGGTCGAGATGATGGGGTGATGATGGCACTGACCTCTGTCATGGCAACTATAGGTCACAGTAGTGTCGGCCACCATACCGGACTTTTCCATGGCCGAATCGCTCCGTTCCAATCTCCCTAATGTCGGCGATTCTCTGGCCAGACTTTGTTTCGCCTTGCCAGCTTCATCGTTCTCGGCGGACACAGACATCGAAGTCTTCATGTCGCTAGGATTAACATCCACAATGAATGTAAACTCGGCCGCGCACACAAGACACTGACAACCTTTAGCGTTAGCGGTAGAGCGGATACGAAATTCGATGAAATGAAAGCCAAAGAGATGGACCAAACTGAGGCTCGCCAACGATGCCCGGAAACATTTTATACTGGCGCCATGACAACGCAAAAGAGTCAGTGAAAAACGTCAGTCACACTGAAGAAGACTGTGGCTGGATATTGGCGCTAAATCTGTTACTATGACAACCTGTCGACTGCACGAAATGATTCACCAGATTTTGTGCAGCGTGATGTAAGTTAATAGTTTCACATGGGAGAAAATCGAGTCTATCGTCCCCACCCCAGCAAATGCTTAAAGAGGCTTTCCAGCCCTATATCCTGATATCGGGCACTCAGGGATCATTTTGTTAATACATGACTACGTTTAACGCAGACATAAATAATGCCATCATTTAATTTGTGCAACAAATTTTACTTGATCGAAAATCATGCTGATAAATTTTAAACATTATGATTTGACTGGTAATATTCATGCTGTTCAGTAGAAATCTGTTTTATTTTGTTGTGTCGTTCCATCGACAACTGTGCCTCCCTAAAACGATGAACCACACGAATGTTAGCTGTCAATCATTACGCGCTTTATAACTACCTTGCTATCGATGTGCATACTTCCGCTTAGGTTACAAAATGTAACTCTTCACTTATTAAATTGTGGGCATCATTGCACCAAAAAATTCGACCGCAAGCAGGAACGGAAAGTTTCGACAACAAAAATGCCGACAGCCTAGTAATGACCTATTTTCAGAGACCGCAGCGCCGCGTAGTGACTGAAAGTTTGAAAACATTAAACTTTTAGTTTCCAAGGTGCGTTACAAATATGGGGCTGAACAGTCTCTCTAAGTCATAAGATATCTCGTTATACAAAAGCAAATATGACACATCGTGTCAAAGTAGCGAGAGATATTTCCCAGTAGCGAGTCCTGGTTTATTGTCACATCACTATATGCCACAATCATCAATTTGTTATTCTTGACACATCTCCAATGGCGGAAATCCATTACGTCTGGTCAAGGCTTAAATGGAGAGCAGCCAACTGCAGCGTTAGTTAGAATGTCAACAAAGCTTAATGTCTTAAACTTGGCAATACATGAGCATATAGGGTGATGATGTTTTGACATGTGACCAGGAGACAGGATAAACGTGGCGGTCTGATGTGCAGAACCAATCACTTGACTTGCTTCCAGCTCCTAGTCTGTATGTGATGTAGTGTCCCGAGTGAAGTCCACCATGGTGACACACAACGGACACCAGACGGTAGGTCTTTCTCCTGCGCACATATACACACAGACAGACAGGCTTAGTAATCCACCACGCTCCCTGATTTCATAAGTCATCCATGCATTACAACACGTGTAAATTTAATGTACCTCTGAATGCCTTCTAGTGCTTCGGTGAGAAGGAGGTCTTCTTCGAAAGACACTGTTCCATGAATGGATGTCTTATTGATGTGGATACACAGACATTGTGGCAGCTTCAAAAAACACACTTTGACCTCATTGCTCAGTAGACAACCTACATTAGATTGGACAGATTTATGTGCTACAAATACGATTAGGTCAATTGCAAATGTGTATTTGTTACCCGCACTTAAAATTGGAGTGTTGGGCAGAAGTCGAAAATAAGAAATGGCTGCTGATCGTACCACTTGTAATGACAGTTTTTTTATGTACACGGATTTAGCCACGCTCTGTCCGACAGCGCCCTCTGCTTCCGGTTTAGTTGTGCATTTGGTGCAGTCGACGTCTTCTATGACCTCTTCTCTCACGTAGTGTGCCAGCAATTCTCTCGATTCCCTGGTTATAGAAATAGCAACTTATGATGTACACTGCCCGTTGTGATGTTCACGCCAATGTATGATGAATCTGCTTCTTAGCTGGGAGATAAGCCACACGCCTAATCGTTAAGTGGTGACGTAATAGTAAACAACTCACCTAGTAACTGCCAACTGACCTTGCCATCTGCCAAGTGAGAGTGAGGCTATGAAGCTGTTGATCTGCTCAGGATACTGATGAACACACAATCACCTTACAGTATGCATGCATCCCAACTCTATCTAGTTATGTAGGAGAAGTGAATGTCGTGAAGGATATGCTACCAACCTCGTAACCACATGTTTCACAATGCATCGTGACTGCATGTTTGCCAAGGAAGGGGTGCTCTTCCCTAGCACCATCACAATCATTCTACAAGTTTCAGGAAACATTTTCTGGTTAGATCAAGACCCGGTAAACAGTCAATGATAAAAATGGAAACATAACGTGTACTTATCATATGAGAACTGACAGAATGTCCACCGACCTTCGCTTCTTCTTCTTCGATGACTTCCAGCAAATGTTGCAGCAACTCGTGACAATCCTGTATACAACAGTCATAAATTACTAAACCACGCCCACTCATTATCATACCATGAATAATTAACAAGTTAATCGATAAGTAAACCGGTGCGTTCTGCGAGAAGATATTCTTTTTGATATAAATTAAACGTTGAATATATGACCTGTTGTCTGTTGGGAGCAGGAAAGCCTCGTTCACGCAAAGCATTCAGGACCAAAGATGGATTTGCGGCAGCTTTTACTTCCTCATTCAAATCTGCCAAGTAAATTCGTTCGCGTAAATAATGATTGCCTATGATGCAAAAGACTTGATATATCAGAGAAGGGAATGTATCTTATGTCAACTGGTCGATGTGTCAATGATGTGAATGTAGCCATGATGTGCCTGTGATGTGATGCGTCTGTGATGGGCAGGAAGTTATATGTCTGAGATGTGAAGTGTCTGTGATGTGAATGAGGTGATGTGTCTGTGATGTGAATGAGGTGATGTGTCTGTGATGTGTGTTTCTATGATGTAAATGAGATGACGCTCTTGAGGTGAATGAGGTGAGCCAGCATGTGGCGAGATTTACCTTTGAGGAGCTCACAGACAAGATTCATGTAGCTATTTGGGGAGCACTCCAGCCACAGTTCGAGAGGTGTACACGGAGCTAGCGACTGAATGGCAAAGTTAAAGAAGCAGGTCGCACCAAGGTTAGGCAAACCAGGGCATCCAACGGAAGTTATTGGTCTGACTGAAACCAAGAAATGAATTACGAAGAGCACCTCATTGAAAGAACGGATTACTGATGTAGTATTGAGATTATCTTCAGGCCGAACAATAGCAACTTAAATGTGTCCTTGTTTATTGAAAGTGCTAGTCTGTCACCGCTCACAACTCACTCAGTCCCCGCTCACCACTCACTCAGTCGCCGCTCATAACTCACTCAGTCGCCGCTCACAACTCAGTCGCAGCTCGCAACTCAGTCGCCGCTCACAACTCACTCAGTCACCGCTCACAACTCTCTCAGTCACCGCTAACAACTCACTCAGTCACTGCTCACAACTCACTCAGTCCCCGCTCATAACTAACCCAGTCGCCGCTCACAACTCACTCAGCTGCCGCTCAGAACGCACTCAATTGACCTATACCTTGGATCAAACGTGAGATGGCGAGGATGAAAAACGTTCTACACCAAAGCACGACGCATGAGCTCGCTGCCACGACCATGTAGCTGACAAGAATTAACAGAATCGTAAGCACTGCCCGAATGACGTGTATCAGCAATCTCAGCAACCGGCTAGTCACCCTGATGGTAAGGTCAGCGTGGTCCGCGGTCCACCGAGGGTCAAGGTGGCCAACGCGGCCAAAACGTTACGTGTTCTACCAAGCTCACGACTGGTCCCCATCGCTGCTCCATCAGACTCAGGACTGATCCTCATCGCCACTTCATCAGACTCACGACAGGTGCCGGTATCCATGACCGTGATATGGCCAGTTCTACCGAAGAGAACAACCTGCCTTTCTTCTGCCGAAACGATAATGAAAGTGAGTTGCACAAATACGCATAACCGACTCGCATATTAATTTGTCAGGCTTTTCGAAAAGACTTGTGAATAGTTGTTTCGCTTTCGTTATCCGCGCGGTTGCTGCCGTCTAGCTAGCATACGAGACACCAGACATAGCTAAAAACGAAACCTTAAGCCGTGCTGAGTATCCACCAACCCGCCCTTTTATCAGGTTACCAAGTGCTCGCCAGGCGCCCAGACACACACGTCTGTCGTTTGCAGTGAACGACGGAACGGGGGATTGGGGGAGCGATTGTCGTGTGCAGGGGTGCTTCAAGTAAACAGTAATACAAATGCTGTTTTATGTCACCTGATTGTCACTTACTGTGTTTCCATGTATAACGTAGAGCGTAGACTCCCACCAACAAAATCACTGCGTACTTCGATAGCCGGCGTCACTCTCGATACACAAGGTACACAAGCTGCCAGGTGCTTCCACCC
Organism: Urechis unicinctus; assembly: GCA_034190875.2. NCBI lineage: Eukaryota > Metazoa > Annelida > Polychaeta > Xenopneusta > Urechidae > Urechis > Urechis unicinctus. The sequence continues at coordinate 59,992,081 of CM067356.1, forward strand.
GAAAACAACCATCCCACGTTAGAGGAGGGTGACTTGTTGCACCACTCCTCTACGACAGGAGCTTGCACGCTGCTCCAAGAAGTATATATATATATATATATATATATATATATATATATATATATATATATATATATATATATATATATATATATATATCATCATATGCATTATGAATGTTATATATGCATATGTATAATGCCATACAAGCCGCTATATATATGTAGTTATTTATAGACACACACACGTTTTTGTATCGGAAACGAGCACCTGTTTGCTTAGGTATAGGTATGTGCATGTATGTGTGTTGGTGTTTATATACACTCTTTGATTGCACGGGGAACTTCCGATGCGAGCTGTCAGTTGGACGAAACGTCAGGACACAAAGCAACCTTTCACGCCGCCTTTATCAGGAAAAACACCGCCGGCTGCAGCGCGTTTCCGTTAGACCAAACGAAAAATGTAATCTGTTTATTGTTTTTGTTTGTTGTTGTCGCATTTGTTAAACGCAGTTTTTGGTTTTTGTTTTGATAGACAAAAAACAAAAAAAAACGGTGTTTACACGGACCAAGAATTCTTTATTCCATCCCGAGCAGATACAACATCAGGAATGTCACATCAACAAGATGTCTCCGTGTGTCGCCGCTCGTACAGGAGCATGTAGGGAATTGTTGTCAGAACTTGATCCAGCGAGACCATCTAACGGAGGCGTCTGATGTCCGGTACCATTGAGGGCCGAGCGGAACCAGTCGGTAGGTGATATAGTGTCCCGAATTAATTCCCCACAGGTGCGTGACCACAGCCACCAGGCGATAGAATACAGCTCTGTTACACCACAGTACATAACCAATTAGACCACAGCCACCAGGCGATAGAATACGGCTCTGTTATACCACTGTACGCAACCAATTAGACCACAGCCACCAGGCGATAGAATACGGCTTTGTTACACTCGAGTACATTACCAATTAGACAACAGCCACCAGGCGATATACAGCATTATAGCAAACAGACCACATCCGTGGCATTTGAACAGCCTTTGCCCAGCCCTGGTATCCCACGCCCTATCTCCTCCCTTGCAACGGGGCCCGAGTTGTTACTGTCCATATGAAGTCGGAGAGGGGCCATATGAACGACAGACTCACTGGGTTTGTGAACGAAGCGTCAGCGTGTCCTCAAACCGAACACGGCCAGTGGTGGAGGTTTTGTTGATGTGAATGCACAGGCACTTTGGAAGCTGCAGCAAACATAATACAAACAAACATAGACACATTTCTCAGCTTTCAAAACCCGACCGCAGATTTTGGTGAGGTTAAATGTTTGATACATGTAGTTATGTAGACATTTGTACCCTCATGTGTCAGTTCTTTGTTGTAAAAGGTTCAACGGCAAGTAAATAATCACAGCTCTATTAAAACAGTTTCTATTGAAAACATCTCGAAGTGTTCGCAGCTCTGTGTTTTAATTAATAACAGCTGGAAGTAATCACAGTTGTATGTTTCGATCAATAACATCCAGAAGTAATCACAGCTATATGCTTCTATCAAAATCTATGGAAATTATCCTGGAGCTAATTTTCGTTAAATAGCAGCCATAATTATATCAAACGCAGCTAGAGGTTATCACAGAGTTATGATAGAAACGATCGCGGAACTACGTTTCTGTTAATAACCAATGGAAATTATCCTAAAGCTGTGTTTCTATTAAAACGATCATGAAAGGTTCATTTGCCTTTTCCCAAGAAATCTCCTTTAGATACACTGAGTCGCCTGTAGTGCTCTTGGCATTGGCGTGCTGCTCTTCTGCTGGGTTTGTTTGAGTCATGGGCTGAGAGGAGGATGCCTGGTGTCTCATCGCTCCAGATGTCATCGTTCGCGGTTGTTTAAGAGCGCATTTAGTGCAGTCGACATCACGTATAGTCTCTCGTTTGGTGAACCGCTTAAGTAGATCCACCAAAGCACACTGTGGACAAATAACAACACCGATAAGATTTACAAAGCACAAATTTACAGGGCACACTACCGACCTATGATAGAACCAGTTAAATTTACGGTACACACTGCCGACCTATGATAGAACCAGTTAAATTTACAGGGCACACTGCCGACCTATGATAGAACCAGTTAAATTTACGGGACACACTGCCGACCTATGATAGAACCAGTTAAATTTACGGGACACACTGCCGACCTATGATAGAACCAGTTAGATAGAACCAGTTAAATTTACGGGACACACTGCCGACCTATGATAGAACCAGTTTTACGGTAAACTTATGACGAACCAGTTAAATTTACACACACTGCCGACCTATGATAGAACCAGTTAAATTTACGGGACACACTGCCGACCTATGATAGAACCAGTTAAATTTACGGGACACACTGCCGACCTATAATAAAACTGCCGACCTATGATAAACCAGTTAAATTTAGGGCACACAGCCGATCTATGATAGAACCAGTTAAATTTACGTCACTTATATAGAACCAGTTAAATTTACAGGGCACACTGACCTATGTAGAACCAGTTAAATTTACAGGGTACCGACCTGTGAGGCTACCAGTTAAATGTACAGTGTGTGCTGCCGACCTTTAATAAAACCAGCTAAGTTAATAGGGCATACAGCAGATCTATAATAGGACCAGTTAGTCTTTAGCGTGTGTGTGTGTGTGTGTGTGTGTGTGTGTGTGTGTGTGTGTGTGTGTGTGTGTGTGTGTGTGTGTGTGTGTGTGTGTGTGTGTGTGTGTGTAGTTGTAGCACGCACCTCTTCCCCTGGATTAATGTTCAGTGTAATACTGTAGAAGGAGCTGATTGTCGTTGGATACTGCAGCAGAAACGAACACCAAGTATTGTTACCAAATCATAGGGCCACAAGTCAATCTGGAATAACTGAGCCTACTTTTGGTCTACCTCATGCCGACAGGATTCACAGCGCATCCTGACTTTCTGTTTGCCGAGAAAAGGGTTGACTTCCCCGGCGTCATCACAAACCTGTATCACAGAGACAGCGATGGTCGGCGATTGTTCAAGGAACAGCACGAAACTCATTTTCGATGGAATAAATGGCGAATGGAGGAAAACTACTGACACAGATTTCTTCCTCGATGTTTTCCATGATGTGTTGGAACATCTCGTGACAGTCCTGGTACACAGAGACGGTATGCCGGTCACTTAGCGGGTAAACGCGAATGGTCAGATCCGAGGCTTATCATGCAGCCACCTGGCCCTGATTCAAAGCCAAGGGTAGGGGGAGTAGAAGGGTTGGGGTTCAAATAATGAAGTGATTTAATTACACGGACAGCTGGGGTGTTTGATGGCACTGACAGCAGGAGTAGGGGAGATGTGATGTTTCTGACCTGTTGCTGGTAACTGATTGGAAATGTTCGGCCATAGAATGCACTTGGGTCGACTTGGTCATTTGTCGGGTCTCTCAACTCTGTCAATGACAAAGCATAAGTTATTTGTTATTGGCGTGATTGACGTATGACTGGTGATGTTTTGCTGGTAAAAAAGCCGCAAGACAGCTGACCGTATAAGACGTTGATGGTGGCTGTAGTTATGCCGCCGCTTAGACGAGAGTATTGGCCCAGCCATGTCACGAACTCCTGGCAGGGGGCCAGCGATTGAAGGGCTGCGTTCAAGTAGCAACTTAATCCAATGTTCACCAAACCTGGACATCCCGCTGTACACAGCAACCCCCTCATAACAGAAAGTCATTGTGACGGACAAACTAGGCATAATATGTATGAGTAAGCTATATAGTGTGAGAGTAAGCTATATAGCGCGAGAATAAGATATATAGCGTAGGATTTCAACAGCGCAGGGTGGGGTACACACCTGGTTGAGCGTCTTCTGCTGTCACTAGACGCCCGTAGGTGGATGGTCCCCAGTCCCCGTCAGCCGGTGTTCCGGTGGGAGGGATGAAGACGCCATGCTTGCACTCGCAACATTCGGAAGAGACCCAACCTTTCGTTTATCAACGCCTTTCCTCAGTCACAACGCCACACCATGCTCGGATCAACAATGAGTCGAATATCAAACAATAAACATTATGTTTAACGGATGATGGAAGGAAAGTTTCAGCTTAGACATGTTGCCAGGTTTGGCTTAAGCGGGGTAAGCATAACACACATGCAAGTTTGGTCAGGGGTGACGCATTGTGGGTAGGGAGGAGGGGGTAACAAGTCAGGGGTGACGCATTGTTGGGAGGGAGGCAGAGGGGATAACAAGTCAGGGGTGACGCATTGTTGGGAGGGAGGAGGGGGAAACAAGTCAGGGGTGAATCTTTGTGGGCAGGGTTTAGTAAGAGGTATTGCATTGTGGGGGAATAACTCAGCGTGCTCATTTTTGGTGGGATAAACAAGGAGTAATGTACTGTAGAAAAAGTGAGTCAGATGCAATGAACTGAATAGAAAAGAGAGTCAGGGGCAAAGTACTGAATAGTAAAAGGATTCAGGGGCAATGTACTTCATATAAAAGTAAGCCAGACAATACAGTGTATAGAAAAGTGAGTCAGGGGCAATGTACTTTATATAAAAGTAAGCCAGGGGCAATATACTGTATAAGAAAGTGAGTCAGAGGGCAATGTACTTTATATAAAAGGGGTTTAGGGGCTATGCACTGTATAGAAAAGTGAGTCGGGGGCAATGTTAGTGAGTCGGGGGCAATGTACTTTATATAAAAGTAAGCCAGGGGCAATATACTGTATAAGAAAAGTGAGTCAGGGGCAATGTACTTTATATAAAAGGGGTTTAGGGGCTATGCACTGTATAGAAAAGTGAGTCGGGGGCAATGTACGGTATTAAAGGGGAGTCAGGGGCAATATGCTGTATTGAAGGGTGAGTCAGGGGCAATGTGCTGTATTGAAGGGTGATGCACTGTCAGTGAGGGGGCAATATGCTGTATATTGGGGCTAAGGAAAAGTGAGTCAGGGGCAATATGCTGTATTGAAGGGTGAGTCAGGGGCAATATGCTGTATTGAAGGGTGAGTCAGGGGCAATATGCTGTATTGAAGGGTGAGTCAGGGGCAATATGCTGTATTGAAAAAGGGTGAGCACTGTATAGAGGGGCAATGTATTGTAAAAGGGGGAAGGATATAGAAGGTCAGGGGCAATGTATTGCATAGAAAAGGTTTAGTCACTGTATAGAAAGTGAGTCAGGGGCAATGGGGGCAATGTTTAGTCTGTATAATGTAAAGTGAGTCAGGGGCAATGGAAAAGTGAGTCGGGGCAATGTACTGTATAGGAAAGTGAGTCAGGGGCAATGCACTGAGTCAGGGGCAAAGCACTGTATTGAAAAGTGAGTCAGGGGCAATGCACTGCATTGAAAAGTGGCAAAGTGTTATATTGGGTAATGTACTGCATCGAAAAGTGAGTCAGGGGTAATGTAAGGTATCGAGTCAGGGGTGACCGCATCATAGGGGAACGTTTGTCAGAGGTAACGCATTGTAGGGGTGACGCATTTTAGGGGTCGCTGATCAGAATGTTGCAACGAGACCAGCACTTGAAATTAGTTTGCGCTTATCACGGACGGAATTGAGGATAAGGGAACTCATTTTCTTATTTGTTATGAACTTAAATGATGTAACGGGTGTCCACTTACCGGCCATCTTCCTTGCGTCGGATCTACTACGCAAGGGTGTCCACTTACCGACCATTTTTCTCGCGTCAGCTCCACTCCAAACGGATGTCTAATTACCTACCAATTTCCTCGCGTCAGCATTTAACCGCACGGGTGTCCACATATCGACCATCTTCTTTGCGTCAGCTGTACTTTGCATGGGTGTCCACTTACCTGCCATCTTCCTCGCATCAGCTGTACTTTGCATGGGTGTCCCCTTACCTGCCATCTTCCTCGCATCAACTGCACTTTGCACGGGTGTCCACTTACCGACCATCTTCCTCGCATCAGCTTTACTTCCCGCGGGTGTCCCTTTACCGGCCATCTTCCTCGCATCAGCTTTACTTCCCGCGGGTGTCCCTTTACCGGCCATCTTCCTCGCATCAGCTTTACTTCCCGCGGGTGTCCCTTTACCGGCCATCTTCTTCGCATCAGCTTTACTTCCCGCGGGTGTCCCTTTACCGGCCATCTTCCTCGCATCAGCTTTACTTCCCGCGGGTGTCCACTTACCGGTCATCTTCCTTGTGTCAGCTTTACTCAGCACGAATGTTCGCTTATCGGCCATTTTCCTCGCGTCAGCTCTGTCACTATCACTTTCTGTATGCTGGCCCCGTCGATTCACAACCATGACATAGACTCATATAAATAGGCTACTTAACGACGTCGAGTTGTCGAGCGTAAAACGAAACCAAAAGCTGCAGCGTTTTGGGAAATCGTTTCGATTTGACAAATACACTTATCATTTTGGCAATTTGCCCCAACGCAGGTCGGACGGTATGAAATGTTAATAAGCAACATACTGGTCGTAGCAACGAGTTCCAATCATGTATCTCTTCCACAGATTATGAAGTTAACCAGGAGTCAGCAGCTTCTGCTAATCATTAAAACTGTGTTGTGAAGAACTGCGCTTATTGTCATCAACTTATGCTAGTGACTAGCTGTTGAGTCAATCAGTAACCATGGTAATATAGAAGTAGAGTAACAATCGCTTCTTGTCACGGGACGGGATTTATAAACTGATAGGGTCCGTGACAGACACTGTCACGGGTCGTGATTAATAAACTGACACGGTCTGTGACAGACACTATTAGACATTACAATAATCAAGCGTAGTTTTAGCGACTTCAGAAAAAAAGCTGAATTGCGTATTATTTTGTGAGACAGTTGCTTCATGCACGCATAAAGATCGCGTAATATTAACGCCAAGGTAAGTTATGTGAGGTAGTTGCAACGTTTCGCCGTTAAGGAGCTTCCCTCCATCTGGTCTGCATTACAACGACACGCACACACTTCATTGCCAAACAGCATGACTGCTTTATTACCCTACCAGAATGATGGTTACAGTCGATAACATCCGATCAATTCAAACTCATACAACAGTCTATTGTTCGCTTCACTGGGTCAGCTGGGGTGCGCGCTGTTCCGCCTCGCGGAATCACCCCCCATGCCTATCTATGACGCCGCATACAGCAGCATAAAAGGATTGACCTACAAGACGTGGAACCAGGGAACTCGACGTTCGGAACCATTCCCCTAGTGGATTACTACAGACACCAGGCGGTAAAGCTTGTGTCTGAAACCAATGCCAACTGTCTTAAAATAGAATTCATACAAGCAAAGGCTTTGTAAAACCTTTACAAAACCCCGAGGAAGGTATGTTGATTGGCCACATTAAGCACGCTAACCCTTGAGGTGGATGGTTAGAGGTGGCACCGAGAGATATGCGCAGTTCCTACCTGAAGCTGATCGTCAGACATTCGGGTAACTGTAGCAGGAATCATACTACCTTTAATCAAAGTAGATAATCGTGTACTGCTTATTCTAAAAGAAAAGAAGTTGATTTCTGCAGAGCACTTTTGTATCCTAGCGGATAAATTCTAGAACAGTTTAAGAAGACGTAGCTAATCCAACCGAGTAAATCATGTTTCCCCCTCACAAAACCACATAAGGAAGACCTCTACCTTTGTAAGATATGTCTGCTTCGTGTAAACGAAGCCTTGCTGTGCCTCCTTGGCGAGGCGGCGTCGAGGGGGCGCCCCTTCTCTTGTTCCGCGGGCAGAAGGTCCATCATGTCCCCGGCGACGCCCGTGGTGTCCCATTTGGTGCATGGCGCGTTCTCTATTCCTCTTCACGGACATAATGGCGCAACAACTCTTCCACTTGACCCTGATACAAACCCACAGTCACGTGACCACCAGATTCACGAATGGTGAACATTACTACAGTTAGGTAACACCTCATATAACGGGACATCAATACAACTGCCAAGCAAAACATTGAGTGACGGGACTGCAGCTGCCGAAACCTCACCTGTAATGAAATGATTACAGTGTTCCGGCACTCGTTAAGTATAACATCCGTCAGACCGCCAGACTCTCACTTTAAAGTAGTTGTACAGGCGTTAAGCCGAAAGACGGCCAGACACTCACCTTAAAGTAAGTTGCATAGGTGTGACGGCGTAAGACTGTCAGATACTCACCTTAAAGAAAGTTGTACAGGCGTAAAGCCATAAGAACCGCCAGACACTCACCTCAGAGTAAGTTGTACAGGTGTGGTGCCGTAAGCCTGCCAGACACTCACATTAAAGTAAGTTGCATAGGCGAGTAGCCATAGGACCGCCAGTAGCTGTAGAACCAAGATAAACATTCATTGTAGCTTGTTGTAGAGGCGAGTAGCTTTAAAATCGCCAAACACTTAGCTTGTAGTAAGTTGTACAGGCGAGTAGTAGGACAGCCAGACACTTACCTTATTGTAAGTTGTACAGGCGAGTAGCTGAAGAACAGAGATATACGCACATTGAAGCAAGTTGTACATGCGAGAAGCTGTAGAATGGCCAGGTACTTATCTTGTATTAAGTTGTACAGGCGAGTAGCTGTAGAACCAAGGGATACACACCATGTAGCAAGTTGTACAGGCGAGTAGCTGTAGAACCAAGGGATACACACCATGTAGCAAGTTGTACAGGCGAGTAGCTGTAGAACCAAGGGATACACACCATGTAGCAAGTTGTACAGGCGAGTAGCTGTAGAACCAAGGGATACACACCATGTAGCAAGTTGTACAGGCGAGTAGCTGTAGAACCAAGGGATACACACCATGTAGCAAGTTGTACAGGCGAGTAGCAGTAGGACTGCCAGACACTTACCTTGTAGTAATGTGTACATGCGAGTAGCTGTAGAACCGAGATGTACACACCATGTAGCAAGTTGTACGTTTGAGTAGCTGTAGAATCGCCAGACACTTACCTTGTAGTAAGTTGTACAGGCGAGTAGCTGTAGAACTAAGGTATTCACACCTTGCAGCAAGTTGTGCATGCGAGTAGCCGTAGGACCACCAGACAATTACCTTGTAGTAAGTTGTACAGGCGAGTAGCTGTAGAACCGAGATATACGCACATTGTAGCAAGTTGTACATGCGAGTAGATGTAGAACCGCTTAGCACTTACGTTGTAGTAAGTTGTACAGGCGAGTAGCTGTAGAAACGAGATATGCACACCTTGTAGCAAATTGTACAGGCGAGTAGACTTAGGACAGCAAGACACATACCTTGTAGTAAGTTGTTCAGGCGAGTAGCTGTAGAACTGAGATACACAAACCTGTAGTATGTTGTACACGTAAGTAAGCACAGGACCGCCAGACACTATATATATATATATATATATATATATATATATATATATATATATATATATATATATAGATATATATATAGATATATATATAGATATATATATATATATATATATATATATATGATATATATAGAGATATATATATATATATAATATCTATATAGATATATATATATATATATATATATATAATATCTATCTCTATCTCTATCTCTATATCTATATATATCTATATATATATATATATATATATATATATATATATATATATATATACATATATATAAATGTATATATGTTATGACTATGTCTCAGAGGAGAGTGCCGTCAAGCTAACTTATAGTCAGCGACAGGTCAAAGTACAGATTACTTCAACATGTGGTCATTCCCCAATATGTCCTCAGACAACATAGAAATTTAGTCAATCATCAACACGTGCTCAGACAAAATCAACATGTCCTCAGACAACATCAACATTTCCTCAGACAACATCAACATGTAATAATCCATCAACCTTGTCCTCAGACAACATCAACATGTAATAATCCATCAACATGTCCTCAGACAACATCAACATGGGGAGGAAGCTGTTATCGTACACACAGTCACTTCAAGGCACACAAAGGCACGAACCAATACGCACAGATACATTCAAAGGTGTACACATAAACAAACCAGCAAACGCATATCCGAAGCCGTGCGTGCACACAGAGACATACGTGTACACAGCGTACGACCATTGGTCCACCCGGCGTCAGGTACCCCACCCCTCATAACAACTGCTCACATGGGCGCGTTGATGAGTGCGCTGTACGCAAGCAGTTTAATAGTGCGCTAGTTGCTGCTCTGAGTGCAAGCGCGATAAGAACTTGACCAACAGGGCCTAGACTTGGTCGAGATGGACGAGTGGTAACAGGAGCTAGATATGACCCCAGACGTAAATAACGACCTGGCAGGTGCGGCCTTCAGAGTTACATTACGACCTAACAGGGACGACCCCCAGGTTTACATAGCTACCTTGCAGAGAAGACACTCAGAGTAACATAGGGAACTGACAGAAAAGACCCCCAGAGTTACAAAGCGAACTGACAGGGACGACCCCCAGAGTTACATCGCGAACTGACAGGGACGACCCCCAGAGTTACATAGCAACCTGACAAGATCAACCCACAGAGTTACAGTGCGACCTGACAACCCCCATAGCAACCTGGCAGAGAAGACCCCCAGAGTTACATAGCGACCTAACAGAGAAGACCCCCAGAGTTACATTGCGAACTGACAGGGACGACCCCCAGAGTTACATAGCAACCTGACAAGATCAACCCACAGAGTTACAGAGTTAACCCCCATAGCGACCAGAGAAACCCCCATAGCAACCTGGCAGAGAAGACCCCCAGAGATGACCCCCAGAGTTACATTGCGAACTGGCAGGGACGACCCACAGAGTTACATAGCTACCTGGCAGAGAAGACCCCCAGAGTAACATAGCGATCTGACAGGGACGACCCCCACAGTTACATAGCAACCTGACAAGAACAACCCCCAGAGTTACATTGGGACATGACAGGGACGACCCCCAGAGTTACATAGCAACCTGAAAAGAACAACCCCCTGAGTTACATTGCGACCTGACAACCCCGGAGCTACCTGGCAGAGAAGACCCCCATAGCTACAATACGACCTGACGGCCCCCATAGTAACATTCCGAACTGACGACCCCCAGATATACAATGTGTACCGATTCATAGCCAAGGATGTGTGTATTGACTACAGCTATAACTACAACAGCAGCCTTCCCTTGATAGGGCTATATGATGACCGTCTGTCTGGAAGCCACCTGAAGACGTAAGGAGGGACAGGTGGCTTTTATTGTCATTTCCTCTGCTGGTTTTCCGCATAGCAGAAGCCTTGCTCGGATTTCTTCTTGCTTTCGCTTTCGATTTGGACTGAATATTATGACGTTGCTGTTACGCTTTACACCTATAGCTCACGTGTTTTCCTTTGTCAATATTGTTGGTGACGTTTGATATCACCTTCATTATTAAATATTTCGGTTAATTTTTGAAATTGACATGTTTCATCATCTTTGCAAGGAAGTCAAATTTAAGAATGAGGACGATGTATCAAACTAAAGGAATGCGGATCCTTAAACGGGATAGAAATTATGACCTCGTACTGGTTAGTATGACCTCGTGCTGGTAAGTATAACCTCATGCTGGTAGCTATGACTTCGTGCTGGAAAATATGCAAGAATGTTGTTGTATCAACACGGCAGAAATTCGTGTCCATCGTAACACCAGCCAATAATTACGTCATAATATATCTCAGTTAAGAAACACAAACACCGAATATGAATTAGTACGACACAGGATATATTTCCCAGTAGCGAGTCATGCTTTATTATCACATCACTATATGCCACAATTACCAATATTATTGACACATCTCCAATGGCGGGTATCCATTACGTCTGGTCAAGGCTTAAATTGAGCGCAGCCAATTGCAGCATTGGTTAGAATGTCAACAAAGCTAAATGTCTTGAGCTTGGCAATACATGAGCATATAGGGTGATGATGCTTTGACATGTGACCAGGAGACAGGATAAACGTGGAGGTCTGATGTGTAGAACCAGACACGTGACTTGCTTCCAGCTCCTAGTCTGTATGTGATGTAGTGTCCCGAGTGAAGTCCACCATGGTGACACACAACGGACACCAGACGGTAGGTCTTTCTCCTGCGCACATATACACACAGACAGACAGGCTTAGTAATCCACCACGCTCCCTGATTTCATAAGTCATCCATGCATTACAACACGTGTAAATTTAATGTACCTCTGAATGCCTTCTAGTGCTTCGGTGAGAAGGAGGTCTTCTTCGAAAGACACTGTTCCATGAATGGATGTCTTATTGATGTGGATACACAGACATTGTGGCAGCTTCAACAAACACACTTTGACCTCATTGCTCAGTAGACAACCTACATTAGATTGGACAGATTTATGTGCTACAAATACGATTAGGTCAATTGCAAATGTGTATTTGTTACCCGCACTTAAAATTGGAGTGTTGGGCAGAAGTCGAAAATAAGAAATAAAGGCTGCTGATCGTACCACTTGTAATGACAGTTTTTTTATGTACACGGATTTAGCCACGCTCTGTCCGACAGCGCCCTCTGCTTCCGGTTTAGTTGTGCATTTGGTGCAGTCGACGTCTTCTATGACCTCTTCTCTCACGTAGTGTGCCAGCAATTCTTCGATTCCCTGGTTATAGAAATAGCAACTTATGATGTACACTGCCCGTTGTGATGTTCACGCCAATGTATGATGAATCTGCTGTTCTTAGCTGGGAGATAAGCCACACGCCTAATCGTTAAGTGGTGACGTAATAGTAACAACTCACCTTGCCATCTGCCAAGTTGAGAGTGAGGCTATGGAAGCTGTTGATCTGCTCAGGATACTGATGAACACACAATCACCTTACAGTATGCATGCATCCCAACTCTATCTAGTTATGTAGGAGAAGTGAATGTCGTGAAGGATATGCTACCAACCTCGTAACCACATGTTTCACAATGCATCGTGACTGCATGTTTGCCAAGGAAGGGGTGCTCTTCCCTAGCACCATCACAATCATTCTACAAGTTTCAGGAAACATTTTCTGGTTAGATCAAGACCCGGTAAACAGTCAATGATAAAAATGGAAACATAACGTGTACTTATCATATGAGAACTGACAGAATGTCCACCGACCTTCGCTTCTTCTTCTTCGATGACTTCCAGCAAATGTTGCAGCAACTCGTGACAATCCTGTATACAACAGTCATAAATTACTAAACCACGCCCACTCATTATCATACCATGAATAATTAACAAGTTAATTGACAAGTTAACCAGTGGTGTGTTCTGCGAGAAGATAATCTTTTTGAAACAAATTGAACGTTGAATGTTTGACCTGCTCTTTGTTGATTGCAGGAAAGCCTCGTTCACGCAGAGCTTTCAGGACCAAAGATGGACCTGCGACAGCTTTTACTTCCTCATTCAAATCTGCCAAGTCAATGCGTACCCACAAATAACGACTGCCTATGGCAAATGACTTGATATATCATTGAAGAGAATGTCTTGTATGTCAACGGGGCGATGTCTGTCACTGTCTGTGATGTGGATCAGATGATGCATCTGTGATGTGAATGATGTGATGTCTGTGATGTGAATGATGTGATGTGTCTGATGCAAATTAGGTGATATGTCAATGATGTGAATGAGGTAATGTTTCTGTGATGTCAATGAGGTGATGTGTATGTGATTTCATTGAGGTTATGTCTGTGATGTTAATGAAGTGATATGTCTATGATGTGAATGAGGTGATGTATCTGTGATGTGAATGAGATGTACGTCTGTGATGTGAATGAGGTGATGTGTCTGTGATGTGAATGAGATGAAATAACTGTGATGTAAATGAGGGGGTGTGTCTGCGATGTGAATGAGGAGATATATCTGCGATGTGAATGAGGTGATGTGTCTATTATGTCAATAAGGTGATATTTCCGTAATGTGAACGAAGTGATGTGTCTCTGATGTGAATAAGGTGCGCCTGCATGTGGCGAGATTTACCTTTGAGGAGTTCACAGACATGATTCATGGAGATATTTGGGGAGCTCTCCAGCCACAGTTTGAGGGGTGTACACGGAGCTAGCGACTGAATGGCAGAGTTAAAGAAACAGGTCGCACCAAGGTTAGGCAAACCAGGGCAGCCAACGGAAGTTTCTTGTCTGACTGAAACCAGTTAAGCAAAACATAATCACAGCGAAAGACAACGTCTAAATTCATAAGAACGATGCAAATGGAACTAACAAGAAGTGTAGATATGACATGGCTTTGTCAACACATTCTGAAAAAGGGTAGTGTTTCTAAACCAACCGCGATCGATATGCTAGTGTGCTCACACATCTGATGGCAATAGCCTGAAAGGCAGCATTATGCCCGGCCAATGGCTGTTTCTTCTAGCTTTTACGTCTCACCGCATAGATATCATTATTGCAGCGTGTATTGCATGTTATTTTTGCCATGCCATATGGCCAGCTGCTGTAATGCTTTCACAGGAGGTGGGATGGCTATGTGTTGATGGTTGTTTGAATCATACGCCATCATCCAGGAGAAAGGTGCCAACCATGTTCTACAAAACGTGGATTCTCATGCAGACAAACAGCTTCAGTGGCACGGAACTTTTTTTATAGCACATAACTGTGACTGCTCTGTATGACAGAAAGAGCTCATGTGAATCGCCACCTGTGATTACACGGTACGACAGGAAGAACTCACATTGGTCGTCATGTGATGTAACAGAGTATGACAGGAAGACTTCACATTGATCGCCACCTGTGATTATAATGTGTGAGAGGAAGAACTCACATTAATCGCCACCTGTGATTACAATGTATGGCAGGAAGAACTCGCCTGAATCGCCACCTGTGATTACAATTTTTGACAGGAAGAACTCACATTGATCGCCATCTGTGATTAAAGAGTATGACAGGATGAACTCACATTGATCGCCACCTGTGATTACAATGTTTGACAGGAAGAGCTCACATTGTTCGCCACCTATGATTACAATGTCTGACAGGAAGAACTCATTAATCACCACCTGCGATTACATCAGTGACGGGAAGGACTCGCATGGATCGTCCCCTGCAGTTTGAATTGAGAGAGGTGTTACGTTTGAAGTTCCCGATAGCCTGATGAAGTGCGGACAATCAGTGGAGTATTCTCTCCAGCTACAGCCTAAGACATGGCATAACACGAACGTACACAGAAGCAGCATCAACAACACTAGTATGGTGCCGATGATGACGTAAAAAGCGCTCTCCACGGCCATGCTTGATCCTATTCTAATGCTGCAATAGCTATATACGTATCTGGATTGTTTAGCGACAGCAAATGCGAATTAGTCGAATGAGATAACAAAAACAGAACAGTTACTGCCGCTTTCACTTTCTGATCCCTATGTATCAATGCACTTCATATTCAATGTTTATCAGGGCAGAGACAAAACGCATTAATGCCTTCTATGTGTGTCAATGCTTGTTTGTAAAAGATGTTTAGCCATGTCAACCTGAATATGACTGGCTGGCTAAATAATCATAGCTGTTTATCAATACTTGACAATAAAAGCATCGTCTGGACTCACGTGGACCTTTGTGTGTGATGGTCCGAATCCTTTGGTAAATCCGCTGTGATAGTTCCAGGGCCGGCACACAGAGGAACAATGCAAGCAGCAATGTAATGATCCACCACGTCCGTCTGTCGTCTTCCAGCGGGAATGAAATACACCAGGCCAATATGAGGGCCGTAAGTATACAGGCGGCTACTATATACCGATTCATAGCCATGGGTGTGTGCTTGGACTAGAGCTATAACTACAACAGCAGCCTTCCCTTGATAGGGCTATAAGATGACCATCTGTCTGTGAGCCAACTGAAGACGTAAGGAGGAACATGTGGCTTGTATTGTCATTTCCTCTGCTGGTTTTCCGCATAACAGAAACGTTGCACGGATTTCTTCTTGCTTTCGTTTTCGGTTTGGACTGAGTAAGCTCTGCTTTACATTCATTTGCATACTGACCTTCCTCTTCGCTTTGATTCGATTTACGCCTATAGCTCACGTCGTTTCCTTTGTCAATATTGTTGGTGGCGTTTGATATCACTTTCATTATTAAAAGGATTATAACCAACTCGGTTAATTATTGACATTTACATGTTCCATCCTCTTTGCAAGGAAGTCAAGCTTTAAGAATGAGGACGATGTATCAACCTTAAAGAAGTATTATACATCAACCTAAGAAAAAGGTAAAAAAATTATAATACCGAATATGCTTCAACCTTAAAAGATTGTATAGCGTTAGAATGTCGAAGATGCTTAAAAAGGGTCAACCTACAGGATGAAGATGATGCATCAACCTACGAAAGCATTAGAATACTTTTGATCCATCAATCTGATAATCTCATTGTTTAATTAAAACAATGAGATGGCATGTCCTACGCTCAAATGGATCATTACTTCCAGGCACAGAAAAATATCATAGTACAAGCAATCCTCATCTTCGTCTTGTCTATTTCCGTCACCCTCATCACTATCATCATCATCATCACCATCATCACCATCATCATCATCTTTATCATCCTATTATCTTTATCTACCAACAAGCAATGACACACAGAGAAGGCATGACGGCGTTTACTCTCTGCCCTGGTAAACATTAAATATGAAGAGCATGAATACATATGGATCTGAAAGTAAAAGCGGCAGTAACTATACAAGAATGTTGTAGTTTCAACAAGGGAGAAATTCGTGTCCATCGTTACACCAGACAATAATGACGTCATAATATATCTCAGTTAAGAAACACAAACACTTAAACTTGAATTAGTACGATACAGGATATATTTCCCAGTAGCGAGTCATGCTTTATAATCATATCACTATATGCCACAATCACCAATTTGTCATTCTTGACACATCTCCAATGGCGGGAATCCATTACTTCTCGTCAAGCTTAAATTGAGAGCAGCCACCTGCAGCGTTGGTTGGAATGTCAACAAAGCTAAATGTCTTGAACTTGGCAATACATGAGCATATAGGGTGATGATGCTTTGACACGTGACCAGGAGACAGGATAAACGTGGAGGTCTGATGTGTAGAACCAGACACGTGACTTGCTTCCAGCTCCTAGTCTGTAGGTGATGTAGTGTCCCGAGTAAAGTCCACCATGGTGACACACAACGGACACCAGACCGTAGGTTTTTCTCCTGCGCACACATACACACAGACAGACAGGCTTAGTAATCCGCCACGCTCCCTGATTTCGTGAGTCATCCATGCATTACAACACGTGTTAATTTAATGTACCTCTGAATGCCTTCTAGTGCTTCGGTGAGAAGGAGGTCTTCTTCGAAAGACACCGTTCCATGAATGGATGTCTTATTGATATGGATACAAAGACATTGTGGCAGCTTCAACAAACACACTTTGACCTCATTGCTCAGTAGACAACCTACATTAGATTGGACAGTTTTATGTGCTACAATACGAGCCTAGGTCAATTGCAACTGTGTATTTGTTACCTGCACACAACATTGGAGTGTTGGGCAGAAATCGAAAATAAGAAATAAAGGCTGCTGATCATACCACTTGTAATGACAGTTGTTTGATGTACACGGAATTAGCCACGCCCTGTCCGACAGCGCCCTCTGCTTCCGGTTTAGTTGTGCATTTGGTGCAGTCGACGTCTTCTATGACCTCTTTTCTCACGTAGTGTGCCAGCAATTCTTCGATTTTTCCCTGGTGACAAAAATAGCAACTAATGATGTGCTCTGTCCATGATTGCGCCAATTTTTCGATGAATCTGCTGTTCTTAGCCTGGTGATAAGCCACACGCCTATTGATTAAGTTGTGGCTTAGTAGTAACAACTCACCTTGCCATCTGCCATGTTGAGAGTGAGGCTATGGAAGCTGTTGATCTGCTCAGGATACTGATGAACACAAAATCACCTTA
The DNA here is from genome assembly GCA_034190875.2 of Urechis unicinctus. Lineage (NCBI taxonomy): Eukaryota > Metazoa > Annelida > Polychaeta > Xenopneusta > Urechidae > Urechis > Urechis unicinctus. Next base: position 60,009,886 of record CM067356.1, read on the forward strand.
CAGTATGCATGCATCCCAACTCTATCTAGTTATGTAGGAGAAGTGAATGTAGTTTAGGATATGCTACTAACCTTGTAACCACATGTTTTACAATGCATCGCGACTGCATGTTTGCCAAGGAAAGGGTGCTCTTCCCTAGCACCATCACAATCATTCTACAAGTTTCAGGAAACATTTTCTGGTTAGATCAAGTCATGTCATGACACGGTAAACACTCAATGATAAAAATGGACACATAATGTGTACTTATCATATGAGAACTGACAGAATGTCCACCGACCTTCGCTTCTTCTTCTTCGATGACTTCCAGCAAATGCTGCAGCAACTCGTGACAATCCTAAACACAACAGTCGTTTATTATTATACCATGAATAATTAACAAGTTAATCGATAAGTTTACCTGTACTTTCGATGTTCTTTTTTATATAAATTACGTTGAATATATGACCTGTTGCCTGTTGGGAGCAGGAAAGCCTCGTTCACGCAAAGCATTCAGGACCAAAGATGGATCCGCGGCAGTTTTTACTTTCTCATTCAAATCTGCCAAGTCAATTCGTACGCGCAAATTACGATTGTCTGAGATGCAAATGACATGTTATATCCATGAAGAGAATGTATTTTATATCAACGGGGTGATGTGTCAGTAACGTGAATGATGTGATGCGTCTATGATGTGAATGAGGTTATGTGTTTGTGATGTGAATGAGGTTATGTGTCTGTAATTTGAATGAGGTGATGTGTCAGTGATGCAAATGATGTCATGTGACTGTGATGTGAATGAGGTGATGTGTTTGTGATGTCAACGAGATGATGTGTCTGTGATTTGAATGAGGTGATATGTCTGTGATGTTAATAAGGTAATGCGCTGTAATGTGAATGAGGTGGTTTGTTTATGGTGTGAATGAGGTGATGTGCTTGTGCTGTGAATGAGGTTATGTGTCTGTGATGTGAATAAGGTGAGCCAGCATGTGGCGAGATTTACCTTTGAGGAGCTCACAGACAAGATTCATGTAGCTATTTGGGGAGCTCTCCAGCCACAGTTTGAGGGGTGTACACGGAGCTAGCGACTGAATGGCAGAGTTAAAGAAGCAGGTCGCACCAATGTTAGGCAAACCAGGGCATCCTGGCCAAACTGAAAGAAAGAAATAACATTGAACAAGTCGGTGTGCGTCGGAGCCTCCCAACAGATAGGTTTGAACAAGTGTTCCTCATTGCAAGAACGGATTACTAATGCGCAGTTTGATGTAGTCGTGGGATTATATTCAGGCTGAACTGCAGCAACTTAAATGTTCTCTATGTTTACTGATATTGCCAGTCAGTTGCCGATCACAACTCACTCAGTCGCTGCTCACAACTCACTCAGTCACCACTCGCAACTCACTCAGTCACAGTTTCACTCAGGGCTCACAACTCACTCAGTCGCCGCTCACACTCGGCTAGCTAGCAGACTGAATCGGTTGACGTGTACCTTGGAGCAAGGATGAGATGGCTAGGATGGAAAACGTCGGACACCAAAGCACGACCATATAGCTGACATGAATCAGGAATCGTCGCTGCCCACCAACGTTGGCAAGTCACCATGATGATAAGGGTCAAACGCAGCCAACGTGGAGGTAAACATTCCACCAAGTTCACGGCCAATCCTCATCCTCCCCAATCATCAGACTCAAATCGCCACTCATCTGACTCAAGGCTGAAATCCATCAGAACGGCTGGTCCCATTCGCCACTCCATCAGACTCAACGGCTTGAACAAGTCGGTGTTGCGTCCCCATCGCCAGTCCATCAACAGATAGCGTTTTTGATCAGTGTTGATTATCATTGCAAGAACGGATTACTAATGCGCAGTTTCGATGTAGTCGTGGGATTATCCCGGCTGAACTCAGCAACTCCATCAGACTCACATCAGTCTCTATCAGTCAGACTCACGTGGTCCCATCGTCAGACCAGATCACAACTCACTCACTCAGTCGCTGCTCACAACTCACTCAGTCACCACTCGCAACTCACTCAGTCGTCACTCGCAGCTCACTCAGTCGCCGCTCACAACTCACTCAGTCGCCGCTCACAACTCACTCGGCTATCGCTCATAATGCACTCAGACGCCTCTCAAAACGCACTCGGTTGAAAACTGGCTGGCTAGGATGGAAAACGTCGGACACCAAAGCACGACCATATAGCTGACATGAATCAAGTGAATCGTAAGCGCTGCCCAAAAGACGTGTATCAGCCACTGGCAAGTCACCATGATGATAAGGGTCAACGCAGCCAACGTGGACAATGCGGTATACATTCCACCAAGTTCACGGCCAATCCTCATCTCCCCATCCATCAGACTCCCGGCTATTCACATGCGCAATCATCAGACTCAACTAATTTGTCCACCAAGGGCCCAATCGTCATCTCCCCATCATCAGACTCCCGGCTGGTTCCCATCGCCACTCCATCTGACTCCCGGCTGGTTCCCATCACCACTCCATCAGACTCACGGCTGGTCCCATTCGCCACTCCATCAGACTCACGGCTGGTCCCCATCGCCACTCCATCAGACTCACGACTGGTCCCCATCGCCACTCCATCAGACTCACGGCTGGTCCCCATCGCCACTCCATCAGACTCACGGCTATTCCCCATTGCCGCTTCATCAGACTCACGGCAGGTGTCGGTATCCATGACTACCAATGACCGTGATATGGCCAGTTCTACCCAATAGAACAACCTGCCTTCCTTCTGCCGACACATCAATCTTCGTGTTGTTGCTGTCGTCTGGCCAGAAGGTTTCGCATACGGGACACCAAAGGCAGCTCAAAACGAAACCGCACAGTTTTCACCACTCCCGCCTGTTTATTATGTTACCAAGTGCTCCTTCTCGCCAGGCGCCTACACGCAGATCCTGAAGGCCCTACCCGTGGTGACTCCCCAGCCCCTCCACCACCCCTGGCCCACACACTCTTGTCTGACGTTTGCAGTAAACGACAGAGCTGGGGCTTGGTGGGGGTGGTAGGTGGGGGGGGGGGGGTAGTAAGTTCTTGTGAAGCTGCTTTTCTTGTTACGGTTAATCAAAGCTGCGTTATTTCGATTGGTTTTCACTTACTGTGATCGCGACACCTACGCGTTAGAGGAGGGTGACTTGCTGCACCACTCCTCCACAACAGGAGCTAGCACCCTGTGTCAAGTTTGACCCATCGCTGATCGGGGTCGCTCCAAATTCTGCTTTCCGTGCAGCAAAAGCAAAAACGAAACTACGCATATGCGCTATGTGTGAGAACGGTTCGTGGTATATGGTTGGTCGTAACGGATATAATGTATACCAGCCAATCGGACGACAGCAATTACTTGCGTGTAACTAAATCAGCCAATCAGACGACAGCAATTACTTGCGTGTATCTAAATCAGCCAATCAGACGATAGCAATTACTTGCGTAAAACTTAATCAGCCATCAGATCACAGGAATTATTCGCGCGAAACTAATGCAACCAATTCCATGACAGATGTAATTGCCCGCTGCAGTATTTACTACCCACGAATGGCGTGACTGTCAGCTATCATCTCCGATTCCAGTTTCCCATATTCATTATAGTATTAAGGGTAGAACATCACATCACAAATATGTCTCCATGTGCCCACCGTACAAAAGCATGTAGGGGGTTGTTGCCCGAACTTCGCACAGCGAGACCTTCCTCACTGAGGCATCAGAAGTCTTGTACCATTGATAGCCGAGTTTACCCAGTCTGTAGGTGACGTATTGTCCTGAATTGACGCCCGACAGGTGCACGACCACATCGACCAGGCAATAGCATACGGCTCTGTTACGCCACAGTACATTACCAATTAGTCCGCGGCCACCAGGTGATAGAATAACGGTCTGTTACATTACAGTACATTACCAATTAGTCCGCGGCCACCAGGTGATAGAATAACGGTCTGTTACATTACAGTACATTACCAATTAGACCGCAGCCATCAGGTGTTGCACCACAATATATTACCAATTACACCAAAGTCACCAGGCGATAGGGTACACCACATCATAATAGCTAACAGACCACATCCGTGGACATATAAGCAGCCTTTGCCCAGCCCTCGTACCCATACTATACTGGTATCCCACGCACTATCTCCTCCCTAGCAACGGGGCCTGAGTTGTTGTTTGCCAAGTGAAGTAGCGGGCACGTATGAACGACAGACTCACTGGGTTTGTGAACGAAGCATCAGCGTGTCCTCAAACAGAACACGGCCAGTGGTGGAGGTTTTGTTGATGTGGATGCACAGGCACTTTGGAAGCTGCAGCAAACATAATACAAACAGACATAGGCGCATTTCTTAACTTTCAAAAAGTGGACAATAGTTATAAGCGAGTTTAATCTTTGACACACGTAGATGTGAAGACGTTGTTAGCCACAAGGTGTTAGTTCATTTTTTAAATGTTTAACGACATGTAGGCGATCAGCTCTATTAATAACAAGTGGTTCCAGCTCCATGTTTCTATTAATAACATCTGTGCTCTGTGCTTCTTTTATTATTATCTAGGAGTAGTTCCAGTCTATGTTTCTATTGATAACATTTAGGAGTGGTTACAGCTCCGTGTTTCTATAAATAACGTCTGGAAATGATACCAGCTTTATGTGTCTATTATAGCATCTAGAAGTAGTGTGATCACAGCTATATTCTTCTATTGATAACACTTGGAAATTATCATGGAGCTAATTTAACAGCCAGAATTATATTGAAAGACTCTAGAGATAATTATATGTTAGACACGATCGCGGAGCTACGTTTCTGTAGATAACCACTGGTGAGTTAATTAACCTTCTCCCAAGAAATCTGCTTCAGATACACTGAGTGGCCTGCAGTGCTCCCGGCAGTGGCGTGCTGCTCTTCTGTGCAAGAGAGCTTGAGACGTCGCGCTTCGGGCGTCATGGCCACACCGCGTCGCTTCGTTGATTTATTAGATTTATAAAATTGGTATGGTGGCGGTGACTTGGATGCCCTGTGTCTCTTAGCTTTAAATGGCATACTGCTCGGTTGTGCAAGAGCGCATTTAGTGCAATCTACATTAGGCATAATCTCTCGTTCTGTGCATCTCGTAAGTAGGTCAACAAGAACAAGACTTACAAAGCACTCTACGAACAAATAATAACGTCAACAAGACTTACAAAGCACTCAACGAACAAATAATAACGTCAACAGGACTTACAAAGCACTCTACGAACAAATAATAACGTCAACAAGACTTACAAAGCACTCAACGAACAAATAATAACGTCAACAGGACTTACAAAGCACTCTACGAACAAATAATAACGTCAACAAGACTTACAAAGCACTCAACGAACAAATAATAACGTCAACAGGACTTACAAAGCACTCAACGAACAAATAATAACGTCAACAGGACTTACAAAGCACTCTACGAACAAATAATAACGTCAACAGGACTTACAAAGCACTCTACGAACAAATAACAATGTCAATAAGCCTACCATGGCATACGGCAGGTATGGGGCCAATTAGATGTTAGGACACAATTCACACCTTTTATAGGACCTGTGTGGCCTACAGATAGGATCAGTTAAATTTACAGAGCACACTTTAGAGATTGTTCTTATCAAATAAGATGGTATGCAGGACCAGTGAAATAAGATGGTCTGTAGGGCCAATACAATAAGATGGTATGTAGGGCTAGTGAAATGAGTTGGTCTGTAGGGCTAATGAAACACGATGGTCTGTAGGGCATGTGAAATAAGATTGTCTGTAGGGCTAGTGATATTAGATGTTCTGTAGCGCCAGTGAAATAAGATTGCCTGTAGGGCTAGTGTAATTAAATGGTCTGTAGGGCCAGTGAAATAAGATGGTCTGTAGGGCTCGCGATATAAGATGGTCTGAAGGGCCAGTGAAATAAGATGGTCTGAATGGCTAGTGAAATAAGATGGTCGGTAGGGCAAGTGAAATTAGATGGTATTTAGGGCTAGTGAAATAGGATGGATTACATATATATATGATTATATATATATATATATATATATATATATATATATATATATATATATATATATATATATATATATATATATATATATATATATATATATATATATATATATATATATATATATATATATATATATATATATATATATATATATATATATATATATATATATATATTTAGCACGCACCTGTCGCCCCGGGAGTCGTGTCAAGTGTAATGGTGTGGAAGGAGCTGGTCGTCGTTGGATACTGCAGCAGAAACGAAAAGCAAGCGATACTCCAGCATTACAGGCCCACTAGTCAAGCTAGAATAACTGTGGCAACTTTTGACCTACCTCATGCAGACAGGATTCACAGCGCTTCCTGACTTTCTGTTTGCCGAGAAAAGGGTTGACTTTATCGGCGGCATCACAAACCTATACCACAGAGACACTGATAGCAATTGACTTTTTAAGGAAAAGCACGGAAATCGTTTTCGATGGGATGATTGGCAAATGGGGCTAAAATACTGACACTGATTTCCTCCTCGATGCTTTGCATGAGATATTGGAACATCTTGTGACAGTTCTGGTACACAGAGGCGGCCACTGCCGGTCACATAGTGGGTAAACGCGAATAATTTGAAGCCAGGGGTAGGGCTCGCTGGGGAGTTTTGTTTCAAATAATAGAGTGGTTTAATTGTATTGAAAGCTGGGGCGTTCAAAGAATGGAGTGATACAATGGCACCGACAGCTGAGGTATTCAAATGAGGGGTGATTCAATGGCACCGACAGCATGGGTGTTCAAATGAGGGTTGATGCAATGGCACCGACAGCATGGGTGTTCAAATGATGGGGTGATGCAAAGGAACCGAGAGCTTGGGTGTTCAAATGAAGGGGTGATGCAATGACACTGACAGCTTGGGTGTTCAAATGATGGGGTTATGCAAAGGAACTGACAGCTTGGGTGTTCAAATGATGGGGTGATACAAAGGAACTGACAGCTGAGAGGTTCATCTAAGCAGGGGTTGTGTTGGGGAGGAGGCGTGATGGCATGCGTCTAACCTGCTGCTGGTTACGGCCATAGAATGCTACTTGAAGTTTTCGTGGGTCGACTTGGTCATTTTTCGGGTCTCTCAGGCCTGTCAATGACAAAGCATAAGTTATTTGTTATTGGCGTGATTGACGTATGACTGGTGATGTTTTGCTGGTAAAAAAGCCGCAAGACAGCTGACCGTATAAGACGTTGATGGTGGCTGTAGTTATGCCGCAGCTTGAATGACCCCAATATTGGCCCAGCCATGTCACGAACTCCTGGCAGTGGGCCAGCGATTGAAGGGCTGCGTTCAAGTAGCAACTTAATCTAATGTTCACCAAACCTGGACATCCCGCTGTACACAGCAACCCCAAGTCCTCATAGCAGTAAGTGATCTTGACAGACAAACAAGGCTTAATGCGTAATCTATATAGGATGCACCCGCGCAGAAAGCCGTGATCAATTATGTTGGTTTGTGTTTTTACGTTCTAACAAAAATGCACACCCCATGTGAATGTGAAATGAAGTTGTTTTGACGTCACTGTCAACCAAGAGGCGGTATCACGACGGTGATAGCTGAAGGTAACTGTGACGTCATTGTCAACCAAGAGGCGGTATCACGACGGTGATAGGTGAAGGTAACTGTGACGTCAGTGTCTACCACGAGGCGGTATCACGACGGTGATAGCTGAAGGTAAGAGTGACGTCACTGTTAACCACGAGGCGGTATCACGACGGTGATAGCTGAAGGTAACTTTGACGTTTACTGTCAACCAAGAGGCGGTATCACTTCAGTGATAGGTAAAGGTAACTGTGACGTTACTGTCAACCAAGAGGCGGTATCACAACGGTGATATACGGAGGTCACTGTGCTATTTGGATAGCTCCCCCTCAGGGTCTGCGGAGTTAGCGCGATAGAAACGTGGACTTAAATGTGATCTGAAGGATCAATGAGATGGCCGGGCGTCGGATGATGAACGCGATTTCAGAAGCGCTGGGTGGGATACACACCTGGTTGAGCGCTTTTGCTGGCACTAGACGCCCCGTAGGTGGATGGTCCCCAGTCCCCGGCTCCACATCACCGCCTGACAGCCGGTGCTCAGGTGAGAGGGATGAAGATGCCAAGCTTGCAATCGCAACATTCGGAAGGGACCCAACCTTTCGTTTATCAACGCCTTTCCTCAGTCACAATGGCACACCATGCTCGGATCAATAATGAGTCGAATATCAAACAATAAACATCATGTTTAACGGATGATGGAAGGAAAATGTCAGCTTAGACATGTTGCCAGATTTGGCTTAAGCAGGGTAAGCATAACACACATGCAAGTTTAGTCAGGGGTGACGCATTGTGGGTAGGGAGGAGGGAATAACAAGTCAGGGGAGACGCATTGTTGGCAGGGAGGTAGAGGGGGTATCAAGTCAGGGGTGACGCATTGTTGGCAGGGAGGTAGAGGGGGTATCAAGTCAGGGGTGACGCATTGTTGGCAGGGAGGTAGAGGGGGTATCAAGTCAGGGGTGACGCATTGTTGGCAGGGAGGTAGAGGGGGTATCAAGTCAGGGGTGACGCATTGTTGGCAGGGAGGTAGAGGGGGTATCAAGTCAGGGGTGACGCATTGTTGGCAGGGAGGAGGGGGGTTGACTCTTTGTGGGTAGGGATTAGTAAGAGGTGTTGCATTGTGGGGAGAATAACTTAGGGTGCTCATTTTTGGGGGAATAAGTCAGGAGTAATGTACTGTAGAGAAAGCGAGTCAGATGCAATGTACTGAATCGAAAAGTGCGTCAGGGGCAATGTACTTTATAGAAAAGTGAGCCAGGGGCAATGTACTGTATTGAAAAGTGAGTCAGGGGTAATGTAATGTATAGAAAAGTAAGTCAGGAGCAATGTACAGTATAGAAGGGTGAGTCAGGGATAATGTACTATACCGACAAGTAAGTCAGGGGCAATGTACTTTATAGAAAAGTGAGTCAGGGGTAATGTATTTTACATAAAAGTGGGTCAGGGACTATGCACTGTAAAGAAATGTGAGTCAGGGGCAATGTACTGTATTGCAAAATGAGTCATGGGCAATGTACTTTTATATAAAGTGAGTCAGTGGCAATGTACTTTATACAAAAGTGAGTCAGGGGCAATGTACTGTATTAAAACGGGAGTCAGGGTCAGTGTACTGTATTGAAAAATGAGTCAGGGGTAATGTACAGTATAGAAAAATGATTCAGGAGTAATGTACTGTATTGAAGGGTGAGTCAGGGGCAATGAACTGTATAGAAAAGTGAGTCGGGGCCAATGTACTGTATAGAAATGTGAGTCAGGGGCAATGCACTGTATTGAAGAGCGAGTCAGGGGCAAATTAAAGTATTGAAAAGTGAGTCAGGGGAATATACTCTATAGAAAAGTGAGTCAGGGGCACACGTGTGTCCTCTTACCGGACATCTTCCTTTCGTCAGCTTTACTCCGCATGTGTGTCCACTTACCAGCCATCTTCCTCGCGTCAGCTGTACTCCGCACGGGTGTCCACTTACCGGCCATCTTCCTCTCGTCAGCTTTACTCCGCATGGGTGTCCACTTACCGGCCATCTTTCTCGCGTCAGCTTTACTCCGCATGGGTGTCCACTTACCGGCCATCATCCTCGTGTCAGCTTTACTCCGCACGTGTGTCCACTTACCGGCCATCTTCCTTGCGTCAGCTTTACTCCGCTCGGGTGTCCACTTACCAGCCATCTTCCTCGCGTCAGCTTTACTCCGCATGGGTGTCCACTTACCGGCCATCTTCCTCGTGTCAGCTTTACTCCGCACGTGTGTCCACTTACCGGCCATCTTCCTCGCGTCAGCTTTACTCCGCATGGGTGTCCACTTACCGGCCATCTTCCTCGCATGAGTTCTACTTCGCGTGGGTGTCCACTTACCGGCCATCTTCCTCGCGTCAGCTTTACTCCGCATGGTTGTCCACTTACCGGCCATCTTCCTCGCATAAGTTCTACTTCGTGTGGGTGTCCACTTACCGGCCATCTTCCTCGCGTCAGCTTTGTCACTATCACTTCCTGTTTGCTGCTCCCGTCGATTCACACCAAACATATAGACTCATACATATAGGCTACTTAACTACGTCGAGTTGCCGAGCGTAAATCGAAAGCAAAAGCTGCAGCGTTATGGGAAATCGTTTCGATTTGACAAATACACTTATCATTTTTGGCATTTTGCCCCAACGCAGGTCAGACGGTATGAAATCTTAATAAGTGACATACTGATCGTAGCAACGAGTTCCAACCATGTATCTCTTCCACTGACTACGAAGTTAACTATGGGTCTGTAGCTTTTGTTTATCATTAAAACTGTGGTGTGAAGAACTGCCCTTATTGTCATCAACTTATGCTAGTGACTAGCTGTTGAGTCAATCAGTAACCATGGTAATATCGAAGTAAAGTAAGATCGCTTCTTGTCACGGGATGGGATTAATAAACTGACAGGGTTCGTGACTGCATAATTATTTTGTGAAAAACTTCAAAGGCAGTTTTGCAGGTGCCTATGGTGGTAAATCATCGATGTTTGAGTGTTGCCGATAATGAAGTGAATAATGCCAGCGTCTGGACGGAAAAAGTAATCACGAATCACAGCCACGCCAATACTTCTGCAACCCACACTCACCCCACACACAAAAACGCATACATACATGCATACATACAGATACACATACCCCTCCACCCGTGTGTATGGTGATAGACACAACAATCATACTGACACTTCACATCCAAGTTAGGTTGTGTATAACGCGAGTTTCTGATCCGAGACAAGTATGAAGGAGAGTGGTAATGGTGCTGACAAGAATTTCTCCCGATAATATCTCTTGCAATTCTCAAAGCAAATTGTTCTCGTTTGGTGAATAGATGGAGGCATGGTTTATACAATGAACATTGATATTGCAACGATTCCGTCATAGCGACTTATTTGTTAGATTACGTTGACTCTGCCACATAGAGATTGCTGGGTATAGAAAGTTGGAGAGTGGCGTGGTTCAGTGGTACGGGAATGGCGTCATTTCGTGTGGCTATTAAAAAGGTGAGACGATGATGATATAGCAATGCGACTAGAAACTGACAACGGGTCGTCATGATTTTTGCTTTATTACATCTACTGTATTATCTAGTGGTGTGATTGGGTGGGGGGGGGTGACCGTTGCTTCATGCACGAAACAAGATCGCGTAAGCTTAACGCCAAGGTCAGTTATGTGAGGTAGTTGCAACGTTTCGCCGTTAAGGAGCTTCCCTCCATCTGGTCTGCATTACAACGACACGCACACACTTCATTGCCAAACAGCATGACTGCTTTATTACCCTACCAGAATGATGGTTACAGTCAATAACATCCGATCAATACAAAATCATACAACAGTCACTTGCTCGCTTCACTGGGGTCAGCTGGGGCGCGTGCTGTTCCGCCTCGCGGATTCACTCCCCATGCCTATCTATGACGCCACATACAACAGCATATAAGGATTGACCTGCACCACGTCGAACCACGGAACGCGCCGAACAATCTCGTCCGACGTTCGGAACCATTCGTTCTCGTTGGGTTCGGGTCCACGTCGGTATGTGACGTAATGACCCGACCCCAGGCTCCCCTGGTGGATGACTACAGACACCAGGCGGTAAATCTTCTGTCTATAACCAATGCCCACTGTCCTATAATAGAATTCATACCAAAAAAAGGCTTTTTAAAACCTTTACAAAACCATGAGAAAACTATGTAGATTGGCGCCACACTAAGCATGCTAACCCTTGAGGCGGATGGTCGGAGGTGGCACCGAGAGACACGCGCAGCTCCTCCCTGAAGCTGATCCTATTCGTCCGCGAAGTTTTGTTGATGTGGATGGTCAGACATTCGGGTAACTGTAGCAGGAATCATACAATCTTTAATCTAAGTTAATAATCGTGTACTGCTTATTCTAAAAGAAAAGAAGTTGATTTCTGCAGAGCACTTTTGTATCCTAGCGGATTAATTCTAGAGCAGTTTAAGAAGACGTAGCTAATCCAACCGAGTAAATCATGTTTCCCCCTCACAAAACCACAAAAGGATGACCTCTACCTTTGTAAGATTTGTCTGCTTCGTGTAGATGGAGCCTTGCTGTGCCTCCTTGGCGAGGCGGCGTCGATGGGGTGCCCCTTCTCCACCTTCCGCGGGCAGAAGGTCCATCATGTCCCCGGCGACGCCCGTGGTGTCACATTTGGTGCATGGCACGTTCTCTATTCGCTCCTCACGGACATAATGGCGCAACAACTCTTCCACTTGACCCTGATACAAACCCACAGTCACGTGACCACCAGATTCACGAATGGTGAACATTACCACAGTTAGGTAACACCTCATATAACGGGACATAAATGCAACTGTCAAGCAAAACACTGAGTGACGGGACTGCAGCTGCCGAAACCTGGAGTGACATGATTACAGTGTTCCTGCACTGGTTAAGTATAACATCACAAAGATAGTGCAGCCTACCTGGCCAGGAATAATGTTGAGGGTGATGCTGTAGAAATCCTGTGTTTCTGGTTGATACTGAAACGCATTAGAGCATTATTGACCAAGCTCTGTTCTGTGTTTCTCTTGACATGGAAGTTGGTTTGACAAAGCTGAGGAATCTTACCACGTAGCCACATGACTCGCATTTCGTCTTGTTCGTCTGTTGACCCGTGAAAGGAAGCGAAGTGTGCACAGCGCCGTAACTTCGACTGGCAGACTCAATCTGCGTGACACAACACACAGCGTACAAGGTCCACATGTGTGACATATACAGCCGCCCTCCCAACCCCACGTGACACATCATCTACAGCCTACCCCAACCCATCCTGCGTAACACATCACATACAACCTCCCGTTCCCAACACAATGTGACACAACACACGAACACCCACATCCAACCCGTGTGACAAATACACATACAACCTCCTCCCATCCACCCCGGCGTGACACATACACACACAACCTCCTCCCATCCACCCCAAGTGACACATTCAAAAACAGCCTCCTCCCACCCACCCCCACGTGACACATAACATATGGTAATATGAAGTGGATACTGGGATAGCTACTCACACTCATTTCCTCTTCTAGTAACTCAAGCAAATTCTGCAGCATTTCGTGGCAGTCCTGTACGATCAGTAAGATAGGTTTAATATATGTTCGTCAATAATGACAAGATTATTTGACTCGTGGAAAGAGACGATGCCGCTGTCGGTGCTACCTGTTGCGTGTTACGTGACGGGAATTGTTTGTGGCGCATGGCGTCCAGCAGCAGAGTCGGGTCAACGCGTCCCCCTCTGGCATCGTTCAGATCTGGCGTCCACAGCCGAACAAGGGAATATATTCATGGACACTAAAAACACTAGACACACTGGTGAGTAAAGAAGCCTTAGATTAATTACTCCCTCGCTTATGTCGCTGTATCACATTCAAATTGTAATATGTTGTACAGTCGTAAAGCCGTAAGACCGCCAGACACTCACTTTGAAGTAGTTGTACGGGTGTGACACCGTAAGACCGCCAGACACTCACTTTGAAGTAGTTGTACGGGTGTGACACCGTAAGACTGCCAGACACTCACCTTAAATTATATTGTACAGGCGTAGAGCCATAGGACGCCAAACACTCACCTTGAAGTAAGTTGTACAGAATTGCGTCGTAAGACTGCCAGACACTTACATTAAAGTAAGTTGTATAGGCGAGTAGCCATATGACCGCCACACACTTACCTTGTAGTAATTCGTACAGCTGAGCAGCTGTAGAACCGAGATATACACACCTTGTAGCAAGTTGTACAGGCGAGTAGCCGTAGGACCGCCAGACACTTACCGTGTAGTAAGCTGTACAGGCGAGTAGCTGTAGCACTGACATACACACACCCCGCAGTATGTTATAAAGGTGAGTAACTTTAGGAGCGTCAGACACTTACCTTGTAGTATTTTGTAAAGGAGAGTTGCTGTGGGGCCACGAGTCCTCTCAGTACTCAGCCAGTCACAGAAAGGTTGACACGGAGCAAGGGACTGAAGCGCGGAGTTGAGGAAACATGTCGAGCCGAGGTTCTTCAGACCGGCACACCCTTGAGATTCTAAACGGGGCAATGAATTGGAAAAGTACATATATATATATATATATATATATATATATATATATATATATATATATATATATATATATATATATATATATATATATATATATATATATATATATATATATATATATATATAACGTATAGTCAGCGATAGGTCAGACCAATTCAACGTGTGGGCATCCGCCAATATGTCCTCAGACAACATCAACATGTAGTCATCATTCAACAGGCCCTCAGACAACATCAACATGTGGACAACCAACAACATGTCCTCAGGCAACATCAACATGTAATCTTCCATCAACATGTCCTCAGGCAACATCAATATTTGGTCAATCATCAATATGTCCTCCGACAACCTCAACATGAAGTCGTCCGTCAAAATATCCTCAGACAACATCAACATGTAATTTTCCATCAACATGTCCTCAGGCAACATCAACATGTGGTCGTACTTCAACATGTCCTCAGACAATATCAATATGTGGTTAAAACATCAATATGTGGTCAGTCATCAGACAACATCAACATGTTATCATCCATTAACATATCCTTAAACAACATCAACATGCTGTCATCCATCAACATGTCGCAGGATAGTGTGTGACACTCACATTGGGATCACTTTGTCTGCAATTGATGGTGAAGCAAAACTTGTTTCGTTTTCTGTTGCAGAAACCTCGCCTTGTAGTCGCACATTTTCACTTTCGATATTACAATGAGCTTATTGACATGTGCAGTGTGTTGGGTGGCAAGGTGGTGTGATTTGAGGGCGCTAATGTGAGCTTACCTTGGGTTTTCTTTAGCAGGTATCGCCGCACAAGGAACCATGCGAGGAAAAGAAGCAATAGACCGAGAATAACGCCCACAATGATGATCCAGTTGCGAGACATTGCTGACGACGCGCGTCTCGCCCCGGTTCTCCACTGACTAGCGAAAGCGAAAGCGAGTCGCACAGTAGTAGTAGGTCGGAGAGGGGACAGGGGGCGGGGGTCTAGGGCGGTAACAGGGGGCGGGGACAGTGGACGAGGCCAGGGGAAGCTGTGGATATTACTTTTTGAAGAGCCAATCGAGAACGTCCGAGAGAGTGTGGGCAGTGAAGGGAGGGGAGGAGTGACGGGGCGGTGGTTGCTATCAACATCAACATGGGGAGGAAGCTGTTATCGTACACACAGTCGCGTCAAAGAACACAAAGGCACGAACCAATACGCACAAATACACTCAAAGGTGTACACATAAATAAACCAACACGCATAGATCCGAAGCCGTGCTTGCACACAGAGACATACGTGTACACAGCGTACGTGCATTGGTCCACCCCGGCGTCAGGTACCCCACCCCGCATACCAACTGCTCACACGCGCGTTGATGAGCGTGCTGTACGCAGGCAGTTTTATAATGCAAGCACGCCAAGAACTTGGTCATCAGGGCCTAGACTTGGTCGCTTGACGAGTGGTAACAGGAGCTATAGACGATACCCAGAGTTACATAGCGACCTGACAGCCCTCAGAGTTACATAGCAACCTGGCAGAGAAGACCCCCATAGTTACATAGCGACATGACGACCCACAGAGTTACATAGTAACCTGGCAGAGAAGACCCCCAGAGTTATATAGCGACCTGACGGCCCCAGAGTTACATAGCAACCTGGCAAAGAAGAGACCCATAGTTACATAGCGATCTGACGACCCCCAGAGTTACCTAGCAACCTGGCAGAGAAGACCCCCAGAGTTACATAGCGACCTGGCAGAGAAGACCCCCAGAGTAGCATAGCGAACTGACAGTAAAAACCACCAGAGTTACATTGCGACCTGACAACCCCCATAGTAACATTGCGACCTGACGGCCCCCATAGTTACATAGCGACCTGACGACCCCCAGAGTCACATAGCAACCTGGCAGAGAAGACCCCCAGAGTAACATAGCGACCCAGCAGAGAAGACCCCCAGAGTAACATAGCGAACTGACAGTAAAGACCCCCAGAGATACATTGCGACCTGACAACCCTCATAGTTACATTGTGACCTGACGGCCCCCGGAGTTACATTGCGACCTGACGGCCCCCGCAGTTACATTGCGACCTGACCACCCCCATAGTTACATTGCGACCTGACGGCCCCCGCAGTTACATTGCGACCTGACCACCCCCAGAGTTACATTGCGACCTGACCACCCCCAGAGTTACATTGCGACCTGACGACCCCCAGAGTTACATTGCATTCAAACAGGGGCGACCCCCATTGTTACATTGCATTCAAACAGCGACGACCCCCAGAGTTACATTGCAACCAGACAGGGACGACCCCCAGAGTTACATTGCAACCAGACAGGGACGACCCCCAGAGTTACATTGCCCCCGAGAGTAACATTGCATTCAAACAGGGGCGACCCCCAGAGTTACATTGCATTCAAACAGCGACGACCCCCAGAGTTACATTGCAACCAGACAGGGACGACCCCCAGAGTTACATTGCATCCAACACAGACCCCTAGGTAACGACCCCCCCCAGAGTTACATTGCATTCAACCAGGGACGACCCCCAGAGTTACAACGACCAGACAGGGACGACCCCCAGACATTGCCCCGGCCCCCAGTTACATTGCATTCAAACAGCATTGCATTGCATTCAAACAGGGACGACCCCCAGAGTTACATTGCAACCAGACAGGGACGACCCCCAGAGTTACATTGCGACCTGACGATCCCCAGAGTTACATTGCATCCAAACAGTGACGACCCCCAGAGTTACATTGCGACCTGACGGCCCCCAGAGTAACATTGCGACACTACGATCCACAGAGTTACATTGCGTTCTGACAGGGACGACCTCCAGAGTTACGACCAGATTAACATTGCGACATGGCGACCCCCAGAGGTGCATTGTGTCTTGACAGGGACGACCCCCAGAGTCACGACTTGGGCGTTGATTGACGCACTTGTCGAATGAATACTCTGACGCATCAAATTTAGACCTGACGTTGCCGAAAATCTTAGGGCAGCGTAACCCCTAGAGCTTAGCTGCCAACTGTTACGAAAAATTCGTAATTGTTACGATTTCCCAACCTTTTAACGAAATTACGAATTTTCCAACTAATTTTACGAATTTGGTTTATTTTGATCAAAATCCCTCACAACCCGCGCCATCCCGATAATAATAATCAGCCCAACTGGGTGGGAAATTCGCGCCGTTCGCTAGTTTGCATGTAATACTGTGTTGAACGCCGCACTCGAATGTGGTCGGAAGTTCAATCACTTAACACTAAAGATGTATTGAATGCGTCAACACTTGTAACCATGTGAGCGAATGGATGCCGGGGCTGGTGGGGGGGGGGGGGGGGGGGGGGGGGGTCACTGGGCCTTAACTCGGAGGTGTGCCGCGTGACCTCGAAAACCCGTGCCGTTGTACAAGTTGAAAATGGCGAAAAGCATACCCCGTCGTACAAGGTATTATGCGAATATGTAACCCGTCGTACAAGGTGAAAATGGGAAAAATCCGTACCCCGTCGAACAAGGTATTATGCAAAGGTATAACGTATTATCCGTCGTACGACGTAGGCAGTATAAAAGTTGCGGATAAATCTCAAAATTTTATGAGCAGATTTATTGATTATTGCACGGTCGAGCCTCAGGGATTTGTATTGGCCGGCCGGTCGCTATCGTCTATGTATACATAAACCATAAAGGGTTCGTATACATAGAAGATATCGGTAAGCTGGCCAATGCAAATACCTGTGGGCTAAGCGTGTGATTCTCGGGGCGTCACACAGGGACCATTCATTGCATTAGCATTGTCTACGATCGGTTGGAAATCCCGGGAGAAAATCTCGACACTCTGCATGGGAAGAAAAAAACATACCCCGCTGTACTAATCGAAGCCCCCCCCCCCCCTCAAAAAAGACCCCGTCGTACAGATTGAAGCTGAAAACATACCCCGTCTTATAAGTATGAGGCCCAATAAAACCTGTCGTACAAGTCGAGAGGTCGAAAAAACATACCCCTTCGCGCGGCACACGTATACTACCTCTATACTCTTAACTGCCCCCCCCCCCCCCCCCGTTGAATCGATACGGTAACTGGTCGGTGCTTGCGCGAGAGTTGAATCTGCCGCGTTGTGTTCTTGGTTTGACATGGTTTTCGATTAAAATGGAGCCTAAAAGGGGACAATCGTAACGTATATTCCCTAATTAACGCCCCCTTCCGTTTTAAAGAAAAGATAAAATCATGACTTACCATAAATTTATTAATTCATCCTTTCATATTATCAAACTTTCACTATTCAGACACACATTAACACATAAACTGTTTTAGTATGCGATGTTTAGGGAGATGGAGTTTGCTCCGTACGTGTTGTTTTTTACGCATAAAAGACATGGACATGATGGGACTGTTGTTTTTTTTGGTATATAAGACTTAAACATGAAGTAAATTTTATCGATTTTAGACGCTTTATAAAGGCCCCCCACCCCCCCTTTCCAAAATGTAACGCCCCTGGGGGCGCTAATAAGGGAATATACGGTATATCAAGAAATATGCTGATGAGTTTGAATTCATTACATCGCCAGGAATGAGTAAACCTCATGCGTTTTGCAAGCTTTATCGACGGGATATTTCGATTTTGCATGGCGGTCGAAATGACATCGGACTTCATAGCAAATCAAAACAACACATCGCGTATTTTCAGACGTCTACATCGGCGCCAAAAATAACTTCATGGATGTCATCTTCGCAGGATTTGAATACAACTCTAGCTGAGTGCCTATTTACATCGTTTTATTTAGAGAACAATATTCCTCTATCAGCAGCAAGTCACATGGGACCGTTACTAAGGAAAGCTTTTCCTAATTCTGAGAAGTTTGCCAGTTCAAGGACCAAAACGACTTGTGTTGTGCGTGACATGGCCAAGGATGAATTGGGACAGATTGTTTAAGCCATGAAAGCAGGCCCCTTTGCAATCTCAATTGTCCTCAACTACCGCGATGGTAAGCAATGGGCAATGCTTACAAAGATTCCTCCAGCAATGGCAAGCGCTAGCCTTCTTTTTTGAAGGAGAAGTGTCAGCCCAGCAGGAGAAGCCTATGCAGCAAAAGAAGCCTGCTCAACAGAAGAGGCCTGTGCAGCAGACAAAGACTGCGCAGCAGAAGAAGAAGCCTGATCAGTGGAAGAATCCTGCACAGCAGACCAAAACTACCAATACCACTGGCCAGACTTCTCTTATTCCAAGGAAGCCAACTCTACATGTAGCTGTGAAAAATAAAACTGCTCAGGGATCTCAACTGAAGGTAATGATAGAAAATGTATTATTGTGAGACATTCACTCCTTTTCATTCCAGATAAAAATGACCAGTATCATTGGAATTACCTGATATGAATAGATTAAGCGATTACATACTTTTTTGAATAATTAAACTCTTGTATGAGTATTGAATTTTGACATTTTTATTTGATATAATATATATTTATATGAAATATTTAGATATACATGTATGGCACTGAAGCAAACAAAATCACTTAATTATTTTTCCCATTAATGTATTTGATTTTCATTGCTGTATAAAGCAAGCTATCAAACTATAAAGTTCCTGATTAGCTTATCTGCTTCAGTAAATATCTCTTGGAAAGGGAGCATTAAATTGAATTGTTTATCAGTATGCCATGCTGCCAGGCATAACATGAAGGTTATAAACTATTCTCCTGCAGGATAAGTCGGCTCACCAAATCAAGGTGGCCGCATAACCCCAAGCAATCCGCATTCCCAAGAAGCTATCTGCAGTTCCTGCACATGTGAGCAAACCTGCCCAGATTCAGCCTCGGCCTCAGTCCTCAGTATCTCATTATATTTACATAATCCTTCTTTGTATCGTTATTTTAATCCTTTATCAGCTCTATCTCTTCCAATCATCTTCAATATGCTATTCAGTTTAGACAGGAACATTTATGTCATCATGCTAGTCATCCACCAAGATTAAAATGTGTTTATCTGAAATAACACAGAAGACCATCCTCAAGATTTACTACTGGGGGGAAACGGCGAGTGACGGACACTTTGGATACACCTAGTAGTATAGGGAGTAGCGGTTCTGGCACACCAGTCTCATATGATTATGACACACCTATCTCATATGGTGCAACCCAGAAAACACACACACACAGGCTGACTCACATGTGCGAGCAGTACTGGCACACCTGTCTCATATGATTATGACACACCTATCTCATATGGTGCAACCCAGAAAACACACATATACAGGGTGACTCACATGAGCCAGCGAACCGCTCGCACCTCCCCCCACACCATATGAGCCCAGCCCTTCCAGCCCCTATGGTATAGGCCCACTAAAGAGGGCGACAGCAATGTCAACCATCTACAACAGGACTCTTAGGAATAAGCTCTTCTAAACGACTCACGCGCTCCAAAAGGTCCTCATACTTCGATTCCAATTCCCTCACCTTCTCCTCTACACCAGGACCCTGAGGAATAAGCTCTTCTAAACGACTCACGCGCTCCAAAAGGTCCTCATACTGTGATTCCAAATCCCTCACATCATTCTCAAGGTCCACCTTCTCCTCCCATATATGTTCCACATCTGTTTGCAGCTCGGCCAACCCAATATGTTCATCGGTGCTCATTCTATACCTCAGCCATCATATGTTCAACATATCGACTCGTGCCCATAGGCCAGAGTGTATACACCACCTGGAGCTATCCACCGCTTTGAGTCAAATGGGGAGAGAGACACCTTGTTAACGTGGAGCCCATATATTTTATGGCAGTCACTCCTGAGCATGTTCATTCCGTGGCGAAACTGCTTCTGGTCGAACAGTGACTCCACGTACTGAGCGTGTCGTAGATGCTTCTTCACCACCACCTTCTTCACACCCTTAGCTCTTTTTATCTCGCCCTCATCAGACATCAGGATAGAGTACATCTTAGGGCGCAAACCAACGTACTCCTTGATGGGCACCCCAGCGCACTCATCCTTCATCTTACCCAGACCCTTTTTGTTTTTGTCACTGTGTAGGGCATGAGAAGGGTCAAAGTTACTAGTGTCAAAGAGATGCCCATCCTCCCTCATATCAGCATAGACGTCAGTGGTACGGATCTCAAGCAGCAGCGAGTCTGTGTCTGTGTAAAGCAGGTTAATATTACTGTCATATCTAGCCTTCATGTTATTGTAGTAAAAGTCATACATCAAGTGCTTGGAGAGGTCCAGAATGCACATGCCAACGTAGACAGGGCGGTTCAGCACTAAGCGAGTCTTGTGCATATGCAGGGCAGCTAGATCATCGTCAAACACTTTTTGTCGAGCATAGACGGGGCTGGCCACAAGCCAACGTATTTTTTCTTTTTCCAATGAGCGCACAATCTTAACGTCGACTCGCCTCCGGAGATTCTCCATCGTTTTACCAAAGACGGAGTTATTCATAAGTTTATAGAGATCCTTCTCAAAGTCGCTGTTGGCGGCCTTGCGCAGATCTGTATTCATCCTTATGTAAGGCTCCATCCATGGACTCTGGTCAAAGACAAGCGCACGATGAATCTTGGTGAGTCTCAACCCCAAAGACAGATATAGCTTGAGGTTCCTGTAGTGTACCACATACTTCTCCTTGTTGCGCAGGTTGGGCACCAGCTTTTCAACTCCATTTCCGGTGCTCCCCAATGCACCTAGGAGATCTTTCTGGTAGTCTGACAACCACTCATTTTGCACAAGAAGCCGCTCCGGCGCTAGGGGGGGGGTAATCGTTGTGTTCGTCATGAAGCGCAGCAGGATACTCCAAGTCAACCTCAAGTATATACCCCGTTTCAGCATCATCGGGATGGTCCTGGATCTCTAGGTTCTCAGGCCGTTCCACCCACTCAATACCCGAAGTAGGTAGGGCTTGGCTCATCGCCCACCCATACAGGTTGTTGGCATCGAGGTACTGGATATAGCTCGCTGGCTTATCCTGCTCAAAGCCCTCCATGTATGGGTTGTTCACTTTAGCGTGGCGATGTGATACCATGCTTATCCCACCGCGCAGCCCCTTCTCAATAAACAGGTGCTTGTCATAATCGGTGAGAAGCTCGAGTTTCACCCCTGTGCTCTTAAGAAGCGCATCCCACGACAAACCGGGGCTGGTATAGTAGTGGGCCGGATCCAACCCGTATTGCTTAAGACAGGTTTTGCGGAATGTTTCAAACACATCGGCCAGGAGCAGTACATCCGTGCGTAAGTAAAGGTCATGGTAGTCCCCCATGTTTTTACAACCGAACGCGTTCCAGACTTTCTGGGCGTTTTCATAGTCTGCAGCAGATATACCCTGTTCAGAGAGCTTGCTTTAGAAATCATGGATCGGCGGCAGTGGAGCATCAAACTTATCCCAGCCATCCATGAACTCATAGGGATACACTCCCTTACGCAGCAGCAAGCGCCGCTTCATCTGGTCTGGCTCGTATTTCATTCGTCACAGCAAAGGCATCTGGGTTGTTAGCAGACACAAGCTTGTCGAGCGAGGCCAGGAGGAACTGTGCACTGTCAATGAAGCGCAACTGTCCGACCGACAGGGAGATATACTTCTCCATGTTATTTGGGATGCAGTTGATATTGCCCTCCACTTTGCTTATACCCTGCATCAAGAGATGGGAGTCTTAGCCCCGCAGATTATGGAACACCACAGGGATGGGTGTTGTCTTGGGACTCAGCCGAAGTTTCAGGTTACACACGTTATGGGCTGGCCCTCTGTACAAGCCTGTTATATGGCAGTGATCGCGAACAGAGTCACAGCCCAGTTTTTTCTTGCATACATGACAGTGAGTTGCAGCCTTATGTGCCCTTCTATCCTCCCGAGTCATCCGCATAGGGAAAGGCTTGGACAGAACTGCTTTGATCTTTTGCTCCTCCTGCTGCAGAGCCTGTAAGAACTTCTCCACAACATCGCTTCCTCTATAAACCACAGGGGGTTCTGTCTGCCCATCACATCGGACAACCACATAGCCGTAACCACATGACTCATGCTCCTGTGTTCTGTGCGTGTTACTCTTACCAGGATTAGGCGCAGGTCCCGGAAGCTTCACTGTGAGCGCCTCAAAGTCGGCATAGATAAGATAGGGGGCAGCAAGCTGTTTCTGCCAGTTCTGGAAGGATAATATGTTCTTCCCTTCCTCAGGCATGTCAACTCGCACAGCAGTCTGCCCGATACCCATGCACTCAGGTTTGTGCGCCAGGAGCAGTTTCTCAGTGGTGTATCCATGCAAGCATCACTCGCAGAAGAACTTTCGGTGCTCGTACTTACTCTGGTCATACAGCAGGCGGTTCAGGTCTTCGATCTGCGTGTAATGAAACCTACCGTCCTCCTCAATCAGCATGAGGTTTATACATGGACCAGGCTGTCTGCTGATACGGTGAACGATGGTGGCCTTTCCATCCCAGCCAAAGACATTCAAGCCGCCTACTTTAGCATGTTTTTCTATCTTCTCAATCTGCGAGATAGGTGTTGGATAGTCCACGCCTTTTCCTTCTAAGAGTCTTAAGAGCGGCTTAATGTTATATTTCGATGGTCGCTGCGGGTTCTTGGCAACCGGGTGCAGAGCCGCTTCAATGGAATATAGAACGCAGTGTGGGTCGTTTGTGTTTTTTACGTTTCTAATTGCCTTCTTTACCGCCAGCTTTCTCGGCAGTTTCAGGTAGGAGCCACCTTTCAATGGCTGGTAGTTGGCAATATCAATCCACAGAGTTGTGACTGCCTGAAACTCCCAGCCAGAACCTTGGTTGGTCCACTTCTCCAACCGCTCTTGGATATTAGCATTGCACTGGTCCAGCTCATCGTTAATATCTTCTGAATAGAGAACCACCTGCTGCTTATTACGCAACACAGGCTCAAAATAATCAGTGCTGTCATCATCGGCGTGCTTGGAGAGTCTTACCTTAAGGGCAAACTGACACTTGATTCCACCTAGCTCTTCCAGCTCACCAGTCAAAACTTTATGCATCTTCCGACGCATGCCCTTAAAGAACATCATAAGGTCCGACCTAAGGGGGTGAGACTCAGGAACGTTCATCACCCATCCACGCAAATAGTTTTTAACAGCCCACTTAGTCTTCTTGAAGGCAAGACGCGCTGTGGGGGCAGGGACTGGTCTGCGTGGGGCAGGGACAGGTCTGCGTGGGGCAGGGACTGGTCTGCGTGGGGCAGCAGTGGGGACAGGGATGCGTGCCACCCCAGCCTTTAATCTAGCAAACATCTCCTTGTATGTACGGTCATATTCATTACGCACTTGGAGTGCTTTGAGTGCAACCTTAGAGTGTGGATAAGGAGGCTTAAAACCGTGAATTGAAACATAATCATTTTGGGCTTCACGTGCTCGCTGATTATGAGTCATGTTTACTATGCAGTTCCATTAGTCTAAAAGGGAATTCGTTGATACACAAAAGGCAACAACAATACAGCGAGCGGACTTTGACCTATGCAGTAAACACCCGTCTCTGACAAGGTGCCAAGCTTCGTCGCACAGAGCCGACAAACCATGTTGTTGACAGCGCCACAAGATTTCTATTTTTATACAGTGGGGAATCCCCGTTCAGTGGCGCCGACTGGCGTGTCCCCAGCTATAGGCCGTTGTGAAACAATCTTTTGGGCAAGACGAAGACGACTGTGGTTGATTTTATCAAACCCACAATCCATGCACAATCCTACCTTATTATTTTTTATAGCCTTCTGACAACCCCTACAAAGACGATTAATGACACCATGTTTTATCTTATATCTGTGTAAGTTACAAAACTCTTGCTCTTGCGTACAGGGTCTGTTACAGGGGACTTTCTTTCCGAGCAATATCCATGGGCACTTATTGTCAAATACTACCATTGTTATATATATAGATATCTATTAGTCTAATTGGTAATACCGTCTGGCAGCAACTGGGTATCGGACGGCACCACAAGCAACTCCTCCTTTACAAAGCCACGGAGAGGTCCATCCAGCAAATAGTATAGTACAGGCTGGTAGAGGTAGCGAACGCCAACATCAGAGGGAAGCTTTTGCTCTTTGACCCCCAGAGGGCGCCCTGGTACGACTGCAGAGGGCTTTTGTGCAACTCGTTTTGCCTTTATAGCATCTTTAGGTTTTTTTCCAGTCAAGCGGGTCACCTCATTATTTATCGCAGAGACTACAGCCTGCAGTCGAGAAACCCACTCAGTTGATCGTTTTCCAGTATCCCTTAACTCTACGGCAAACTGGTGATTAAAGAGTCGTTCAGCAAGGGTTCGGTTAAAGCGTTCCACTATACCCTGGTCTCGATGGATATTCACACGGCCACGCCTGACTGATACTCCATGTTTTACTAACAGCTGATTCGCTGCACCCATAAACTCCCGTCCCGGGTCCACCTGAAGTAGTTTAGGCCAATGCAGCGGTCCTCGTTTGTATATCCTCTCAAGTGCACCTGCGACCTCCTTAGCCTCTTTTGTAGTCAATGGCTCAGCTGCTTTGTAGCGCGAGGCCACAT
The DNA here is from genome assembly GCA_034190875.2 of Urechis unicinctus. Classification (NCBI taxonomy): domain Eukaryota; kingdom Metazoa; phylum Annelida; class Polychaeta; order Xenopneusta; family Urechidae; genus Urechis; species Urechis unicinctus. The sequence goes on from CM067356.1 coordinate 60,035,483, forward strand.
CAACCAATGTTAGGGCATACTTGTAAGTCCGGCGTTTCACAAAGTCATGAGGAAGAAATAAGAGATCGGCTTGGTGAACCTCATTGGGGACAGGGACATCAAACTTTGGCCTGGGAATGTGTTTTGGCACTGGCAGGTAGATTTGCCATATAGCTTGCTTTGTTAGCCACCCCCTGGCAACTTCCTCAGAAACCCTCGCTTCTGTCGCAAGCTTCTTGATAGCAGTAATGCCTTTCCAGTATCCCTTAGGACTATAGTAGATCTCTTGCATGCGACGATCCATATACAGTAAACGTTCGAGTCTCCAAATGACCTACTTAGCAAGCCTGTATGCAACCAGCCCAGTAGCAGCCATACCCAGTATAATGAATGCCACCTCACGCCCCCTCTGTTCATCTGAGGGCTCGTAGAAGTCTGAAAGCTGCGGCTCAGAGCCCAGCGGGTCGACGGTTTTATTCGTAATTAAGGCGTACTCACGCATAGCCTCGTCCGCATCCTTAAAAGTATGCTCGGCGTGGCCCTGGCGGCGTAGTTGCTCATTGATGAAGTCTAAGCGCTCAGTTCTCTTCTTGGCCCATGCTGCCTGAGCAGATTGAAGCTGCTCGATTGCCATATCATGGCGTTTACGTTCCGCGTCCACTTGGCTGCCTCGTAATTTAGAGAATAAAAAGTTGCTCCCAGAGAATGCAAGGGCGTTAACAAGAGCACCCCCAACAAGTAGCGCGAGTGTGGCCATTACTTCAGTATATCAACTGGTAAGATTCCTTGTTTAATTAGCATATCCTTTGTGGCCATAGCTAGTGATACATCGACAACAGCCATAGCCAGGTCCCGTGGGGTGAAATCAAGACGTGGCACCCCACCACCCAGAGCCATCTTAGCAAGCTTGGCATAGCCTATTGAAATACCGGAAACAACTACACCGTGGTACAGAGCGTTGACGAGCATTTTTCCATCAGTAATTGGTGTTGTCATCTTATTCCATATAAAACGGATCCTTTAAATGAGCGTATGGAGGCTTTTGTACCACAACCTGTTTATGGTGTGAGGCTACCATACAATGCCAACACGCCAACACCGCCGACAACCAAAGGCACAGCCCATGTTGACCACGTCCACCTTTCCATAGGTTTGCTTGTTGATATTGGCTCGACAGCTTCATCTCTACCATCTGTAAGCGCTGCCTTAGCCTCTCGGAGCTCTCTCAGAAGCTTATTTTGATTGGCTTTTCGAGCTGCAGCACCCTTTCGTCCTGCCGCAACCCTTTTAGCGTTTTTTGTCACTGACGTTATCTCCACCGGTGTTGTCTCCCCTTGATTCGTGTTCGTTTCTTCCATGTTTACTTACTAAATTTATTTGTCCAATTGACAGCTCTTAGTAAGCACCTGTTATAGCGGAGCTAAGCACATGCTATAGCGGAGTTAAGCACATGCTGTATCAGAGTTAAACACATACTATAGCAAGGAAGTGGTGTCCTCCTCTCCACCGGCCCCTGTTGTTTCGGTGCTTGTTTTTCCAAATTGACAGTGCTTAACTGTTGTTAAAGCCGCAGTTAAGGGAGCTAAAAACATACCATAGCGATGATATAGCTCACAAGTGGCAGTGCTTAGCGCGTGTCCAACAAACGGGTCCGTCTCGAGGTCTGTAATTAGCCTTGGCTGGTGTTCTGGTGGGATTGGTAGAAACATACAAGCAATACCTGAGTACAGCTGTAGCAGTGTCTGACCTAGAGTACGTGTCATGCTGGCACCTAGCCGAACCTCGTATCTCACATACAGCTTTATGATCTCTTCATCAGACATTGATTCAACCTGGTCAATTGTAAGGCCCTTCAAACCAAGGTACTGACGGCCCTGACCTCCGGCTATGACGGCAGCAAGCCTATCTCTCTTAGAACACATATCTACACTAGGGGTGCAACTAGGTTCCGCTCCCCCAGACTTTGTCTCTGCTAAGCCAGTCGAGTCCTGTTCAAGGAGTTTATCAATAATGGTATCAGGATCCATGAATATACGTATACGCCTTCGAGCTTCAAAATACTGCACCGCTACCCAGATAAAGAAACCTAAATTGATTACTGAGGCAGCGGCTGCTATCAAGGCCAATATCAGTTCAATCGACGGCATATGCAGTAGGCTGATCAGTCTTCAGCAGCAGTTTTGCGTGCTTGGTCTTTGCTAGTAGTTGGCGTACTGTGGCATGTTCCTCCTTTGTTGGAATTACATCATTTTCACGTAAGGCGTCTTCAAACGAGTCACGGTCCTTGGTGTGAAAGAGCACCATCCAGCGAGTCTGCTCACGTAAGTCCGTCAACACAGAGTTGTAATTTTGGGTGAGGACCCAGACACTTTGTTGCGCATGGCGGCCGCTAAAGGCCAGTTCGGATAACATGTCTTTCTTCTTGGTTAGGGCCTTTGTTGCCGAACAGTCATCAATAATGTACAGGGTTGGCTCGCCCTTAAAACAATGGTAGAAAGCCCTCAGGTGGTCATGGAGCCGCTCCCCTGGATCAACCACGTACACCTCTGAATCATCCCACACCCATGACCGCGTCCGATAGGCCTCGTTGAAACGTATGGTAGGGCAGAGGATTACAATATGCTCGAAGGCACCAAAGAAGGGCCCTTCAAGTAGGTCGAGGATGAATGCGGTTTTCCCACATCCTGCCTGCCCACAAACAATTGCCGAACAGGGACCATCTGGAAATGTAAACTTAGTAGACTGCGCTGACGAACCTGCCATCTTTAATGTTAAGCTGTGCATCCATTACAATATACATATAAACGTTCAACGTGCCCGCCGCCTCTGCCTTTTTTGTGATCTGTATGGTGATGCCCTCAGACGCATTCTCCACAGCCCTGCCACTACCGTGCAGCTGGTCGTCATCACTCGTCTTTAAGTCGAGCCACAGAGCATACTTGGTGGTTAGGTACTCTCCTAGGGAAACGTCTGACAATGACAGGTCTTTTAATGCTATTGCTACACTGGGGTCTCGTTTACTCGTTGCTGCACAGGCCTTCTTCACCTCGTCCCACTGCTGGTAGCCACGCATGCCCTGGGCATAGAGCTGATTGGGGATGCCCTCAATGGTCACCTCGACCTTCGTTATCTTTGGGTTGTAGAACGACTCTGTTTTCCTGGCGTATGAGGCGTTGGTCGGGTCTTCAAAGAGCAGTAGGATGCCCTTCATGCTGCGAGCCGGCACGTTCAGGTTGATGTTCCACAGTGTATCTCTTTTATTGCATACAAGCTTCCTGTGACGAAGCACACGGTCATACAGAATCGAGAGCCGACTTGTGTACTGTGTGCGTATCATGCGGGCCAACTCTGTGTGGGTAACCATGTCATACTCCAGCGAGATGCCATCAATTTTGTAGCTTGCAGCGGTGTCGCCTGTTGCGTGAATCACGCGGTTGTAGTCGTTGAATGTGAGCTCGTATTCCAGTCTGTCACTAAGCGCACTTTGGTAGAATGGCATGTGGCTCTCGAGGAGTTCAAAATCAAGCGGAACGTAGAACCTGTTACCATACACATCGGCTACGGCCTTGTCCTCTTCCTCGGTATCAACCTTGTCTCCTGCCCCCACTCGTATCTTAGTTGCGTTTCTGTCATCTGATGTGTCAATGCCCTGATACTGGAGGCCCTGTCTCTCCTGTGCAGTCCGCCACAAGTCGTGGTAACAGTGGTACACATCGCTGTCATCAATAGACATGACCTCATTGCCAGAAATCTTGATTGTCAATTTTTTAACCACGGCGCGGCCCAGGTTTTGCACAACGCTGCGGTTAACATCAGTCGATGTCAGCGTGATTGTAAACAATGACGTCGTCTGCGCCTAGATTGGGGAAGCGAACCAGCAGTTGTTGGTTCTGGTCAATAGTGCTTGGATTGTTTGTAACGCATACAGATTGTCGCACGCCCTTTACCCCAAGGGGTTCGCGTATCCGGCGGTGTGGGTTTAGTTTGCGTCCGTAAGTACTCGTCATGTTGAATGTTTAATTACAATTATATCTTTAACACACAGACATGGAGTTTGATAACCCAGCATTTGACGACCAAGAGGAGGAGGTGGGGTGGGAGAGGAATGACACTAACTTTGATGATGAGGAGACTCTCCCAGAGGCCACTCTCCCACCTGTTACAGAAGGGGACATTGGGATGGATCGGTCTATACCACCGGAAGGCCGACTCGTTATAGGCGCTGTCAATGATTATTACAATGCATTAGCTAAAAAAGGCCACACACCCTCCCTCGGCCGCGATTATACAAAGTTTGAACTTGTTAGAGGACAGTTACGTTTGAAGGACTACCCTGACTTAAGTATTACAAATTATCGTACTAAAGCCCCGCTTTCACTTGGAACAATAGGTAAAAGTAGAGGGGGGGCTAAGGTTGTCCGTGATGGTTTGGGGTTCACTGAGTGGTCCTCACAAGTGGTGTCACAAAAGGAAGCAACAACCCTCCAAGGCGTTGACCAAGCAGCTGCTAAAGCCGCAGAGAAATTAGAAATGAGGGGCCCTGAAGCCGTGACAGAGCAAGGTGGTGTGGAAGAAACAAGCTTCATAGAGGACGTTCATAACACCATCCAAGACCTAGGTACACAAACAGACAACGAAACTACCCCTCAGAGAGCTTATAGGGCTTGATAAGGCTATGCAGACCCAGAGGGGTGAGCTGGTCAACAACCTAGCTAAGATAACTGAGTTAGAAAGGGATATAAAACAGCGGGAAGCTAAAATGGCAAGCCTGGAGGAGGAAGGGAGGGGTGATAGTCGAGCATGGAGATTCCAAGCAAATGAGCTTGCAGAGCTGCAGGACCTGCGGAGTGCCCGTATTGAGGCTGCCTCTGAAAACCGTAACCGTCTAAGGACCCAAATCAACCGCATCAGGGAAACGATCAACAGACTTCTTAACGAGGACACAACACTAGCTGAGCGTGTACGCACTCTGTTCCAAGAGCAGGGTATAACAATCGCCTCCATACTCACTGCGATTGGATTGGCAATCTCGACCCTTGTAGTTGCTTTGACGGGCGGAGGGAGCACTAGTCCAACCCCTGCACCAACGCCGACACCAGCTGATAAGCCCGGTGTAAAGGAATGGATTAAAAAACAGCTGAACTCCTTGGCAAACGTCCTGAAGGGCCTAGCCGGTAAGGCAGCAGCTGCCCTTCCAGGAATCATTGGCTCCATCGTATCATGGCTGCTTACGCCAGCTGCAAAGGTGGCTGGTTGGATGGCAGAACATGTATGGGCCGCAGTTGTGGCGGTGGGAGGAGTTATCCTCCTGATACTCCGTGACTTACTACGTAGCAAACCAAAGCACAGCTAAGCCTATAGCGATTCCGCCTACAATAACAGCGGTTTTCTCATCCTCGTGCGCCCCACGCAGACCAGTCTCGGCCATAGGGGCGGGCCCTGGAGAGGAGAGTTCCATATCTGTATCTGTATCTGGCGGAGGGTCAAAGCTTCCTCTATCTGGAACAACCGGAACTGCGTTGACATCAGTATTGCTGCCGATCTGCTGCTCCTCAGTTGCGATAGTAATCAGATTGTTGTACCCAGCAACGTCTCCAATGGCGAGGCTCATATCTGATGGAGCCATGTACAGGCCCGTTCCAAACACATAATCAACCTTTGAAGAGGCATTCTGGAGGACGTTCTGATACCGTCGGATAGATGAAGGAATATCCACTGGGTAGTTGATGGCATCCTCAACGTTGACCTTAAATTGTTTTTGGGCATCAAAGGACGTTCCAACACCTAGTATATCTGAGCGGGTCTGCGCCTGAGCACAAAGAATGGCCCAGACATAGGTCCGAATGCTGTCGTTGATCCGTGAGATACCTGGGGATGTGAACCCCTCCGATTTTTCCAGGATGAAGGTGCTCCAGGCAATGTTTGCCCACTCTTGGTCTTGCTTTATGAAATCAATGTGCAGCTTGCCGCCCTGGAAAACAAAGCCTTTGGTTGATTTCTCAAAGGTTTGCCTTACGGATTCGTACAGGTTGGTGTTTCCGTAATGAAAGATTACCCGTACCTTGTGTGTTTCGGGGTCGGTGAAGTAGATCCGCCCTAAGCCCTGGTTGCCGCCCTGCATCCTCCAGTCGCTGTTTTCGTCAATCCCAAACTCGTGGCAGAGCCAGTGGTAGATTCTCTTGTCGAAGGAATTGTTGGTAGCCGACCACGTGGCGTCATCTGGCAGTGCTATTCTCATTTCGTCTAAAAGTCTCCGGATGGTGTAGTAGACGTGGAACCTGTAGAGGTTACTTAGTGCTGGGGAGTCAGATCTGAGGTGGTCCAGGGCAGAAACTCTGCAGCCACTGGTTGCGCACCATACAACAAAGTTTACCTGGTTCTGCCAGTATTGCATGTGGTTGGTTCTCCCAGCCAACTACAAGGCTGTCGTCGCTTATGTTTGGCACCACGTATTTATCAAACAGGTTGGAGAACTCTACACCAAAACGCATCTGTGATATCATCCGATTTTACCTGGATGAGGAGATGTGTCAGATCCTCGCGGGCAATATGGGGTAGGTATACCGGCCCGGTTTTGTACCTTTTATTCGTATTGAATGTAAAGGCTTGTTTATTCATAGTGCTATGTATCACACTCTGTCAAATGTTCAAAGCGGCGGCGCTGTGTCCCTGCAAAAACCTATTGACAACACTGCGGGCGATCTATGTGTTGGCCTAAGGTCAATCACGTATACTGTGGGCTGGTACAATCTAGAATCAGACGAGAGCATTGCATGGCGGTCAAGGAATTCAGAAGAGAGAGGATATGCTGCATTAAAACCAGGCCTCTGGAGCTTAAGCCTTCTTCAGGAGCATATTACACCATTAGGTATCGGTTTGGAGGTTGATGCTGTAAATGGGGTTATTGCCCTAACAGTTCCAGACAATGTGGGTGCGCACATAACAGGCGGAGTGTTAACAATGTTGGGTCTTGACGGCCTCAGTGGGGGGTGGATACCTTCAGGTACTTACATAGGTGACCGGCCCATCAACTTTAGCATCTTTAACACAATTTATGTTCACCTCGATGAAGTCAGTACCACACACAACATGCTAGATGGTGCGCCCACTACGCTTCTTGAAGTTGTTGGCTTAGAGGGTGGCTCTTTCGGTGATATTATAACCACGAACATCGCTAATCCTGTCTGTAAGCGTGTCACTAGTGGAACAGTGCATGAGTTAAAGGTTCAGTTACGCGATAATAAAGGAAGGCTATTAGATAACCACGACTTACCTGTTAGCGTTGTTCTTAAATTTACAAGATGTCAATAAAAACGAGTATTTATGGACCTATGCAAAAACCGGCAAGCACTGTTCAGGGTGCCGACCTATCGGAATATGCCACAAAGACCTATGTATCTATTGGTGACTCAAAAAAAATGGATAAAAGTGGCGGTACTATGACTGGAGACCTTGAAATGGGAGATAATAAAATCGTTGAGTTGGGAGACCCGACTTCAACGAAGGATGCTGTTCATAAAAAGTATATTGATGCTGAATATAGACAGCAGAACAGGTACCTGAGACGATACGTAGATGAAAAGACGAAACCACTCATTACTATATGGGCAGAAGCAAGTGGCCCCCTTCGCAGAGGATATGAGTGGTCGTTTGGCCATGGGGCTAGGGGTCGAGACTCACAAGACTCAAGCTGTGGATATACCATGTTATGTAATGGAAAGATCATTAGTATGGGGTTGTCTTCGGGTGTTGGTGCTGATGCTGGTCCTATATCAGTCGTTCCTGTTATTAATGGAACTAATCAAGTGGTAGGAATAAGTAAGCCTGCTAACCAACGGGCTGTTGTAATAACTTTAGACCAGTCTTTACAGCTAGAACAAGGCAACATTATTAACTTTTATACAACCACACAAAACAGAGGGGCGACTTGGTCTGTAGCTTCACTCCTAATTGAACTTGATATATAGACTTATGTATACAAAGACAGTATGAAACAACAACCAACGACTGCACCGTTAAATCCGGAGCCTCCTCTATGTGGTCTGGGGCACTCCTATCGGCTGAATGATATCAGTCTTAAGAAGCAATACCTTGAGAAAGAAATTGAAAAATATGGTGCTATGTACAAAAAATATAGGTGTGCAGTAAACTCAGTGGACGCTGTAGACACTGCTTTAGTTGCTGTGGGTATGTGTCTTGGCGCAAGAGGTGTAGGTGTAATGTCTACAATAGTTGCCATTCCTATTGCCACAGTGTTGGGTGCTACAGGAGCCGTTTGTGGGCTACTTGTAATTGCTGGAAAATTCATCAGTAGGCGGCTGACCATTAAGTTAAAAAAGCATGACAAGATCCGCATTCTCACTCAGAGCAAATTGAATACCATTGCTGACATTGTATCGGCGGCGCTTGAAGATGGGTATATCTCAGATGATGAGTTTAATCTCGTTTCGGTCGAGATCATGAAATATAGTCAAATGAAAAGTGACATTAAAGCAAAATGTTTGAAAGCGGCAGAATCGCCCCCTAGACCTGCTAAGGTATGACCCTGACAGTCCATTTGAAGAGTGGGGGTTGCTAGATATAATGGAGGCGGCGATAAAATCTTTCTGCAACGATCATACTGGAGTCAAACAAAATACGGACCAGTGGGAGACCATGAGGAAGGGCTGCGTTGGAGGAAGTGACTACTCCTCTATCATAGGGCAAAACTACTTCAGCAGCTATAGCAAGAAGCTGACAGAAAAAACTAGCAACGGGGGTGTTCGCTTTAGCGCACCCTGCCTATGGGGTACGACTTTTGAGGAGGTTGCAATTGCGGTATTGGAGAAGGTGTACGACACCAAGGTCTACGGAAATAATATCTATATTGATGGCGGCGCGACGGCCTACTCTCCGGATGGCTTTTGTGTGCTCCCAATCCGGCAGGCTGGAGTGGATGCTGTCTGTCTGGGGCATCCTGAGGAGGTTGTACTGCTCGAGATAAAGTGCCCCTACACTCGGAGTCCTGGGAGGGTGATTCCGAATATGTATAAACCTCAGGTTCTGTTGGGGTTGCACCACAGTCCGGTGGCGACCATCGGGGTGTTTGTCGATTGCGTTTTCAGGTTGTGCTCCTTTGAGGACCTGGGGAGAGCTGAGACGTATAACCAGGTGTATCACAAGGATCAGAAGAAGTATAAGGAGACGGTGGCTTGGGGGGGGGGGGGGGGGGGGGCTTGAAGACGGCGACTATAGTGCGAACGGGAGATTTAATAGTTGCCTGGGCTTGAACAGGAGCATCACGGTCCTTGGTTGGGAAGACGACTTTCTACTAGTGCGAAGATTGATAAAGCGGTCCTGAGATTTATCGAATAGTTGCCCAGTGGACCTGCTTGGAACTTACAGCGAACAGGAGCATCACTACGGTCCTTGGTTGGGAAGACCGAGTGGGACACAGAGAGGCCGACGGGGCTTTCTAGCTATTGGAAGCTCTTTACGATGAGATTGATAACCGCTCGTCCTGATCCCGACTTTATCGAGAAGAACGACGCTAGGTTGCCCAGTTTATACAGGACCTGAACCGCGTGAAAAACTGGAACTTACCAGCGACGGTCGCAGATATTTATCACTCAATAACCTCTACGGTGACTAACTACTGGTGTGGGCCTATACCATAGGGGCTGGAAGGGCTGGGCGCACGAGCGGTTTGCTGGCTCATGTGAGTCACCCTGTATATGTGTGTTTTCTGGGTTGCACCATATGAGATAGGTGTGTCATAATCATGTGAGACTGGTGTGCCAGAACCGCTACTCCCTATACTACTCACCTCACAAGCAGCAGAAGACTAGGAAGGTTTTGTAAGGAAACAGGCTTAACAAAGCTCGGGGCTAGAACTTGAAGCCATCCAAGTACAGTTTCTAGTAAAAACACTGGAAAAGAAGCATCAAGAGGTGCAGAAATAAAGAAACTGGGCAGACAGGAAAGGATGAAACAAGACAGGACAGAATTCTGAAGTCATTGCACTCAACAGCGAGATAAGCCATTGCACATTGTCTCGGCCACAGCATTACTGCATTTGACAAGAAAAGTGTCAACCTCCAGACCAGAAGTCCTCTCATAAACAAACTGAAAGGAATACTAGAGGGTCTACTGCATGATCTTTACAGCTAATTTGTAGCACCACAAGCAATCACTGCAGCCTCTGACAGGACCCTCATTGACTACAAGAAGAAGGAGAATGTTCGTGAAAGATCCGAAATTGCAATAGGAAATGCAACAAGAGAGATTGTTGAGACTTAAGATGAATCAGATTGCACTAAGTTCTATGCAACAGTCCTATCCTACTACACCAAAGCATGTGATTACATTGTACTTTCCATTGAAGTCAGATGTCCTTATCCACACACAAGTGGCTTACATTGCATGTCGGAATGATGCCAAATTCACTTCTCTACGGTTCTTCATCAAGAAGTTACCCTGTATGCTGCTTCAGAAGGAACAAGAAGACAAGTGCAGTGCCCCAGATGCTCTAGAGAACCATCAGGATCGTAGACTATTAGATATGCGGTGGTATTTCACTTTATGCTTCATGCTGAAAGCGATTGATAGATGAATAGTAACAATGCATTTGATATAGGCAAACGTGAAACAAACATTAGATATATCTGTTGTTTGTTGTTTATTATAGTTAAAATCGTTCGGCAACTAATTAAATATATCTAAGATGTGCGTGCTTTGTATAAGGCTCTGCTTTAATGACGTAAACGTGCAGGTTAAACGTTACAAAACTAAAATCACTCAATGTCACATTCTGACACTGATGTGGATTCTCTTCCGTCGCGATAGATTACATATCAGCAACATAGTTCTCGTGATATCTCGGGCGGCTGTTGATACGTGGTGATCGTCGGGCTACGCAGTTCGTATCAGCAGCAGACGTGGCTTCTGAGTGTTACCATTCTGTGGGTGTTCTGCTATTAATTGAGTTTCTGTGGTGTGATCTACCCAGTTCTTTGTTCTTCCTAGTTCGATACAGATTCGGTGGCTTTGTAAGATCTTGTAATCGCTCAAGCTGCGAAAGCCTGGGACATTATCTCCACCAAGAGGTCTAATTTCAATAAATATCTCCTAATAATGGTTTTCAGTTGGTGTGCAGTGGGATGAACCAACTTGATTTGAAGTGCTGTTAACAACCTTCAGGCATTTGTCGTGGGATCACGATTCATTCCTGCGTCATTCCTGCGTGTGTTACATTGGCTCATTGATTCTGAGCAAACCATCTTTTGTGATAGTGACGTCGTTTAAGTAGCGCTTATGCCCTTGACGTCAGTCGCTTTCTTTAGAAGGTCCAGTTCCCTGGGTCAGGTGAGCATGAATTCGTCGGAGATCAGGACATTCATGTTGTGCAGCCCCCGAAGATGATCTGCTTGTGAACGGATCTTTCATTATACCTGTAGGGACGTCATAGATTGTTGTCTGTCGCACGACACTTTTACTGACAGTATGGACAAAAGTACATATCTTACAGTTTGGATTGTCACAATCAGGGGCATTCCGACTGGCAAAGCCTGATATGACATTTTCACTACCTCGCAAGTGGCTGATTGAGACTTGATGTCTGCTCACTGTTGCTAAGAAAGTAGAGAGACGAGCACTGGCTGAGAATTCACCTTTGTGTAGCTTTGCATAAGTTTATGTGATTGAATAATATATGGACTAAAGTGTTTGACAGCAGCGGCAAATGACAAAGCTTCTATTTCGCACGGTATCCAATTCTTTTGGTTGGTTTTTAGCTTGGCGATGAATCCTGCAATCTGTGACCTATTGTCTGAGCTGGTAGCATACAATGCTGCACCAAGCCCTGCCTTTTTAAAGGATCCATCGGTAATGATCCGCAGCTTGTCACCAGGCATAGCAACAACTATAGTTGACTAGGCCTTTTATGCATTATCAAACTAATCTTTCAATTCGTCCGACCATTTCATTCTGTCTGCTGATGGGAGTCCTGCTATAGCACTGTCTAGTGGGGCTATAAACGATGCGCATGCAGGTAGGACTCTTGAGTGACTCATCAGGAGATATCTGATAAAAGGCGGTTGTTAGATCAGAACTGATGATGTACTTCCATTGGGAAACTCCCTGAAGAATGGAATCCATGTTGGGTAACACGGTAGTCTGAGGCTTTGTGTATTTGCTCACTTCTGAAAAGGCAGCGACAAGACGCGAGCCTCCAAATAGGGCTTTCTGACCAGGAAATTCTGACCATATTCAGTTGGTACAGTGATATTTTCCGGGCGGCAGAATCTGCCAAGCGTTTTTGCAGGTCTGTAAGCTTGTTCCTGTTGTACTGTGGTGCTTTTCTGTTGAGATGGTTGGACAGGAACCATGTTGACGGCTGACGGGCAGCTGAGCGGCTTGTATTGCCTGTCCCAAGGCTGATTTCACACGAACTGAATACCTCCCTGGCTTGACGGATGTGCCCATTCCGTCGGACTACTAGGGGCTTGTTGACGCTTTGTGTGATAGTCGGTTCTGACCAGGACTCTAGTTTGGATGGAGAACAGTGGTGTAGCTCTATTGCTGTCCCTATCCTCACCAAATACACCCGCTACTGTTAGTTCGATGAATACACCGGGCCTCTCCTTAAGGCCCGGTCACACAGCACTCCACGTCTAAATCACGTACAAAAAGTTATGAAAATCTGGTGGACGTGGTCGTAAGTGGTAATTTTTGGTCAATTTTGGCTTGGCCGTGCTTTGTACGGGTATGGCCGTCGGCGGCTGTTCCACTGCTAAAGCACTGCAAGTAGGGTACATCCTGTGTGTCACCTGGCAGAGGATCTGGCTGGTCATCTGTTAGCGTAGGGCTTCAAGCCCGCGATGTAGGGTACATCCTGTTTCACCTGCAGACCTCTCCCGCGATGTCATTGTTCTGCACCCTTTGAACATTGTAGATGTGGGCATCAGAGGAGGACCCCTTGCCGCTTACGTCTATCCACAGGAACTTGCAGTCAGAAGACACGACTGCTAGGAGGATAACACTGAAGAAGCCTTTATAGTTGAAGTAGTCGGACCCAGTGTTGGCCGAAGCTTTACACGCAATATGCTTCCCATCTATAGCCCCAATAACATGTGGAAAATTCCATCTGTGGTTGCAATCATCAGATAACTGGCGCCACTCGGCCTCAGTGTCTGGCGGCGAGAGCATCTCATGAGCATACTCGTCGACGATGGCCTCACAGACTTCACGTATCAGCAGACTTATGGTGTTGTGGGGGACCCTCCAGGCATATTCCATCTCAAGGTACTTGGAGCCAGAAGCAAGGTGCCTCAGGGTGATAGCAACCTTGAGGCCTGGTTCAAGGGGTGCTCTCCAGTTGGTGGTCTCCTTGGTAAGGGCTGGTGTCAGTCTCTGCACAATTTCATCGTACATCGCAGGAGGCATCCTCATAAAGTTCTGAAAGGCTCTTGGATCTTCGTTACGCAGCTCGACCATGAGACGTCGTAAAGCCCCAGCTGAGGTCTCCTCGCAATCCAGTCACGCACCCAGATGTTCCGTACCACCCTCCTCCTCCTCCTTCTTCTTCTTCTCTCAGCAAGGATATGTTGGGACTGTATCAGTTGGTTCTGTTGGTGCTGGAGCATAAAGATGAGGACATCACGGCGTTGAGGGTTCATGTTCACCCCTTGACATCTAGACTGCAAGTGCCGAGGTCTCAGAAAATTAAGGTATTTATAGGCCGCAAATCAGAAGTGATACAGAAGTGATTAGGCAGTGAACAATCGTATTTAGCACTTGTTCGAGACGTCGTTTAACGGGCTTAGGTAGTGCTTTGTACGCGGAAAAATCCACTTGTCAGTGATAAGCCGCAAAACACACGCTATTTCCCTTGATACCAACGCGTAACACCCGTCCGATGACCGTGCTCTGCCCGTGACAGACCACTAAACTTTCGCGTCTTACTGCGTCTTACTGCGTCTCCCCAAGTTTTAATCACTGCCGGAACACGGATTATCACGTGTGTTTCACGTGTGTTGCACGTCTTTACCACGTGTGCCACCCGTGGTTGTCCGCGGGCTAAAATTTTGAGCAGTTCAAAACTTTTTGCCGCGTCTGACGCCGTTTCGATTTCTCCCCGCGTCCTGCCACGTCTATAAATCGACTGTAGCTCGTCTTAAACTCGACATCAACGCGAACAACATCGTCCGCTTCACGGGAGACCACTTTTGGACGGGTTTTGGCCGTGATTAAGCCTTAAAGCGATGTGTGACCGGGCCCATTTGCGCGCCTAACCGCGTGTCCTGGAGATTAGCCTTGTCTGCTGCTCTGTTGACCGTGATATCTTGAGTCATAGCGGGGCGAATGGTGATATTATTCCTTATCATGAAGGGTACACCCGCCAGAATGTCTATGTCCAAGTGTTCCACGACATGGCCGTTAAATGCGAAGGTATATTGGTCTCGTAAAAATAGAAGCTTAGTTTCTGCTGTGATATACAGTGGTGATTAACCATCAACTTGCGTTGCCTTTTGACAGGACTCCCGAGTCAACAGGTAACTTTAAATGAGTGCTCGTAATAGAACACATGTATGTTAGGAGACTGCTTCACTTGGACTTCTTTTCGCAGTTTTGCACAAGGGACATACTTTGACGAAGTTGACCGATGCTGGGAGAAGAATCTTCTGACGTAAGCTTCGTCATTTATTACTGGAGTGAGTCCAGCGCCTGTTATATTTCCAGCTTTATTGATGCTATTGTCTTTGATTGAAGTTTTCGTCAATTTCTTTGTTTGACCACTTACGGTAGCTTTTCATGTAGCAATTGTAGCCATATTAGGACAATAAAGTTCTCAAGTGCAGTTGATATCTCCTTATCTTCCCGTAGTATCTCACTAAGGCGGTAAATATTTGATGTGGAGTGAAGAAAATTTTCGTGGAAGTCATTTGGTAGGTGTTTAATGTTAGTGAAATCTGTGAGATGGGATCAAAGGGTTTGGAATCCACAAAGCCAACGGATAGCTTGTCAAACGGAGCACTCTGATGTTCACTCTTTAACAATAGTGTCTTGGATGATTGGGAAGAAATTGGCAACGTGTCCTGGCATTAATTCTAATTGGTTACCTTCTGGGCTGCTGTCCTGAACTTAACAGAGGTGGTCGTCAGTAAGTCCTCGTAGAGGCTTGAATTTAGATTACTTCTGCCATGTAGTTCCATCGGCCAGGAATGGAGCGAAATTGGAGTCTAAGATGAGGATATACTTCAGATTTTGTTTCCAGCTTTCGAATGAGGATATCGTTTCTGTTTAAGATAGGCACCACTGCTTCGGGGCTCGTTGAGTCGCCATTTTGTGGCTGCCTTTGTCCTGGATTATGTCCGCGTTTTCAGTCGCGTTTCGCAACAGTATCGTGATTGTTGCTGTCTCTTATCTTAAAAGTCGAGACTTGTTGGGTTTCAATCGCTGCCACCACGCCAGTAGACAATAAACAACACCGCAACACAAGGCATTTAATAATGTAGGCAAACGTGAAGCAAATATGAGAGTTATCTTTTTGTTATTTATTCAAAATTAGAGTGGTTTTGGCAGTTTTGGCCATGTACCACTCTAAAGTTACCTTAGGTGCGCGTGCTTTAAATAAGGCTCTGCTTTAATGACCGAATAGTGCAGGTTAAATGTTTCAATACTAAAATCACTCAGTGTCACATTCTGACACGGGCGTTGAATTAGAAGGCGACCTAGAGACACTGGGAAGGAGATACGATTCCCAGACGTCGAACACAACGGACGTGTTTGGAGGATGTGTATATTTCAACTTTTCGCGCGAAAATCGATTTCGTTATTTTCGCCATCTTGGACTCTCAACTTGTACATATGCTTTATTATCTTGGACTTTCAGTGAATATAACTTAGTTCACAATTATTATTTCTCACTACATATATCTACTGGTCACAACTCAAGAGAAGGGCAGTATGCTATCCACCATGTGACTTCACTGACGGAATAAGAACGACGAACAGTGTCGGGACTTGAGCCAGAATTCATTTAAGTTAAGACTTTTATTATTTCTTGCACCCTTATTTCTCTTTATTTTCTCTTCACTTTTGAGCTTATTCTTCATCATCACAACTTTTATATTCTTTCACTATATTACTACTTTTATCATTATTACTATCTCGTATCGAATACAAACACAGTCACCTCTTCTCCTCATAGCACTCACCATTCATACTTTTCCCTTTCAGATGTATCAATGGATGATTACTATTCGGAAGAATCTTCCACAGAACACTCACCCAAACGAAAACGAAAACATCATTCTTCCAGTACTTCTCCAACTAACAACGAAACCACTATCAAACAACACACTGCCAAAGTCAACATCAATAGCACTCAGATAAACATCACCAAAATCAACCCTATAGTCGACCAAAAAGAAATTACCTCCCTCATTGGACCTAACTTTTCAATACAAAAAACAGGATCTTCATTCACCTTCCATATTTCTAAAAGCCAAGCTTCACAACTCCAAAATATACAACACTCATCATTACAAAATTAGTCCATACCAAAAAATCAGAAAACAAAGGTATAATACATAGAATCACAGTCAACATTTCAGAGCAGGAATTATCACAAGCACTTACACCATATCAAGTCACCGCAGTTAGGCGCCTTGGCAAAATAACCCCCACTGAATCCATCGAATTAACATTTGCCTCCCCCCACCTCCCCTCAAAAGTCCAAATTGGCTACTCCTCCCATAATGTGAAAGTCTACATCCCTAACCCCACAAGATGCTACAAGTGCAACAGTTATGGACACACAGCTACATACTGCCCAAATAATACCACCTAACTGTCGTGACAGCCATCAGTACTCCCAATGTAAAGCCACCACCAAAAATGGCCAAACTGCGGGGGTCAACACAGTGCCGCCTTCAAAGATTGCAAATCATGCAACAAAGCCAAGACAATCAATCAAATTAAAACAACTGAAAATATTACATACGCTCATACGGCCTCTCTTGTCCCCCCTCCTCCCCACACACCCCCGTCCACCCTCGGGTCCCCCTCATCCCCACCCCCTCTGCCATCCTTCCTCCCACCCCCTTCCCCCCAAACGCAATCTCTCCCCCCTCAAACTCATTCACCTAAACCTGCTTCGTCTTCAATACCTTGTCCCCCCAAAACCGCAAAGCCTCCCCCAAACCTTCCCAAACCCTCTCCCTCTCCTACTACTCCAAAACACCAATCCACTCCTTCTGCCACCCAAACACCAATTGTAACAACACAACCCTCCTCAGCCACCAAACTGTCAGATTTTGTTGACCTCTCTACCGCCATCCTCTCTTCTCACCTCATTAGATACCAAAGCAAAAACCCTGATGGCAATCGCCTATGAACTTCTCGAATTGGCCCTTCCGGTACAAACCCTAACTCATGCTTTTTACTATCATTATACTGTAACCAGCCAAATCTCTAAATACCTCAATCAACTATCTTCAGTCTAAACATAAAAATCACTTCCCATTGTCAAATTCCTTATAACTCCATGGCCAACTTATTTATATTATCTGTGCTCATCATCTCCCCCTATTAAATTTCCCTTCCCATCCAGAGAACAAAATATAACTGTTTGGTCATGGATTTGTCGAAGCCTTCAAACCCAACTAATTGAATTCACCCAATACCTAATTAAAACTAATCCCAAACCTAATATAATGTCTCCAAGAACTTTTTTTTAAACCCAATCATAAACCCCACTTTCGAAATTATCATATATTAAGGAAAGACAGAACACCAAGTAATTGAAATCAACATTTTTAATCAAATATATCACATCTCAAAGTGTATGACAAATCCAACACTATAAACCTAAAACAATATCAGCCAATAGTTAACCAATTCACCTCACTCCTTCCACCCCACACCCCCCTTCCCCACAAGTCGAATATTAAAACGGCGAATTGGTCCTTGCTTAAAAACTCTGCAAGCAAAACATCAATAATCAAATCATTTCTCCAAACCCCCTTACCTCTTACGATAATTTCTATGATAAACTCATTCAAATAGCTAAACAAGCCATTCCTCTAAATAATTATCACCATAAACCACTAAAATCCCATCCTTGGTGGAATCCTAACTGTACCCTCATAATCCAAGAACGAAACAAAGCCAGGAACAAATACTATCATAATAAAACTTAAGAAAACAAAATTCAATTAAAAAGACTTACAGCAAAAGTTAAATACACACGCAAAATAAATGCTCCACCCTAAACAAACCAAATTTATAAGAACTGTTGAAAACTGTCACTATCCTCAAAGGAAATTACCCTAACACTAATATTCCACCAATCCAAAACCCAAATCATAACCTTTATACAGAAAATAATCAACAAATATCAGACACTTTAGTCTCTTTTTTTGCCGAAATCATTCCCCATACTTAAATCTAATCATTTGCCTCCAAAATATTTGAAACTATTTCAAACAACAGAATCACATGGCACTTAGAACATAATAATCTCTATAACCCAAATCTAACAGCTTTTCGACCTCATCATAGTATTACTGACATTATTCTTCAAATTACCGATGCAATCAATAAAGGATTTTTAACTAAAAACAAAACTCATTCAGTCTTTTTAGACATAACTAAAGCCTTCGATATGGTAAATAGACCCGCTATAGAAATAAAAGCAAAAAAACTTGGTGTTACAGGATTAGCTTTAAAATGGATACACAATTTTATCAACAGTAGATCAATAC
>CM067356.1:60059207-60164207 GCA_034190875.2 Urechis unicinctus
GATAACACCAGAGAATGTCTCATTCACTCGATGATAACACCAGAGAATGTCTCATTCACTCGATGATAACACCAGAGAATGTCTCTTTCTCTCCATGATAACACCAGAGAACGTCTCATTCACTCGATGATTACACCAGAGAATGCCTTATTCACTACATGATAATGCCAGAGACACTTAAATCACTCCATGATAACAGGAGATAATGCCTCATTTACTTCTTGATAACACAAGAAACTGCCTCATTCACTCCATGATAACATCAGAGGATGTCTCATTCACTCGATGATAACACCAGAGAACGTCTCATTCATTCGATGATAACACCAGAGATCGTCTCATTCACTCCATAATAACACCAGAGAACGTCCCATTCACTCCATGATAACAGGAGATAATGCCTCATGTACTTCATGATAACGCCATAGAATGACTCATTCACTCCATGATAACACAAGAGACTGCCTCATTCACTCCATGATAAAATCATCGAACACCAATACCCTACCTCTGTATTTTCCATGATTTTCCGTTCGATGTTTGCGCTGTGTTTTTAGTATACTCGCTTCTTTACGAGACTTACTTCACAGGAGACACAGTGTCTGAGCGGCTGCTCACGTTTCCTGCACACGTTCCTGCACGCATTCGCGCTCTCACGGAGTTTCTTGGCGTTGCTTCATCATAAACGGTCAAAGCAATTCCTTGCTTCGCTCTCGGCGTGGAGAAGTTTCTTATGCTGTGGGTTTGTCCATTCTTCCATAGAATCCATGTATATGCTGATATCCTTGCACAGTCGCAGCTACGGATAGATTACGTTGGTTGTAAGGAGACGGATCGCCCACACATTGTCACCAGGCCTTGTTTCATTTATGCTTTTTGTTCTTTTGCGTTTGAAATTTTGATCACCGCAAAGGTGTGGCCGACCGACAGCTTACCGACGGGCGCCCTCTAACGCCACCTGACGATGCGAACGCAGCGAAATGTTTCCACAATCGTATGTGTTGTCTTAGTTACCAAGATTCGTTTGCGATGATAAAGAAACCCATCCTACAAACAACTAGACACTACCGCTGCTTGCTATTGGGCAAGAGGCATTTCCTGAAACGAATACACGCAGATGAACATACACACGTCACTGGCCAGTCTTCCGTTCCATGTTCCTTTCTCCTATCTGGTCCCTTTACATACACACGTCACTGGCCAGTCTTCCGTTCCATGTTCCTTTCTCCTATCTGGTCCCTTTACATACACACGTCACTGGCCAGTCTTCCGTTCCATGTTCCTTTCTCCTATCTGGTCCCTTTACATACGGCCCAGCTTCAACTCTCACATCTTCTACTGGAGATTGCCAGGACAGGGGTAAGAGGCAAATTTCTTAACTTGTTATGGGAGAGGTCGCACATTCATATACAATCCTCAAAATCTTGAATAACCAACAACACTGGACGAAAACTACAATGATCCAGTTAATACACAGGGATAATAATTTGGGTTGGGGCAATATGAGCAAGTTATCTTCTAATTCAGTGGGTTGAGAATAAAGATTGGCTCTCGGAACGCGACCCTCCCGTGCACGATAAACACCATAATTGACGCAATTTGGAAAAACACTGGATGCCGTCCCGAATTCAGCCGACGGACACCTCTCGACAGCCAAATAATCCTGCTTCGTCCGTAAGTTAAACTCTCATCATTGCATCTTCTTTCTACCAGCTATCTTTTTCTTATCTATTTGCTTATATATCCATTCTATCTCTCAACATTTCTGTCAATCACACAACATCTCTTCCACCCCACAACATCTCTTCCACCCCAACATCTCTTCCACCCCAACATCTCTTCCACCCCACAACATCTCTCTCAACATCTCTTCCACCCCACAACATCTCTCCCAACATCTCGTCCACCCCAACATCTCTTCCACCCCACAACATCTCTTCCATCCCACAACCTCCACAACATCTCTCTCAACATCTCGTCCACCCCACAACATCTCTCCCAACATCTCTTCCACCACAACATCTCTTCCACCCCACAACATCTCTTCCAACATCTCTTCCTGACCACCACAAACATCTCTCTTCCACCCCACATCTCTCTTCCCACCCCACAACATCTCTTCCACCCCACAACATCTCTTCCTGACCACAACATCTCTTCCACCCACAACATCTCTTCCACCCCACAACACAACATCTCTTCCTGACCACAACATCTCTTCCATCCCACAACATCTCTTCCACCCCACAACATCTCTTCCATCCCACAACATCTCTCTCTTCCACCCATCAACAACATCTCTTCCACCCACAACATCTCTTCCACAACATCTCTTCCACAACATCTCTTCCACCCTACAACATCTCTTCCACCCCAACATCTCTTCCTGACCCACAACATCTCTTCCACCCCACAACATCTCTTCCACCCCACAACATCTCTTCCAACCCACAACATCTCTTCCATCCCACAACATCTCTTCCACCCTACAACATCTCTTCCACCCCACAACATCTCTTCCCACCCCACAACATCTCTTCCACCCTACAACATCTCTTCCACCCCACAACATCTCTTCCACCCCAACATCTCTTCCACCCCACAACATCTCTTCCACCCTAAAACATCTCTTCCACCCAAATATCTCTTCCACCAACAACATATCTTCCACCCCACGGCATCTCTTCCATCTCATCCTTCACCCGTCTCTTCCATCTCATCCTTAACCCATCTCTTCTATCTCATCCGTCACCCATCTCTTCCATTTCATCCGTCACCCGTCTCTTCCATCTCATCCTTCACCCGTCTCTTCCATCTCATCCGTCACCCATCTCTTCCATCTCATCCTTCACCCGTCGTCCCAGAACATCTCTTCCACCAAAAACATCTCCTCTATCTCTCATCTTCTTATCTCCCATCCCTTCTATCGCCCACCACATCTACCTCTCATCTCTAATATCTCTCACCTATTCCATGCCCCAACAACCTCACTCATCTCTACTGTCTTCCATCACATCTATCACCCATCTATATCACCTCATCCATCACCCATCTATTCCACCTCGTCCGTCACCCATCTCTTCCATCTTTTATCTCTTTTGTAACCCATCTCTCCAATCTGCCCCCATCTCGTCATTTTCCTATCGCATATATATCCCCTTGCATCAGTTTGTTATCTCTTCAATCTCCCATCAATCGTCCCTTCTGTCTCTTATATCTAGTATCATTTCTCTCTTTCGTCTCTAATTTATGTGTTATTGAAAACTGTGCAAAACAAATTAGCGATTTCATTAGCATTCTATTATCGGGTGTGTGGTGTTAATTCGCTTTCTCAAAAATAATAGTTTGAATCGAAACACCGTATGAGATGCCAAACCACAGTATGTGATGACACACCACAGTATGTGATGACACACCACATTATGTTATGACACACCACAGTATGTGATGACACACCTCAGGCGGTACTTTATCAGGTGTTCCCCAAGCCCAATGGCGCCCCCAGCCCCTCTTCATGCTAAAGCTATATATGGGTAGGTACAAGCACCACCCCCTCGACGGGCTGCTGGATCACACCTTGCCGGCCTTATGATCAATGCTACACTTTAAGGTATATGGAGAAAGTTCAATTAATACCTAGGTCACATGAGACGTACCGGCTATCTTTGGGCCGCATAGCCTACGGACCAAAGCCCTGCCACGGGTTCCTTATGGGTTGAAGTCCATCGAAGGCCCGTATAGAGAGTCGTGCGGGGAACTTATTGGGCCGTGCAGGGCCCGCAACGTTTATCTTACAGGTGCTGTACGGGCACGCAGGTCGTTTGGGTGACCCCTTTCGGGCACCTATGGGCCCTGAGTGGGTCCCTCACGGGCCTCAAAGATCTTAATACGGCAATTTTGTTGCGGCCTTGCGGCGTATATATAATCGCCAACGTTTTGAATCGCGCTTCCGTTACAAAATACCATTATGGAATAATATTGGACTGTTTAGTTCGAGGTGTGGACTTTAATTGATTTATAGGACTTTGCTCAGGAAGTTTTACTTTTTGATCAAATAGAATAATATATAGCGCTTGGCTCTGAAGGACTTTATTTGTGTGTATTTTTGATTTACCATATGTTACGTGTGTCTATTTACATAATTACGTATGTTGTCGGTGTATGTTATAAACGGTGATTTAATCAGGGTATCTGGCATCTATGAAATCTGCTGATGGTTAAAGTAATAAAAACAAGCATGGAGTACACAATACATGTTTAGAGGTGTTCGATAATATCAAGAAATGACAATAACTGAACTGTGACCACTTTTACAAAAAAGGCACACTTGTCAGAATCAATAATATTTTAATACATCTAATAAACTTTAAAGAGTATATGAACAACCCGTAGAACGCCGGCAGACCGCCCGTTAAGCACACAACATCATATAGGAGTGATCTAGTGTTTCCTTGGCCCTCAAAGCTGAACAGGGCCCGTTTGCACCTATAGGTCTCATACGACCTAGGCATAAAGATCAGCTACATCAGAATATAACGATAGTGAATATGTATAGGTATCAACGAACACAAGTTCCTGGCTGAAGATTAATAGTCCCAAGAAATCCCTGTGAGATTGAGCATTGTAAGCCCTCGCCTTATGCCTAAGTCACATGAGACTAACGGGCTGTCTACTAGCCCTGTACGGGCCAAAACCATGCGAGTCCGTCTGGGTCTGCATGGAATGTCGTGCAGTCCCGTGCGGGGCCCGTATACGATTTTCTAAAGATTGTTGGACCAGTACTTGGGCCGTAGACCCCCGTGGCAAAAGTTGAACATGCACTACTCTCACACACAGGCTCCTAAGTATACCAACATTGAGGCCCTTAATTGCAGAATGGAAGGACCAGAACTTAATCCTCTGATGAGCAACACCAGAAGACATGCAGCATGAGACAAAAGAATACAGAGGACCAAACACGGCAGAGCATTTCCTCAGATCAGTCCAGGTGGCATCAAGATCAAGGGCGTCCTCGACAAATCTACGAACATGGTAATGACAACCAATGATAGGTGCACCTCCAGAGACAGTCGCGTACGCAAAAAGCCACTGATAGTTGCAAGAAAACTAGACTCAGTCCGCGACCACTGTCAAATCAGCGGTAAGTATTGTGGCACAGCCCATAGAGTCTGTAACCTGAAGTTGCGCCTAAGCAACATTACCACCACTATACTGGTCGTGGTCCTCAATCTGCAGGACTAAGACTGCTGAAGTAGGCAACTTCAAAAGTGGAAGGCAGAGTATCAACACATTTTTCTTTGGCCTGCTGTGCTTCATAGATAGCGGTCAGTTTATGCTGATATCGCTGGACAGACTAGTGGCTTTGAATCCGCCAGAGGCCTTCTGAGTAACTGTTAATAAGCCCAACATAGAGAATGTTGCAAAACTGTTATATAAGGGCGTTTACCCTCTCGAGAATATAGATAGCTGGAAGCGGTCTCCTTAGCCCCACCTACCAACAAAAGAGGTCTTCCACAGCAGGCTGAGTGACGAGCACGTTTCCATAGAGGACTACAACCTTTGGATGCATCAAGCTGGGAGACCACCACGACCTGAAAAATCGCTCCTAGTACTCCTCCTGGCCAAAATGTTTGAGACCTTTCGAAAGAGATGCCTGCAGCAGTACGGCCAAGATCCTGTACACTACTACACATGCCCCGGCCGCTCTGGGATGCATTGCTAAAGAATACGGGTATGGAGCTGGGGCTGCGGACAGATTATGACCAGCACCTGTATGTCGAGAAGGGAATGCTAGGTGGAAAATCTCGGGTCTTCCAGCCCCACGCGAGGGCTAATGATCACCTGAACGAGGGATATGACCCTTTGAAGACTCCTCTACCTATATATATATCTATAGTGGCAAATAACCTTTAGGGCTAGAGGATGAGCCAGCCGCTACCAACAGGCGGCTTCAGGTGGTTGTACGGGAAACACCTATTGCCGACCATCTGGCTGAGAGCCCAGAGGCCTTCATCCTATAAGTGGACCTTGAATATCCTAAAAGAGGTACAATACCGACCCCTCAACCCAGCCGAGGGGACATGCTGTGGCGCCTCAACCCAGCCGAGGGGATATGCTGTGGCGCCTCAACCCAGCCGAGGGGATATGCTGTGGCGCCTCAACCCAGCCGAGGGGATATGCTGTGGTGCCTCAACCCAGCCGAGGGGACATGCTGTGGCGCCTCAACCCATGAGGGGATGTGGCGCCTCAACCCCAGCCGAGGGGATATGCTGTGGCGCCTCAACCCAGCCGAGGGGATATGCTGTGGCGCCTCAACCCAGCCGAGGGGACATGCTGTGGCACCTCAACCCAGCCGAGGGGACATACTGTGGCGCCTCAACCCAGCCGAGGGGATATGATGTGGCGCCTCAACCCAGCCGAGGGGATATGATGTGGCGCCTCAACCCAGCCGAGGGGATATGCTGTGGCGCCTCAACCCAGCCGAGGGGATATGCTGTGGCGCCTCAACCCAGCCGAGGGGACATGCTGTGGCAACCCAGCCGAGGGGGAACCCCAGCCGAGGGGATATGTTGTGGCGCCTCAACCCAGCCGAGGGGATATGCTGTGGTGCCTCAACCCAGCCAGGGGATATGCTGGGACCCAGCTGTGGTGGCGCTCAACCCAGCCGAGGGGATATGTTGTGGCGCCTCAACCCAGCCGAGGGGATATGCTGTGGCGCCTCAACCCAGCCGAGGGGATATGCTGTGGCGCCTCAACCCAGCCGAGCAATTGCACAGGCCAACATCTTCAACGATGATTAGCCGGAATCCATGTCCACAACAGCCGCCTTGTGCTCAACTGGCCAATCTATGTTGGTGTGCCAATCCTAGACCTATCAAAGCATCTGATGTATGACTTCTAATACAGCAAAGTGTAGATAAAGAACCGAGCATCCCTCCTCTACACCGATTCTGACTCTCTGCAGATTCAGACCGAGGACGTCTATAACGACATAGCCAAGGATCAGGACTTTTATGACATCATACCTCATGAAGAAGCACCCGCTCCATAGCACAAAGAACAAGAAGGTCCCCTGGAAAATGTAAATCGCTGGACGACCCATCGGCGAGTATGTCTCTGACCCAAGATGTACTCCCTCCTTGAAGCTGACAGAATAAATATCAAGAATGCTAAAGGCATAAGACAAGTTGTTGTATAGACGCAGATCCATCAAGGAGGTTCTCCTTAAGCAGGAGAACAAGCAGCTCTTCCCTGACAAAGCAACGGCCCGTCCAACAAATAGTAGAACACAGGCTTAGTGACAGAACACCCAAGCCGTTAAACCCTGAGTGACCACACAGGGTGAGTGTCACGATGCCGGCGCTGTTCCAGCTCACCAGGCCGTTAGATGTAGCCAACACCAGAGGGAAGCTTTTGCTATAATGTGTTGTTTTCATTGGACGAGTCATGCGACCCAGTGTTGTGTATTCCAGCAGGAGCCTCCACATGACCTGCTAAAAGTCAACGCTCAAACCAGACTACTCAGGTGGTGCTGTCCTAAAACAGGGATTTTTGGATTACTTGGCAAGCAGGCATGCCCAGGCTAACGAACGTCATCTCATGTCCCTCTGAAGGCACATAGTAGTCTTAAAAAACCGGGGCTCATGCTCCAGTGGGTTGACGAATTCAGGGACTACTCTGAAAAGAGCGCTCAGCATATCCTTGGTTACGGAGTTTCTCTTTGATGTACTCCAACCACTTAGTTCGCTTCCTGGCCCATGCCGCTTGCGCAAACTGAAGCGATGCGGAAGGACCCCTCAATAGGTCGAGCATGGTTTTTCTGACAAATAACAATGGCTGAGCCTTCTTGAAACGTAAACTTCGTAGACTGCGTTGATGAACCTATGACCCTTGATGTTCAGCCGTGTATCCATTTACAAATAGACGTTAAATGGGTTGGTTTGTTTTGTGACACCCTGAGATGCATTCTCCATGTGCAGCCTACTGCCATGGAGCCTGGTTGTCATCACTCGTCGAACAATTCGTACCTTATGGCATACCTACTGGTCAGGAACTCTCCTCAGGACACGTCCACCAATGTCAGTTCTTATGCAGTGATTGCCACATTTGGGTCATGCGTACTTGTTGCAGCACAGGCATTCTTCACCTCATTCCACTGCTGGTAAGCGCGCATACCTTGTGCATACAGTTGGTTGGGGACACCCTCAATGGTCACCTTGACATTTGTAACCTTTGTGTTGTACAACGACTCTCTCTTCCTGCAAATGAGGAATTGGCTGGGTCTTCAAAGAACAGCAGGATGCCTCTCATGCTGCGGGCCGGTACGTTCAGGTTGATGTTCCAGCGTGTCACTGTATTGACCCCGTCGAATATGCAAAAACGACCTATGTTGATGCGCGTCACAACCTGAAAGACACCATAAAGACACCAACTGCACCTAGCATTTACTCAGGGTTGCCTCCAACCGAAGGCCATCCGAGGCACTCCTACCGATTGAATGAGATCAGCCTCAAGAAGCAGTACCTCGAGAAATAGATTAAATATACAAGCAATATAGGCGTGCAGTTAACTTAGTGTACACAGTAGCCACTGCGTTAGTTGTGGTTGGTATGTGCCTTGGTGCAGGTTGTGTTGGTATGTTAAGTGCCAAATTGACAACAAACCTACCCATCATCATAACGTACGCTCTCAGTCATCAGTTGATGGAGTAACCCCCTACAGCTGATATTAATTCTAAACCCCAGCTTCCCAGATCTACGAGTGACCTACATGTCACCTGCCACTTCCCCCCTCTCCTCGTGCATACCCCATATTCTAGATCCACATGACCATCCTGCCCAGGCAATGCCCGAAGACCTCAACCCTCACTAACCTGGCTACTACACGTCCCATGAGAATTGGGATAGCGTGTCTTAGTCGTTGAGGGAAGCAATTTCACATTTTAAAGTCAGTTATATCCAGCCATCCAAGCTCAACACATCTCTCTCCAATCTTTAGGCAAAGCTACATCTTAAATTCAAAAGTCAAGTAAAGTAATAAAGTTCACGATTCTTCTAAACCCTACGCCTGGAGTTCGAGTCTTCCGTCATTATCACAAGTGTGTATCGTGTGAATATCCACACCACATATCACGATACGACAGGTGTAATGTCTACAATAGTTGGCATTCCTATAGTCACTGCGTTGGGTGTTACTGGGGACGCTTGTGGGCTATTTGGAATCGCTGGGAAATTTATCAGTCGCCGACTGCCCATCAAGGCTCAAAACATGATCTGGCGCAGAGCAAATTGAATACCAATGCTGACATCGTGTTTACAGCACGTAAAGGTGGCAATATCTCGGATCATGAGTTTAAACTCGTCTTGGCTGAGGTTACAAAATATGCCTTAACAAAGTGGGGCTAGATCTCTTAAAACATACCAGATTGTTTCAATCGATACAAAAATTAACTGTTCCAAGATGAGCAAGAAAAGATCGGTTGCTCCAGCTTCTAGGCCAGGGACAGAGTGAATGATATCGCCCAACCTCAATACCTGCTTCTAGGCCTGGGACAGAGTGAATGATATCTCCCCACCTCAATACCTGCTTCTAGGCCTGGGACAGAGTGAATGATATCTCCCATACTCAAATACTGCCTCTAGGCCTGGGACAGAGTGAATGAATGATATCGCCTAGGCACAGAGTGACTCAAAAACTGCTTCTAGGCCTGGGACAGAGTGAATGATATCTCCCCACCTCAATACCTGCTTCTAGGCCTGGGACAGAGTGAATGATATCGCCCCACCTCAATACCTGCCTCTAGGCCTGGGACAGAGTGAATGATATCGCCCCAACTCAATACCTTCTAGCCTCTAGATATCGCCCCACCTCAATACCCTGGCCCCATCTCAATACCTGCTTCTAGGCCTGGGACAGAGTGAATGATATCGCCCCACCTCAATACCTGCTTCTAGGCCTGGGACAGAGTGAATGATATCGCCCCACCTCAATACCTGCTTCTAGGCCTGGGACAGAGTGAATGATATCGCCCCAACTCAATACCTGCCTCTAGGCCTTATGACAGAGTGAATGATATCTCCCCACCTCAATACCTGCTTCTAGGCCTGGGACAGAGTGAATGATATCTCCCCACCTCAATACCTGCTTCTAGGCCTGGGACAGAGTGAATGATATCTCCCCACCTCAATACCTGCTTCTAGGCCTGGGACAGAGTCTAGGCCTGGGGGACAGAGTGAATGATATCTCCCCACCTCAATACCTGCTTCTAGGCCTGGGGGACAGAGTGAATGATATCTCCCCACCTCAATACCTGCTTCTAGACCTGCTTGATATCTCAGGCCTGGGGGACAGAGTGAATGATATCGCCCCACCTCAATACCTGCCTGCTGGGAGACCTGGGCCCCACTCAACACCTGAGTGAACAGAGTGAATGATATCGCCCCACCTCAATACCTGCTTCTAGGCCTGAGAAAGAGTGAATGATACCGCCCCACCTCAATCAATACCTGCTTCTAGGTCTGGGACAGAGTGAATGATATCGCCCCACCTCAATACCTGCTTCTAGGCCTGGGACAGAGTGAATGATATCGCCCCACCTCAATACCTGCTTCTAGGTCTGGGATAGCGTGAATGATATCGCCCCACCTCAATACCTGCTTCTAGGCCTGGGACAGAGTGAATGATATCGCCCCACCTCAATACCTGCTTCTAGGCCTGAGAAAGAGTGAATGATACCGCCCCACCTCAATACCTGCTTCTAGGTCTGGGACCGAGTGAATGATATCTCCCACCTAAATACCTGCATCTAGGCCTGGGACAGAGTGAATGATATCGCCCCACCTCAATACCTGCATCTAGGCCTGGGACAGCGTGAATGATATCTCCTCACCTCAATAAGATGGACCGCATAAAACACGCCCAGGGAGTATTGTCAAAGATGAACCATATAGAACACGCCCGTTGCCAATTGTTATACGTTGGATAAAGTAAACACCAGCGAAACACTAACCACAGCCGTCGCCATAGTTAAGGTGGAGATATATTAGGGGGTGAGGTGTAGGCAAAGGAAATTACGGGATTTATTATTCCAAGGTGCAGATGTTTACAGATGTGTAACAACTGATTATATCTGAAGACACGGCATTATATTAACTGCCCTTGTGACACCAATTCACCCAACACCAGCGCTGATAGCGGCCAGTGTATGACTCAAAAGGAATAAAGATGATTTCCGTCATTTTGGTGTTTGCCGCCTCAGAGGCGACATTTCGTGGTCGAACACGTGCGCATTCATCTGGGTATATGACAACCAATTCAAATTTAAGGCTACCAACCGATAGATGTTTCATCGAGAACGATAACAATATCAAAAGCATCCTGTTTCAATCCATTACTTGTCAATTTGGACTTTTCATCCTCTTATTGTCCCTATATATAGTGAGTCAAATGGCACATTTTCGATGCCAGGTGGTGGGTGTTATGCAAACATCCACTGTGCGGGGCGGGTGCTTGACCCAGTGAGTGGTCAGCGCCGTACGAAGAGGTATTCAGATAAACACCTTATACAACAAAATTAATCTACGCTTCAAGCAATATTGGATATATGGAATTGATTGGTATCCCTTGTCTGTTATCGGCACGCGCGAAATCAGAAACTTGGATGCGAAGAGCAGATACTCTTCATTGTGGACGACATTTGTAGTAGTATTTTTCAAATTCGGAAAAGGATATAAATAATGCAATATGTTGTTAACAGTTACCACAAATGGAACCAGCCCTATATATGGCACATGCTAAAAACAAGATGCAATAGCGCATCAATAAATCACAATATTAAACATGACACTTCACGATGAGTTGATATCTATTGATTAAGGCGATATTCCAGGACACAGGACCAACGGTTATCTTACATTATCTGGCCATTGATACAAAAATTATTCCACCAGCAAATTACCGTCTCCACAACTTATTCGTGCAACCGATGAAATCCATGCTTTGCATACCCGTCCATGTACATATTCAGGGCTAGATGACATAAAAATTCGGCTGTTTTCTAGCTGGTAAAAATCATTCCTTCCGTCTTCACAAATTTGAAAACATTATATTTTGTTGGAGGAAACAAAACAACCATTAGTAAGCCATCATGGCAAGATATATTGCGTTCATAATCCGCATAATCCGCAGAGGTAAAGCAAAACATTGCACCATACATCTGTACAGACTTCGGAACACATGCACTCGAGTCATAAAACGCATCTCCCTTTTAGGGACTATATATGAGAACCTAATAGAGAGAGGCATGTTATGACTCGAGCGCCCGAGCTTTCACAGATTCCAAAGTCAGCATAGTAACGCTAGCCGACGCAGACATAACATTCAAATGTTGCGAGGAACTAAATATTTCTGTGCACTAAATCAACCAATCAGATTACAAGAATATATTTATCGCCATTAAATCTATCAATCATTCTACCATCGAGTTTGGATTCGGGTCTTTTGTAATAACATTTCTACCCTGCTGTTTACAATGAGCATCGTGTCATGTTTGAAAGTTTTGTCCAAAACGGCGATCCATAATCGTTTTATGCTGGTAGCTTAACCAGCGACCTTGAACTTCAACCAGCGCAGTGTTTATATGGTGACAAGTTATATAAAGGCAGTTTTCGCTCTTCACAATGTTAATTCCGCTTCGAGCGTCCAGGTAGGTAAATTCTCGTTGTCTTCCTATAGGATTATTTCTCGATGATAATTATTCTTGCTATGTGTGGTTTCAAATTGGTGATGTTTAGGATTCTGTCTAGCCCTACTAGTACAACTGTACAAGACGTCCGAGTATATATTATAAGTATTAGTATTACCGTTCAACCGGAGGTATATATTTATATTACCGTTCGACCGGGGCTAGATTCTGTCAGACCATGGTGGTCTTTCTGATTAGTCAGAACATGGCGACTTCCTCAACAGGATGTCGTGTTAACAGGTTAAGGAGTGCTCTGCTGAAGTAGGTTTTATGTATTTACTCTTAAAGGTTTCAGTAAACAGGTAAACCGAGGCTTCCACATAATTCTAGGTCCAGTTGTGGGGTAAGTCACTTGGGTGCTATATAATCACATTGCTGGAGCTATGTATTGATACAAGATAGCGGAGAGAACTTGATTACAATTAACTGTCTATATATATGCTTGATAAAATTGAAGAATAGGTATGGTCTGTTGATTGACTTTTTTGTTAATGGCAAGTGATTGTTGACAGCACTCGGCATCATACTTCGAGGGACGTGTAATAACTTTATAGGTTTAGTGAGTGAGTGAATTTGACTGTCTGCAAGAAAGGTATGGATGTATATTGACTTACATATCTTATTTGTGTGGTGTTGGGGTGGTTGGTGTTAGGACTGATGATAGGGTGGGGGTGGGTGGGGGGTAGCAGAGAAGGTGTCACATGGAAAGGGGTCGGGGTGTAGCAGTCAGGTAAAGACAAGTGGCAGGTTTCAATTTGATTTCATTACTGAGATAAACAATCACTCTCAGATTCATCTTATCATTCAGTTACGACAATCATATGGCTTTCCTCTTATCTACCATCATCAGCTGCTGAGATCAAGCAAGTTGTCTAACCAAGCTACGAGGGGTTAGCCCTAGTTAACAGCAGTTGAATGCCATTCAGTACGGTGACATATGAAGGGCCTACTTGGCCTTACGGGTGGTGAATTCGTGGCAGGATCTCTGAATGATCAGATTTGACTTGCTCCTTGTTACATCCTGTAATTGATACCCTTTTGTACTGTTTAGAATGATTCACCCGTAGCAAGGAGGATGACATGATGTTTGGATTTGTTATTGTTCAGTTTCCTGGCTGCCTCTCTTGTTCCGCTCCAGCTTCTTCAACGCTCATTGTTCTTTGCTATGGGAGAAAGTATGAGTATGCCAAAACCTGAGAACGCTTTACCTGGTGAGAATATCTTGCTGTTTGTAACACTTCCAGTCCTTCATCATGGTAACCCTGGTAATAGATCCCATTAATGGTGGGCCATTCACCATGGGTAACCCTGGTAATAGATCCCATTGATTTTTAGACATTCACCATGGGTAACCCTGGTAACCTATCCCATTAATTGTTGGACATTTACCACAGGTAACCCTGGTAACAGATCTCATTAATTGTGGGCCATTCACCATGCTTACCTACAACGTGCACTTCATCATTTGTTATACAAAGAAATTATTTTACAAGACTGATGTTCTGTGTGGAACAGGCCGTGATGCTAAAATAAAGGTGTCCCCGAAACACACTGTGACAGGCCAGAACACAGTTGAACCATTTGCAGAAAACCTTGAGATGGCCATATTTGGTCAGTACACATTCATGGAATATTTAGCCTTTCTAAGTCTCTGGTAAATCGAAATATTTTAATAGTATCATCACTTGGTACAAAAAACACAACATGAGGCTTGTCATGCTGGCTGACGTTATGATGTGGTTCCAGGTATGGGATGCTTCTGGGGAGCTGAGCGCAAGTTCTGGCAGACTTCAGGTGTCTACTCTACGCAGGTAAACAAGAGCAAGTCGATCATTCATATTTTATTCAACATCTTATTTGTGACAATCAATGTGCAGAGATGGCAGTATGTTGTGAAAAGTATTCATAATCGGTATGGAGTCTGGTACCAAACTTACTCTCAAGTCCTATCACATTTCCTACCTATTTTTATAAATATAGTAACTTAATTGTGTTTTTAAAACATCTTCTTGGACATAGGTAAAAGGGGGTGCCTCTGCAAGTTACAACACCCTTAGTCAAAGTGCAGTATCTGTCCCACCTTTTTATACTTCTGACATCCAATCAATACCTTCACTATGGCTGACCATTACACACCAGTATTTAACTGCAATGTATTCCACCTGTGTAAATATATTCAGTACCCAGTTGTTAAACTGTCCCATCAGTATGGATATAGTTTGAAGACCAAGTCTGTTCAGCGAGAAGTCAGTTGGATGGCCAACTAAGCTGAAGTGCCAACGACTGCATTATTGTATACCTCTAGAGTTTTGTTTGTACATAAGTTAAGTCTGGAACCCTTAACCTGCATCTCTTAATAAATCAACAATACCTCCAGGTTTAAAGTCCCAAACTAATGAATGTCTCTGCTTCACTCTTTTCAGTGTCATGCTCCTTGTGATACATATCTAAACTAGAGTCACTCAATCCTGGCTTTTATTGCCTAATTAATTGATGAATGCTTTTATGGTTCAAGTTTCTGGTTTGGTTTAGCTATGGATAGATGCAGGTTGAATGAGCAGTTTATGGTAGTTATAGGTCAATACTTTGTAAGATAACTGTGTACAGGTTGGCTATTCTGCGGGATTCACAAAGAACCCTACATACAAGGAGGTGTGTTCGGGACAGACCGGTCATAACGAGGTGGTCCGAGCTGTCTTTGATCCGAAGGCCATCACATACCAAGAGCTACTGAAGGTCTTCTGGGAGAGTCATAACCCAACCCAAGGGATGCGACAAGGTAATGATTCTGGCACCCAGTACCGCTCTGGGATCTACTACTACAACGACAACCAGAAAGCTTTAGCAGAAGCGTCAAGGGATGCTTACCAAACTCAGCTCAAAGCCTCAGGACTCGGCGACATCACCACAGAAATCATACCAGCCACAGAGTTCTATTACGCTGAGGATTACCATCAACAGTATCTCGACAAGAATCCCGGCGGATATTGTGGACTCGGAGGCACAGGGGTTGCCTGCCCTATCGGGCTAGGGAAAAAGATGAAAGGGGGATTGTAATTACCAACAATCTGAAGCTTTGTTAATGTTAATGCATTATACTCATTGCATCAACTTTTTCTGTGATTTATGAAATGATGGGTTTTTGAATAATTTGCCAAGCATTTGAAATGTGCAATAAAGTGTTTAATGAACCAGGATATTATTACGTTATGATCATTTGCATCCTGCATTATTGGACTTGAAGCAGACATTGACATTGTTCTGGTTTCAAAACAGTTGTTGGTTCAGAA
Source organism: Urechis unicinctus (assembly GCA_034190875.2). Taxonomy (NCBI): domain Eukaryota; kingdom Metazoa; phylum Annelida; class Polychaeta; order Xenopneusta; family Urechidae; genus Urechis; species Urechis unicinctus. Next base: position 60,075,240 of record CM067356.1, read on the forward strand.
GATTGCTCTCCTAATATTCGTGATGGTCATATTCCACACGAATTTCATGGTTTCTTTGTTGTTATAATTAGATGCAAGGGAATATGGCAGTTCAACTTCACTTCATATCATGATGTTTCAAACCTGATGGAAATATTCATCTTGCATCTTATCTTGTAGCATGTAGACCAGTGGTTTGGTGCAGAAGAGCAGTTGGTGTTTTAGGGCTAGAAATCCCACCTGGTACTTATTATGCCCCAATTAGTAACCCAATTTGTTATGTTATGGTGATTTTAATTCACTGGTCTGGTTCTAATTATAAAGTGTGGTGGCTAACTACAGCAAGGAGTCTTGTGTTGGCCTAATCAAAGTCTTCAATCTGTCTCATTTGAAATCCACTGCAAAACCGATTCTGATAGCTGGAATTTCATACTTCAATTGTTATTCATTATAGATGAATCGCATTGATTGATTCATAATATTTAACAGTTCTGTGTTTTGTGGGATTTGTAAATTGCATGTCTGTTCTAAACGTAATCCCATTACCCCATGGTTTGACTATGCAAGTTAATCTAACACGGATTTGCCTTGGCCGGGCCAATTCAAATCCGTGTGGCCTCTAATGGTTGACATCCAATGTAGCTGTAATGGTAAGCATATCGGATGCTGTCAGGGCGAAGTTTCTTTGCCTATAGTTTGACATGCGATATATTGAACAGAATAGTTTGGTTCATCGATTTAATATTTCTAGACTACACCTGCCCCGCACCGTGGACGAAGATTGTCATAATGACTGCTGCTATAAATGAATTAGATTATCATAGATTAGGGAACGATGTTACAATAACCGATAATTTTCCAAGATAATCTTCGCAATTCCATAGTTCCACAAAACATTTTCTCCCGCAAAGGGCCGCTTCCTATCCCTTGAGTGCGGGAGAGCGCGCCACATTTCCGGCGAAAATGCTCCATAAAACGTACGTCGAGCGTTCTCGCCCGAGTAGGAACCGGCTCCTACACAACAGCGGCGATCTCGCCGTTTGCCGAGGCGATCGATCTCGTCCTATATCATATCATCACGTATAGAATATTTGGTGTGTGTGTGTGTGTGTGTGTGTGTGTGTGTGTGTGTGTGTGTGTGTGTGTGTGTGTGTGTGTGTGTGTGTGTGTGTGTGTGTGTGTGTGTGTGTGTGTGTGTGTGTGTGTGTGTGTGTGTGTGTGTGTGTGTGTGTGTTACGCATGAAATACGAACATGTATGGTGTGACATAGTTAATGTTTAAGCTCTTTGGTGCATTGGAATGTTGGAATCAATGATGTATTCATCAATTATTTCACCAATACATCATTATATACCTCGCCCCAGACAGATTCCAGGCAAAGAAACTTCGTCTCTTACAGCTATTTTTTATTCTCGATCTTATATGTTGCCGATATAGCCTGAAGTGGTGTCAGATCATCAAAACACTAGGGGCGAATGCCTTGCTTAGACACACTCTAGACTGCGCAGACGTATCATTTCATTATAACTCTACGTAGACGTCCTGTAGGGCTAGGCAGACTGCAAACATCGTTGACGTCGATTTTGCGGCCTGATCAAGTTAGGGGGACGAACCTCTCCAGGTCAGTATAAAAAGATGAGTACAGGAATTATAATTCCCAAACAACTCAGTCAGTGTCAATCGTGCTGCGCGCTCTGATAGGCGGTTCATGATGCTGCAGCTGTTCCTCGGGATACTCTTTGAAACGACGCCAGACGCATCGCCAAACTCACAACTCACCACGTCGCGGTGCTTTAATGTCTCTTCTAAAAGTCTAACCAGCTGCTTATGAATTCAGAGACTCCTCTCGAACTGGTGTCGCCACGGCAGTTTGCACAGATGATAGTTTCATAAGTAAAGTGCAGTTAGCGTGTTCAAAGAATCGAATGATGTTTTTAAGTAAGAGAACTTTGAAATCGTGACTTGGTCGGCTATGACAAATTCTGTCCCTCATTGGACAGCTATCATTCTGAGCTTCCTACATGACATTTATGTAACTGTGTTAGGCCTTCTATCATTATTTTCAGCAGCTATTGGCCTCCACGATATTTGATGTAGCTTAACGTTATGCGACGGAACATGATAAGTGATACGAAGATAAATTATAATGTGTTAGACCCCCGGGGGGGGCACTTAATGGTATAGAGGTAGTACATATGTGCCGCGCGACGGGGTATGTTTTTTTCGGCCTCTTGACTTGTACGACGGGTTTTTTTTGGCCTCATACGACGGGGTATGTTTTTGAGATTCAATTCGAGGGGTTATACATTCGCATATACCTTGTTCGAGGGGTATGCCCCATTTTGACCTTGTACGACGGGTACGGGTTTTTCGAGGTCCCGCGGCACACCCCCTATCCAGAATAAGGCCAAGTGCCCCCCCCCCCCGGGGTTAGACCCTCAAAGAATCATCAATAACATTGTTAAGAATGAACTCAAAACATTGAAAAGACCCACAAGAAACCTTAATGAACTCGGGAGATGAAAAGTCAGCCAAAATCCTCCTCCCGCATGTTATGAAAAGCCTCCCTCATAGTTTTCCTAAATGAAACGAAACGTCTGTTTACTAACGGAGACACAGTGACATAGGGCGAGATCACCATGGGCGAAATTTACCTTTGCCAAACTCGGGGGGTGGAATCATCTCCTCTCACTCTTGCCATCTATCGGCTAATTTACGAACAAGCCATGGCAGCAAGGTTGTTGGGGCGTGCGGCCACACATTTCTGCGAAGTTCCGAGGAATTGGGGCACCAAATATTCGGTCAACACACATAAACGATTCATTGATATCAATTTGCATGAATTGTATAGTTTAGACGTTTTTCTTGTAAGATGATACACATTTACCCTATTATCGCTCATATATATTCTCCAGTTTCCCAAGGTATCACACAGTCACCACTTGGTTATGGCTTATTCTCAATTAAGTTGGTGATCAACCTATTGCATGGAAATAGCTGTAGCCTATACTTTAGACACCAAATCAAGCTGATGAAAATAAGCATTCCTGCTGTTGAAATTCATGATGTGGAAAGGGCTGTCATGTCATGTTTAATAAAACACAACAAACTCCACCCCACCACAACCCAGCTTCTCGACCCCCCCCCCCACTACAAACTCCACCCCACCACAGCCTAGCTTCTCGACCCCCCCCCCCCCCCACCCCACAAAACCAGCTTCCACCCCACCACCCCACCACAAACCCGACCAGGTTCTCGACACCCCGCCCCACCACAACCCAGGTTCTCGACACCCCGCCCCCACACCAATCTTCGCCAAAAACAGGTTATGAGAGGGCTCTGTTTTGTAAGAAACGTTGTTGAACCCCATTCTGTCACAAACCATCCCTCGATTTGAAATGGTAGAAATAATTTGTTGGTAAATGCAATTACTGGCAATTTAATTCATAATCGATTTTGATACTGATATATATTTTCTGGGTTTCTAAACATGCTTACCGAAACTATTTAATGTCTAAATGATATTGCTTTCATTAGGCTGTTAAGCATTTGATATTGTGGAATTCCCCGTGAGAGAGAGTTTGGTCTTGATTTGATATTGTGCATCCCCAGATAGAGAGCGTACAATAGGGATTTGATATCATAAGGCACTACCCGTTTGCTTCTGTTGACACTTTTGTAGTTTAATGAGTTAATTGTTGTACCTTACAGGGTGCTGTGCATGCTGGGAGAGGTCTCTTTGGGCGCAAAACAGCTACAAGTGAGGAAACAGATGCTGCCGTGGAGGAAGCTACACGGAAAGCTCAAGTTGGTGAAGAGAAACACCTAACCAAACACAACCTGGCACTGCTGCGCTCAAACAGGTGAATACTCCACAGGTCAGCCTCTGTAGCTCGGGCCTCTGTAGCTCAGGCCTCTGAAGCTAGGGGCTCTGTAGCTCGGGCCTCTGCAGCTCGAGCCTCTGTAGCTCGGGCCTCTGTAGCCACAGCCTCTGTAGCTACGGCCTCGGTAGTTTGGGTCTCTGTAACTGGGGTGTCTGTAGCTTGGGCCTCTGTAGCTTGGGCCTCTGTAGCTAGGGCCTTTGTGTCATGCTCTCCCACATTGTCCTACTTGTTGCTATGGTTACAGATCGCTAGACACGACCAGAGGATATACAGCGCCAGCCGACGTGGAGGAAAGGGTAGAGAATGTCTTACAGAAAACACCCGGGGTCAACTGCAATGCAGAGTGGCGCAAACTATCTCTGCAAAGTCCAGCCCTAAAGTTCAAGGTCAGGGAGGTGTTTCTCACGTCACATTGTACAGTTTACTTATATTTACCTGGAAGGAGATGAAAATGTCAATACCGTGGGAGAAAGAATGTATAGCATTTTGCAGGTTGTCAACAAGCTGGTTAGGTTGTGGGAGGGAGTGGGCCTTTATTAAAAAGTACTGACACCACACCTAACTGACACCACACCTAACTGACACCACATTGTGTAATAATGTTTAAATGCTTCCTGCATGACTGCTTCTTATTGACCCTAACGAGTGCTGTGCCTTATGTCTCCAGGTCATCACAGCTCTCATAACAGAATTTGACCACAACGTTCCTAACACGATCCCTCCAATCATTACATAACGTTCAGGATGCCATCGACTTCTTTAACACCGATGTCAAGCAGACATCTAGCTACGACGATCTCTCAAAACAAGACTTACCCAGAAATCTCCACATAGAGCTGGAATATATGAGGTTTGATCCCGAGACGGACACCATGTTTGGGGGGAGAACAGCGTTGCCGGGCTCGGACACAGTAGTGACCAGCATTAAGTACAAGCGTAAATACAAGAACATCAAGAATACAAGTGAAAAACCAGGCTTTGTGAATCACTATTATGGATATTGATAACCCAATAAATTTCTATGATAATTTTTTTGTTATATCTGGGATGAGGTTTGATAAGGCCAAGTAAAATTAATGTTCCAGTAAGACTTTTAAAAAACAAGGTCGTTAGGTAAGAAGATGTTTATTTTGCCATTGTTTTCTTTTAACTTCTGTGTCATTACTTGACATGTAAGTTTTTTATTATATGTTTTTTGGGTTCTCTATTTCCTCCCTGTATTGACATTTTTATTTTATCAATTGATCCAATCAATGATCATCCATTATTCAATTGAATAATTGTTAATCCACGCTCAACTATACATTAGCTATTGAAACAGACACGTTTACATTTGCGTAACATTTAAAAGAACGCGTGTTTCATACTGAATTCTGATGAGGAGTCACTTAAGTGTCATTCATTTAGTAGCAAAATGAATGAAGTCAAATAGCAACGTTGTCCCTACACATGTAGGGCGGCGTTTCCTATAGGTACACATGGACACAGGAGAAAGTCCAGCAGCCTCCCCACAATGGATGCTCTTGTATGATGTCAAACAAGTAAGATCTTTGAAAAGAGCCCTCAAAGCATTCTACATGGACAGGTGGCATGAAAGTATTCTAGGGTCAGTTGGGTTATCAGAACCGCAACATTTAATAGTTCTTCAAGAAGTGATGACTGAACTGATGAGTGAGGCGACTGAAGCCCCCCCCCCACCAGTTTAAAAGAACTCTCCATTCATGTATAAACATTCAATAGTCTCTGAAAAATTAAAGATACTTGCAAAATAATTTCTATAATTCCCTCAATCAGTAGAAAAGCTGACAAGGGTTTCTGCCTGATCAGGAAGCCGCATTTAATATTGGAACATAACAGAAATGGTCAAGTTATTGATAACAATATTTATTGGCAATTAGGTGTCACAGAACAAAACACAAACTGGTTGGTCTTGTCCAAACATCTGTGATGTGTTATTGGTCAGGTATGGAATGCTCCATAACGAACACCACAGGCACTCAAGTCTTAAAATGCCGCCCTACCAAGTCTCTAATATATTGAGCTGTAAAAAATTACACCATAAAACTGGCTAGGGGCAAATTGGATTAAATATAATTTGGTTAGTTGGTGCAAGTTGTCTAGAGTCGTGTTTACATAGAAAAGAAAGTTTTGGTGCTTCTAAGTGTGCCTCCATGACAGACCTTATGAGGTCACCATGGGTCCAGGACACCAGAGTTACTTTTGTTCCTTGTCTTTATATAAAAGCTAGGGGTAATTTAAGACTCGAGTGCCAGGGACTGATGCAGTTCATATGAAGTAGGCAGGGCATATAGGTCTTATACATTAGACTACAAGCAAACATTTAACAACCAAGCAACAATTCACATTTGTTGACAAGAAGAAAAATAAAGTTTTGACTAGGGTAAGTATGAGATATCACATGGAATGTTATGTAACACAAAACAAGAACAATCCATACACAAGTGGCAGCAGCCATGCACAAGTGGCAGCAGCCATACACAAGTGGCAGCGGCCAAGCTAGGCTATGTTGCGAAGCACAACCATCCAACCAAACACTGGATCAAATTGAAGAAATGTATTCACTTTAATGAGGACAGTTGGCTGGAATAGATAAAAGATTACACTCTTAGTAGCCCACTGATTTGACGGAAATGGTTGCAGTTATAAGAAATGGACAAGTGCAAAAACATAAAGTAATTTGACACAGATTCAGCACACTACTTATGGAACGGGTAACCATGACAACATAACACAGACTGTACACAAGTAACAGACATATTTCATACATCAAGATTTAGGGAACTGAAGAACTCACAAGTGAACAACCAGAGATTTAGCTCAGGAAAGGAAAATACGATGAAGCCTCAACTCACAGGAAGTAACTAGGGTTCCCTCATTATATGGCCACATCTCCCTCCTACAGGCCAGCTGCTTGAGTATGCATCGTACAAACTTTAAAACTCACCTAACAAAGGTTGTTTGTGAGAATAACGCAGCCACAGGTGTCAGTGTAGCCCACCCTGTTAGCCCTTGCAGATGGGATCATGTGATCTGTACTTATATGGACACAGTCAGCTGTAGCTTTATAACAACACAGGATCAAACACCTTCAATGCAAATTACCTATAAATACTCTTGGCCGGCTGCTTTTGCCCAACAACAGGTGCCAACTCCCCAACTCTGTCCCGTGATACAGTTGTAATGTTGTGGTGTGAAGTATCCCCGTGTGGTGGTTCATTCATGAACAGAAATCAACAACAAGCCACGCTGCATCTCGGCTTGTGACTGTCCTGTAGCGCTGCCACTTGCCACCATGAACACAGTAGTCAGTGGCGCCCCCATGCACCTAGATAAGCTCAGGTATTTTGAGTGCAGGTAGCATGGTGTCCACGCAGTTCACCCAGAAGTTGGCGCATATTGTGTGGTACTGCCGGCCACTGTAGGCCAACTTGCGTTGACCACCGTTCTCGTTTGGTCCTGGGCCGTGATAATCCACGTTGAGAAGGCAAACTCCGCAGGCTTTCTGCTGGGCGTCTTCATCCTCCGCGCGAAGCACATGCTTGTGAAAGCTGAGCGTCGAGGCAGGTGGCTGCAACCACAGTCATAACGTGCAGTGAACGTCCTGGATTTATAGTAAGCCACGCGTCCATTGACCAACATTGACCCCAATTTGTTTGATATATTCAACCAATTGACATCACACGAGTAAGCACTGACCATGATATGTGTGGAGGCAATGAAGACAGTGAGAGTTCCCCAAGAGGACTCGATGTTCATCACCACCTCCTCCAGCCTCCTGCTGCTCATCGCTAGTTCAAGGTCACACACAAGGTCACAGCACATACATACAGTTAATGAATTGAAGGTTGAGCATTATGGCTTTTAACTTTGAGACCGTTATTTTCCTGAGCGTGTAAATAATTCACTTATCAAGGAATAAGGGAGCTTACAGGTGGAATTCATGGCTTGTTTGATGCGACAGGCCACTCGGTACACCTCTGTTACACCTGCCAGACATCGTCATACAATGTTGACAACCATCAAACAGTGTTGACAACCATCAAACAATGTAAACAAAGATCAAACAGTATTGACAACCATCAAACAGTGTTGACAACCATCAAACAATGTTGACAACCATCAAACAATTTCAACAACCATCAAATTATGTCTTGTACTTGTAAGACAACAATTGGCTTTGAGGTACTGCTGCCAAGTGGCTTACTCCTTTGAGGTACTGCCAAGTGGCTTACTCCTTTGAGGTACTGCCAAGTGGCTTACTCCTTTGAGGTACTACCAAGTGGCTTACTCCTTTGAGGTACTGCCAAGTGGCTTACACCTTTGAGGTACTGCCAAGTGGCTTACTCTTAAGATATGCGGCTCCTTTCTGTGACTGCATCACCTCGCTGCGGAGGCTGGCACTAGGGATGCTGTGGATGATGTCACACGCTTGCTGTAACACTTCACTGCACTTCTCCAGACACAGCAGCCAGTTGTGCTCATGTAGCTCCGAATCCTGTCAACACATCCGCACCTGATAAACACTCCGAACACCGAAATCCTTCCTTACTCATTCTAACATCATCCACTACATCCTCATTAAACACTACCCCCTCCCTCACTGATTCTAACATCACCTGCTAAAACGTCACCAAACACTACAACCTCCCTCACTGATTCTACATCATCTGTGAAAACTTTACCAAACACTACATTCTCCCTTACTGACTCTAACATCATCTACTTGAACCCCATCAAACACTACACCCTCCCTCACTGACTCTAACATCATCTACTTAAACCCCATCAAACACTACACCCTCCCTCATTCAGCCACTCTTACATCACCCGTTGCTGAAGGAAGCTCACCTCTAGTTCTTGAGTGAGGCCGCGGTAGCGATCAGCTAGGTTGGGCATGTCTCCTCTCTTCAGCAACTCACTGGCATCTCGTGGTCGCAGCACTTCATCTGGACATCAAACATGTTTACAAGTGGACGGTACAATAAGTGCTGTTTACAGTAAGTAGCGACTATGAATCGCGGCTCACCATGGACGGGCTGCTCTGCCGAACTGAACTCCCCAAAGTCATTTTTGGCGCTGTCCGACATATTCTGGTCGAGATCCGTCTCCAAGTAGGGCTGCGGCTGGAGGTCCGTCTCACTAGCTGTCTTCAACTCGAGGCTGGCCACTGAGAGCACGTCTTGTGGAGTGGAGAGAGCCTTCAAGTTGGAATCACTGAGATTGACTGGCAGCTCGAGACTGGACACAGACTGAGAGTCGGTGCCCACTGGACTCAAGTCCTTGGACTCCCTCAGCTCCAGACTACTCATGGATAGGGCATCGTCTTTATTAGCTCTCGTCTGCGATTTAGCAGTGAACTCTAAGCTGGAGGTCGACTGGGTGTCAAACGTATCTCGGGTCGATGACTGTGATATGGAAGCAAAGAGTGCCAACGAGTTCTTCTGGTGAAAACTGGAGCTACTTCCACCCACCACATCTGAGAGGTCAATTTCACCTAAAGCAATGGAGGAGATGCCATCAGCCTCCGTATCTACCACGGAGCCCCCGACTTGGAAAGTGCCAAAGTGGTCAAAATTATCGAGACTGGTGGAGTCGTCGTTGGGGAGATCTGGGGGTAGATCTGGAGGTAGAGTATCAAGAGGAGAGATACCAACACCTGCTGAACTTCCTGCAGGAAGATTATGACTGAAGAGTTTATTGGCTTTGGAATTGTCTACTTTGATCATCTCAGACCTGGTTGATGTGGACGGGGAACCTAATCCTCTTGAGGCTGCTTTCTCAGACGTACTGGAATCTATCGTAGGAGGAGACCAGCTGACCGGTGCATCTGACTTGAAGTCGGCCCAGTCATCCAGCTCTGTCTCTGTTCCTTCACCGTTAGAGTCCGCCTTGAAGCCGCACCAATCTCCATCAGTGGAGCCGTCCGTCACAACCACTTCATCTCCACCAGAAATGACCTCTCCACCAGAAATGACCTCTCCACATGCTGTGGCTTTCTTTTCATACAAACTTTTGTCCATGACCAAGGCTCTAAGAGACTGGTAAGGATCTGTTATCTTTTCACCATCCTTTGTAGTCACCTTTGTACTCGCTTGCTGAAAGTCAGCAAAATCGTCTTTCTCGGGGACGAATGTTTGACTAACCAGAGAATTGCCAGACTGAGTGTTTGTGACTGCTGAAGAGAGAGGTTGACTTGATGCAGACGGAGGGGGAAGCAGAACAGCTATGGGGGCCGTAGCAGTAGTGTCAGCCAGGGATGATGACAAGCTCGCGGGGCTGGCTGTATCATTGAGACAAGGCTCGGATTTGAAGTCACCAAAATCATCTGGACACGAAATCACCCATGCAAAGATCACCACAATTACATAAACATGAGTCCACTCCATGGAAGCCTACAGTACAAAGACTACTTCCAGGCAAAAACTTCATGAACAGAAATTTTACGAAGGTACTGCACCTGCTAGAGTGTCCCCTATTCCGGACGTCTCTCGGAAAGCAGTGTATCTGTCAGTTTCACCGAGGAGGTTTGGGGCGCTGGCGTTTGTCTTCATGATCGACATGGCATCCACAGGAACATGAGACAAGCCGCTGTCAACACACCACACAGCGGCTACATTCAACTGTCGTAAGCTCATCCATGACCAGGCTCTTCTCCAAGCATAATGATAGCTATAAATGATTTGATGCTAACGTGATCATTACAGGCTATTGTTTTGTTTCTTATTTGATTAATAATAACACACCCATTTGGATGATTGTGTAAGTGTCAGGTCGTTACCTGGGAGGTAGCGCCGAAGAGAACTCAGCAAAGGATGCACTCGACGGTGGTAAAACTTTAGCTGTCTGGAAATCTGCAAAGTCATCATCTTCATCTGGAGCCTTGGTATCCGTTGCCATGGGACTCAATGATGGCTGCTGATTGGAGGTTGCTAGGCTGGGTGCTGGGGTAGGATACCCTGAGAAACTTGGTGCCACAGTCACAGATGCATCAGAAGTAATCAATATCACAGCTGTACAGGCAGGTGGCATGGCAGCTGCTGGTTTGGCAGGTGGCATGGCAGCTGCTGGGTTGGCAGGTGGCATGGCAGGTGGGTTGGCTGAAGGCATGGTAGCTGCCGCTTCAATATTGAAGTTAGGAACTGGCGCATGAACACACTTCTTCAGAATCTCCAAACTCTCAAAGGTGATGTTGTTCTGCAAAGAAAACAAATGAGTGGCACGCTAGGACACTGACCTGAGTTACAGAGGTGAGTAACACATTAGGGGACTGACCTGAGTTACAGAGACGAGTGACAAGTTAGGGGACTGTCCTGAGTTACGGAGACGAGTGACAAGTTAGGGGACTGTCCTGAGTTACGGAGACGAGTGACAAGTTAGGGGACTGTCCCGAGTTACGGAGACGAGTGACAAGTTAGGGGACCGTCCTGAGTTACGGAGACAAGTGACAAGTTAGGGGACTGTCCTGAGTTATGGAGACGAGTGACAAGTTAGGGGACTGTCCTGAGTTACGGAGACGAGTGACAAGTTAGGGGACTGTCCCGAGTTACGGGACGAGTGACAAGTTAGGGGACCGTCCTGAGTTACGGAGACAAGTGACAAGTTAGGGGACTGTCCTGAGTTATGGAGACGAGTGACAAGTTAGGGGACTGTCCTGAGTTACGGAGACGAGTGACAAGTTAGGGGACTTACCTGAGTTACAGAGACAAGTGACAAGTTAAGGGATTTACCTGAGCTACAGAGACAAGCGCCAGGACACAGAAGAGCTCCTCCTTAACGAGCACGCCCGGCTCGTGTTTGTTACACAGCTGCCATATACGACCCAGCATCTCGCGTGAGAGACCACTGCGCAGCAGGATGGGGTAAACGAGTTCAGTCTGGATCTTACCCTCGCTGTTACAACAAATAAGTCAAGCAGTTAGGAAGAGAACAAAGCCAGCTGACCTCTGATAGTGTAGATGTCAGTGAAGGATGACCAACCGGAGAGATGCTTCTAGCACAAGGTTGTAAACATCGGGCACGGGGGAGTCTCCGGTCATCCACTTGGGCAAGCGAGAAACACCCACTTCATCTACAGCGGAAAATCATCGATCAGTCGTACAAAATGGACAGGTGACAACTCGTTACACAGTAAAGCATTCAGACATGAACACCAGGGGATATCTAGTCACACAGTAAAGCATTCAGACAGCAATCACCAGGGGACAAGCCTTCCACTTACTGGCATTGACAAAAAGGTTGGTGAGTGAGTTGTTATCAGCTTCCCAGCTCCGTGCCTTCTGGCTGGCTTTAAAGCTAGCCGCTCTCGGTTTGGGAACCACCATTTCATTTACTTTCGCTTTCTTCGCGAATCCTTTGGCTTCTTTCGGTGCCGAGAAGTCCGAGCATTGCATCATCATGGAAACCAAATCAGCTGAAACATCAACAAAGTCACTGCTCATCAACTCAGCTGAAACATCAAGAGAGTCACTGCTCATCAACTCAGCTGAAACATCAACAAAGTCACTGCTCATCAATTCAGCTGAAACATCAACAAAGTCACTGCTCATCAACTCAGCTAAAACATCAAGAAAGTCACTTCTCATCAACTCAGCTGAAACATCAACAATGTCACTGCTGAAACATCAACAAAGTCACTTCTCATCAACAAACAAACATATCTTGTACTTCAGTAATTGCTTTGTAAGAATCTTTCTTTATGAAAATCATGTCTGTTATCGGTCCAAGGTGTACCTTTCTTCTCTGCTGGAGGTATTTCTTGTTGACCTTGACCTTGTGTCTGTGCTTTCTCAGTGCCTCCATCAGGATTTGTTTCAGCAGATGGCTGACTTTTGCTGGCTATGCTGGGAGGCTCTGCTGCAGCTGAACTTCCCAAGAAATCTCCAAAGCCATCATCTCCATCTTCAGCAGGTGCCACTACATAACATATTAACATGGGCTCAAGTATTTAATGATTACTCAGCAAAATTCAAATTACCAAACAATCCTACTTAAAGGACACATTTCTCTGGTGAAATGCATGAGTTAATGCTAACTTTGGTGAGTGGCATCCTGGCTTGTGGTTGTTTGAAGTGGAGCAGGAGGGAGAGGAGAGGGCACAGATTGAGGTGGGAGAGGAGCCGCGACAGGTCGAGGAGCTGCTTTCTCTGAAGGTCCTACGATGGACTGAATCATTGAATCCGCATCCACTTTACGTCCACCCAGGGCGCTCAACTCCTGCAGACGTTTCCTCTGCTCCTGAAACTGGTGCTGTTTCATCTGCTGTTCGTATTCCCTCCGTTGCACCTCCATGAACTTCTGCTGTTCCCGCATCATCTTCCTGCCAGACACAGGGCATCATACACTGGTGTAGCTCATCATTCATGTGGCAGAAATGCCAGATCAGAACATCGTTTGACTCATCGACCCACTTACTCTTGCTTTTGATGGAAGTCTTTTGCCATATCTGGGGTGTAAGGTGGGGGTCTGGGGACCTGGCCCCCAGAAAGGTGGGGCACCTGGCCCGTAGGGAGGCGGGGCATCTGGCCTGTAGGGAAGCGGGGCACCTGTCCCGTAGGGAGGCGGGGCTCCTGGACCCCAGAAAAACGTGGCTGCTGGCCCCCTCCAGGCATGTAGGGCATTGGTTGAGCCAAGGAAACCATTCCCTGTCCTTGCTGTGACATACAGCGGAGGATAAATCAATATCACAAATACTGGCACAATCCTTATTCAGAATCACTTTGAATTCTTCAACAAGTTAGATAACATTTGTTCCAAATAGCAGATCATAGAGACTGTTTAAAGCCCATAAGAGAGAAGCAACATGCAAATTAACTTCATACAGGGATCATCCTAGCTGCCCTCATTCCCGGCTGCATCATCATCTGCTGTGGGTAAACCATACCCGGCTGCATCATCTGCATCTGAGGGTTGATCTGAGGTGTCATGGGATATCCCTGGGCAGGGATCCCCTGGGCAGGGATCCCCTGGGCAGGGATCCCCTGAGGAGGGATCCCCTGAGGAGGGTAGCTACCATTAGGGAACATTATTCTTCATATCACCTGCAAGTTTTAAAATATTCAATTATTGGCAAAAAGTTATAGAGAGAAACATGTTTATATCAGACAATTACAAGGCAAATAAGATTTTGTGGACAGTCAAGATATAAAACTACCAGTGTAACATTACTGTAGAGGTCATTTGTTATGGATTCTACTTAGCCAGAGACATATGATTTCTGGTTTTTCGCACGAAAGGTCACATTTGCATATTTATTGCTCATAAAAACAGGATTTGAATACAGATTTAAATTGTCAGGAACCCAATCTAAAGTAGTCTTCCCTCTCTAAGAGTCCTATTCTAATGTAGCCAAATATTAGTCCCACTCTAGTTTGGGTGCGAGTTGGTCTCGGTACGAGTTCACCCGATCCCGATCGTCAACTACAGTCACAGGGGGCGAGGTAACTGAAAAATTCCACAAATCTAAATTTGCTTACTCCTCACGTTTTTCCTTGCGATAAACATGAGCAACTATGAAATATTAGAAAGAACAGAATAAAAATATACTTGCGCACTGGTTATGAATCTACATTGGATCCCACATCTTACCGGAAATCGCTGTGAGAACGTTTCGAACTGCGGGCAATGACGTTTTCATGTCAGCGAAGCGATGTCTTTCGCTAGGAGGCGCAGTGATTTGTTTACAATAACCAAACATTATGACCAACTGATGCCCTTGCCTATTATTTTATAATAATAACTATAACGTTTATTGACATTAACGCACAGGAAATGAGGATCTTTGAAGCCAATGATTACAACTAGAAACAAATAAACTGTATTCACAGCATAACAATAACCACAGATACTGATAAAGCGGGTGGCAGCGTTCTCGGCCTCAGTAACTTGTGCCTAGCCCTACAATAGCCCCCGGGGGGGTGGGGGGGGGGGAATTAAGTGTATAGAGGTAGTACATATGTTTTTTGGGGGCTTCGTTTTGTACGACGGGGTATGTTTTTCTCTTCCCACCTGTATTAACGGGTTGAATATGCATATTTCCTATCGATGACAATACAAATGCATAGTACCTTGTACGACGGGGTATGCTTTTTTGCCATTTTCACCTTGTACGACGGGTTATACATTCGCATAAGACCTTGTACGACGGGGTTAGCCGCGCACGACGGTAATATAAATATATACCGTCGTGACTGAAGATGTGTGGGTCGTGTGGAAAGTGTTTTATATCACGACTCCGGGGCTACTACCAAGTTGTGTACTTACGTAAATATTTATGTCGACAAATGAGATGAATATCCGCTTAAGCGGATTATTTTGGTTATCCACTGTCTCGTTATTATTTAGCAATAGTCGAATAAACTTTTAGAATCACAACTTTCATTCGCGGCAGCCCCAGTTTTGGAGATATGACGTCACATTACGAAGTTCCAGTTTCACTCGCCATGTGGCTGCAGGTCCCGGTGGAGGGGGCACTTAAGTATATAGAGGTAGTATACATGTGTCGGGGTAGGTTTTTTTTCGGCCTCCCGACGGGTTTTGTTGACCTCATACTTGTAGGATGGGGTATGCTCTTGCCATTTTTACCTTGTATGACAGGTACAGGTTTTTGAGATCCCGGGGCACACCCCTACGCAGGTCAAGGCCAAGTGCCCCCTCCAGACTGCGGGAATCAATAAGTGTTATCTTTTTTTAAATGTCTATGTGATATCGTTAAATACATATCGCCCTTCAAAGTAGATATTTCCAAAAGATAATCATTGACAAAATGACACATATACTTAAATAATAAAATTCAGAAAGAAAAAGTTCGCTTGCGAAGAACCTTGTCTGCGCATGCGCGCAGAAACCGTTCTTGTCGTTCAAAATAAACATGAACTTTTCAGAATTTGTGTGGCCGGATTAAATCGCCCTTGACGAAATCTCACCCGTAAACTAACTCAACTTGTTAATAAACATTCATTTATGTGAAAAATTATTCTTCATATATACATTTGTGTAATTATCGTGTATAATTGGAACTCATGTATCGTTCACGCGCATTCGGTTACGATCTTTGCACGACGTTAATAAACGTCGTGCACGGCTACGACGGGGTATGCTTCTGGCCATTTTGACCTTGTACGACGGGTACGGGTTTTCGAGGTCCCGCGGCACACCTCTATCCAGAATCAGGCCAAGCCCCCCCCCCCCCACCCCCACCCCCGGGGCACTAGCCCAATTGACGTTGTGCGATGGTCGTAACCGTACACGCGGTGAACGATACATGACAAAGGCCGTAAAAACATACCCCGGCAAATTATTGGGGCCAAGACAGGCAAGGAAGCCCTCAAACTAGGGAGGGCTATACCTAGCACGGCTGAATGGAGAGAAGACAGGGAGAAATTCATGTCAGAAATCCTCCAAACCAAAATGAAGTACATTCCAGAATATAGGGTATCTTTAAAATCAAGTGGCACTTCAACTATCCATGAGGACACTATGCATCCTTACTGGGGTGGAAAAGCTGGCAAGGATAGACTGGGGATGTTGCACATGGAAATGAGGACAAAAATACTAAACTCTCACTTCAATTTGACACACGACTCGAGCAACACCCAACCTGCGCGCTCGGCAACACCCACTACACCTTGCCAAAAAGTGCTGATATTGGGTGACTCAAACACAAAAGGATTTGACCCACTACGAATGACAAAACAATGTTCTATCACCATTACCCAGACACCCACATTGAAGGACGCAACCGAGATCATCAGCAAGAATCAACCACAAGACCAGATAGTGGTCTTGCACACAGGAACAAATGACCTCAGAACCAAATCATCAAAGGATCGAAGTAGCTGACAGCATTACAAAAACAGCGCAGCAACTCCTTCAGAAAAACAACAAAGTTGTCATTTCCAAACTGCTACCCAGAGAAGGTCTGAAGCTAAATCAAATGGTGAACGAAGTGAACAACATAATTAGCTCAAACATGCAAAGCACCAAAGTGAAACTCGTCAGCACACCCGACTTCTACTATGGCAACAGACCAAATAAGACCTACTACAAAGCCTCATACTCCAATGGACAACAACTACCACTACTGCATCTTAATACCAAAGGAATTGCAAAGCTCAGTATGGACATCCAAAGTGCAATAAAACAGCTGATTTGATGGATGAAGACGACCGAATGAGAGCAACTTGGCCAACTACCTGCCGAGATGTACTAAGGTTGGTAACGGGCCTAGTGTTATGTTATGTTATACTATGGTTACTTCTTACTTAAGTTGATGTCTAACACTGCAGATTTTGTGATACTCACTCTTACATAGGTTGTTAACAGTTAACTACACAATACAATTGTATACCACTATGTCAGCGTACTTGGCAATTATTACAAACAAACAAAAGTTGAGTATTTTATTGGATTCACAACATGTATTTCATTGCTATTTCATTAATGTAAAACTTTATCCTAAAATGGACCATATGAATGAAAGGAACACTTATTTGAGAATGGGATGTTGGAATGTTCAGGGAATGGTTGCTAAGGGAAAAGATGTATGTTCTAATGTGGATTTTTTAAAGCAGATCTCTGATTTTGATATTGTTGGTCTAACTGAGACACATGCAGTTGAGGGTACGAATGATGACATCCATATCAATGATTACATTACTCGAAGTTTCCCTAGGCCAAAACACATCAAAGCACCCCATGGCTCAGGAGGTATACTTATATTGATGAACCCACATATAACTGGTGGGATCACAATCAAATCCTCTATTCACAATGACTATGTATGGTTAACCCTAGACAATCAATACTTTGGTTTGATTAGGGACATCCACTTGTGCGTAGCATACATACCTCCCCCTGAATCTACATATAGCAAAAGACAAGAACAAAATCTTCTGGACAAAATTGAGACAGATATATTCATCAATAAAAAAACTGGTGACATCCTGTTGATGGGAGACCTGAATGCCAGGGTAGGAGCAAGCAATGATTTCATAAGCAATGATTGTGAAAAACATTTGCCTGTGGGAGATGAATATACTTTAGACACAAACCTAATCTCACGATCAAGCCTAGATACAACACTAGACAAAAGAGGGAAGCACCTTCTTGAAATCTGTATTGAAGCTCAGTTGCGAATACTAAATGGTAGGAAACTGGGTGATACCTTTGGCTACTATACTAGTTACCAATATAACGGTAGCAGCACTGTAGATTATGGAATATGCAGTGATTCGCTCTTGACCAAAATACCTTACTTCAAAGTTCATGAATTTATTGGGGACATTACTGACCACTGTATGATCTCCTTCACTTTAGTAGCTGAAAGGCCCCAACCCAGTGGGTGCTCAGTTCAACTCCATGACTCGCCCACCAAATTTCAATGGCATGACAATAGCGAAGTCTCATTTAAGGCAGCACTTGGTCTTCCCCCGATACAGACCCATATTAAAGAAACACTACGTGCACTAGACGTGTGCAATACACCAGAGGACCTTCTCGTGGCCTCGACTAAACTCATCTATGTATATGAGCATGCAGCAAAGTTATCTCTGAAACTTAAAACCAAAGTCCAAAGACCCAAAAGGACTCCTTGGAATACTACGCAATTGACCAGACTAAAAAGAGAAACAGCAACAAAGGCCAGGCTAATGTGTAAGTCGGCAACAGGGGAACATAGAAGGAGTTACTTCTTATCTCTAAAAAGATACAGAAAGGAAATGAAATACTCAAAAAGATATCACATGAACGAACAAATTAATAAACTTAACTCTTTACAAAAAACTAACCCAAAGAAGTTCTGGCAATTACTAGAAGATATAAAAACAACACCGGAAAATAAAAACAAAGCTAATAACATTGAACCAGGTGCATGGTTTGACTATCTCACAAAACTCAACAAAGACCCAAATATTCAAAGTAACGATGTGAACAATGAACTCTCAAATCTCCTCTCAACCCGTAACTTCAGCAAACTTGACTTCAGGATTGACCCAAAAGAAACACTGCAAGCCATAAATAAGCTGAAAAATAACAAAAGCCCAGGTTTAGATGCAATAACAAATGAAATGATAAAAACCTCGAAAGACCATATGTTACCGTGTATAGTTAAACTCTTCAACAAAGTGTACTCACTTGGACTATACCCAGACCAGTGGTGTAAGGGATATATAAGTAATATTCACAAAAAAGGATCTATTTTTGAACCCCAAAACTATAGAGGGATTACTGTAACAAGTGCTCTTGGTAAACTATTTAACTCAATCATGAATGTGAGATTACAAAACTACTTGGAAGAAAACAACATTATCTCACAACATCAAGCCGGGTTCAAAAAGAACTCGAGCACTTCTGATCATATTTTTACCATGAAGACTATAATTGATAAATATACCAAATCAAAGGGCCAAGAACTATATACATGCTTTGTCGATTTTCGGCAAGCATTTGATAGAGTATGGCACACAGGGCTGCTTCTCAAATTAGCCAGGCTAGGAATAAATAATTATTTTTACAGATATATCAAAGACATGTACTCAAAAACAAAGCTATGTGTCAAAGTGAACAATGAAAAGCACACAGCTTTTTTCTCCTCGGACATAGGTGTTCGGCAAGGAGATAATTTGAGTCCAAGTTTATCCAATATATACATAAACGACTTAGTTGAACAAATTCAAAACAAAGGCCACACAAATGAGGTAACGATAGGTTCAACACATCTCAATAGCCTGTTATATGCAGACGATGTTGTCCTTGTTTCAACCAGCCAGCAGGGTCTCCAGAACTGCATTGATGCAGCGAAGGCATATTCTGAGACATGGCGACTAGAAGTCAATTTGAACAAAACAAAAATTATCATATTTAACCAAAATGGAACACATCTCAGGGAAAATTTTGTTTATGGAGGCCACCAACTTGAGTGTGTGGATAATTACTCTTATCTTGGTATAAACTTTACCACTAATGGTAAACTGAAGGACTCTGTTGATACCCTCTACCATAAAAGCCTTAAGGCCCTATGCAAACTAAATAAACTCCTGGGTCATAACTATAATATAAGCACCATGATGCATATCTTCGATCATACCATAAAACCCATACTACTGTATGGTTCTGAAGTGTGGGGAGTAGATATTGGACTGACACAGTCACGATCCCCAAATGCATTCGAACAAAATCTGGATAACAATAAACTTTCTCAGTTAGAGTTAAAATTCTACAGGAGAATACTACACGTAAAGAGACACCTCGATTATAGGAATCAGGGGTGAACTGGGCAGACACCCACTTAGTCTTCATGCCATAACTAATTCAATAAAGTTCTTTCTTTCTACCAAATTAAAATCTGGAGGCTGTCTAGCCAAAGAAGCACTAATAGAAAGTCAAAAGGAACATCCTACAACGAAAAAGTCATGGTTTGGAAAATTAACATCAATATTGGAGCACATACATCTACAATACAACAACATTAACGTGCCTGAGAACAAAATAAAGATATTTGCAAAAAGAGCTGAAGGTGCGATGAAAACTCTCTATGAAAAATTCTGACACAAAAAACTCAATAATACTAACAGCCTATCTGGAAGACAAGGGGGAAATAAACTGAGAACCTACAAACTTTTCAAACAAAACTTTGGACTCGAGAAATACTTGCTTAATATAGACAATATCAACCACAGAACTGCAGTATCACAACTACGCCTGAGCTCCCATCCATTAAATATAGAAGCAATGAGGGGAACCATTTCAAACCCAAACGATAGAACATGTCAGTGCTGCGCAATGCAAGCTACAGAAGACGAAACACATTTCATGATCACATGCCCCAAATATAAAAATAAAAGAGCCCCATTGTTTAACGATATTGACATAAACAACAAAAAATTTTCTCACCTGTCACCCAATGACAAATATATATGGGTGATGAGTAATGAGGACAAACTCTTGAATAAAAACATTGACAAATTCATAAGGGAATCGCTCGAGATTCGCAAACTGGCTCTAAATGGCCAACAACCCTCAGCTTCAGGTGTCTCGGTCAGTGGTCTCACTTAGGAATCCAACCCTGTAACTATGCTTTATCTTAATGTGTACCGTTTGTATTGAAATGTCTTTAATTTTGCGGTAGAATTAGTTGCACACTTATTGTATTCCCATTGTATTGTATGTTGCACCTTCTCTGATCAAAATCATGTAAATAACTCGATTGTATATGCTCCTAGAGGGCGCGTGATTGCTAATAAACGTCATTGTCATTGTCATTGTATACTACCTCTATATAATTAAGTGCCGCCCCTCCCCGGGACCTACAGTGAAACTGAAACTGCGTAATGTGACGTCATATGTCCAAAATGGGACAACCGTGGGTTGTGATTCTAAAATTCATGTGACAATTGCTAAATAATCACGAGACAGTGGCTAACCAAAATAGTGTCGATCAAAGGATATCGACATATATAGATACGTAAGTACACAACATTGATGAGAAGCTATAAACACTCGAAATAAAACGCTCAGCGCACGACCCACATATCTTCGCGCACGACGGTATATATTTATATTACTGTCGTGCGCGCCTACCAATAGACTAACGTCAGGTTTTATCACCTTGTCGAGGGAGTGCATGCATCACTCCCGTACTTAGTTCGAAAGAGCTAACTTACACCGTGAGTTCACGACGTCTGAGTGGATGCATATTACCATCCGAGCAGGACCCAGCGATCTCGACCGCCAGTGATTTTTTTTTTACAATAAGAATGATGCGATTATTTCAACCGGTAAATTCTTAATTTGCCTAATTTTACATTGCATCGCCGCTATACCAATCGGTGCCTATGGCTATGGCGGGCGTCGACTAGACGGTTTGAATTACAATTGGGGATTATAACACGAGAAACTCGTAATGTTTATGGTTTGACATTACATTGAAATATACCAGATACACACATTCTTCATTTGACCTTGGGACTTGCTTGAATGTCTCGGGTAATCCCTCTTATCTAAGGTCAGACGACGGACTACAACATACATATCTTCCGATTGCGTCGATATATCCCACAAGACCCAAGATATTGTTCAATGAGTTCTCAGAGGTCAATGGTCACAAAGGTCCGCTTTTTATTTTCTGACTGCGTGTAATTGCGCAACCCGCCCCTCCCCGACAGATAACTAATGAGCGTTCCCCAATAAGATGTGTAAATTGATGAGTTGCTTCGAAGATGCGAGTTTGGCGTTTAATGGATCTAATTTTGTTGCAAAAAAATTTCAGGTTAGTTACATCAGTCTCGTTGAGTGAATCGACTTGGGCGCCCGTATCTTACCACTTCTTATATAAGACGTCATGATATCATGTTACAAGAAGCAGATTATTATATACATCATTATTTTTAGCGGCAGCATTGCTGAATTCAACGTTATGATGACACATACCACACGCCAAGGCTGTGTCATAATGATGTTCACCGGGACTTTCATAACGTCTGTGTCGTAGTTCATCTGGTCATAGGTCGAGAAGCTCTAAAGTGCACGGTTGGAGGAGTCGCTGCGAACGGTAAGGGAAACACAGCTTCAAACCATGTTTTTTCTATGGATCTCTCAAGTGCTGAAAGTGTTAAGTTAAAATAATGAAATAGAAGAACCTCAAGCCAACAATTGCGACGTGTTAGGTTCACTGACAGTGACACCGTCACCGGTGAACCGCGTTGATCTGCATGGTACTATTATTTTCTGGAAGTGGTACCATAGAACAGAAACTTCGATCTCTCATGTCCGCCCTATATGGGATATCCGACCGTCTACCATTAGTATCTCTTTCGAACTAAGTACGGGAGTGATGCATGCACTCCCTCTAAGGTGATAAATAGAACCTGACTCACTCCTGACGTTGGTCTTTTGTGCTAACCATTAGCGACAAAAGTCTTCAACCTATTGAAGTTGGCCATATAATGGAAGAAGAAGAAGCGGCTATGCAATTTGGCAAGCATTCGTGTTTGTAAGCTAATTACTCAGCCTGGGCTTAGACCTCCTGACCTGCAAAACAGCTTGTTTGTGTCACTCACATACCTCAGTCAGATAACAAACCCTATTAAACAAGCCCCACTTAGATGATTATATTATTCAGTTATTACAACATGGAGGTTACTATAGATGTCGTGCTGGGCTATAAGCCAGGAGGCATGGCCGTCTGATACCAGGCCCCATCGTGACCTCTCCTCACTTCTTGACCTTGTTCTGTCGACTGGTGGAGTTGGCCTATGAGTTAACAAGTAATCTTCACCTTGCTGGGGAAGATTATGTTGAAGATTGTGTGGAATAGACTTCTTTATATTGTGTTTGCTGCCAAGCCATGATTGTGTTGGTGTCATTCAGGGGCTGAGCTACACATTAAACACCAACATGGCAGGAAGGCGAGCACTTCATTTTGTATTTAAAGTTGCTGACAGAAAGGAAACTGCCCGATTTTACAGAGAAGTATTAGGAATGAAGGTATTGGACCATTCATTAGATTCACTCACTTTCCCCAATTTGTCTTCACTTTTAACCATTCTCGCCAATATTGTCTTTGTTCCTGTAAATTCAGATTTTAAGGCATGAAGAATTTGAAGAAGGGTGCAAAGCATCGTGTAATGGGTGAGTCGATGCGTTTGTGCTGTGAGATGTCGCAATTCCTTCGGTTTGTACCACCATTGCTAATTGATGTTCTGTGTTTCATAGACCGTATGACGGCAAGTGGAGTAAGTCGATGGTTGGCTACGGAGACGAGCTCTCCAACTTTGTGCTTGAGTTGACCTACAACTACGGAATTGGTTCATACGCCCATGGCAATGACTTCCAGGTGGGTTGGCCCTTCCTTTCTCCATCACCTGAAACGATTCATGTTTGATAATAGGATTTCATAGGTGAGTGCAAGACATTTGGACTCATTGTCAGCTGCCTGATTCCCTTTCTTTTGTAGGCAATCACAGTGAAATCTAACAATGTAGTGAGACAAGCAAAGAAAGTCAACTGGCCGATGACAACCGAGTCAGGGGTCACCACACTAGCTGCTCCAGGAGGCTACAAGTTTCGTATTATAGAACCCGACCAAGGTCAGCACCAAGGTCATGCTGTCAGCTGGCCGATGTGGACCCCGTGCTTCCATGCTTTGTTGTTAACGATTGTCTGGGGTTTGTTTCAGGGGATGAAAAAGACATGATAGTTGCAGTGACCTTGACCTGTTCTCACCTTGAGAGATCAGTGCACTATTGGCAGAACCTCTGTGGTATGACTCTGGTTTCAAGGTCAGAGCAGTCTGCGACCTTTACCTTTGGGGAGAACCAGGTGAGGAAGCTTATGCCAGCCCCTCTTTGTTCCACCTCAGGTTATTGAACTCATCTGTTCTCGCTTTCAAAGAATGACAAGCCCTCCTGTTATTTGTGTCGTTGGCGAGCTAGGCTCGGTTGGAGTTGATGAAGACAGATGGGGATGTAGACCACGCCACAGCATTTGGTCGAATCGCCTTCTCTTGTCCCAGCAGTCAGGTGCGACATCAATCTCATTGTCAGGTGTCAGGTGCAGGTCTAGTTATAACAAGTCAACATTAACTTAATAGTCGTAGCTATAACAAGTAAACTTCATCGTAACAGGTATAGCTGTAACAAGTCACCACAGGTATAGCTGTAACAAGTCACCACAGGTATAGCTGTAACAAGTCACCATTATCTTAACAGGTATAGCTGTAACAAGTCATCATCATCTTAGCAGGTATAGATGTAACAAGTCACCATCATCTTAACAGGTGTTACTATTGCAAGTGGCCAGACAAGTGTAACGTGTGTTTGTTGTCAATGCAGCTGGCTGGTATTGAGGCCGGTATGAAGGAGGCAGGTGAGAAGATTCTGACACCGCTCATTAGTCTGGACACACCTGGCAAGGCTACAGTCCAAGTGGTCATCCTTGCCGACCCTGTAAGTGCTGTGTTAGCTCGCTGACCATTCTGTGACGACACAGCAAGCTTTCAGTAGCCACTCACTTACCACTCACTAACTATCCTGTGACCACTCAGCCAGCATTCAGTAACCAATCATTAACCATTTTGTGACCACTCAGCAAGCGTTCAGTAGCCACTCACTAACCACTCACCATCGTGTGACCACTAAGCAACTAAGCAAACGTTCAGAAGCTACTCTCTAATCATTCTGTGACCACACAGCAAGTGTTCAGTAGCCACTCGGTAACCACTCAGTTACCATTCTGTGACCACTCAACAAGCCTTCAGTAACCACTTAATGACCACTCAGTAACCATTCTGTGTTATCTTGGTCCTTTGGATTTAATTAATGATACACTCAAATTCTCTTCATGCACAGCAACCATAACCAGGTAAACCACAGGAGTTTCCTTCAAGCCACTAGCTGAGGGACTGGCAGAGCTTCCAAAACCACTAGACTGGCAGAGCTCCCACAATCACTAGCCCAGGGATTGGCAGAGCTTCCAAAACCACTAGACTGGCAGAGCTCCCACAATCACTAGCCCAGGGACTGACAGAGCTTTCAAAACCACTAGACTGGCAGAGCTCCAACAATCACTAGCCCAGGGACTGACAGAGCTTCCAAAACCACTAGACTGGCAGAGCTCCAACAATCAATAGCCCAGGGACTGACAGAGCTTCCAAAACCACTAGACTGGCAGAGCTCCAACAATCACTAGCCCAGGGACTGACAGAGCTTCCAAAACCACTAGACTGACAGAGCTCCCAAAATCACTAGCCCAGGGACTGACAGAGCTCCCAAAAGCACTAGTCCAGGGACTGACAGGGCTCCCAAAAGCACTAGCTCAGGGACTGACAGAGCTCCCAAAAGCACTTGCCCAGGCACTGACAGAGCTCCCAAAATCACTAGCCCAGGGACTGACAGAGCCTGACGGTTTTTTCTTCTCTTTTCCAAGTGTCCTTATACCAGCCCAACAAGAGCTTTACTTGCCACCGGAGAATTCATGAAGATAACATTTCATCAAACACCATGTGTTAGCTATGTGCCGTCTTTGTGTCAGAGATCAATCTTGATTTTCGCTTTATTACTTCTCTTTGGCTGATTTAGAGAACAAATAATAATAATTTTAATGTCAACAGCATATAAAGCACATCAATTTCCACACATACAATTGATGAAACTGATGGCATTCATCAGGGTTGTTGCTTTTTTGAAGGATGGCCATGAAATCTGCTTTGTTGGAGATGAGGCATTCAGAGAACTCTCACAAGTCGACCCCAAAGCTGATGACCTCCTGAATGAGGTGATTAAATACATATACATCAAACTCCTGATAAAAGACATGATATGACAGTGCTACTTCACCTAAGCAGGGATGAGCTGGCCTCGTTATCACCTGTCATTGTCTTGACCCAGGTTACCATGATTAAGGAGAGGCTGTCACGTGATTGGTGTGTGTTGCAGGCGCTGATGGCCGACAAGAGCAGCGAGTGGTTTGCCAAGAAAGGGCTGACTAAGGCTGATGCTTAGTACCCTGTCACCATGGCAACCTCACCAGCAGCATCATATCAAGATGTCATATGTGTTGCATCATAAGTAGATATATATATAATGTATATGATTGTATTTATATATACAGTGGTCCCCCTCATGACGGGCCACCCCGTATCGCGCCAATGGCAACTTTTTTAAGGCGGAACCCCCTCCCATGCTTCATATCCTGCCTCAACTTGTTTTGCCCCAATGAACGCACAATAAGTGGCGAAAAAGCGAATATATATATATATATTATTTATATATTATAGGTTATCTTCTCAATAAACATTGGATTATTTTTTATCTGATTGTCTGTTTGAAAACATGATCTGGCTGGTATAGATCTGTCTGCTTTGCCATTATTGTGTGAACATGCGGGGAGATTTGAGGAGCTGTTGTCAGCAAACATGGGCTTATTGATATCTTATAGGAGTGTGGTTCTACGGCGGCATCTGTGAGAATGACATGGCATCATCACTAGCCTCGTTTTCACTGAACCCGACTAGTCGTGATCATACCACTGCTATTTATTCCAAAATCCGCTTATAATTTTATACAGTTATACATAAACAACAAGACAATTACATTACAAAGCCGCCAACTCATTCTCATTTTATATTAAAGTACATATTTATGTTTAATGGTGCTGAGGCTTTTCGTATTCTGTGCCATTTCGTCCAGCAGTGTAGTACATTCGTCGTTAATGTCCGACACGACATCGGCCGACAGCGAGATCGGCCACCGGAAGTTCTCTCTGACCATATCATGCCCTTCCAGCGAAATGAAATCCAGGACTTTGCCAGCGCCCTCTATTGTCGGATTGATTTGCATATGCTTCATCAAATTGAATAAGTTGTGTGTGAGATTGTACATAACTTTATCGTAGGACAAGCCAATGATACGATGTTTACTCTCCATCTTCACTCGAATTCCAGACATGACATGGTCCGTGGCCAGTCTACAGTAGCTGGAAGCCAACGAGAGTGGGTCGGACTTCTCGTATGTGGCATATTGTCCGTCGACGGGCCCCAGCTTGGCCCGTCGAAATGCCACGCCGCGCGGGTCGCGGAGCAGGTGGACGAAGTGCATGCTGGGATAGAGCTTCAATAGTTGCTGGGCGATGTACATGGTCATTGTGCTGGCGGTGATGAGTTTAACGGGCGACTGGAGACAGACTTGGTCGAGGTGTGTCTCGGCACATCGACGTAATTTCTCCTCGTGACTCTTGACACAGACAAAGTACGTGTTGAATTTCTTACGGGAGCGCTGTATGGCAGCGTCGGCGCTAAACTGCGACCATAGTCCTGGCTGATCCTCATCCGTGAACGAACCGTTGGCGTAGAAAATGGCGCTACAGTTTTGTATCCGTAAGTTGCCCATATTTGGGTTGAGCGTGAAGATGGCGGGACAGATCCCCGTTATCGCCCGCTGACACGTGGACAAACTGTCGTGTGGCGGGCTGAGATGTACGTCACTTCCGCGAGCACACTGCACGTAGCGAGAGAATGTCTTCTGCTTCTGGCTGGCCCAATACGGGCTGAGCAGCATATGCACAGGTAACGTGGAGAACTTACACTCGAGCAGGTTTCTGTAGAGCTTCAGACTCTCGTACGCCTCAGCTCTTGGAAAACGCCTGGAACAAAAAAACCACGAGCGCCCATCATGTACATTGTCAATTTGATAGTGCGGTGAATGCTGGGTTGACTGATTGGAGGTGTGTTAATCACCTGATGTCGCCACGATGATCCATCATGATGTTGAAGGGGATAGCCCCATCACGACTAACCCCGTACATAGCCGGATAGAGCAGGTTCACGTGAGGCTCGTCCAGGTGGAACACCCCGGTCAGGACGCCCAAACTCTTCTCCAGCACTTCCGCTCCTCCCCCGGGATAGGTCAAGGTCAACACGGCGACTTCCTCCTGTTCTGAGACAGCCAGATCATAGAGGTCACAAGCAGGAGGTCACAAGCAGATCATAGAGGTCACATGCAGGAAGTCACAAGCAGAGAATAAATGGACACCCATCGTCTTTACCTTAGATTCATATCATTAAAAAAGTTAGTGTGCGAGAAAATTCAACTATAAATTCTAGTCCAGTCAGAGATACTGGTTATTGATCCATGAACATTGTGTTGTGAAATCAACGTACTGTAATCTTCATCTGTGCTGAATCCTAAAGAAGCCAACAGTTGGGCGGGGTCTTTTGTTGAGAATCCTTTGAAGACGGACGGTGTATGCATGTCGGCCATCGAGAACTTGATGGTGGGATCGGTATTTGCCTCGTCTAGGATGGAGGCGATGTAAGAGGTTATCGAGGAGACGGTAAAGCAGAAGCCGAGAAGCAGGATGAGCTTAACGAGGCGTACAGCAACGGCCGACGGGGACGCTCGCCTCAAGGACAGCAACGGCATCTACTGGCACGCACAGACAGCCACGACAGTTAGCCACGACAGACAGCCACGACAGTAACCCACGACAGACAGCCACGACAGACAGCCACGACAGTCAGCCACGACAGTTAGCCACGACTGTCAGCCACTACAGTCAGCCACGACAGTCAGCCACGACAGACTGCCACGACTGTAAGCCACGACAGTCAGCCACTACAGTCAGCCACTACAGTCAGCCACTACAGACAGCCAAGACAGTCAGCCACGACAGACTGCCACGACAGACAGCCACGACAGACAGCCACGACAGACAGCCAGGATAGACAGTCACGACAGTAAGCCACGACAGACAGCCACGACAGACAGTCATGACAGACAGCCACGACAGTAAGCCACGACAGACAGTCAGGATAGACAGCCACGACAGACAGTAACGACAGACAGCCACAACAGTCAGCCACGACAGTCAGCCACGAAAGACAGCCACAACAGACAGTCACGAAAGACAGCCACGACAGTCAGCCACGACAGACAGCCACGACAGTCAGCCACGACAGTCAGCCACGACAGTCAGCCACGACAGTCAGCCACGACAGTCAATCACGACAGACAGTCACGACAGACAGCCACGACAGTCAGACACGACAGATAACCATGACAGACAGCCATGACTGTCAGCCACGACAGTTAGCCACGACAGACAGCCACGACAGTTAGCCACGACAGACAGCCACGACAGACAGTCAGGACAGTTAGCCACGGCAGACAGCCATGGCTGTCAGCCACGACAGTTAGCCACGACAGACAGCCACGACAGTTAGCCACGACAGTTAGTCACGACAGACAGCCATGGCTGTCAGCCACGACAGACAAATAGCAAATAATCAGACAATCAATGACTTAAATACTTCCAGATCGGGATATTTTCATACAAACACACTTCACCTTTTAGTTGTCTGTCAGCGCCTATATATGTACCTTCTACTTGTCAATATCCAGTTTAATGGCACTATCTTACAAGATCGGGAAAGGAGAGTACGCCCGCGTCTTTGACTCTGAGGGTGTGCCGCGTAGTGTGCGCGATCCCTCGCAGGAGCGGAGTCTTCAAACCAAATGAGATGCAAATCATATGCAAAATCGTTTATATAAACTATTGTTCGATGCATACCGTCTTTTAAGCACATTGGTCAATTTGTTATCGTTGGGATAGGCGTAAAGCCGATAATGTTATTCAGTAAGTCTGCTAGTATCCGCTTTTGTGATCGTGCGTCGATAGGATTCACCACACTAATGTCTGGTAACAGCTGTAACTGAATTCATTAATTTGAGTTCCGTGGCACCTAGCACATGTGCATAATGGAACTCCGATATTCACAATTATCTTACCACATGAGAACGATATGGCATTCCCATTCATTTGATCGCCAATATTCTGTTAATCCACCTGCTGATACACTGTCCACCACCTGCTGATTCAATGCCCACCACCTGCTCATTCACTGGCCACCACCTGTCATCACCTGCTCATCCACTCCCCACCACTTGTTCATACGCTGCCTAACACCTGTCAATCCACTGCACATCACCTGCACAACGACATTCACCACCTACTCATCCACTGCAGTGACTCATGCTTTTTAATGGCCTTTATAAAGTTCGATTTGATACTATTGACGGGACGCGGTATGAACGGTAATATAAATACTCAGACGTCTTGTAGGGCTACACCCGAAGAGGAAAGTTTGAGCGATAATACCAGCAAATGCTACAGTTGCGCGTGTGTAGTTTCTGGTTTAGGTCGATTTTCATTTAAATATTTTTGTAAACCAACTTCGCAGGCAGTTTTCAAATCGACTTTATCGAATCATTATCGATTATTTGGTTTAAACGATTCCTTTTATCAACTACGTAAAAAAAGAGGTAGGTAAGTGTTCCACCACATCTCCGACGCCGGCTTGGTCGGTACCAACAAGATAACTAGCTTGTACCTTGTCGCCCACTTTACACATCGCTCCATGTTTTATACTAACGCCAGCTCCTCCGCAGCATCATCCATCCAATTACAAGAAGGGTTTGTGTCATCGATGCAGTGTGATGGACCAGAACTATGCAGACGATGGGAATAATGTAGCATAAAGTATGGGAATAATGTGCATAAAGTATGAGAATGATGTATGTAATGTAGCATAAAGTATGGGAATAATGTACATAAAGTATGGGAATAATGTAGCATAAAGTATGGGAATAATGTGCATAAAGTATGGGAATAATGTGCATAAAGTATGAAATGATTTGAGCATAATGTATGAGAATGGATCAGCCGTACGAAAATGATTCAGATGAGAATTCAGCGATATGAAGATGCCACGATATGAAGGACGAGGATGTTAGGGACGAGAAGCGAGCAGTCAGAAGGACGGACGAGGATGCAGTCAGGGACGTTAGACGAGAAGCGAGCAGTCAGAAGAACGAGGATGTTAGGGACGAGAAACGAGCAGTCAGAAGAACGAGGATGATAGGGACGAGAAACGAGCATTCAGAAGGACGAGGATGTTATGGACGAGAAACGAGCAGTCAGAAGAACGAGGATGTTATGGACGAGAAGCGAGCAGTCAGAAGGACGAGGATGTTAGGGACGAGAAGCGAGCAGTCAGAAGGACGAGGACGTTAGGGACGAGAAGCGAGCAGTCAGAAGGACGAGGATGTTAGGGACGAGAAGCGAGCACAGAAGACGAGGATGTTAGAGAAGCGAGCAGTCAGAAGGACGAGGATGTTAGGGACGAGAAGCGAGCAGTCAGAAGGACGAGGATGTTAGGGACGAGAAGCGAGCAGTCAGAAGGACGAGGATGTTAGGGACGAGAAGCGAGCATTCAGAAGGACGAGGATGTTATGGACGAGAAGCGAGCAGTCAGAAGGACGAGGATGTTAGGGAGGGACGGCGAGCAGCGAGCATTCAGAAGGACGAGGATGCTAGGGACGAGAAGCGAGCAGTCAGAAGGACGAGGATGTTAGGGACGAGAAGCGAGCAGTCAGAAGGACGAGGATGTTAGGGACGAGAAGCGAGCAGTCAGAAGTATGATGAAGCATGTTGAGAATGATGCAAAACCATGACGTTCGATAAGAATTATGCAGTTTGGTGGATGAGGATTATGCAGTTTGGTGGATGAGAATGATGGATGCTGATTGAGGGTGATTCCATGTGAGGCGAGGAATGATAGAGTATGATAGAGGAGAATGATGTCGGGTAAGGGAAGAGAATGATGTCGGGTTAGAGAGGAGAATGATGTCGGGTTAGGGATGGGAATGATGTCGGGTTAGGGATGAGAATGATGTCGGGTTAGGGAGGGGGAATGATGTCGGGTTAGGGATGGGAATTATTTCGGGTTGGGTACGAGAATGATGTCGGGTTATGGGATGAGAATTATGGCGGGTTAGGGATGAGGATTATGTGGGATTAGGGAGGTGAATGATGTCGAGTTAGGGATGAGAATGATGTCGGGTTAGGGATGAGAATGATGTCGGGTTAGGGATGAGAATGATGGCGGGTTAGGGATGAGAATGATGTCGGGTTAGGGATGAGAATGATGGCGGGTTAGGGATGATAATTATGTCGGATTAGGGATGAGAAATATGTCAGATTAGGGATGAGAATTATGTCGGATTAGGGAGAGGAATCATGTCGGGTTAGGGATTAGAATGATGTCGGGTTAGGGATGAGAATTATGTCGGATTAGGGATGAGAATTACGTCGGATTAGGGATGAGGATTATGTCGGGTTAGGGATGAGAATGATGTCGGGTTAGGGATGAGAATGATGTCGGCTAGGGATGAAAATGATGTCGGGTTAGGGATTAGAATGATGTCGGATGAGGAGGCGGTTTAATGTAGGGCGTGGCCTTGATGTATATAGATGATGAGGTTCTCAGAGACGGGGTTAGGGCTCAATGCGGCAGTCGCCAGAACAGTAGATTTACACCAGAACATCCGGGACATGAAAGAACACAACAATGGACTCAGCTGACTCCTCACAGTATTCATTACTCTGTAAATGTTCAGATAAAACAAGTAGCAACAAGTGTCAACAATTTTAACAAGAGAGAATATTGACGTGACTCATTGCGAGCCACTAAATACCCAAGACTGCACAAGTGCTAAGCCAATCACACACGGCCCATGGGTTCAGTTTGTGATGAAGATGTAACAACTACGACATTTGGCACATATGAAAAGACCAAATTTTTGCATGTTGTTTTTAGAACATGAAGTTAGTAAAACGTCCGATTATTTACCAACCCTACAGCCCCCCCCCCCCCCCCACAACTTTATTAACAAAATGCTGTCGGAAGCTTAAATTGAAAAACTACATACAACAAGGAAACCCGACAATTCACTTTAGCGAAATCGAGTGTTCTCAAATGTACGAAACAAAAGTACGACGCGGAATAGACTAGTCCTCCATCGAATACACATTACAGCGCATGCCACTGAGGCAGAGCTGCATGTTCATCATGACTTTATTGCACTCCCCCTGTATATCTACAACATCAGCGGGGGGTAGCGATGTCCACTTGCTACGACTGAGCATGTCTGTCGAGTGCGCTGCGTAATCCAAGCTACGTTGTAGCTGCTTCCCATCCAAGTGCAGATGTTCTGACAGCCATTCCATATTGGCAGTAACATTGGTCAAGAATTTGTCATACAATAACCCAATGACCCGATCGAAGTACATATGCTGTAGTTTGTGACGGTGTATTTTATCTTGGTAAAGCAAATCGCAATAGGCATGAGAAATGCTGCGTGCGGAATTAGCGCTGATATTTTTCGACATGGCAGGGGGCAGGTAACGCGGGGAGGCGGCCTGCTTCACGGAATATATAACTCCTCGTGGGTCGCGGAAAACCTGCACGACCCGGTAGCTGGGCAAGGAGTCGAGAAGATCGTCGACAATCTGCATACGCGCCTGTACAGTCTTCACGATGCGGAACTTCTTGCGTGAACAGACTTGGTCAAGATTCATCTCAGCGCATTTTTTCGCAGCTGCTTCCACTTTGCTCAGACAATTCCAATAGGAAGTGAACTTCCGGCGATCTTGAAACAGTTTCCGGTCATGTTTTCGCGCGTCTACCCACAATGCATTGGAATCATTAGTTGTGAAGGTGCCATTCGTAAACAGTACCTTCTGACAGCGATCCACTTGCGGAGAATTCGGATTGAATGTCGAGGGACAGATGTGTTTAATATGTTTGTAGCATTCTTGGAAGGCTTCGTATCCCTCTGCCATTCGTATACCTTCTTGCTCTAAACACTGCGTGTAACTGAGACTTGTTGCTGGCATGTTACGCGCGGCCTCGCTTCCCCAGAAACTGCTGATGAGCATGGCGGTGGGTAGCTCTGAAAGCTTACAGTGAAATATCCGATCCAAGGTCCACAAAGAGAGTCCTTTCTCAACAGGCATCATTTTCCTGGAATCATTGTAAATCCATGATAATTTACATGAATTTCTTGGTATAATGTTGTTAAATCCATTCATAAGATTTTACAATGTCAGCGCTAATTAGAATCTCGAGGTTGTCCTGTTGATATGAGTGAGTTGTTAAATGTGAGACGCTAATGTGAATGAGATGTGGAAGATGTGGTTGATGTGGGTTCTTGTTGATGAGTGGATCAGTTGTCAATGTGGTATAGTTTTAAATGTAGGTTTATGTGGATAAGTTGTTATTGTGAGTAAGTTGTTAATGAGGACGTGCTGTTAATGTGGGTGAGTTATTAATGTGAGTTATTTGTTAATGAGAGTGTGCCCTTAATGTGGGTGAGTTGTTAATGAGTTGTTAATGAGGAAGTGTTGTTAATGTGAGTTAGTTGTTAATGAGGAAGTGTGAGTTAGTTGTTAATGAGGAAGTGCTGTTAATGTGGGTGAGTTGTTAATGTGGGTTAGTTGTTAATGAGAGTGTGTCCTAAATGTGGGTGAGTTGTTAATGTGAGTTAGTTGTTAATGAGTTGCCCTTAGTTGTTAATGTGGGTGAGTTATTAATGTGAGTTATTTGTTAATGAGAGTGTGCTGTTAATGTGGGAGGAAGTGAGTGGGTTTGTTAATGAGAATGTGCTGTTAATGAGGGTGAGTTGTTAGCGTGATTTAGTTGCAAAGAGAATGTGCTGTTAATGTGGATGAGTATATGGTGTGGGTGTATTGTTAATGAGAATGTGCTGTTAATGCGGGTTAGTTGTTAATGTGCGTTAGTTGTTAATGTGTATGATTTGTTAATGTGAGTTAGCTGTTAATGTGGGTGAATTTTTGTGCGAGTTATCTAATGTTGATGAGTTTTCAAAGTAATATGAGTGAGTAATACGGGCGAGTTGTGAGAGTGATGACGTTGGTGAGTTGTTAATGTGAGTTAGTTGTTAATCTGTGGGAGTTAGTTGTTAATGTGATTATTGTATTATATCTGTTTACAAAGATTTCACAGCTACGCAAAGAGGGCTCACTCTCGCTTCCACCAGAGACAACATGTTAACAGGCCACCTATAAGCAGCGTGTTGCTTTGTCATATAGCGTCTGTTAGTTCGTGGGCGTGTTCGTCAAACCAATCAGAAGACTCTTTAAAAGACGCCGAGCCCCGAGATGTTGGATCAACAGTCCCATGTGCTTATGTTAATTTCATGGTATCGTCGCCTGATGACGGGAATGTGTTTCGCTCATTTTCATTCTCACAATACAGTTCGTCGGAGTGAACCCTCTTACCGTAGCTATAAGCTTATTGGTATTTACCCCAACGTTTCAAACATATGCATAATAAGTCATAACGTAGAAAGATAGGAACAGCGTGTCATGACGTCACGCGTGGTGGGCTGCGTGCTATGACGTCTAGCCCAACTCACCGCGGCTTCCCGTCGGCCCCCAGGAGGACGCTGTAGGGAGGCAGGCCGTTCGATTCAGCCTTCACCCCATACAAGGCAGGATACAGTAACTGTAAAGGCTCGTGAAAATAAAACGCGTCCGGATACAGCTCCATAATCTTTCCGATAAAACTGGATCCCGTCTTGGGATAGGCTAGAATATGGAAGAAAACGGGCCCCGTGTATCCGGGCCGGAGCACAGACAAGTCGGGAAGCATGTCTCTCCCCTGAGCAGTGACGTCATCCTCGGCACCAGGCTGGTGAATGATCCCGTGCACTAACAACAACACCCCGATGAGCAGCATCACGTTAAACATGGTCCTCGACGTCCTGCTCGGGGTGCCAAAGGTCCGACGGAATAAAGGCGACAAGCTTTCCTTGGCCGCATCCCTCACCACGAACGTCACCGGCTTGTCCTTGAACGTCACCGGCTTGTCCTTGAACGTCGAAGCTGACATCATATGACGCAACAGAGGAATTTCAGCTGCCGAGAAGGGACTGAGGCTCGCTGCTGACTGTTTTCGTTACCAAGTTTCTCACTAAGTCCAAGTGGCGCTCTCAGCGCGGCGTAGCGTGTCGTGGCGTAGATGGCCGGACGCGCGTATTGCATGCTGGTTGATCTGCATCCAATCGAACACAATCAGTGCTGGAATAAATGCTAATTTGTCCTAAAATAAGTTTTTAAATGACCACAAACAGGGAATAGCAGCCCTATCAAAAGCCGCGCATCTTAGTCGTCGTTAGCGCCGGACGCACGCCAGGCTGGTGCCCGCTGAGCACACATGGCGGGCTGCCACACCCGGCATTGTTAGCCCCGTCCTGCAGTATTCAGTGGAACGGGCACTGAAAGTTACGCACTGAAAACCATCAATCAATGATTACGATGTAAAGCGCGTATCATTCTGTACACGCTGTACACACCAGTATTCATCCATTGAAGTGGATTTAGGGCTAAGTCTTTCGTCACACTGTGCTGTGTCTTTCTTCACGCTAAGCTGTGTCTTTCTTCACGCTAAGCTGTGTCTTTCTTCACGCTAAGCTGTGTCTTTCTTCACGTTAAGCTGTGTCTTTCTTCACGCTAAGCTGTGTCTTTCTTCACGCTAAGCTGTGTCTTTTGTCACACTAAGCTGTGTCTTTCTTCACGCTAAGCTGTGTCTTTCTTCACGCTAAGCTGTGTCTTTCTTCACGTTAAACTGTGTCTTTCTTCACACTATGCTGTGTATCTTTCTTCACGCTAAGCTGTGTCTTTCTTCACACTAAGCTGTGTATCTTTCTTCCTGCTAAGCTGTGTCTTTCTTCACACTATGCTGTGTCTTTCTTCACGCTAAGCTGTGTATCTTTCTTCACGCTAAGCTGTGTCTTTCTTCACACTATGCTGTGTCTTTCTTCACGCTAAGCTGTGTCTTTCTCCACATTAAGCTGTGTGTCTCCTCTCTTTCCGCCCTAGTTGTAGCTTAACTAGGAGAATACTGTGCTGGATAAGCAGCTGCTTGAATGAAGTCAGAAATATCGCACATGTTTTCCTGAGCTTTCTGAGATATTTTATTGTCCAATGCCGTCCCTTTGTGGCCGTATATTTTGAAAAATTCCCTCTGCTGATTGTCAGAGTGGTTGTGTAAGTCCATGACGTCAGAGTAGATGTTTCAGTCAATGAGGTCAGAATCTAATTTCAACAGGTGATCCAAGGTAGGAGAGGGCCAGTTAATAGATTGCACCTTACATTCCGGGTGAAGAACCTTAGTCCAACTCTAGTTGGACACATCAGACACATCTACCACTTGAACGACAAGCTGTAATGGACTGACAGGGAAGGAATTCACATCTCCTCAAAAGATATCGACTGACCTTAACCAGTATATCAACCTGGTTCCTATCCCAATTCAGTTCGCCAAATACTTTAAAGAAGTGGAGTCTGCCATTGAAATTACTGCATAAATAACAATAATTTAAGAGGGACTTAATCAATCATTACAAAAACATCAACCTAGGTAAAAGACGTCAAATTGATTACAAAAGGAAGGGAAATGATCATGAAAGTAATTGATGCTACCCAATGCCACGTTCCAATAGGTACATTGAACAAGTGTATGTATTTCCCTCTTTTATCCCCATTTATCCCAGTAGGCGGCAGGTCAATCAGCTGAATCCTATCTCTTTACATTCCACCCACCTTCCATAGGGCCATATAACACATTAGTGTTAGTGTGCTGTTAAACCCTATACTTACCTTACCCTACCTTACCTTATCATACCTTACCTTAGGGTTGGTGCAAGATGCAACCTAGTTGCACACCGTTTGAGGCGGCGAAGGCTGTACATTTTCTCATACTCGGACCAGCGTCCCTAGGTGGAAAATGAAAGACAATGATTATGATTCTTTGTGGACAACAACATTTGGTAATTATCTTCTACGGGCCTTCCCTGCTGAAGGTGTCTAAAGCTTTGTTAGGGTCCACACATGTGCAAATATCATTATAACTGTGCCCCTTTCCAGCGCGGAAATCAAAATGGCTCTCTGGGAGGAAGCCATTCTCCGGACGTTTGATGAGATGGTTCAGGTAAGGATCTTTCGATTTCGGAGAGAAATGCCTCCGTGATTGTCACAGGCTTGTCGAATTCCTTTCAGCTTGCACATGTGGATAGGTGTGCATTTGCTTAAAGTCTATTCTTCTGCTTCGGTGTTGATAGCTGATGGTCAATTTAGAACAGAATGGAAGTGTTTTGCCCATCGAAGAACCCGAAGAGGTGAGCAGTGGTGTAGTACCTCGTGTGGGAATGAGCAGTGGTGTAGTGCCTCATGTGGGGTGAGCAGTGGTGTGGTGCCTCATGTGGGGTGAGCAGTGGTGTGGTGCCTCGTGTGAGGTGAGCAGTGGTGTAGTACCTCATGTGAGGTAAGGAGTTGTGTGGTGCCTCATGTGAGGTGAGCAGTGGTGTGGTGTCTCATGTGGGGTGAGCAGTGGTGTAGTGCCTCATGTGGGTTGAGGGAGCAGTGGTGTGGTGTCTCATGTGGGGTGAGCAGTGATGTAGTGCCTCATGTGGGTTGAGCAGTGGGGTAGTGCCTCATGTGAGGTGAGCAGTGATGTGGTGCCTCATGTGAGGTGAGCAGTGGTGTGGTGCCTCATGTGAGGTGAGCGGTGGTGTGGTGCCTCATGTGAGGTGAGCAGTGGTGTAGTGCCTCACGTGAGGTGAGCAGTGGTGTAGTGCCTCATGTCATGGTGAGCTTTGTGGTGCCTCACATAGTGAGCAGTGGTTGTAGTGCTGATAAATATTGCAATTTGTCAGCCTTTTTGCTCAGCCATGAGTCTTGTATTACGGAGTCTTGTGCAAGGCAGGTGGGCTGTCCTGGACAATCATTAACAGGTGATTTGCTGCAGCTTAGGGTGTGGATTATGTGATGTTGCTGCAGCTGAGTGTGTGATGTTGCTGCAGCTGAGGATGTGGTGTGCAGTGGTGTAGTCCTCAAATCAGTCTTGGTGAGCAGTGGTGTGCGCCTCACACTGTGTCAAGTATTGATTATCAGTATTTTTATTCAGTGCCAGTGATCTGCAGTTCGTCAAGCTTTTGTTCAAGTTCATCAGCGAACTCAACACCAGTGAGGTGATTGGATGGTTTTGTGGCTAGTTTCTGGCCACGTGAGCCTCCATGTGCAGTGGATGTGAAAATGTACTTTAACAGCTGTGAGTCTGTCCAGCATTCACTTTTTATGTCCTGATGTATTTCTGGTCCTATCTGATATCTTTCTGGTCCTATCTGATGTCCTTCTGGTCCTATCTGATGTCTTTCTGATCCTATCTGATGTCTTTCTGATCCTATCTGATGTCCTTCTGGTCATATCTGATGTCTTTCTGGTCCTATCTGATGTCTTTCTGGTCTTTTCTGATGTCCTTCTGGTCCTATCTGATGTCTTTCTGGTCCTATCTGATGTCTATCTGGTCCTATTTGATGTCTTTCTGTGCCTATCTTATGTCTTTCTGGTCCTATCTGATGTCCTTTTGGTCCTATCTGATGTCTTTCTGGTCCTATCTGATGTCCTTCTGATCCTATCTGATGTCTTTCTGGTCCTATCTGATGTCTTTCTGGTCCTATCTTGATGAGAGCCTCAGATGAGATTTGGGAGCCAAATGAGAACCAACGGAGACTTAGCTGACCTAAACAGGCCAACGTGCGGTAGGATGCCCCGGAACTGAGTGACGTGGATTATGCTGTTGACAATGAATTATAGGTCTAATTCACCGTACATGCTGTTTAGAGCACAACGCTTACGTCCGTTGAATCGACATATTCACCTGATATCATACCTTAGCAACTGTACACTTATAGATTACAGCTATAGAGCGCATGTTGAACACTTAGATTACAGCTAAAGAGCACATGTTGAACACTTAGATTACAGCTATAGAGCGCATGTTGAACACTTAGATTACAGCTATAGAGCGCATGTTGAACACTTAGATTACAGCTATAGAGCGCATGTTGAACACTTAGATTACAGCTATAGAGCGCATGTTGAACACTTAGATTACAGCTATAGAGCGCATGTTGAACACTTAGATTACAGCCATAGAGCCCACTCGAACACTTAGATTACAGCTATAGAGCGCATGTTGAACACTTAGATTACAGCTAAAGAGCACATGTTGAACACTTAGATTACAGCTATAGAGTCCATGTTGATGTCACTTAGATTCCATCTATAGAGCGCATGTTGAACACATAGATTACAGCTATAGAGCGCATGTTGAACACTTAGATTACAGCTATAGAGCGCATGTTGAACACTTAGATTACAGCCATAGAGCCCACTCGAACACTTAGATTACAGCTATAGAGCGCATGTTGAACACTTAGATTACAGCTAAAGAGCGCATGTTGAACACTTAGATTACAGCTAAAGAGCGGATGTTGAACACTTAGATTACAGCTATAGAGCGCATGTTGAACACTTAGATTACAGCTATAGAGCGCATGTTGAACACTTAGATTACAGCTATAGAGCTTCATGTCACTTAGATTACAGCTATAGAGCGCATGTTGAACACTTAGATTACAGCTATAGAGCGCATGTTGAACACTTAGATTACAGCTATAGAGCCCACTCGAACACTTAGATTACAGCTAAAGAGCACATGTTGAACACTTAGATTACAGCTAAAGAGCACATGTTGAACACTTAGATTACAGCTATAGAGCGCATGTTGAACACTTAGATTACAGCTATATAGCGCATGTTGAACACTTAGATTACAGCTATAGAGCGCATGTTGAACACTTAGATTACAGCTATAGAGCGCATGTTGAACACTTAGATTACAGCTATAGAGCCCACTCGAACACTTAGATTACAGCTAAAGAGCACATGTTGAACACTTAGATTACAGCTAAAGAGCACATGTTGAACACTTAGATTACAGCTATAGAGCGCATGTGGAACACTTAGATTACAGCTAAAGAGCGCATGTTGAACACTTAGACTAGAGCTATAGAGCGCATGTTGAACACTTAGATTACAGCTATAGAGTGTATGTTGTACACAGACTACATCTGTAGAGTTGTACACTTACACTAGAGCTGTAGAGCGCATGTTGTACATACATACTACAACTATAGAGCGCATGTTGTACACATTACTACAGTTGTAAAGCGCATAATGTACACTTATGCTACTGCTGAAGAAGGCATACACTTATACTACAGTTGTAGAGCGCATGTTCAACATTTAGATGACAGCTGAACAGCGCATGTTGACACTTAGATTACATAGCTATAGAGCGCATGTTGTAAAGAGTAGACTGCAGCTATAGAGCGAATGTTGTACATTTAGAATACAGCGATCATAGAGCAAGTGATGCGCGCAGGTTATGAAGCACACTTATATTCATTTGATGTATGATGCGCATATTGAGCGTTACCAGCGTTTGATTACAGCAAACGTAATCAGCAGAATAAACGTTGTGTGTTGCAGAAAATGTAAAAATCAATTTCTAATATAAGAATTATGTTGAACACTTAATGCATTGTGTCATCAAATTATAACTGAAGGTCTGCATGGTGAACAAGAAGATTACAGTCTAATGTGGGTGTTGTGTTGAACGCACTTAGATTACGTCAGCTATACCAATTGGTGACACCACACACCTCCAAAGTAACGTCACAAGCACCACCTGGTAACACCAAACACCTCCAGAGTAACGTCACAAACACCACCTGCTGACACCACACCCCTCCACACTAACGCACGAACCAAATTAACCAGAGTCATGACAAACCTGAAGTTTTATTTGGAACATAAAATTTGTTTGACTACTTCTGGCATGTTTCACTTACCGTTATTGTAACAAAACTTAATGACTTCATTAGGAGTTGGCTGAAATAAAGGCCGCTTGCCACAATTTACCAATAACATTTATATTTGTTGAATTGGTGTAATAAAAAAAGTAACTAAAAAAGGATTTGTGAATACTTCCGCTTATGTCGCCCTTGCCTGGCCCTACATATCAGACGAGCTGACCATATGGGAGGGGGTGGGGTGGGAGGGAGGTGATCGTCGGAGGCTAAAGAAGGGCTTCCGGCAGCGCACCAGCTACCACACCAGGCACCATACCGGAATGACGTGGCTTTGGAGCATCCCGTTCCAAGGCGATGATTGATAATGACCTTAAATGCGAGCCTACCTAAGTCGACCACACCGATAAGAAGCTTCATAGTTTGGCTTAAGACTTTGTTAGCAGTTGCTTTATAAACAAAATGGAAATACTCAAATCAGCTTCTCTGTATGATAATGATAATAATAATAACAGTAATAATAATAACAGAACAATTAAAATTTATTGCAGACTCAACTAAACATGTGGTAAATTGGTCAAAAGGAGATTGTTTGTGTATTTGGAGCTCTACACACACACACACACACACACACACACACACACACACACACACACATATATATATATATATATATATATATATATATATATGTACATAATAATAGATGTACATATATATCTATACTATATAATAATAGATCTATACATATATATATATATATATATATATATCTATATTTACATAGTATATATTTATATATATATATATATATATATATATATATATATATATATATATATATATATATATATATATAATAAGATAAATATATTCTATATACATATATATATATATAAATATATATATCTATAATATAAATATATATATATATATATATATATATATAGATACATATATATTTATATAGTTATTGCCTGACACTTGTACTATCTGTTCATACATGTATGTGCATGTGTATTCGTAGCAATATAAATATATATATATATATATATATATATATATATATATATATATATATATATATATATACATATATTTAAATGTACATGTATATAACATATATATTTATACATATAAATATATGAGATATATATATATATCTATAGATGTGTATATATTTATAGATATATATCTAATTATATAATTATTGCCTGACCCTTGTCCCATGTGTTCCGACGACAATACATTTTTTATTAAGTATACCTCGGCTTACCCTACCTAGCGGTATGGGTGATATTATGCGCCTTATCCTGTGATTTTCTTCTGGCGTTATGTCGTCTCGTGTAACGACGCCTCTTCGACTTTACCGCAAACTATTGCGAGATATCAGACAACTGCCTACGGAAGCCCAGCACCACTACAAACACTTGGTCAAACAGGTGATGTCGAAGAAATATTACCCTAAATGTTTGTACACCAGTTGTTGGTATGGTAGGCTAACACTGGCTAAAGGATAATATATTGACGACAAAATCTCCGTTGGAAGTTTCGGTTCCTGGCTCTGCACGGACAATGGTGACGGTGCTCCCGGGGCACTTAATGGTATAGAGGTAGTACATATGTGCCGCGCGACGGGGTATGTTTTTTCGGCCTCTTGACTTGTACGACGGGTTTTTTGGCCTCATACTTGTACGACGGGGTATGTTTTTGAGCTTCAATCTGTACGAGGGGTTATACATTCGCATAATACCTTGTACGACGGGGTATGCTTTTGGCCATTTTGACCTTGTAC
This sequence comes from Urechis unicinctus, assembly GCA_034190875.2. Classification (NCBI taxonomy): domain Eukaryota; kingdom Metazoa; phylum Annelida; class Polychaeta; order Xenopneusta; family Urechidae; genus Urechis; species Urechis unicinctus. The sequence goes on from CM067356.1 coordinate 60,118,985, forward strand.
GACGGGTACGGGTTTTCGAGGTCCCGCGGCACACCCCTATCCAGAAGAAGGCCAAGTGCCCCCCCACCCCCTCCCCCCCGGGACGGTGCTATGGCTGTGCTGCGTGCTTGATGAATGTTGTACACGACGTAATTCATGTTAACTTACACGGGATCCAATATGCCTGGCAGTAGCTAGAGAACAGGTACCGGACGTCGATTTGCTTGGGTAACAACGTCTCGTGGACGCAACGCGAGATTAAAGGACAGGTTGGCAATAGTACTGGTTGTATTGCACCAAGAGCTGGTGATGCTGCACCAAGAGCTGGTGGTGCTATACGTAGAGCTGGTGGTGTTGTTCAAAGAGCTTGTGATGCTGTATCAAGAGCCTGTGGTGCTGGACCAAGGGCTGGTGGTGCTATACCAAGAGCTGGTGGTGTTGTACAAAGAGCTGGTGGTGCTGTACCCAGAGCTTGTGATGCTGTACCAAGTGCATGTGAGGCTGTGCCAAGAGCCTGTGCTGCTGTACCGAGAGCTGGTTGTGCTGTTCCAAGAGCCTGTGGTGCTGTACCAAGAGCTTGTGGTGCAGCACCAAGAGCTGGGTGTGTTATACCAAGAGCTGGTGGTGCTGTACAAAGAGTACTGTACCTGTCTGGCTTGATACAAAATCAAGTCAGCAGCTGAATTCACTGTGATGTCACTTACCAGCTTGATACAAGTCTGACTAGATACAGGTTTAGCAGGATACAGGTCTGACTTGATACAGGTCTAGTAGGATACAGGTCTGACTTGATACGGTTTAAGCAGGATACAGGTCTGGCTTGATACAGGATATAATAGAAACATTTTGGTTGATCACAATGCTTCCATACTGTGTCCGTTATGATTCGAGCCCACCTATTTTAGTTATGATTCAATCCCTACCTATTTCAGTGATCATTCGAGGAACACAAGTACGCTTATAAAAGCACCTCATCCAACAGCTTTGAACTCTCTGTGCACATTTAGTTCGCCTATGTACTTCCTTTGCAAGCATACACGCTGGATAAGCTGGTAACTCGTACGTTTTGTCTCATTTCCAGAGTTACAACAGTCATAGTGACGAGTCGGATCCTGACCGCATTCAGCAAATCATAGAGCGGGCTCTACAGGACAGCCAGTGGGTCCGTGACAAGGTGAGGTCAGTCAGTGGGTCCGTGACAAGGTGAGGTCAGTCAGTGGGTCCATGACAAGGTGAGGTCAGTCAGTGTGTCTGTGACAAGGTGAGACCAGTCAGTGGGTCTGTGACAAGGTGAGCCAGTCAGTGGGTCCGTGACAAGGTGAGGCCAGTCAGTGGGTCTGTGACAAGGTGAGGCCAGTCAGTGGGTCTGTGACAAGGTGAGGCCAGTCAGTGGGTCCGTGACAAGGTGAGGCCAGTCAGTGGGTCCGTGACACGGCGTGTTTGTGCTATGTTGTTTTCTGTTAACTGTAATCAGTTAAGAACATTTAAGTTTGCTTGGGATTTTTTTAGACAGAGGCAAAATATAATGATCAAAATTTTGATATTCTTTCCTCTCTGTGTAATCAGTACCACAAAGAATAGATATTCGACGGAGTCACATACTTCATGGTACGTCTTCTTCTTGTGATCTTCCCCAATAAATTTCAGGCCATATGCCCCGACGTTGATCTTCATGTGATCAACCCCAATAAAGATCAGGCCATATCCCCCTACTTTGATCTTCTTGTGATCAACCCAATAAGGATCAGGCCGTCTGTTCCCACGATGCTTGGTGTGTTCACCGAAACTACTCATAAATCTTGTACTTATATGCAATGAAGACTTAGTTAAGCCTGATCCAACGTTTGTGAGTGGAGCTTGGAGATACAGTGGGCGTTGTTACCAGGGAAACGGTCTACAGAGCTAAGAGTATAGTGTTGGCCGCTAGTCCGTGGACGGGCAAGTTGTGTCAGCAGCTTCAACTAACTCGTCCCCTTCACGTCTCCTCCCAACTAGTTGATGTTATTTCACAAAATGGGTTCTCCCGCACCGACATACATCATATCTCGCTCTCACTATGTGCATTCGTTCAGAAGACGGTTACATTTGACTTCCACTGCCATGGAGCTGTCGGTGATGGAAGCATGTCCAACAGACATACGGGAGCATTAATTAATACGTCACCACTGACCAGTAGTCTGATGTCAGCTGTATTGACATTATTGTGAGGAGTGATTGTATCTGTATATGTTACTATTATTCTGTGTGATTGAAGCCACGGCATCTGAAAGAGAGTTCTCCATTCAAAAACCTAGCCCCATGTATGGTCATCCAGGAAGAGGAGTTGCCGGCGTTCGAATACCCGCGAATGTTTAAGGTTTGCATTCATGTGCCAAGTTTTTAATTCAACAAAAGCGTCCTCACATTAATCTCGTTCACACTGTGTGTGAATCATGGACCCCTGGGTGTGAATCATGGTCCACTGGATGTGAATCATGGTCCACGATCATGGTCCACTGGATGTGAATCATGGTCCACGATCATGGTCCACTGGATGTGAATCATGGTCCACTGGATGTGAATCATGGTCCACGATCATGGTCCACTGGATGTGAATCATGGTCCACTGGATGTGATCATGGTCCACTGGATTGTGAATCATTGTTCATTGGGTGATAATTGTGCATCCTGACTGCTGTCTAACATTCAGTGTACCTCACAGTTGATGTATTCCTGTTTAAAGCCCATGGGTGGTCATGGTTTTGTGATCTATGATAATCTGGGTGGTCATGGATATTGGTCTGTGGTAACCTGGGTGGTCATGGTTTTGTGGTCTGTGGTAACCTGGGTTGTCATGTTTTTGTTGCTGCAGTAACCTGGGTAGTCATGGTTTTACTGTCTTTGGAAACCTGGGTGGTGGTCATGGTTTTTGGTCTGTCGTAACCTGGGTGGTCATGGTTTTTTTGCTGCAGTAAACTGGGTGGTCATGGTTTTGTTGCTGCAGTAACCTGGTGGTCATGGTTTTGTTGCTGCAGTAACCTGGGTGGTCATGGTTTTGTTGCTGCAGTAACCTGGGGTGGTCATGGTTTTGTTGCTGCAGTAACCTGGGTGGTCATGGTTTTGTTGCTGCAGTAACCTGGGTGGTCATGGTTTTGTTGCTGCAGTAACCTGGGTGGTCATGGTTTTGTTGCTGCAGTAAACTGGGTGGTCATGGTTTTGTTGCTGCAGTAACCTGGGGTGGTCATGGTTTTGTTGCTGCAGTAACCTGAGTGGTCATGGTTTTTGGTTTGCGGTAACTGTGGGTGGTCGTTTTGTGATCTACGGTAACCTGTGTTGTCGTGGTTTCGTCGTATGCCGTTACCAGTGTGGTCGTGGTTTTGTTATCTGCAGTAAGGGATTCTTGATTGTTTGGGTTCAAAGTTTGACTTATTGGTGCGATGCCCTTGATAAATATTATGTCCACAGGCCACGGGTTCAAGTTGGCTCCTGTCGTGGGCAAAGTATTGATGGAGTTGGCGACAGGGCAGCGACCTTCCTATGACCTTGCACCATTTAGGATATCACGTTTCATGTCATGGCAACCATCTAGGCTCTGAACTTGGGATGTGACTGCTTGCCATTCTCTATCGACGCCTGATGACCTCATTGTATCGTGATATTGTATAATAAACAATTGCTTCGCAAATGAATCTCTTCTTGTGGAATGAGTTCTGATCCAAAGCTTTATCCATGCATCAAGTTCAACTATCACTTAAATTAGTCAGCATTTTTCTGGACTCTAATATGATAGCGAGGAAGCTGCCATATGGCCGGATGTTGTCCAGTTTGTCGCTGCAACCAGTTGTAGTTAAGGTCGCCCCCACCATATGAACGCTATAAAACAACAACGTACACGGGTTAAGGTCCTCCCGCCCCCACCATATGATGTTATCTTTTATCAGTAGTATAGGATGGGAACCGTTTAATCCTCGAAATGACACGAACGGCCACACGGGTCGGGGGTGTGGTGTGGGGGGGGTGGGGGGGTGGGGGGGTGTAGCTCGTGAACGTTTATCCGCGTAGTAGTATTAAGTAGGAAGGCCGTGTTGATCCTCGAAATGACACGAACAGGCCAACATACGTACGGGGGGGGGGGGGGGGGGGGGCTTCTCGTCCTTAGCGCGAGTATTGAATAGCATTAACATGAAAATAGGGCCCGGAGCACATGACTCGTCATGGTGAACCTTTTCACGAGGACATTACTGACCCGTGTCCCGAAATACGCAAATATGGCCTCGTGTGCACTGCCTTTTCAATTGTTTGTTCGATGAGAAAAAGAAATCGCTGGCTGATGTGAATGCTTCTCGGGTGAATGCGGGGTAGATGTTAGCAAACCATGATAAGCCAGTGCAAAGGCCGACGGAATAGGCCAAGCTCCGAGTGGCCGATGTCGTCTGCACCAGTCTAATGGGCTGTTTTAACTGCTTTATGGTCAGAAGCCGCCTCTAGTTGGCGCCCCACACGGAGTAAGGTGAGATCGCCATTTCCAACAGCCCAAGGACGGCACCAAGGTAAAGTTCATACAACATTAAAGTTCTGAGCGCGATGTTTTAAGGCGGGCACATTTCACAAGAGCCCGGAGACGTGAGTCGGACTACTTAGGTCACATATCTAAAATGAAATCTATATCTTTGGTCTATAAACAGAATCATCTGCGAGAGGGTTCAGTGCCATGGTGCAACTGAAATTTCGAAAGATTCATCAACGCCCCTATCACCTGTATATTACGATTAAAGCAAGTGCATATGATTTCGCTGTTGTTTGAGTTTACGGAGAAGCGAGTTAGACTTCTCAACGTTGCTATGTGGTGTGCAACGAAGAGATTACTAAACGAGAATTCCATGGCTGATCGGGAAAATTGGCAAACTATGCTAACATATTTTAAATCATCGTCATCATAATCATCATCAACTTATGATGATGTTCCAAGTGCACGAGGATCGTACAGAACACGATGCAAGCTATGACGCCAAAACGATCAATCCTTGGACGGGTAATGGTAATGGTAATGTTGCGGTTTAACGACGATGAATGAGGATGATTGTGCCCACTTGGCACAAACCCATTGCCCAAAACCACGTCGCTTGGACGAAGGTCCAGCACGGAACTATTGAGCTACCGGATCGGGTGCATCCCCTTTCAGAGATGGGACCGCCATTTCACGTGATCGTCCGAATCAGGTTTTCACACCTTGGTATCGAACCCACAACCTGTGGCTCGAGACCGGTGGTCAAATATCGCCCAATTAATTTTTGCATTTTTTTGTATTTTCCGTGACACCGCTACACTTCAAGGTTCCTTTATGAGAAAACTATGAGGAATTAACATGTAGATATATCATTTATTTATTCGGAATAGAACGGGCTACCTCGATTGAAAACAAAATTACGATACGCCCACATATGATGGAAAAACGGTGCATTAATTCCGATATAACTTCCGCTGTAAATTTAAACAGAAATTAAAGACACCGACATCCTTGAAATTAAACGATACGGTTGACACTGTCTATGATAATATTTAACCAAAATTTTATTACTATAGGACATATATTTTCGATTTTATAAGCGATCGAAATCTGTACGTCAATTGTCAAAGTGAAAACTCACAGCGCTGGGAAAGCGATGCGTATTTTGATGGAACATGACTATTATAAAAGTTTGCTAGCACCTCAAGCGACCAGAAAATGTGAACCTTTTTACAATCGGACGATAAAAGGCGGATTGATTATGAATCAAACAAAATTACAGATTTTTCGACTCGGGAAAAGTAGTGTTTTTCACAGTCTCATATATCTAATTAAAGTTTGCAATTATAATGAAGCTACAAGAATATGCAAAATTGTATCGATCGAACAGTTACCCATTTTCGACCTTTCAAAATAAAAAAAAAACCATGCACATGTTCTCACATACATACATACATGCATACATACATACATCATACATACATACATACATACAAACATACAAACATACATACATACGTACATACGTACATACATACATACATACATACATACATACATACATACATACATACATACATACATACATACATACATACATACATACATACATACATACATATCAAGTAAACTTTGTAAATGTTGTTACATGCATCTCAATTATGTGCATATATTAGTTAACTATCTAATTCGCATAGAAACATTTAAAGTCAACGAGTCGCGATGTGCGGCGCTTGCGGCAGGCACGTGTTTATCCCGAATTCACCTTTGACCCTGCAAAGCAGACAGGCAACGGCGCATGCGCAGTCAAAACTCCGAACTGGCTTATTGTCTTCGTTATGAGCCCCGCATTTCTGACGCCTTGACACATATCTTTCAGTTGGTGGAAAGTGGAATTGTGAGCGGAGATGGACGGTGTTTGGGATGTACTGGTGGTTGGGGCGGGGATTGAAGGTTCAGCGACCGCCCACAACGCCGCCAAAGCTGGCTATAAAACAGTGCTGCTTGAACAGGTAACGCCTATTGGCTTACAGTGATAGCCATACCGAGAGGATCAATGGCACGTGTTAAAGAGACTTTTCAGCCCCATATAAGGCAATCAGGAATGATTTCGTTATAACATTATTACGTTTAACGCAGACGTAAGTAATGCCTTCTTCTAATTTGTGCCGCAAAGTTTACATGATGGCAAATTATGTTGATAAGTTTTTTACATTATTATTTGACTGGAAATATTCATGATCTACTGTGGAAATCTGTTTCATTCAGTTATGTCGTTCCATCGATAAGGTGCCTCCCTAAAACCATGAACCACATGAATGTTAGCTGTAAATCATAACGCGCTCTGAATTTACCTCGCTATCGATGTGTATACTTCCGCTTTGGTTACATAATGTAGATTTCATCAAATCTTCACTCATTCAAGTTGTAGGCATCATTGCGCACACATTAGACCGACAAGCAGGAAGGGTAATGTCCGACAACAAAAATGGCGACAGCTGAAGTAAGGATCTATTTTCTGAGACCACAGCGCCGCGTAGCGACTGAAAGTCTGGAGAATTAACACTTTTGGTTTCCAAGGTGTGGTTGCCAAGCAGCTTGCTAGGCAACCTCGTTCCAAATATGGGGCTGAACAGTCTCTTTAATAGCAATATTTATAATATCAGTTTTTGAAGCTATTAATAAATTGCCCAGTCTGTCCAGTCTTTAATGGCATTCATTAAATGGCCATTCGTTAAATGGCCAGTCCTTAAAGCCATCCACTAAATGACCTGTGTTAACTGACTGTCTATCACTGAGCCAGTCTTTAATGACCGCTCGTTAAAGGATCTGCTGTAGATGATTATTATCGAACAAGGAAAGTAAATGCACAATCTGTCAGTAATTGAAGTTATTTTCAGTTTGTGTTGCCACATTCTCGAGGCAGCTCTCATGGACAGAGTCGAATCATCCGTAAGGCTTACAACCAGGTTTACTATGCTGACATGATGAAGGAAGCTTACAGCAGCTGGGAGCAGCTGGAGAAAGAGTCCGCCTCCTCGCTATATACGTACGTACCTATGCAGCTATGAAACAAGGTGAAGGGCGTGCAGTGGTAGTTGAGTTTGTGAGGAGAAGCGTGATATGTTTACACAGTAAGAGCGGGTTACTGGTGGTGGATGACGAGCACTCGATGGGACTGACTCAAGCGAAACAAGCCCTGTCTCGTCTCCGCTCCGTCTATACCACACTAGACTACACGCAGCTGACAGCGCAATATCCCATGTTCACCTTCCCTCCTAACTTCCATGGCGTGTTTGATCCTCAGGGCGGGGTGCTGGCGGCTGATAAGGCCTTAAGGGCACTGCAGGTGAGTTCATCTCTCATCTCATGAACCCGTGGTTTTTGTAATGAGCCTCATTAGAGGGCTGAACCTTGAGATTAGTTCTAGTGGGAGTCCCGGATCAACCAAGCATCACGTTGCAGGCCAGCGTGGAACGTGCGTCAAGCTAGTATATAACAGAATCTATTCATAACGTTGTGTTACTGACATCATTAAAGTAATAAAGATATAACAGCATCCATGGAAGGCGTCTAATCAGTGTGGCCACACTTCCGTTAGTGGTGCTTTTCTCGACTGACTGCACCTCCTTGGAAGGTGATTTACCTAATTGACTACATCTCCACGCAAGATGCCTTATTGACCATAACCCTATAGAAACTAATTTGCCTTATTGGCCACACCTCTTTGGAAGTTGTTTGGCCACGCCTCCTTTGATGGTGCTTCGTCTGTTTGGCGAAAATATTGAACGGCAACTGACCGCACCTCCATAGAAGCTAATTGTTACTTGGCCTCACCTCCATAGAAGCTAATTGTTAGTAATTCCAGTGAAAAGGGATTCGTCAAATTGCCCCTTCCTCCAATAGAGAGTGAATTATTTAATTGGCAAGCCCACACACCTTATACACGGGGTTATCTAATGATGGGTTATGACTCTTGTGTTTGAACCTTATAATTCCTGTTGCAGACGGAGTTTGTAAAGTTAGGGGGTACCATCCGAGACGGTGACCCGGTGGTGTGGGTGGAGCCTGGAGACAGAGTGCGCGTTGTTACCAGAGATACGGTCTACAGAGCTAAAAGTATAGTGTTGGCCGCTGGTCCGTGGACGGGCAAGCTGTGTCAGCAGCTTCAACTAACACTTCCCCTTCAGGTATCTTACGAGGGGCTCTTGTTCATTCTATGTTCATCAATAGTTGGACTTATTTCGCACCTTGCGGCAGCTCGCCATTAGCCACCCCACAGGATATTTAATTTATTTGGCTCTCGCGTTGACAACTGTCCATATTGTACAGATATAAAGCTGCTCGCCGTCATATTTTGTATTGACGATTCCGTTTTAGCTCATGCATCAATTTAACTTCTGTTGTATATTGATGCATTATTCGTATATTGTTTGTGTTGGTCCGGCTCTGACGGTGATATAGTTATATACCTCCTGCGAAGATTGCTATCAAACGCAATGGCAAAATTTATGTTTCGAACAGCCCGTACTTTATCAATGTTCTGTACCAACGCACTCTTAACTCAATCTAGTCAAAATGACTAGCTAACCTGGTCACCCAGCTATCGAAGTTAGTCAAACTCTGTAACGACTAATCACATGGTCAAATCGACTTAGCAACATAGTCACAATGACTAGCAAGGCTGGTCAGGTGTTATGTGACTAGTTACCTAGTCAATTTGACCACCCTGAGAGCGTTATCTTCTCTTTGTTGGGAGACCGCGATGCGCGGATCACACGGGTTGGTTACATAACCACAGATGCGCGCCGCGGCATACCGGAAGCTTGACCTTTGCGGCGGTTCTTTAACCAGTTGCTGCAGGAAATTGGAAATCTTCAGTTGAAATTTTCTGACAATCGCCTCCATACAATTAGGTGAGAATATAAAATAGTTTTCTGTATTTTTGTATGTATTGTCGTGTACCATTGCTGGTATCAGTACTAAGGAGTGCTTAGCTTCAACCATAAGTCTACCATGTGTTTTAGAATGTCGCAACGCAGGACGACACCAGCAATAACATCTGTTGGAGAAGCTGTGGATGTAACAGAGGTCATGGCCATGAGCATGCTGATGGCCGCCATTTATGTGTTTATGTGCCTTACCACCTATCGACCAAAAAGACGTTTCGTTATGTACAGAAGGTGATGCTGGTCGTTGATGATGAGGCTAAAGACCCAGTTGATGCGAAGCTTCTTTGTGTCAGGGCTAGTATTAACAAGGGCATGCATGTAAGTGTTTATATACAATAAAGACTTCTTGTGTTGCAGTCAAACTGACCTTCATTCAAAGTCAAACTGACCTAATCTTCTAGTCGGTCTGACTAAGTACAATAGTCATTACTACTTACGCTATAGTCAATGTGACTAATGAGATAGTCATAGTGACTAATAGATTAGTCATATTGACCACTCTTTACTTGACTAGGTAGATTAGTCATTTTGACTAATCAATATTTGACTAACTGCATTAGTCAAATTGACTAACACATTAGTCGTTTGGTGGACAGTCAATATGACTAGCCAAGTTAGTCAAGTTGACTAGAATACATTAAGAGTGCGTATCTATAAAGAATCTGGATTCATTTATCGCGTCCCTCATTGATAATCAATTGTCACATAAACCTTAAGAATCGCAACTTTCGATCATAATGTGACTTATCGCATGGCACCCTACTTTTATTTTTCTCATATCGCCTCAAACGCACAGTTAGACGTGTCGCAATCTCACCTAGCAGCAACCAGATTTGAGAAGGTACCTTAACAGAGCACCACTGTTCTAACATGGCAACACTACGGAGTGTTATAACGATGGTTTTCTCAAAAATCATTTGCTTTCCAGTCGGTAATCTGGCTGCGTGTCGCTCATCTGGAGGTCACGGTATTTTCACCCCCAACAAACGCATACACACACACATACATTTACGAACACACATCCACCACCTCTCCATCCCTCCCAAAAGTTTAAGTTAGATTTAAAACCTTTCGGCCACTCGGGACATGAAAACTAAACCAATTTAGGCTATTGAAATTCACCCCTTTTCACTCGTACCAGATTAATTGTTGTCCAATTTACATAAACCTTTAGAATCCCTTTAAGCCAATGTTCCGAACGGGTCAGTTTCCAAATTATATAGTTCCGGTTTAGCAAATCCAACCCTTTGATGAAAACATTCGAATCCCGTCAATTCCTATAACAATTAATAACTTAGACCCGTTTGATCTCCAATTAAAAGCTCTTGATAATTGCAAGTCATTCCGAAAGACCCCAAGCCCCCGATTAACCAATCACAGCTCACCACATCAAGCCAATGAAACCATAAACGACTTAAATTCCTACAAACAAACAAACAAACACAAAACACATTCAACAATTAATCTGCCGAGCCGCTTGTACGACAACAGTACAGTGTTGCCAGCACCAAACGAAGACAAACGCTGCTGGGAAGTCGGCGGAGCTCTGATTGCCGGGGTTGGCAAATTATCGGAGCATATTCCAATCAAAATATATATATATATATATTTATTTATATATCTATGTATATCCGATATTTATATATATATGTATAGATATATATGTATATATATATATATATATGATATATATATATGTATATATATATATATATATGTATATATATATATATATATATATGTATATATACATATATGTGTATATATATATGTGTATATATATAAATATATATATATATATATGTATATCCTATATATATATACAGATATGGATATATATATATGTATATATATATATATATATGTATATAATATATATATATTTATATATATATATCTATATATATATATATATAGATATATTTACATATATATATATATATATACGTATATAAACACACACACTTATAAATATTCACATATATATGCTATTTATAGATAGCTGCTCGGCGCTCGGAAGCTTGGCATCGGAAACCGTGTGTATACATATATATATATATATATATATATATATATATATATGTGCGTGTATGCGTGTTTGCGTATATATACCCGCTTTGATTGCACCGGGACATCCAGTGCACACTGTCGCTGAGACATAAAGACAGTATATACACGCACCGATAATAGCTGGTAACGCGCACTATTATAAGATCACAAGCTGCTGCCGCTTAGATGTTTTGACATGACCCCTAAACCAAGTCAATACACCGCGAAAGCGATGAATGCTGCCGCTGATTGATTACGTAAGGTTTGGCCTGTTTTGACATGACCCCCTACCCAAGTCGATGCAAACCCAGCCAAGGCTCTGGTCGATTACGTAAGGTTTGGCCTACTTAAACACGAACTGCTGTTAGCCTGCCGCTAAGCTGCTGCAGTAGAAAACCTTGAAACTAATCGTCCTTTTTACTGTTTTTTGTTACTGTGAATGCTAAAAATACTGTTACAATCATTATCACGAGGCCAAGTTCTAAATCTGACAAAATTTCATGTCCGTAAATACAGCCGTTTCAGAGATATCAGCGAGAGAGAGAACTCGTAGCAAAAATCGCGATAGGTACTCTAAAATATATGTCATTATACAAAGTACAAAAGGTAAAAACAAGTATTTTTTTCGCCTATTCCATGCTACGATAATTGCTTGTTACAACCATATAACTCATATGTTCGTAACTGCAGTAGTTATGGAGGAGATAGTTACAGAAAATGGGGGAAAAAATCGACGAAAAATCGATCCCATAAGCCTCCAACACTGCGCATGCGCGTCAAATTGGATCGCCAGTTGTGTCTCAAGTTGATCTATCATTCCCCAAAATTTCATGTTGATATGTTTAACCGTTCCGGAGAATAGCCCGAAAAACCTTGACTGGAGAAAAAAAAAAAAAAAAAAAAAAAAAAAAAAAAAAAAAAAACTGGCTAAACCAATATGTCTTCCAACTATCGTTGGAAGACATAATAAACAAACGGTTAAGCCAGTGGTCTAGTTGCTGGATCGAAGCTTGCCCACATTCGGGAACAGGTCCATTAGGGTCCCTCGCAGTTTCCGGATGGATCTGCCTCCAATCCCGCCAGTCTTTGTATACACTCAAGCCCAACATTCAGATCTGTGTTTCTTGGCACCCTGTTCCTCTATAATTCTTTAACCCATCATCACAGGCAACTCGTTGATGTACATTCAAAGATGCGAACATTCGTTATTCCTATTTTGGTCTTGTGAGTGTATCGTGTCTGATTGGAACTCGGATGTTGTTGATAGCTTTGGCTAGGAGCGTTGTATGACGTCCTGCAGGGCTATGTTCGTGTATGCCTCGTGATACATTAATGATACATCGATTGTTCCTCTGTTGTTTGTTTGTCAATGATGTATGGTCCTTTTGTTTATTAATGGATGCATCCCTTCTTACATAATGAGAACGCACACTAGCGATACCGCATTATCCCCCCCCCCCCTCCCTACCTCATGTCATCTGTTACGTAGCTTCCCCGCAGTGTCTGGGATTTGTGTAGTATTATAATTTGTTTGTTGTGTATTGTTTTTGCCCGTATCAGGTGAAGCGGATCGGGGTTTACTATTGGGTGGATGAATCTAAAGAGCACCATTCGCAGAATTGCCCCATTCTATCATGGTTCCCTGTGCATGATTCCTCACTGGGAGTTTATTGTATACCAAGCAATGAATATCCAAATATGATGAAGGTATATTTCCCACAATTAAACTTTTGGTGTTTAATGCTATCTTTTTTTACCAATAAAATGACATGGTTTGGTCAAAATAGTGTCATTAACTGATCGCAGTTTCGTAAAATTAGTCTTTATTACTATTCCACTTGTGAGTGGCTGGTAGGTTTGCTTGCATTCTGGACCGACGGTTGACCCAGACGAACGAGATCTCGCCACAAACGAGGAGGAGCGATATCTTAGCTCGATACAAGTGTTCGTCAGGAATCACTTACCTTTCCTTCAGGACAAACCGAGTATTGTGGAGAGTTGCATCTATACTGTAAATAGGAGTCAGCTTTTTTGGACATTTTTCCTTTGAAGCAAAGAATGAATCGCATGTTTGGATAATCGACCGCGACATCTTTTGTAGATGACTCCTGATGAAGATTTCATTCTGGACTCGCATCCCAAATGGAAGAACATTGTCATTGGTGCTGGATTTTCAGGTTGTTTCAAAGTTGTTTTGAAGATAAGAGATAGAGATTGGGGATACTTGATTGATTTTGGTTCAGCGTTGGGATGCATTGTTTTAATTACTTATTGGTGCGATGCCCTTAATAGATGTCATGTCCACAGGTCACGGGTTCAAGTTGGCCCCGGTCGTGGGCAAAGTATTGATGGAGTTGGCGACAGGGCAGCGACCTTCCTATGACCTTGCACCATTTAGGATATCACGTTTCATGTCATTGCAACCATCTAGGCTCTGAACTTGGGATGTGACTGCTTGCCATTCTCTATCGACGCCTGATGAAAATTATCTACCTTATTGTAGAAATTGCTTGAAAATGTACGGAATCTGCTTTCCATTCTCTGTCGACGCCCGATGACTTCATTAAATCATGTTATTGTATGATAAATAATTGCTCTATGTATCGATTTCAACAATTCAGCCATGTTCTAATTATCTGTCATGTGGTCGTTCTGGCTCTGTCCAAGCTTCTGGTTGCTCTGTTAACAATTGTATCTCAGTTGAAACTACTCATTTCTATGTTTGTCTTTTGCCAATAAAGCTTCTCAATTTTAACCAAACAAACATTCATTAGCATGGATATGTAAACCATGTTAGGAGATTATCTGTAGTTTGGTTCTCCCAACACTTTAATCACACCTAAAATATGCATCCCTGAGGAATGATTTGCTTTGACAGCTTACAGCAAAACAAGGAAAGCAGAGTATAGGAAGAACTGATTTCTTTATTAATCAGTTTGAAATAGTTCACGACCATGATAAGAAGATGGTTGAATGGAGCATTAAAGCATGATACAGGTTCAACCAGGATAGCAAGTGAACCACTCTGGACCTAAGTTAAAATGGCTCCCCGTAATCCTCTATTAAAAATGATTTAAACAAATTTCCAGTGAATTCTAATTCATATATAACAATTTTCAATTAAAAGTCATGGTAAAAACAGTATCAATTAAATTGGAAATAAAGCCATCATGGAATGTGAAAAGAGCTTGAATGAAATGATTTCACTCCCATGCTGGTCGACTGAAATTCTCCACGCTGATGATTGAGATATTGCACCGTTTATCAGCAGCTGATGACATCTCCGATTCACGAGATGTAACTTCTGGAAAACCAGCATCAGCTGCAACCTGGATGAGGCTGGAATTGTGAGCAGCCCAGAGTCCTGAACTTCCCAGTGGAACAGAAACCAGGAAAGTGCGGCCGTTTGCTGCCTGCCATAACTCCAACAAGTATTTACAAAGTATAAATATGACATCGTATCTTACACAAATGACACCATTGTCTATTCACATTCTGGCAACACCAATGTACAAATTCCTAGACAGTACAGCGGAGCGAGTGAGACCGCTGCATGGGCATCCATCAACGCCCACCAAACAGACAGAATTACCTAAAACATTCATATAATGAACTTCCTGAGTTGTAACAAGTGCCATTACTTGCATAAATTAACTATGCTGCCAATAATTGCCCTTCCCATGGAAGATCAAAACATTAAAGCATTAGTTGTTTGCTGAAACGTTATGATTGTAGACACCAGGCATACATATTGGACATTTGAGCACTAGTATTGTATTCACAAGGACATCTGGGCATCACTTTTTTTTAAAGGAAACAATATCTACCTGTGTTAAATTAATTTGTCCTAAAATAAAACCTGATGTATCTTAATGAGACACAAGTAAAAATTCCCTGACTGCTGTTCATAGTACATCCCATGAAGGATTGAGTGAGAGGCATTCATAAAATAGCATAAAATCAGTAATGGTCAGTAAAGGCCATGTTTGGTATAGAAGCTCCAGGTTGTCTGTAGTGAAAGACACGTTTCATGAGCGACGCTGACCCAGGTTGCGGATGCGCATTCTCGTCCTGTGGCTGAGTAGAGTGCGTGGCTTCGATGCCAGCGAGCGCCCCAGCTTCCTCCTCATCCGCTTCACTGAGTGACGGATGAGAGAGTTCACTTTCTGCTGCTGAAACTTTTCTCGGTAAGAATCCTTACTTTGAAGGCGCGACAGAGTGGAGCCTTGTAAGGCACGAGTATTGACCAGAGAATCTATATCACTGCTGAAGGCTTTGGCACAGAGGTGACCCTGTGAAGTACTGGCCCCCACCTCATACTCCTGCGCTTCCAGTGAGCTGGGCCACAGTGGGGACACCACGCCCACAGTCGGAGAGTCCTCCCTTACACTAATGTCCACCTTGAGCGGCGACTTGGCGGACGTGGCGCCCTTGGGACTTGACTTGTAGTATTCCACACTAGCACCCTGCACACCACAGGGAAGAGCACTGGCTTTAGAGGCATCGTGACTTGTTTTCAGTTTCTTACAGGAGCTGTCACCACAAGGCATCGGTGAATCTTCTCTAGCACGCTTCTTATTACCAGGACAGAGGATAGGCGATGCTGAATCCAGCACAGACTGGTTGGCCCTCTGTATCTCTCCCACTACAGTACTCGTTGTTTTCCCTGCTGCTGTACCAGATTCTGAAGGGTCAGATGACGAGGCATGCACTTTGGCAGGAGCACTGTGGGCTTCAGTCACCGGCTGACATCTCAGCGGTTTGTTGAGGGATTTTCTATGATATCCGGCAATAGTCTTCTTCTTCATCATCAGGTGACTTGGCCGTGACAGTCCGATGGGCTTGGGGAGCGGCGTGGAGGGTGCGAGGGTGTCATGATGAACGTCGAGGTCAGGACACAGGTCAGAGTCGTTATCGGAGCCGGAGAGGCAGACCGTACTGGTCTCACTCACACGACCACTGACCGGCCTCCCTTCAGTCGTGCCCACCTCATGGAACGAGATCACTATGACGCTAGTGTTGTCTGCACGCATGTTGCGCCGGAACCAGCGGGACAGAGCCACCTCCACCAGGTGAGCAGCCGGCTGTAACGAGAACACAAAAGTCTTAGGTCTTACCCAATCAAAGCAATGCGTTCCTCATATATATATATATATATATATATATATATATATATATATATATATATATATATATATATATATATATATATATATATATATATATATATATATGTATAGATTATCCCAAGTGCTGTTGTGGTAGCCTGCCAATAAGCCACAGCCAAGTGAGTTTTGTTCAGCCAAGCCTGATGTCAGCATGTGACTATTTGGAGGCAGTTTGTGCTGACATCAGCTCCACCTTTGAACCACATGACCCCATCATGTCTGATACTGATTAAATAACAGAGGCCATTCACACTGGGTCAGGTCACACACACACACTGGGTCAGGTCACACACACACACTGGGTCAGGTCACACACACACACACACTCGGGGTCGGGTCAGCCCATTACAGCGACTCTCTACTTGCATGGATTGATTTCACATTACTGGAAGCTGATTAAAAAGATTGGCATTAAGGAATGAAAACCCCTTATTCTAAACATATATCAATGTTGTAAGAAAAACAACCTACATTTTTAAGTTTCATGTCCACGAAGTTGACAGCATCTTGTGGTCTGACCATGTTCCATAAGCCATCACTAGCCAATACCAGGTAGCGATGACGAGATAGGTCGAGCTTGTACACAGCTGTATCAGGTTCAGGGGAGACAACAAACTCGTCCTGCTGCGAGTTGTAACTCCACAAATCACCTACAGATACAAGAACAGTGTATTTAGTATGTATATTTAAGGATATTTACTGTAGGAATTTACAAATTGGAAGGTACTTCTAGAGAACAAACCTAGAGCTCTTGCCACAGCTAGGAAAGGGATATTGTCAATGAGTGTGCTCCTACGGATAGGGCCATGGTGACAAGACCTGGGCCTCTGCCACACGACCCGCTGAACTCCAGCCTTATCGACCACTTTACCACCTTTAGATTCAATTCGTTCCTTTTCCACGGGATCATCAGGCTTGTGATCCTGAAGCAAATGGCCTCATATATTTTCCCAGTGATTTTTTTCCAGACTGTTAAGTACACCAGATAAGTTTATTATACAGTAACTTACCACTGTGACACAATGGGCCTGAACAGGGCCATCACCACCAAATATAGACTGTCTTTTGATGCCTAGGACCACCGAAGAATCCCCAACATGAGCCACATACACTTTCATATTCTTCACAAACACCACACTGGCAGTTGTACCAGCAGTACTTGAATAGCCAGAGACCGTTTTGGGCCAAGTAGCTGGAAACAGAATTTGGTAGTCATTGATAATCATACTGACAGCTCGCCTAGGTCGGACGGCAATATAAATATATACATCTACTCAGACGTCGTGTAGGGCTTACTGATAGCTAAAGGTTTTCATCATAACCAACATCTCTTACACTACACATCAACCATTCCACTATTAAATGATTAATTGATGAAGGCAAGCAAAAGGCCAGAATAACAAAGTCGTTTTGAGAATTAAATGACATCAATTCTCCAACAGTAAGTGAATAACCTGCTTCATTAATTATACACTAATGATGAACGCTTGAGACCCCCAAAAAATTCAATGAGGTCACACCGCGGGAAATTCGTCTTTGTTGATTGACAGATTGGTGGACATAGATTATCTAACACAGCAGAATTTTACTTACGCAGCGCTTTCCACATGAGTTTGTGTGTCGATACGAAACCTTCTTTTATTGCCTTAAGAACTTGATCATCGTCGTCAGACCAGAAAGCTTTGTTGTTCACAATTTCATCGTGCAAATGCTTCTCAGCAAATTTAGCAGCTTCTGCGCCTCCATGTCCGTCATACACCGCAAAGAAAGCATACGGTTGTTTTGTTATATCGCCAGAGCTATTCTCTACAATCTTCCCACAAATAACATCTTCCATATACTTTCTTCCCCCTTGTTTACAGTTATGAAAAACCTTAATGTCGACCCCAAGGGGGGACATTTCTGTCCTAAATTTTCCACAGTTGTTCTTTACTTCCATTCTCATTCCAGAGGTCGGCTGGGCTGCGGTTTGTCAGAACAGGACCCACAGCTTTGAATTTGATTGGCTGACGACACGTGACGTTTGACCCGATTAACCTTATATGGCGACTGACATCACAGGAAGTTGTTGTTAGAGCGGAAGCTGCGCCAACCACATGCGCACAAAACTCAATGTTTCTAACCTATTACACTTTTGAAATGTTTTGCCGCTTGGTTGAATTTCACGTTTGAGATTTGTTCATCACCTAAAGCTGTGAGTATCATTACCAATGTTCCCCCAGAAGACGGTTTGAAGACTTTCGATAGCCACACTTGCTATACCGTCGAATAATTCGAGTACTTAATTCCTGCTGGATCGGAAACTTCGACCGGTTGCGCTTGCTTGCGCTTGCTCACGTAACTTCAGTTCTGTTGACTGAACCAGTGAATTGCGACTTGTTTTTATGTCCGGGCGGTTTCCCGAACTGTTCCTACGTCATATGGTTGTGATGTAAGCATAGGGTTTTTCCGAGAAAATGTGACAAGTCAGAACAGATAACGGAGTTGGCCTGTCTGGTGGCATTGGAACGGCTGTCGCCATGTCGGTCTTATGAATTTTATTGGGAATTCGGTGCAAGCGGTCACGCTTGTGCCTCCATGTCATTTCCAAGTTGTCTTAACTCGTTAAAACTTGCACTTATAAACTGATAACCAAGTAATATGGACGAAGGGTACATAGAACGAGAGCTAGCATGTTGAAGTTCAATAATATTGTGATACCGTCTTTTTTCGATTTGAACCATGTAAACCATGTTTATTATTTTATAGAGTTCAAATTTCTATGTGTGAATGTTTGACTTTTATTGACAGTTTCATACTCTCTAAATTGCTTTGTACATATTCTGAGCTGTAGCCATTTTGTTATTTGATGGAAGGCTATATAATGAATGACAGATACCCAAATGCTTACAAAATAGGTAGGGCCTTTTATTGCCACAGAACTTGTCCTAACTCCACATTGTCACATTGGTTTAGCATAAATTAGAATAATTGCCACATGCATTGAATCATGAAAATTGATGACTTCTACATCCAAACTCGCCTGTTTGTGTGATCAGATAAGGGGATGCCGTCTCCCTATGCTTCTATAACACAGCATGATGAAGAAGTCTCGCCCTCAGGCTTCTGCAGCGGGCGCCGATCGCCCCCAGGCTGCTGCAGCGGGCATTGATCGCCCCTCCAGTGCGTCATCCACATCCTCTAGAGGCCACAGCAGCAGCAACTGTAGCACTCCACGTAAGAACTCTGCTCCCGATAAATCTGGTACACCTGGCAAAGCTCTCACTAAAAGTCTGAGTAAAAGTCATGATAACCTAGCGAGTACACTGAGGAAGCGTGCAGTGCAGGTGTCGATGGCAGGTAGCAAGGAGGCCATGAGAACAGCCTCACCTGGTCCCAAGTTCAAAACACCCAAAACTCCAGCCACACCCATTCGCAAATCACAAAGTACTCCTCAGATAGACAAGTCTGACACGCCAATTCATCGTACCCAGAGCGCCCAAAACATCTCACGTGTGCCCAGCGGCAAGCCTGGCTCGAAACAGAGCAAAGTGAAGCGGGCATCCAGCACTCAGAACATCAGCAACAAGAGTTCCGGACGCCATGTTCGTATTTCCACCCCGGTTAACGCAATGGCCTATAATGCTGAACTGCTGGCAAGTTTTGAAAAAGAGAAAAAGTGTTTGGAG
The DNA here is from genome assembly GCA_034190875.2 of Urechis unicinctus. Taxonomy (NCBI): domain Eukaryota; kingdom Metazoa; phylum Annelida; class Polychaeta; order Xenopneusta; family Urechidae; genus Urechis; species Urechis unicinctus. The sequence continues at coordinate 60,139,287 of CM067356.1, forward strand.
CGCAGGATATCTGAACTTATTCAGGTGGCTGAAAATCGCAAGACAGAGATTGAAAAATTCAAATTCCAAGTGAAAAATCTGAAGCAGAAGATTCCTAGTATATCTGTAAATGATACATTGACAAGTGTGCTGAATGAGAACTGCCAGCTGAAAGAGAAGCTGAAGGAGCTGGGTGAGAAAGTGGACCACTTCATGGACAGCGAGCTGCTGCTACAGAGTGTTGGTGAAGAGGCTGGGGCTGTAGGCGGCGGTGACGCTGGCTCAATTACAGGCACGCGGACTAATGGTAGTGTGAGCGATGCTTTCGATCTGGCTAACACTCCAGACTCAGACGGAGGCTTCCCTCTGGGAGATATAGCCTACTTACACCCAGACCATCCAACCACAATGTCCTTTATTTCCATGGACAATAACTGGGATAAACAGAGCAATAAAAGCAGCGATGGAATGAGTGAGGTGTCCGTGGCGTGTCTGCAGGACCGCATCGTACAAATGGAAGAGAACCATTACAGCACCAACGAGGAGCTACAAGCCACTCTCCAGGAGCTCGGCGACCTACAAGACAACGTCAACCAACTCACTTACGAAAACGAACGCCTCACAGACGAGAAGTCTGTGCTTCTTGAATCCTTGTGCGCTCAGACTGAAAAACTAGAAAATGCTCGACGCCAAGTGGAGCATTTGAAAATCTTGCTGGTGTCTGACTCTGAGGGGGGTGAGCGGTCGGAGAATGAGAGGCAGCTGGTGGGGCTGGTGAAGAGTACCCAGGAGGAGAAAGATGAACTGCTCCTGAGGCAGGTGGAGTTCAGTCACGCACTACACGGACTGGAGAATGAGAATCGCGAGATGCAGGATGTGATCACCGCAGTACGTGACAAAGCTCGCATCCTCGAGATGAAGCTCGAGAGTGTCACTGCCGACAAGCGTACCATGGACATGCAGATCTCAGAGCTACGTGAAGCCACCGCCAAAGACGCGGTGGAGCTGCAGCGTTATCGTACTCTACTGGAGAATGAGAAGCAGAAGGTGGTGGAGTTGGCCCAGGAACGTAACGCGACAGACAAGTCTGATCTGGAGGCTCTGCTGGACGGGAGTCGGGGGGAGAAGGAGAGGCTGGAGGGATGTGTGGCCAACCTGGAGGAGGAGGTGGCCATGAGGCAGAATGAGGTCCTCAGACTTAAAGAGCAGATGGCTAGCCTGGAAGAGGAGGTCAAAGTCTGCAAGAACAACGCCAAGACACAGGTCAGTATTGTCCTAATTTGGTGAAGGTATAATAGGGATGAGGGGTATAATGAAGATGAAGGGGTATCATGAGGATGAAGGGGTATAATGAGGATGAAGGGGTATCATGAGGATGAAGGGGTATAATGAAGATGAAGGGATATCATGAGGATGAAGGGGCATCATGAGGATAAAGGGGTATAATGAGGATTAGGAGGAATTATGGGGATGAAGGGGTACGTGGTTACAATTACCAGTGAGTTTGATGGGTATCATGTCAATGGGATTTATGATAACAGTTGTGTGTGATGTATGATTACAGGTGTGTGTGATGTATAATTACAGGTGTGTATGATGTATGATTACAGGTGTGTGTGATGTATGATTACAAGTGTGTAATGTATGGGATGTATAATTACAGGTATGTGTGATGTATGGGTTGTATGATTACAGGTGTGTGATGTTTGGGATGTATAATTACAGGTGTGTGTGATGTATGGTTACAGGTATGTGTGATGTATGTGATGTATGATTACAGGTGTGTGTGATGTATGGGATGTATGATTTCAGGTGTGTATGATGTATGGGATGTATGATTTCAGGTGTGTGATGTATGGGATTACAATTACAAGTGTGTGTGTTATGTATGATTACAGGTGTGTGTAATGTATGGGATGTATGATTACAGGTGTGCAATGTATGATTACAGGTGAGTGCCATGGAATATGAGGTGTCTCGTGTGGAGGAGGGTCGAAATGAGTTACAACAGGAGCTGGCACGACTCCGCGACCACATCAACTCGCTCACCCTGGACCGTGATCGTTATGCGGAGGAGAAGAAGGCCCATATATCGACAGTGGCCAGCGTGGAACATGAACTTGCCTCAGCCCGACAGCGTGTTAATGAGCTCGAGTCTCTGCTGAAGGAAGCCAAACGGAGCTTTGAAGAGAAGCAAGGGGAATGGACTCAATTCCAGGCCGATCTTCAAACAGCTGTTGTCATCGCCAACAACTTCAAGAGTGAAGCACAAGCAAACATGGAGAAAGTATTGCTTGACAAGTTCAATCTAAAGGAGGAGAATGATAACCTGCGGTCAGAGTTACATCGCCTCAAGGACGACTTAGAGCTGGCTCGACAGCAGGGGCCGGCAGACTCCATTCGGCGCAGTGATATCAGGGGCAAAGTGATGAGTACCTTGGACCGCGAGTTGTCTTCCATAAGGCTAGGACGCAAGGCAAGTGATCCATGGGGAGGCAACTCCAGCTTGTCTGTTAAGCACCTCATCAAGTCGATTGAAGAGCAAGTGAAGTGTGACCGATGTACACCCCCACTCAGTCTCTCACCCACGCCAAGTTCGCCAGAAACCTCTCGTCGCAATTCCCTTGACTCTTGCATGTTGTCAATTAAAGCAGAAAGCCTAACTCAAGGTACAGGGGTTGATAGGCGATCGGGGTCAGCATTGGACTACCCTAAATCGGTGCTCAGAAGGTCTGACGGGATGGAGAAACGGCCTTCATCCGGCTATCGGCATACCATATCCGGCATGATACTGGAGACGCCAGCTACAGCCGAGGATGTGGTGCTGGTAGCTAGTCCTGGGGATACCGACATGTCCGGCCTCGGTAAGAAGTCGCTGACCGGCATCTTAGCCCACAAGAAACACAAGAGGTGAGGATGTTTCCATGCAGGGCCCATATGCCTCATGCTACCTGCTGTGTTTGGCGCTTTCTCAGCTCCTCTTCTCAACATTACTTTTTCCACTAGCAGAAATAGTAACTGGGTTTTAGAGTTGACTTTATCCTAACTATTTCATTGCAGCTTTCTCCCTGTAGGGAATTTCTCCCTCAGACATGGTCAGATAAGCAATAACAGCCTCACTCTTAGTAGAAATTTCTGTTCACACCATTTTTATCATTTTTGAAGAGAACACATTTTCTGAATTGACTTGGGAGTCTGGTGATCTCTACAGCATAATAATCCTAATCACTGTAACATGCGTTTCCAAGTTGCCCCTCTTTGATCATATGCCAGTGTATTGTTGAATTAAACTTTCTGTCGGCGTTTGGCAGTGAAAGCAGCCCTCCGTTGGAACCCTGTGTACCCAAGTGGGTATTTGTCTTCACTATTTTCTATCACCCAATATTTCTACTTAGAATACTGCCCCTTTAATTAAAGCTAACTGTGGTGTTCTCAGACTCCTTTCTTTCTCACTGTCTATCTGGCTCTATCTCTCTCTCTCTCACTCTATATCTCTCTCACTGTCTAACTATCGCCATCTCCATCTCTCTCACTCTATCTCTCACTGTCTCCATCTTTCCCACTGTCTCTATATATCAGTCTCCTGTCTCCATCTCTCCCACTCTTTATCTCTCACTGTCTCCTGTATCTATCTCACTGTCTAACTCTTGCCGTCTCCATCTCTCTCACTGTCTCTATCTCTCACTGTCTCCATCTCTCCCACTGTCTCTATATCTCAGTCTCCTGTCTCCATATCTCTCACTGTCTCCTGCCTTCCATTTCTCATGCCATCACTATCGCTCCTGCTCTCTATCTCTCTTGACTATATCTCTATCTCTGATGCTGTCTCCATCTCTCCTGTTGCCTCTATCCCTCATCCTGTCTCTCTGTATCTGACACAGGCATTATTAATGGACTTTACGCCCCGGCTTCTTCCTGCTTTTCACCTTGCCGCTGTTGTTGCCTCCTCGTGAAGCATGATGTGTCCATATAGTGCTGCATCTATGTTTGTATATTGCGTTGTATGTATCATATTATTTCACTGGTGGCTTCTGCTCTTGGATCTTTGGTAATGGGGTCGGGTAAGGTTGGTCACGTGACTGGTTCTTTACATTGAGCAGGAATGGCATGAAGTGATATTGTGTTGTCTGCTACACGTAACAACACTTGTACATGGCAGTCGCCCCAGGCAGTAGGTAGCATGTCGACTGCTAGGTGGCAGTGCCCACTAGGTCATGTCTCTCCTGTGAACTCTGCACCTAAACTCTGTGGTGTAACACGTGTACATTTCAATGTTGTTCTCACTTTGCTAGCTTGGGGCATGTGCACATGTCATTAGCCCTCTCATATCTCTTCTTCTCCATCGGTTATATTGTCATTAACATGCCACAGTCACGCTGCTTTGTGTGCCACAGTCACGCTGCTTTATGTGCCACCTTTACACTGCTTAATGCGCCACCATTACACTGCTTCATGTGCCACCATTATACCACTGCTGTTACACAGCTAGCACTCCACAAAAGCACGGACTTGCTAGCTAATAATCTTCTTGTCAAATGCCTTCCATATTCTGATTTTGTACAGTTTTAAATTCATGAACTTTCTCATGTAAATATCCCCAAAATATGACGTTTTAACCGGTTGAATTGGAGCATTTCACTGAATATGATATGGACGTGTTGCATGTTGGTATATCTGATGTCGTGTAGCAATAGATCATGTGACCCCTGGGTGTATCATGTGACCCCTGGGTGTATCATGTGACCCCTGGGTGTATCATGTGACCCCGGGTGTATCATGTGATGCAAGAGTATGATAAAGAGGTGTGTGTGTGTTGTGGGTTCAGTGAGTCAGAAGGCAAGCAGGAAGCAGGCTACACTTCCTCTCCTCCATGGGACAAAGGGTGATCCTTTGGCCAACCTTGCCAAGCAGATGGGTGGCTCGAAGCGCAATGCTCTGCTCAAATGGTGTCAGATGAAGACAACCAACTATACGGTAGGTGCAGCAAGAAACCCGGTCATATTGGGAGCAACTAGTGACCGGATTGATTTCCTAAGATGTATTCATTGTTCTAATGTACTGATAAAGTTCCCCATCTAATCAAACCAACTTCTCTGAATTGAGCTTGGCTGTTGTTCTGCTTTGTACAGAATATTGACATCACCAACTTCAGTAGCAGCTGGAATGATGGCCTGGCCCTCTGTGCTATCATTCACACCTATCTCCCAGACCAGATTCCTTATAAAGAACTCAGTGAACATGACAAGGTAAGTGATGCCATTGTTAGCCATGCTATGTGCCCAATTGTTGTTCTGTGAAGGCAGACATCGCTTTCCTCATGAATATTCACGAGCTTTCCCCACCCACATAGGAACTCTCATTGCCGTTGCTACCCTCGCTGTTATCACACGCTTCTGACACGTGGTATGAATTTATTCCAACTAGATTTGTTTTGCAGTTGCGGAACTTCACAGTTGCTTTCAAAGCTGCCGAGAGTATCAACATTCCCTCCATATTGGTGACTATGACTTCATTTTCTACCTCTAACCTACTGTGTGGAGAAATGAGTGTTCTCTCATTTTTAGTATTGAATTGTCAGTTGAATGATATGTGTGACCGCTGCAGAATGTCCATGACATGGTGTCCATGGAGCGCCCTGACTGGCAAGCGGTCATGGCCTATATCACCAGCATATACAAACATTTTGAAGTGGACAAGCCATTGTGAAGATGCCCACTCACATAGGAGGCACCCTGAAAAGACTGGGAGGCATTGATTCCTGATATTCTGTTGGGAGAGGCCTCTTGGTAGACTACCAATCAGTATTTCTACTGGCTGCCCAGTGGATTCACTTTATTTTCTTGTTTATTTACTAGTGACTTGTGTGGCTACTATTCCCCCAAATCAGTGATATTCATGTGATTTCTTGTCATGCTTTCAGTCTGCATTTTGCCATAAGATACTTTGTTTCTCATTTAAGATGCCCTCAACACGTGTAACACTGACTATGGTGATGCATTTCTACCTCTCTGAGTGTCTGTATGTAGTGTATCACACTAAGGCTTTGGATGAATGTTGTTGTGGTGATGTGGTCGAGCAAGTGAGAGTTATTGGTGTGTTGACAGAGATGCAACTGATGATAAAGTTTTGATTCTCTGTTTAGTCATAGCCATGTGCAGTTTGTTACATGATTCCATTTTATCTTCTTCTCGTGGTTGCATAGCTGATTAAACCATGTAGTTTCCCAATAGAACACAGGTATGCTGAACACAGGTATGCTCATGGAAACCATAGCTTTAAAAATGGTAGAGGCTTTTATGATGATTAGTCACAATACTTTCATTTGTCTAAAATATTGTTTGTAATCTAGTCATTTTTTATTGTCAGTAGACCTATAATCAGAGCTGTTAGTGTGTCACTAGGCTTGTTATTACAGCTATTAGTGTGTCACTAGATCTGTTATCAGAGCTGTTAGTGTCACTAGGCTGTTATCAAAGCTGTTGGTGTGTCACTAGGCCTGTTATCAAAGGTGTTAGTGTCACTAGGCCTGTAAACCATGCTGTATACATGCATGTCTTTTATAGAACATTAAGGTATATGATTGTTTATATGATTGTGTATACGAACAATAAGGTATATGATTGTGTGCTGCTGCTTCCTGCTTTTTATCATCACCATTGTCCAAAATCACGAGAGTTGAACATCATTTCTATTGTCAGGTTCTCAGCTTTCTAGTGTGCCAGAACCCCCACCACAGGTGTACAGATCAGTATTTTTGCTACAGATATTTATATGCATATTATGTGTTTGGATTCCTGCAAATGCTTGAAATAAACATCTCTGATTGATGAATGCGGTAGCTTATACTTCATATTGGATACTTAACACTGGTGGCCTCAGCAACACAAGTCAGGCTTACCCTGCTGCCATGGTAACCAAAGTCAGGTTCACCCTGATGTCATAAAAAACAAGATGCATGTTCATAAAATGGTTAATAAAAGATAATCCTGAATAAAATACAGCAGCTGCTTGTCCAAGCGAAGGACCCACATATAGACATATCAAAAGCTACTTGTAGACAAAACATCAGGCATACCACAGCTGATTAAAATGTGTGTGCTAACAGGTATAATAGAATTCTGTTTTTTGCATGTTCACGTTAAAATAACAGTTAAAGTTACTCAGACATTACACACATATGTTGGTTTCATGTTAACTTTTGTCATCGTAGAATTGAGGTAGTATTGTTAGGGTTAGCCATTGTGACATCAGCTGACTCGGCATCTCTGATGTGGATACGTTTCCCAGGAGCCATTCAACTTAGTATCTTATGTTCATTCCAAACACTGAAACAAACATGACTTGAATAAAGCACTTGTATATGCCCAGTAAGGCAAATCAATGGGATATAACACGTGATCTGTTTGATGCTTTACCTGCGAGTGTAAGCCATGTCCTCTTTGTGACCCATCAAGAGTTCTTTTACCTCCTGAGGGGGATCCAAGCTATGCTTCAATGCTCTTTCCCACCTTTCTAATCGTGTCAACCCTGGTTTCACGATGGTAACACAATGGCATTCAAACAGATTTGATCAAATATATTAATAACACAAGTGAACCAAATGATTATTAGCAGTCTATTTACTGTTCTTGTGGTAAGACGAGGTTCAGCTTACCGGTAGCCGGGCCGTATTTCCAGTCCAGGTCAAACTCGCGCAGTAAGTCCTGCTCATTTTGGTGGCTGTTGACACTGGTCTCTCTGCCATCATCTAAAGCAATGGAAATAGAAGGAAATCACATGATGGTAGTTCTTGCGAACCAAGTACGGGAGTTGCTGCTGCACTTCCTCTACAAGGTAATAAAACCCGACATTGGTCTTTTGGGCTACATGGCGGGCCTAGCCCTACAGGACATGTAAGTTACCCTTCAAAGCACATTACCCATTCACGCAGGAATTGTAGATTCAGGACGGTATATAAAAATATCACCGTCCCATCGGGGCTAGGTTAATCGTATCTGCACTTAGAGCCTGAGTTATAAACTGCTTACACTGACAATCTCTACTACTACAACTGTAAGCTCAAGCGACTCCCCGAAGCGAGATCGATGGCAATGTTGAAGTACATATGCGATTATAGTTTCATATCATTCACCACAAGTAGCAAGAATATATTATCCTTGGCTCTACTCTAGGGCTCATCAGAGTTCAAAAGAAGTATAAATACCGTTCACAGCAGTCTCTTCTCTTTTATTTTTGACGTTAGACCTAGTTTTGTTTTTCTTTGTAACATCGAAATGCTCGCTGATAAGTGCCATATTTGTATATATTCAGAAAGTCAACTAATCCGTTCAAGATAGCTGCGTTGTCGAAACTTACAGGCAAACGGTTAGCTACACTGTGTTTTGTTTACATCTGCAGTCGACACTCTAATCAGCTGACAATGCGGAACAACTTAAGGCTATACGTGACACCCATTTGATTGGTTTTTAAAAAAAATCACAAAAATATTTACTTGGTCCATGTACTCTATATGCTTATACAAATATTTTCAGTTTAATTGTATTTGTATACGGATTTCACACACACACATTAAATATGCTTGTATTATTTCCCCATTTGCTCATTGATAACACAAATTTTTAGCCTTAAATATCAGCATCCACTGTTTCCACTTCTCGCAAGTTGTCGAGACGTGACACGTAACGGAGGCGCTGTCATGGCTGAGGGAGACGTCAGTTCTGTGTCGGTGGCGGCTGTTACAGCCGCTGTCGGAGCTGTAGTTCTACTTTTTGTTTTGTTATGTGGCATGTTTAGAAAGCTTGACAACAAAGAAGACGCCCCGGGTAATTCCTGTCTTTATGTGCTTCATAGTTCCCAAATATTTGAATATAAAATAATCGGTTGGGCGATATTCGGGCACGATTCGCCGATAAACTGGTGATAATTTCCTACTCGGGCTAATGCTTGGAAAAATTCTCCCGTTAGAGATAAATTCTGATCTGGTTCTAACAACTGACGTCCATATTCTTGTTAACTTAACGAGGAGCTGCAGGACCTAATTATAAAAAATTATATTGCCACCACTTGTTGGCCTTGCCCCGGTTGGACGGTGATATAGATTGATACCTTCCTGCTAAGATCGTGACCACGCCATTGAAAGCCATATATTTCGAGTGGTCGAGCCTTCTAATCGGTGTTGTGTACTAACGCATCAAATGAATGTAGTAAACAGGTAAAGCCATATTCAGGCAATAGGACTCACTGTGTCTGGTTGGGGAAAATAGAAAAATTGACCGTATATTCCATCTAGATAAGATATTTCCTACGGATGCCCATTGAAATCAATGACCTCATGATTTGATGCTTATGTCTGGTGTTGTTCATGTCTGGCGTCACCCGTGTCTGGTGTCACCCATGTCTAGTGTCACCCATGTCTGGTGCTGTTCATGTCTGGTGTCACCCATGTCTGGTGTCACCCATGTCTAGTGTCACCCATGTCTGGTGCTGTTCATGTTTGGTGTCACCCATGTCTGGTGTCACCCATGTCTGGTGTTGTTCATGCAGAGATCAATGCAACAGCCTCTTCACTTTATTTTTTCTTGTCACCAGAGAAAGAAGAAAACACAACTGAAACCAAAAAGCCGATGAAGCAACAGCAACAAGCGGGCCACAAGAAGAAGGAGACGGCGCGGAGAAAAGAGACGCGGGCAGCTTTCTCTCATCCCTGGCTCAGCTGCTCCCTCAAGAATCACAGCTCACCTGTACTAGACTTTGATTTCAGTGCTAATGGAAAATATCTTGCATCATGTGCTGAAGGTAGGATTCATGTTAGTACAGAGCCAAAGCTCAGACACAAATGGCTGTTAAATTCTGGTTGGTTTATGGTTATAATGAATTGATGCAACTTCTTGTGAAGACAGGACCTTGGTCATCTGGAACGTGAAGGAGTTGGAGAAGAAGGAACATAAGCTAGTCCGAGGCAATGTGGAGTTGGATCATGCTACACAAGTCAAGTTTAGTCCTGATACCAAGTGAGCTTCTTAATCAGCATCCTGTTTTAGTTCAACATTAAGAGCATAGTTCATATTGCATTGTACACCTGTAATTGAGGCTCGTTAACTGTGTTGACATAATGGTTCAATGCGTATCATGTTGATGTTTCTGAAATCAGGGCTGTACTTGTCAACCTGTGCAATGAGAACACGCTTCGGGTGATGAAACTGGGAAAGAAGTCAGACGGAGCTCTGACTGTTGTGTCAGGTGGCTTTGACTTCCCCAAGGTGAGCCACAAGATGGAGCCACTAAATTCATAAAGGAATGTATTAGAAATTGTGAACAGTGTTGGCATGAATAGAAACGGTTTTATTGCAGAAACATGACGCCGAGATAAAGTTCATAGGGATGGCTAGCTCTGGACGCTTTGTTATGACATGTGACAAGAGTACATTTATCCGCATTTGGGATCTCAAAGGTACCGCTGAACATGACCACATCAATGCGTCAGTTACAAATTGTCACTGTTAAACATTTTGGTGAAATTGACTTTGCTAACTGTGCTTTGTTAGGATAAGGGTGGTGTTGTGTTGTGTTTCTGGGTATGTGTTGTGTTTCAGGGCATGTTGTTTTGTGTTTAAGGGGATGTGTTAGCTGTGATCGACACGCATCAGATGAATAACTCCTATGCGGCCGTCTCTCCCTGTGGAAAGTTCTTTGGATCTGCTGGTCAGTGTCATCTGGCCCCACAATGTTCCACATGCATCATCCAGCCTGTCATCTTATCATCCAGCCTGTCCAGCCTGTCATCTTATCATCCAGTCTGTCATCTCGTCATCCAGCCTGTCATCTTATCATCCATTCTGTCATCTCATCATCCAGCCTGTCCAGCCTGTCATCTTATCATCCAGTCTGTCATCTTATCATCCAGTCTGTCATCTCATCATCCAGTCTGTCATCTCATCATCCAGTCTGTCCAGCCTGTCATCTTATCATCCAGTCTGTCATCTTATCATCCAGTCTGTCATCTCATCATCCAGCCTGTCATCTTATCACCCAGTCTGTCATCTCATCATCTAGTCTGTCATCTTATCATCCAGCCTGTCATCTCATCATCCAGTCTGTCATCTCATCATCCAGCCTTTCATCTTATCATCCAGTCTGTCATCTTATCATCCAGTCTGTCATCTTATCATCCAGCCTGTCATCTAATCATCCAGCCTGTCATCTTATGCAGCAGGCATTGGCTGTAAGTGAATGTGATATCTCTGAATCAGCTTATCTTGCTGACCAATAATGTTAGCTGCGGCATATTCACAATAGATGGCGCAAATGCAGTCACATCTTCTAGCTCCTGAGTCTAGTTTTCTTGCATGAAATCTACTGATATGCTATTTTCTTCTCCGAGTTACCTGTATGCTGCAATGTGTATGAAATGTGGCAGGTTTCACACCAGATGTCAAAGTATGGGAGGTATGCTTTGACAAGGTGGGCACTTTTAAGGAAGTGACACGAGCCTTTGAGTTGAAGGGTCAGACGGCTGGCATCCATTCCTTTGCCTTTTCCACAGATTCACACAGGTAGGCAAGCCCATATAAGTGTGCAGGTAGTCAGGCCATGAGGTGAAAGGCAGTGGGTTGGAAATGGACAGAAGGCTTGTTTTGTTGTGTGGTATGAATAAAGCATGGAAGAGAATTCTTTGGTATACTCATTTTGTTTTACAAAGTTGTGACATTTCATGAAAATTCAATAATGTTTGGTCTATTTCAGAATGGCAACTGTATCCAAAGATGGGACATGGAAACTGTGGAACACTTATGGTAGGCTCATCTGCTCCATGGATTCTCTTCTAGTGTTTTTCCTATCATGGCCTCTGTTTCCTTCAATCACCATTGATAATTTCTCTTACAATGACCTTTTAACTTCTTCAATGACCTTTGGTAACTTCTCCTACACTGAACTCTGTTGACCTCTTGATTTCAGTGGAATACCAGAAGCAGCAGGACCCCTACCTCCTGCAGACCGGACAGCATGCTGATCATGGCTTGCAGTCATTTATTGCATTGTCACCAGACTGCAAAACTGTTGCTATAGCAACTGCAGCAACTCTAAAACTGTACAATGCTGATACAAGGGAATGTCAGAAGGAAATTGCTGACATCCATACCGGTAAGAGCCTTGGTAGTGATGCTCCTCAATGTGACCAGGAGGCTGAATTCATTGAATAAAGAGGTGGTTTCTTAAACCAAGAGTTTTGGTTGCATTAGTGTTTAATGGCATCCATCACCTGCCTATTTTGCTAATTATAAAATGATGAAACATAAGGTTGATCATGAATGCATTGTCTTGGTTTCAGGCTCCATCACGCGTGTTCTGTTTGACCCCACAAGTCGTTACGTATTGACAACAGGTGATAAACACATCCACGCTTTCTTTAACATAGCAGGCTACGAAGCCAACATCACAGAACTGGAGGGCAAGAAATCCAAGGCCACCACACAGACCATGAGAGAAAGGATACAGTCACAGATAGAAGAGTATAGGTAAGGTTAAACTTATCAACAGGTGACCTGTTGACTAATCTACAGGTTAGCCATTGACAGCTAAAGGTGAGCTAATGATGAACTGGTCTCAGACATTGTGAAGGTTTACCGGACCCGTCGGACATCCAGTAAACTTTTCTCTGGTCTGATAAAAAATGTGATTGTTCACCGGTCCTTGGTCTAATAATAAATTCTAACATAATATACATGCCAGTACCCCCTCCAAAACAAAAATAAACCCAAGAATTTGCCGTTTCACATCTCTTTCGTCTTTCTCCCAATATTTATAATTTTCGCCAGGCGACATGACTTAGGGTGATTCCTTGGTTGCTGGAAACGCCTGAGTAGATTTCACTCGGTTTGAAAGCATGGCGTGGTCATATATGTTTGTCAAAACTTCGGTCCAGTAAAAAAAATCTCGGCCCAGTAAGTTTTTCAAACTTTACTGGACCACAGTCTGGTAAAGTTTGAAATTCCTTCACAATGTCTGCTGGTCTGCAGGTGAACTAATGATTAAAAGCCCTACTGGAGAGCTATTGATGAACTATTCTACATGTGAGCTATTGATATACTAGTCTGCAGGTGAGCTATTGATTACCTAGCTCTACTGGTGAGCTATTGACGAACAAGTCTAAAGGTGAGTTATTGATTAACTGTTTTATGGGTGAGCTATTGATTAACTAGTCAGCAGGTAAGCCATTGATTAATGATTCTACAGGTAAACTTTTGATTAACTACTCTACAGTTGAGCTATTGATTACCTGGTTTACAGATGGACTATTTGCTAGCTAATATACAGGTGAGCTATTGATTGAGTACTTTACAGGTGAGCTATTGATTGAGTACTTTACTGGTGAGCTCTAGATTAAATACTTTACAGATGATTGATTATTTATTCTGCGGGTGAACTTTTGATTAACTACTCTACAGGTGAGCTATTGATTAACTGGTATACAGATGAGCTATTGATTAACTACTCTACAGGTGAGCTGTTGATTAACTACTCTACAGGTGAGCTATTGATTAACTGGTATGCAGATAAGCTATTGATTAACTACTCTACAGGTGAGCTATTGATTTACTGGTATGAAGGTGGGCAATTGATTATTTATTCTACAGATGAACTGTTGATTAGGGACTCTACAGGTGAGCTAGTGATTAAATAGTCTACAGTAGTATATTGATTAATTTGTTAACAGGTGAACTATATATCAACTGCTCTATATGTGATCTATTGGGTTCATTTATCAATCTCTCATTCATTTGTTGCCCTAGTGACCAACAGTAGCATGATGGAATGATTGTTACAGACAGTTGGTGGTTGCTGTGGAGAACAGTTCATAGCCTCAATGAAGTCATTTACTACAGAGCTCAAGTCACTGGGGGCAGCCTCATACCATCAAGTCACTGGGAAACAGCCTCATTACATCAAGTCACTGGGGAGCAGCCTCATACCCATAGGTCTCTGGGGATCAGACTCAAAGCTTCATATTTTCAATCAAATCACTCATGCTGTCTTTGTTTGGGAAAATGATTTTGATTTTGTTGCTGTATTGAATGTTGAACTTCATTAAACCATTTTTCATGAAATCATTCTTCATCAATTTCGATTATATTTCGCAACACTTCCATTTTGTGGTGTGATTTTCTTGTTAGTTTGATCATCAAGGTAGGAGAGATATCTCAGTCAACTCACTTGCCTCATTCTGGAGGAGAGAGCTCTCAATCAACTATCTTTATTGAGTGAGCTCTCAGTCAACTGGTCAATCCATTTAAAATATACTATTATTGGTCAACAACCGTCAAACTGCGTCACCCAGAAAGTGTCCCACAAAAATGCTTTGCTCACAAATGTCACCTATAATTGATAGCGTCTTGCTACATATACGGTATATTCCCTAATTAACGCCCCTACCCTAATTAATGCCCCCCTTCCGTTTTAAAGAAAAGATAAAATCATGACTTACCATAAATTTATTAATTCATCCTTTTATACTCTCAAACTTTCACTATTCTGATTGCCGTACTTGTTCTAATAGACATATGCGATGTTTAGGGAGATGGACGCATAAAAGACATGGACATGATGTGACTATTGTTTTTTTTGGTATATAAGACTTAAACATGAAGTAAATTTTATCGATTTTTGACGCTTTATAAACGCCCCTCTTCCCAAAATGTAACCCCCCCGGGTGCGCTAATAAGGGAAAATACGGTATTCATGGTCTATATCGCTCTATAACATCGTCCTTGGCTAAGCTTCTTCTGTATTCAAACTCTAATTGCTCTGGCTACTATTGTACTCAAACTCTCATTGCTCTGGCTATGGTAGGGTGAGCTACTTCTGTACTCAAACTCTATTTGCTCTGTCTATGATAGGGTGAGCTACTGTTGTACTCAAACTCTCATTGCTCTGGCTATGGTAGGGTGAGCTACTTCTGTACTCAAACTCTCATTTCTCTGGCTATAGTAGGGTGAGCTACTTCTGTACTCTAACTCTATTTGCTCTGTCTATAGTAGGGTGAGTTACTTCTGTACTCAAACTCTCATTTCGCTCTGTCTATGGTAGGGTGAGCTACTTCTGTACTCAAACTCTCATTTCTCTATGGTAGGGTGAGCTACTTCTGTACTCAAACTCTCATTTCTCTGTATGTAGGGTGAGTTACTTCTGTACTCAAACTCTATTTGCTCTGTCTATGGTAGGGTGAGCTACTTCTGTACTCAAACTCTCATTTCTCTGGCTATGGTAGGGTGAGCTACTGTTGTATTCACACTCTCATTGCTCTGGCTATGGTAGGTGAGCTAGTACTCAAACTCTCATTTCTATGGTAGGGTGAGCTCAAAACTCTCATTTCTCTGGCTATGGTAGGGTGAGCTACTTCTGTACTCAAACTCTCATTGCTCTGGCTATGGTAGGGTGAGCTACTTCTGTACTCAAACTCTCATTGCTCTGGCTATGGTAGGGTGAGCTACTTCTGTACTCAAACTCTCATTTCTCTGGCTATGGTAGGGTGAGCTACTTCTGTACTCAAACTCTCATTTCTCTGGCTATGGTAGGGTGAGCTACTTTCTGTACTCAAACTCTCATTGCTCTGGCTATGGTAGGGTGAGCTACTGTTGTACTCAAACTCTCATTGCTCTGGCTATGGTAGGGTGAGCTACTTCTGTACTCAAACTCTCATTGCTCTGGCTATGGTAGGGTGAGCTACTTCTGTACTCAAACTCTCATTGCTCTGGCTATGGTAGGGTGAGTTACTTCTGTACTCAAACTCTCATTTCTGCTCTGGCTATTGCTCTTCTGTACTCAAACTCTCATTGCTCTGGCTATGGTAGGGTGAGCTACTTCTGTACTCAAACTCTCATTGCTCTGGCTATGGTAGGGTGAGCTACTTCTGTACTCAAACTCTCATTGCTCTGGCTATGGTAGGGTGAGTACTTCTGTACTCAAACTCTCATTTCTCTGGCTATAGTAGGGTGAGCTACTTCTGTACTCAAACTCTCATTTCTCTGGCTATGGTAGGGTGAGTTACTTCTGTACTCAAACTCTCATTTCTCTGGCTATGGTAGGGTGAGCTACTTCTGTACTCAAACTCTCATTTGCTCTGGCTATGGTAGGTGAGCTACTTCTGTACTCAAACTAGGGTCTGAGGTAGGGTGAGTTACTTCTGTACTCAAACTCTATTTGCTCTGGCTATAGTAGGGTGAGCTACTTCTGTACTCAAACTCTCATTGCTCTGGCTATAGTAGGGTGAGCTACTTCTGTACTCAAACTCTATTTGCTCTGGCTATGGTAGGGTGAGCTACTGCTGTACTCAAACTCTCATTTAGCTCTTGGCTATGGTAGGGTGAGCTACTTCTGTACTCAAACTCTATTTGCTCTGGCTATGGTAGGGTGAGCTACTGCTGTACTCAAACTTTCATTGCACTGGCTATGGTAGGGGGTGAGCTGTACTCAAACTTTTCATTGCACTGGCTATGGTAGGGTGAGCTCAAACTCTCATTTAGCTCTTGCTATGGTAGGGTGAGCTACTGCTGTACTCAAACTATATTTTTAGCTCTGGCTATGGTAGGGTGAGCTACTTCTGTACTCAAACTCTCTTTGCTCTGGCTCTGGTAGGGTGAGTTCATGCCTTTGGTAATGGTTTCGAGGTAAGAATATGTCAGACAATCTCTGATGACCATTTTTAATAAGTATAGTCCATGTTGAGCGTATGCCTACCTCAGTATCCAGGCGCCTGTGTGTTTTGGCCTTTTCTCGATATTTCATTGAATTATTCCGTTCTTTCTAATGATGTCTTTTTTTTTATTAATATCATATCAATATCACAGACGATATATTTAACTTTGATAAAATGCAGAAATGGATGGTTAAGCGGGGAAGTGTTTTTCTTCCCACGACATGATATTACCGAGTGATCACCCACGATATGACAGAGCAAAGTTATCATTCGCCCCAAAATGATATGATAATGGAGGGTATTCATTCACTCAAGCATGATATGATAGATGAGGGTAAATATACCTGTAAATAAATGAATATATATATATAAATATATATATATATATATATATATATATATATATATATATATATATATATATATATATATATATATATAGATATATATATAGATATAGGAGAGATATATATATATATATATATATATAGAGATATCGAGACAATGCAATCACTTGATGACT
Organism: Urechis unicinctus; assembly: GCA_034190875.2. Classification (NCBI taxonomy): domain Eukaryota; kingdom Metazoa; phylum Annelida; class Polychaeta; order Xenopneusta; family Urechidae; genus Urechis; species Urechis unicinctus. The sequence continues at coordinate 60,156,482 of CM067356.1, forward strand.
GGCAGAGGAGGGAGGCGCGGTGTTGCAGCCATCATGTTCTCCTGCGAGTTGATATCGTCAGCATCATCCAACTCGTCTTCATCCTCGTCCATCTCTACCACGTCGTCGTTGTCAGTCGGTGCTGACGTCGCTTCCTCTATAACCAAGCCGTCCAGGTCCGGCTCTTCAAACGTGCCGTCCTCGTTCTGAACGATCTCGACGCGGTGAGCGGGGGTGACAATAAGTGCCAGATCAGGACGTCCAAGTTCCTTCAGTCCGTTCACGAGTTGTTCACAGCGGCCATTATCTTCATCACGCCAAGTCTTGAGCATCATGAAGGCCACCTGTGACGTCACAAGCGCCAAACAATCAACATACAAAACGTTTACTTATTTGGTCAGGTTGCCATTTGACGTAAGCTACTCACGGCATCCGTTTTGCCGATGGCTTCGAACTCGACCATATCCATGCGGTTGCTGGTCATGCCGATGGCTCGGCCCAACTGACGCCATTTCATCTGCATGCGGTCAGCCACGTACATCAACCGCTCATTCGCCAGGGCATCTGTACACAATCCTATCTCTATACCACAGCTGTACACAATCCTATCTCTATACCACATCTGTACACAATCCAATCTCTATACCACATCTGTATACAATCCTATCTCTATTCCACATCTGTACACAATCTCATCTCTATACCACAGCTGTACACAGTCCTATCTCTATACCACAGCTGTACACAATCGTATCTCTACACCACAGCTGTACACAATCCTATCTCTATACCACATCCGTACACAATCCTATCTTTATTCCACATCCGTACACAATCCTATCTTTATACCACATCTGCACACACTCTATACCACATCTGTACTCAATCTCATCTTTATACCACATCCGTACACAATCTCATCTCTATTCCACATCCGTACACAATCCTATCTCTATACCACAGCTGTACACAATCCTATCCTATACCACAGCTGTACACAATCCTATCCCTATACCACAGCTGTACACAATCCAATCTCTATACCACATCCGTACACAATCCTATCTTTATACCACATCTGTACACAATCTCATTTCTATACCACATCCGTACACAATCCTATCTCCATACCACAGCTGTACACAATCCTATCTCTATACCACAGCTGTACACAATCCTATCCCTATACCACAGCTGTACACAATCCTATCTCTATACCACATCTGTACACAATCTCATCTCTATACCACATCTGTACACAATCTCATCTCTATGCCACATCCGTACACAATCCTATCTCTATACCACAGCTGTACACAATCCTATCTCTATACCACAGCTGTACACAATCCTATCTCTATACCACAGCTGTACACAATCCTATCTCTATGCCACATATATATCAATGGCGGGTGTATATAAATACAAACACACATCTCATCGATTGTGCAACTTATACTTCGTTTCGAAATTAGGATGAAAACATCTTTGATCCTACATTATGGAGCTTGATAAAACAGAAATGGCCTCATCATCAACGCACTCCATTTCTTCTAAATAAAACAGAAATGGCCTCATCATCAACGCACTCCATTTCTTCTAAATAAAACAGAAATGGCCTCATCATCAACAACCCACTCCATTTCTTCTAAATAAAACAGAAATGGCCTCATCATCAACAACCCACTCCATTTCTTCTAAATAAAACAGAAATGGCCTCATCATCAACAACCCACTCCATTTCTTCTAAATAAAACAGAAATGGCCTCATCATCAACGCACTCAATTTCTTCTAAATAAAACAGAAATGGCCTCATCATCAACGCACTCCATTTCTTCTAAATAAAACAGAAATGGCCTCATCATCAACGCACTCCATTTCTTCTAAATAAAACAGAAATGGCCTCATCATCAACGCACTCCATTTCTTCTAAATAAAACAGAAATGGCCTCATCATCAACGCACTCCATTTCTTCTAAATAAAACAGAAATGGCCTCATCATCAACGCACTCCATTTCTTCTCAATAAAACAGAAATGGCCTCATCATCAACGCACTCCATTTCTTCTAAATAAAACAGAAATGGCCACATCATCAACAACCCACTCCATTTCTTCTAAATAAAACAGAAATGGCCTCATCATCAACCCACTCCATTTCTTCCTCTTCTTTTTCTTCTTCTTGCCTTTCTTATCCTCGTCGTCGTCGTCGGCGCCATTTCTCTTCTTCTTCTCCCTCCTAGCCGCCTCTTCTTCCTCCTCTTGCTTGCGTTTGTCTTTCTCCTCTGCTATGTCTTTGAGATTTCTCACATCGCGAATTATTCCCCGTACTATCTTACGGCATTGATCAGCAGGAATGGTACTGTTCATGTTTTTAGCGTGGTAGCGAGTGATGACGCCGATTTGATTTCGCATCCGCTTGTGGAGCATTTCGCGTTTGTGGATTTCCACCATTTTTTGTTTGATGCGAAATTTCAGTTTGTCTGTCTCTTGTTGGTGTTGAACTTGTAATTCCTGGTTTTGCTTAACAAATTCTGCGATTCTTTGGCCGTGTTTGCCCTCTGTTTCTCTCATTTCCTTGCGGTAGTGCTTACGGACCGCGTCCACCAGCGCACCCATTCGAGTTTTAAGGCTGTCCGGCTCGTCCCCTTTACCCCGAGTCTGTGGTGTAAACGGCTTGCCCACAAGCTCTTTCCTAATTTTTTCAATCTCCTTTTCTTTCCAGTAGATCTCCTTCTCAGCCTCTGCAACTTGCTGGGCTAGATTCTTCCTCTCTTTGCGGGTATCTGCCAGCACCTTTTTGGCATCCCGCGATGCCTCTTTGTCCAGTATACCTTTGCGCAGAGTCGACGTGAGTTTGTTTTCTTCGACATCCAAATTCTCAAGTTCAACTTGCATATAGTACAGCTTGTTTACAGAGAGATTGATTTGAGAGAGAAGAAAGCGCATGCGCAACACGAGTGCCTTGCCTGTTGCGAAGTTTGTGATGGTGGGCATCCGGGTCAAGAGTTCATCATGTTCACTCGGCAAACCATACTCGCTCGCCATTTCCCCGATGTAGCATTGCAATTGCTCTTGCTCCATTCGAAAATGTTGCAATCTCCGAACCTCGGTCCTACTTTCCTGATTTAATAATTCCAACTCCTTAATCTTTGAGTTCAGCATTTCTATTTCGCCGTTCGACTGGGAGATTCTCTCTTTAAGCTGCGTCTCTTTTTCCGTCATGTTTTCGATGCGCTTCTGCAGACTGGCGATGATTTGTTTCAGCTTCTCGCGGTCATTGTTCACGTCACTGAATCCTTCCTCCAGCTTCCGGTGTTCCATCTCTATCTTGCCTTCTATGAAGCTCTGTAGCAAGTGCTTGCCCTCCTCGCCCAGCTTGTGACCTATGTGCCGATACTTGCGCAGGAATTCCGATAAATCCAAGAAGTAGGTGAAAGCGGGGGGTAATATCTCACCTGAAGAGTATTCACGTCAACACATCAAAACGCGCACATGCTTCTTAGAGTTTTCAAAACTACAAACTAGAATATTACTTATCTCTATCGAATACCAACGAAGTATGGCGTTAGCAGATGGGTAGACATAAGAATGGTTTACCGAAGCGGGTATATTTGTGGGTCTTAGTGAGCTCCTTGGCCACTGGGTCTAAGCGGCAGTCTCTCAGTGACTTGATGAACTTGTCAAACACGTTGTCACCATGGCTACCCAGATAAGTGAGCATCTTAAGGGTTTGTTCCACGCGGTACCTTTGCGACTACAACACAGAGCATTATGACTCCAATATACAGCACATAGAACGACAACATCTTTATTCACCTTGGATGGCACCCTAGAACGAACGAAGGAATTTGTGCCACACGGTAGTCAATAGCATCAGAACGGAGTTGTATTTTAATAACGACCGTTCTAACAAATTAAACATGAAAACGCTACGCAAGGCTGTCGCCACAACATGACAACGCCCCCTGGTGGTCTGTAAGTAACTGGCAGCACTAAACATCAGTCTACAGGGCACTAACCCACTGACCTAATCTATGTGCCTAGGGAGCCAGCAGCGGGAATCTGTCGTCCATCAAATCATCTCAGAACCTAACATCAACATTCTATGTTTGCGTGTGAGCAGTTATGTAAATAAACTTGTTCATCCAGTTTAGTTTTCTTGATTTTCAATGTCTACGCCGAACATACCACTACAAAGGCTACGTGCGTCAGCTTTCCTAGGATAACCAATGCAGGTATACAGGGGAGGACGGACGCAAGATTAACAATTACATATCAGATATAAAGTACCGAACCTTTTTCTGTCCATCGCTGATTGTATGTTGGTTATCAAGAAAACGCTAAATTATGATTTTTATAGACATTTCTTCACATACCTGTGATATAAATATAAAACGGGTCTAAATTGATTATAGTCGATATGTTGCATTATTCAACCCTTGAAACAGAGATGACGCTTATGTAAGGTTCCTTACCATTCTGCGGTAAGAGTTGCTTTCAGATAACACTAGTAGAGAGAACTTTGACTTGAATGATAAAATTGAATAACTTATATTTGGATGTGTAAAATTTGAACCCAATTGGAGAGTTGTATTGATGTACTATTAAAATATCTGCCGTATTGATCAATTTTCCAACATTACCTGCCCGTTATCATTCGGTAACATTCTACCTTGATTCACGCATTTGCGACATCAGGCACCGTGCTGAACCTGGCTGATAAATACATGAAACTCGCTGATAAATACATGAAACTCGCAGTTCCCTCGCAGTCACTAGTGTCGTTTAATAAACAGTTGTGCCGTTTCGGGGACAGCCCCTTTACGGCGTTCGCACGTTCACGTGTCGATTAAAAAAGTTTCGGGGAGTGGTTGTCTGAAGCGATATGCTTACACGCTTAACGACCACCAGTGCTATTGACTGTTTAAGAATGTTGCTGTAATGCTGATAGGGGCCACAGCATGGTGTTAGTGGTTGTCAAGCTGGAAGCGATATGCTTACACGCTTAACGACCACCAGTGCAGTAGAAATCAACCAATTTAAGAATTAACAAATAGCAGTAATACAAATATCATGAGGGTCATGTTTCGATCCGTTTTATGTCAATTCGACTTTTCATCATCTTACTGCCCTCTAGGCGACTTAATGTGCTACAGAGAGCCTTTATCTTCGCCGTCAGGTGAAAAAAACCCCGGTATTTTAAGCGCCATGCAGGATTGGTTCTACACAGTGATATATAGAGGCATTTTGTGACACACATAGTACTAGTTACTTGAATCACAGTGAGACTACTGCTACTGCAAAAAGACTCAGTGATTACTGCCGCTAACTGCAAGGATGAGTCAATGATTACTGCAATAAAGATTGAATCAGTGATTACAGCCACGAACACTACATCAGTGATTACTGCTAAAAAGACTCAGTCAGTGATTACTGCCGCGAAGGCCACATCGGTGATTACTGCTAAAAAGACTCAATCATTGATTACTGTTAAAAAGACTCAATCAGTGATTACTGAACTGAATACCTATTTAGATTAAAATTATGCCATTACTCGACATACAGAGAGGCATGATAGAACACGTTACGTGTATATCTGTCATCATAGCAGCCGAAAGGAGACCCTCGTCAACGAGCCGCTCACAAAGAGGCGGAGACAGAGTCACGTGATCCAGGATGAACCCTGACCCTTCAGCTGCTCACACGACCAGCTCCAAGGAATCGACAAGGTTACGTTTGGCATCCATCGCGGAAGATAAATCGGTGTCACACATAGGACCACTCAATATCGTCACATAACCAAATGAGATCAAATGTCATGTTGACCACTCCCCCTAAATCGACAAGGTTACGTTCTGGCAGTAAAAATGTGCATTTAGATAAATCGGTTATGAATTCTATAGACAAGAATTTAACTTATGAAGCAGCGAACTTCACACACACACGCACGCACGCACATTGCATACACCCACTGCACACACAGTCACACACACACTCACAAGCACTGCACACACACTACACACACACACACACACACACACACACACACACACACACACACACACACACACACACACACACACACACACACACACACACACACACACACACACACACACACACACACACACACACACACACACACACACACACACACACACACACACACACACACACACACACACACACACACACACACACTGCCATGTTATTGGTGACCGTTCTGACCATTAAACAGTCTGCTCTTCTCGCCGGCTGCTATAAGTAAATGTGAGTTTGTCCAGTCAAGCGTTAGTCCGCAATATCTCTTAGGTCAACATGAGCAGTAAGAGGTGTTGGTTGGCAGGGAGGCGACGGTAGTAGGACGATAGGACGGTAGTAGGACGAGAGCAATAAGTTGATTGGGGTCTGCGTGATGGGAGCTACCTTATTATGGCGACTTACTGAGTGTAGGTTGGAATGAGCGGGGCAGCTATAGCTGGTTGTTTATACTGGATGTTTGTTTACGAATTGAGATCGTGGAGGAGAATGAATTCACTATGAATTGCAGTTTCTTAGGTGGCTAAGGAGGATTCAAAATGATCCAATATCCTATTGCGATCATGAATAACAGAACGCGGTGATCTGATTCTCACCATGAATAACAGAACGCTGTGATCTGATTCTCACCATGAATAACAAAACGCTGTGATCTAACTCTCACCATGAATAACAGAACGCGGTGATCTAACTCTCACCATGAATAACAGAACGCGGTGATCTGGTTCTCACCATGAATAACAGAATGCGGTGATCTGGCTCTCACCATGAAGAACAGAACGCGGTGATCTAACTCTTACCATGAATAACAGAACGCGGTGATCTGGTTCTCACCATGAATAACAGAACGCGGTGATCTGGCTCTCACCATGAAGAACAGAACGCGGTGATCTAACTCTCACCATGAATAACAGAATGCGGTGATCTGGCTCTCACCATGAAGAACAGAACGCGGTGATCTAACTCTCACCATGAATAACAGAACGCGGTGATCTGGTTCTCACCATGAATAACAGAACGCGGTGATCTAACTCTCACCATGAATAACAGAACGCGGTGATCTGGTTCTCACCATGAATAACAAAACGCAGTGATCTAACTCTCACCATGAATAACAGAACGCGATGATCTAACTCTCACCATTAATAACAGAACGCAGTGATGTGGCTCTCACCATGAGTAACAGAACGCTATGATCTAACTCTCACCATGAATAACAGAACGCAGTGATCTAACTCTCACCATGAATAACAGAACGCGATGAAACACCATCAACACAAAAACCACATGACATTATCATACCCCGATAAAAGCAGACCACCTGAATTCTCGAACTTTTCCGTTGTTTCTAGTCAACAAATGTTAGGCACCGTGGTTTCATCAATAGGTTTCCTGTCCCATAGCGACTTCTACTCTCCATATGCTAGAAAATCCTTCTTTCTGAGCAAGAAAATCGGTTAATAACTCCAACCAATTTGCTATTTATATTACTATTACTTACATAGGGCTGCAAAGTGTGACGTCACTGATAGCGGTCTTCATTTGTTCCTAATATATCAGTGACCATGAATAAGATAAATATCACATTGTACATGTTGTTTCAGACTGGGGTGGCAACATATGGATGATTCATCAGTTAGAAACATTTTTAACACAAACTACAAGGCGTCAACCGACGTTATCTTGTACAGCTACTATAAGCCCC